>OX638063.1:37958862-39158862 GCA_951804385.1 Trifolium dubium | reverse complement strand
ATGCTCTTCTGTTCAGTGGCTTTCAGGTCTGTAAGTTGTCTCCAAAAAATTCTTTTCAGGTTCTCTGGTTAGCGACTATATGGTGGATTTGAAAGGCCCGAAATAATTGTATCTTTCGAAACAAAATATTTGATGCTCTCCAGGTTCTTGATCAAATCATAGTCAATACTTGATGGTGGTTTAAGGTGAAGAAGTCTGATGCTTTTTGTGTGTTTTGTTTGCAGCATTCACACCCTCCGGCTTGCTTAGGTTGGAAGGGTGTTTAATTTGATAGTTTTGTTTTGTATTTTTACCTTATTTTGGCTTGGTTTTGGATTCTATGTATGTAATCTTTACTTTACTAGTTGATATACGCTTTGTGCTCATCTAATTTTATTCTAATAAAAGTACTTCCTATGTTGCTTAAAACAAAAATTAGTCAATAAAATTTTCTTCTTATAGTATATATAATCTTCTTTAAGTTTATTTTGTAAGCAAATTTTTTATGACTAATTAATTAATTTTTCTAAAATATAAAACTAGAATTGTTTTTTATAAGCAACTATATAAAATTATCGGGAGAAATTTAATATGTGTTTTTAACTCTTTAAGGCACATGTTTTTTTTCTGTGACAAATTAAGGCACGTGTTAATAAGGCCTACTTTATAAGTAAAATTTAAATAATTATTTGGATATTTTGCCAAAAAAGTAAATAACTTTGGATTTATTCAGTAAAAAGCATCAAAAACTTTAATAAACCAGTTGTTTTAGAATGCACTAAGGGTGCACTGTTCATTCTTCTAAGTCATTTATGTTGTCTTTCCAATTGCTACAAACATTCCACGTGTGAAGAAGTTTTTACTAGGGGCTGTCCCACTTTAACATATATCTACCCCTATTCTCATTTAAAAAATTGTAGACTCATATTATAGTATTTCTATCCCACATTATTTTGGCACAAAAATAGCGTGATTTATTTTTTTCATATACCTTAAATAAAATATTTTTTTATTTCAAATTATAAGAGAAAAATAAATCACACTTATTATGAAAATCAAAACATGAAAATTTGAAATATGATTTTGTAGATTTTTTTTTTAAATAAGTTGCATGTGAATGTGTAAAAAATATTTTTATTGGTCCTTTATTGAGAAAAGGAGAGAGGGAGAGAAAATTAAATGCAATTCATGAAAATAAGTAAAAAAAAATCCTTGAAAATAGTTTTTCTCTTATAATTTAGGCCAAAAAATATGGTATTTTTTCTCTTATAATATGGGATGAAGGGCGTAAAGTTGGTTTAAATTTCCATATCATATATAAAAAAGTGGGATGAAATATGCATTCTCAGTGAGCACCACAAATGTGGTTAAAGCTCTCCCTCAAGAAAATATAACACTGCTACATTCTCAGACATGATTTCAATTCTGATTAAATTGGAAGAGATCTCTTACCATCTCATCCAAATGCACTTGGATAAATTTATTGTTCTATACATGCATTAATATAAAAAACTAAATATGGAACAAGTAATACACTATTTAAAAATAATTTGATCATACATAAAAAAAATAGTAGCTCACGTAATACACTATTTTGACAATAAATATATTTTATAATAATAAATCACAAGGAAAATTCCCTTAAAATCACATGGGCACCATGGCCAAATGCTTGAAAACTAATAATATCATATACAAAATGTTATTATAGAATACATTTAAAATTTTATATCAGTATGGAAAACTAATATTATGATGTAAAATTTTAGCTGGTTCACTTGGTCAGTATGGAAAATGTCTAATAGCATGATCAAATTGACTCAAGTTTGAATCCCGGCGTTGGAGGAATGGTGGTGGTGGCGACTTAAGAAAGAAATTTTTTTTATTGAGCTACAAAATGTTAGTTAGATCAGTGATGATTGATGTTGAATTTAGTAGAGAGACCATAGTTCGATCTCACAATTACGCTTGAGAGGAATTAAAATTACTTGACGTCACAACACGCTCCAAACCAAATTAATTGATCCAATAAATTAGATACCAATGTCGGAAAAAAAATCTATTGAACCGTGCATCGCACGGGATATACACTAGTAAGCTATTCAAAGTGAATTGTGAAAAAGCAACAAATAAAATTACTTGAGAATAAACTCAAAAGACTAAGGGCAAGCCCAACGTCCGCAAACTGTAGCTGGCAGTGGGCCAAAATAACGGCCATGAGGCCCATGAACTCATCTAATGCTTTGTATCGCACTATATATATGACAAAAATTAATTTAAGATTCGTAAAGTCTAACTCAAAACATCAATATTAGTAAGGCTTTGTTTTTTTTTTTTTTTGACAAAATTAGTAAGGCTTTGGTTGATAATACTAAATTTTAAATTTATAGTTTATAAATTTATTATGAAAAAAAAAAACTTGTATGGTAACTATTTCGGTACATTTAAAAAATCTTATATTGTATAGAATTCAAGATTAAAACTAGTTTATATACAACACACACCTCAATCGAACGAGACCCCTTTTACAAAGGACAAATTCTTGAAGGTTCACATGCGGCTCAAAATGGATAATACCTCAGACCACACATCTAAAATTAATTTTTGTTTTTTGTATTTTTTTTAGGTTTTTTCTTCTTTTATTTTTTTATTTATTAAATAAAATTTTATTTATCCATTCAATTAAAATTAAATAATAATCAATGATCCCGTTGGATTTAAAAATTAATGTGGATGAATTTAATCCATCCAATCACAAAATTTTTTACTTGTAGATCGATTGGGTGGATAAATTAATGGATTGGTTGGATGGATATTATGATAATGAATTATTTTGCCACCTCTAAATGTCACCGTAGACACCAATTACTTGTGTTAGAATCTAATATAAAAATGAACTAAATAACATAATTTAGTTGGCAAATAAGCAAAATTACACTAATGATCATTTATCTTATTTATTTGTAATACTTTAGTCCTTATACATTGTAAGGGATGAAATTTTATCTAACTACTCAATAAACGAGCAAAGTGTAAAAGGATATAGCCTAAGTGAGTCATGTATATGTAAGGGATGCATAAGTCATTTATAACGTTATAATAAAATATAAATTTTACAATATACACTGTTAAACTGTAAGTTTTTATCATATAGATCTTTCATGTTAAACTTGAAAGAAATTAAAAATAATTTGATACGTTATTGAGATTTATTAAGATTAAAATTGTTCAATAAAATTTGATAAACCGTTAATTTTTATGTGTCTCAATAATATATGATATAATTTTTAATTTGTTTAAAACTTTGCATAGATAATTTGTATGTTATAAACATTTCAACAGTGAATTTTATAAAATTTTCAGAATTTTTTATGCACCCTAAAAAACACAAATAACTTATGCAAATTAGACATTGCCTTAAATTAAATCTTATAAAATTGTAAACATCATCATTTCACTTATATTGATTTTGAGCAAAAGCTTAGTACATTATTTATTACAGGACACAAGTAGGTATCATTTGATATATATAGAAATGGTTCCCTTTTCTACCCAATGGTTCTTTGATCATACAAAGACAATAGAAGAAGGGAGCAGCAGATTCAGTTAATGCATAACTGTCTTCACCAGTTTTTTGTCATTAACTAACTGGGTTGAGACAGTGACATCTATCATCAATACAGGTACCACTGGCCCAAGAAGCCCAACAGCCCATTCAATACTCATCCCGTGCTACATGTGAACAATATAATCCTTTGCATAATATCAATGACAAACAAGTGAATTAAATTCACATTACATTACATATTTACATTACATTTTTTTCTAAGAAAAATTAAAATAAAACAAAATTGACATTCTGTTTGTTATTTAGCTATCTTATTCTGCTGTGTGGCTAGGGCAGGCAGAGAAGAGGGGTCCTTCACCATTATAACTATCACGCAATATTGAAGGTCTATCTCTCCCTGCAATGTGACAATTCGAATTGTCTTGTCACTTTAATTCTGATACAAAATCAGATTCAGTATATATGGGCCACTCCATTTTCAATTCAATTTTCTAGTCCTAGATTCATTCTATTTTTTGTTTTATAATTCAATGTTGAAGTATACTAGACTAGTCATTTATTATTTATATTTACAGTGTTCCTTTTCATATTCACTTTTCCATAAAAAGAAGGAGCTTCAATTATTTCTCCAATAATACAATACAATCATATAGTAGAAAACATTATATTGACACGGTGAAATCTCAAGGTTGTGAATTATTATTACATCATATAGAAAGAATAGAACCATATTTTAATGGTGACAACTTGTGTACCCCACAAGATTTGGAGGTATATATCCCCAACCACTATAAAAAGTTTTAAACGATATAATTTTTTATAAAATACACTGTTGGATTGAAAGTTTATATCATATAGATCATTTGTGTAAAATTTTAGAGAAATTTAAAATCATTTGATATGTTATTGAGACACATAAAGATTAACGGTGTTTAAGAAATCACAGAAACTGTTAATTTTGACGCGTTTCAATAACATATCAAATGATTTTAGATTTCTCTGAAATTTTACACAAATGATCTATATGATATAAACTTTTAATCCAACAGTGTATTTTATAAAAATTTATATCGGTTAATTTTATTTTAAGTGATTGGGGGTATATACCCCAAATCTTGTGGGGTAGACAAGAAAATACCTATTTTAATTAATGTCTTGGGGTCCAATTTCGGTGGGGCCTCTTTCAAATGAAATTGTTACAAAAAATCAGAAGAATAATAACAACACAAAAAACAATGGGAATTTTGAGCATATTAGAGAATAGAGAGACCACCGGTTCTAATTTCCATAGGCTAAATTTCATCATATTTATATTAAAAAAAATGGCAAAAATAAATATTTTTGTAATATAGATCTTCATGAAGAGGCAATTAACTTATTTATTCACAAGGATTGTTTGTTTGTATATGAGTAAATTGAGTATTCCTCCTGGTGTGTCTAATTTTGCTCTGGCATTAACACATTCCCTGGCAGTTGGCATTATATATCATTATATATCATTTTCGGCATTTTGGCATCTGCATTTTCATTTATTTGAATCAAACTTCGATTTGATCACAGCTATTGTACTATCTATATTATTTTAACTCAGCTATATATTGTATCTAAATCTAAATATTTGTACATTTGTAAATAATATTTTATAGACTGTAAGAATAATAATCACTAAAGCTATTAGAGACATGTTTAAATTAGTTTATGTATTGTGACCAAAAACTTTTAGCAACCGAAAATCTAGTTAAGAATGTGAATATCCAAACACTTTTACATCCTATTCTCAATAAATCGGTATCATATCAGGGTAATGGTAATAGACGGAGACAATTTTTGTCTTTTTCCCGGCCCTTTTTACTTTTACACAGTTGAAATATGCATTGATCAATAAAAATTTATGTATTTAATACAAAATTTTAATTAAATACATCAATTTTTATAAATTAATTTTTATTTGTAATAGATGATCAGACCTTTAATAGATGATCAATCAGCAGTGCTAGATAGCACGAGTGCACGACAGTATGACACTCACAATATTTTGAAGAAAAAAAACAATGGTGAATGAGGGATGGAATTGGTTGAAAATATAATGTCGTCATTGCACGACTCGTGCATGTAAGCATTTTCCATGATCAATGTGTATTTTCTTTGTTTCAAAATATTAAAAAAAATTGTTCAATAAGAGTTGATATCTTTATTACAAAATTTTAATCAAATACATTAACATTTATAAATTAATTTTTATTTATATTTTAAAACAAAGAAAGTACTAGTTGACTAAGTATCGTAAAAGTGGCCATAATTTTTTATTTCTTCATAATTTTTTTTTTCTTTTTTAAAGTAGTAATGCATATCTAGCTACCACGATATTCAAATACCCTCCCCCCACAAAAAAAAGCTCGTATATAGAGAGAGAAAAAAAGGAATAAAGTCAAGCAATAATGGTCCCATATGATAAATAAAAGAGGGGAAAAGCACATGGAGGGGATTTTGTGGGTGTCTCTTGCATGCTATGAACAAGACAGAAGCAAGATCCACTAAAACAAAACAAAATTGTTTTTTTTTTTACGGTAAAACAAAACAAAATTGTTAAACTCAAACTATCGTGTTCTTTAGTTATATTTTTGTTCCATATTTAAATGATCTTAATACGGTGTTATATTTGGGCCCAAATTCCAAATATTCGGTTTTTCAATTTGCTATAGAAGAGAATCTCAATGCCTAAATAAATACATTAAGATAGTTTGTTATACATTTCTTAAAACATGCGATTTGTCTCAATTATACAAAATAAATGTTAATTTTTTTTTTATAATCCAGACTCATAAACATGTTTTAAGAAATTTTGCGAGGGAGAAAACATCATAGTCATAAATTAATGGTAATGTTGATATCTAGTCCAGGTAAAATGCTTCGATTGTCTCATTGAATCGGTCATGTTGTAATTGAGGTGATATATATGACCATAAAAATTGTGGTGCTTCCAAGAAACTAATTTTATACTCCGAGCCTCAAAATCCATTGACATACATACCACACACCCAACAAAACTTTTCTTTTTGATTAGTGAAAGCAAAAAATTACTGGTACATCTTTTTCACTCTTTTCTTTTTTGCTTGTCATAAACAAAAAATAGACCCTATAGATGCTCGTTTCTTTTCTTTTTTTTTTCTCAAAAAGCCTAGTGGCTAAAAAATCTAAGTTGGATGACCGAAATTTGAACCTCAATCCCTTACATATATAATGTAATGTTCTATTAACTGAGTTAAATTCACGGGAGTTATAAATGCCCGTTTCTAATTGACCCATAAAATAAAAATAATTGCCTTATGTCATTTTCATTTTTTAGTAGAAATTTAGATATGATACTATTAAATCTATGCAAGTATAATATTCCCCATAGATCGATCTCACTGCCTCTCTATCAGGAGATCCGACAAACTTGTCTCTTTGACATATTAATATGATGATGTTCAACCTCACAGAAAATATTTTTTGAATAATGTTTGATTTGATTTTAAAAAAGTAATAGCGGTTTCAAACTCGCAAGTTAAAAAACTCTACAATCATCTCCAAGTTGTTCTAATAACATATTAAAATGAGAGCGGCCTAAAATTAAGCTCAAATCACATATTTATACACCAAGATACAATAACTAAAATTTATGTAATCAAATACAGTTTCAATGTACAGTATGCAACTATGCATTATTTTTTAACATTACTCTATTGACTTGAATTTGCTTGTAGAACCAACAAAATGCTCAAATACAATGTGGAAGACAAGGGTCCGTCTTGGCTTTTGCTAAAACAAGAAAAGACAAAAGGAAAAGAAAATAGTTGGAAATTTAAGAGCAATTTGAGAGTAGTGCTTGTAGTAAAAAACTACAAAAGGTTTGCTACTACAGCTGGATATCTCATTATGTGTTTACTTTTTACTATGATTGCAAAAAATACAAACCGAACTCACCATAAAGAAGTCAACACTCCAATCCAATAAACAATGCCTCATTGATATCAGCATTTTATTTCTAATATGTGCCGTGGCCGACAACATGTTCCACCCTTCACATGCAAAACAGAAATTCATTCCCAAATCTTCAATCATCGGTTGCTCCTCCACTTTGCATATTGGATTTCAACGTAGTGCGAATAGATATGTTAGAATTACAATAGATATGTTAGAATTACAGTAATTTATCATAATTTTATAAAAATTACATTTTAAAATTATTACAGTGTGTTATGCCTATTGTGATACCAAATATAAACGTAATCTAACCACACGATTGCTAACATGCTACACATACAAATACAACAAATGTATTTCATGTTACTTCCTCTCCCAAAATTCTAATTACTAAAACATGTTAATATATCCTCTGCCCCAAAATTCTAATTACTAAAACATGTTAATATATCCTCTGCCTTGAGTTTTTAGCACATTTCTTTGGATTTAAAAGTGTGAGTGTTCTTTATAAACTAATTTTGATATCAATTACTAAGTAATGAGATAGTTTTAGGTGTAATGGAGCAATTATCTCCTAATTGATGTTAAGAGAGCTATTATGTTTATTTCCCACACACAACATAAATGTTCCTAACTCATGTTCATCACACCATATTTTAAGATATTGTCCATTTTACGTGTAAGCTATTCATTCATAATTTTTTTCATTTAATAAAAATATATCATTAAACTATAGACCTCAATTTTTAAGCAATGTGAATTTTATTTTAGTGGTCAATAAATGCTATGTTAACCAAGTTAAATAAATTATCTCTATAAAAAATTGACTTACGATAAGAATATAAATTATTAATTTAATAAATAAAGTCTTATAGTTAAAGGTACTGTGGTAGGAGTGTTTATTTGGTTTTAGAATAGAAATACTAGTATGCATGTGCTTTTGATTTTGAGTCTTTGACTCATCATTACTTTTAAAAGTATGAAAAGAAGAATTGACCTACTAGTAATAATATAAAAAGTAGTTTATTTATTTATTTAATTTTGCTGCTATGAAAATGATTTATGCAAATTGTACTATGAATTCTTCCCAAACATGCTCAAGATAGTAATAAATACAGCACACTCATTGATATGGTCCTATTTTTTCTATATTATTATTATAATTATTTCCTCATAAAATGGCAACAATCTCTCTATGACCAATCTTATAGGCCCATCTCATGTTCATGGATATATAGTCCTTCATGATTGATGACTGGTGAGTGAGAGTGACTATACTCTATAGGCAAAGCAAGAGAGATACTTTTGTTCTTTCATAAAAAGACTATTATTATTATTTTTCTTTTTTGGTTTTTTTCCATAATGAAATGGTAGAAATTAAGAAGAGTAGTTGAAATTAATTAATTAATTAACTATGAAGAAGAGTTTAATAGAAGCTGGTCTTGATCAGTTCTTCTGCTCTTCTTGGACAAAGGCTCTGGTGAAGATGATACTGAAACTGTTGCTGTTGTTGTTGCTGCTCCAACACCCCATGAATCATTGGAATTTTCACAACTAAAAGACACATCCATTACACCATTTGGACTACTTGGAATTGATCCAAACTTGCGTTTCTTGCATTCATCATTCCTCTCCTCATACCACAGTTTCAACATCATCAACTTCCCACATTCATCCACCTTCTCCTGTAACCAAAATTAACTAATATATCAATATAACTAATAATAATGCAACACAAATTTCAGTTCAACGGGTAGAAAATGTCCGAAATTGTTAGATTAGACATTTATGTCCGAAAAAAACAACACTTACTTTATTGATTCCAAGAATACCAAGAAGCTGATTTTGGTATTCATCTCCTAAATTAGGCTCCACACTGTTGAAAACATGAATCATTGTAGCAGTTGCCAAGACAGATGGTAGATAACTCATAAACTTACAATCTGCAATGTAGTTAAATCATAAAATTAATATCAGAAACAGAACATTATTAAAAAAAATAATGATAGATCAGAAAACATAATTATAATTACCTGATCTAATGACAGAAAGAAGAACAGTTTCACATCTCTTAAGAAACTCAAAACAAAGACGATCTTTTAATCCAAGTCTTCTTATAATATAATCAATAAATGAAAGAGGTGTTGCTGGATTCATCTTCCACCCAAGTGTTGAAAGTACCAAAATCTCCATCTTTTTAATCGTTTTAGCTTCAAACAAGTATCTACACTCCTCAACCTAAACACAATAATTAACATTGAAAACATTAATATTAATAATAATTAACCATCATTAACTCATCATTAACATTAGTAACTACTCTAGAATGAAACAACAACAACATACTTGAAGATCTAGCAAAAGAGGAACATGAGTCTCTTCGATTTTAGCAGCAAGAGAGAGACAAGCAACAGCAGCAAGATGAGTCATCCATGGTTTCTCATTCTGAAAACGAAAACTGAATAGAAACCTATCAAAGTAGTTAACAGCAAGAAGAGAGGTAAGAGGTGAAAAGGAGTAATGAGCATTCACTTTAAGAATCCATTCAATAGATTCTCTACGAGCAGTTTCTAAAACAGGGTTGGTTTGAAGAAACATGTAAAGAGGGTTTTGTTGTTCTTTTGAAAGAAGTGATTTAAGTTCTTCATCGTCCCAAAACATGTTATGTTCATAAAACAAAGATGGAGTTGTGTTGCTGTTTAAGGATGAAACATTATTTTCATGGTACTCATGTTCTAATAATAACTCATCATCTTGTTCCTCCCAATGTTGTTCTTCTGAGCAGTACAAAGTAGTATCCAAAAGGAACATTGGGTTATGGTGTTGATCCATGAATCTTTGTAGATTTTTTTATAAGTTCTTCGATTGAGTAATCATGTTGGAGAAGAAAGAAGAGAAGAGAGTGTTGTTGTTTTATTTATTGGTGGATTTGGAAAAGAGATGAGTGTATTTTTATTGGGAGAGTGTTGTGTTGCGATAGCATAGACCCAGCAAGATTGGGTCCTATTTACTCGACACGTGACTAATGTACCCTACGATTTAAGGATACCCCGTCTCTATACTCTATCTATTTCGCGGTCTTTCAAATTCAATAGTCAATGTTACTTTACTTGTAATATTATTTTTTTAAATTAAATCTTGAAATTTATTTAAAGGAATATATATCTCCCAATAAAATAATCATCATATTCTTTCGAGTTCTAACTCAACTATAGAAATTATTAAGTTGGATATTGACGATCATAGTTCGATTCTCAATTTTTTAATTTTATATATGTGAGTTTAATAACATATCATTTATGTTTTAAATTGGCCAAAGGCACAATAACTAATATGTTTTATTTAAACTCATTTAACAAGTATCGGCACAGGCTCCAACGATATTCCACAACAATACTACAGTGTACAAGCCTAGACAGATGCCACGTGTGCCCTTACATCAACTGTTAGATGGTTCTCAACTCACCACAGGATCATTCATTCATCCATAGAGATACAACACTATATAAGTATGGCTCTTAGCCACACTATGGTATAATCTAACTATAACTTAATTTCACTTTCATTTCATCTTTCATATACTGACTTTAGTGTTGGAGTGCTAATGTATTTTACAGGTACCTCCCCCTCTCAGCCGCATAAACAGCCTTTAACCACCGTGACAACCACCATTCGTCGAGACAGCTTAGTTCCGTTCAAAATAATTTATATACCAAAAAAATAATAATCATGTTAATAGGGTGTTGAGTCAGCTACATGAAGATGGTTCATTGCCTATGCTCATAGTAGATTTCTCGAATGCATTCAACATGGTAGATAGGTCGGTGCTACTATATGAGGTGAAAGTGAAATGATCATCTATCTCTCTGTGGGTTGAGTTTCTCTATGGTCAAGCAGCGATGTTATGCCTTGGGGAAAGACATATTATGTGAGCTACAGGGGTATAACTAGGTGACCTGTTAGGACCACTCCTTTTTACTCTTGTGTTACACCATCTTGTTCATAAGATCAGAGACGATTGCAAGCTTCTTCTTCGAGCTTGGTATCTTGATGATGAGACTATTATAGGAGATTCAAAGGAAGTGGCTAAAACACTTGATATTATTCGGGAGACAAGTCCAAGATTGGGTCTTAATTTAAATATTCGTAAGACTGATGTTTGATAAAGGGTTGCGTGGTGCGGTTGAAAATATTGTGGAACATTTTAACCTTCAATATGCATTGACTTCATATATTTTCACATATATTTCTAATAAAAATTTAATATTTAAAGATTTAAAGAGTGTCCGAGGGTACTATTTAGCATTTGTCAAGTCAAAATAACTATAGTTCCGTTTGACCTGTATTTTATAAATTTATTTAAAAATTCTTAAATAATTTAAGGGTATTTTATTGAATATAATTTTATATTGTTTTTTCTAATCTGCCCCTTCAAAATTTGAGATATTTTATCATCTGTCACTCAATAATATTTTAACCAATATAAATTTTATAAAATACACCGTTTAATTGAAAATTTATATCATATAGATTATTTGTGTAAAATTTTAGACAAATTTAAAATTATTTGATATATTATTTGAGACACATCAAGATTAACATCAAAATTTAAATTTTAAACCTAAAAACATATAAAATGTTGGACGGCATTCCAAACATATAATAGTCTGTTAGTTTTTTTATGACACCAAAGCCGTGTAGTATCTTATCTTTCATTTGAATAAAAATAAAAAACCTTGTAGTTTATATTTGTTTGGCAGAAGACACTATATGTAGAGATCTAAATATTAAATGTTCTGAAATTCAGAAAATATATATATTAATCATTTTGAAATCTCAATCTGATCAACAATATGTTTAATCAAATTTTTAAGTAATTTAATTAATACTCCCTCTGTCCCATTATATAAACACCTTTACTACAAAAGTCTAATCCAAAAATATAAGCCCCTTTACAATTTTTGTATTCCAATACAATTTAGTAGTAATAATTAGGAGTATGTGTAAGCAAAAAAGTAATAAATGTACCTAGTAAATTGTAAAGGGACTTATATTTTGGGACTAGACTTTTGTAACAAAAGTGTTTATATAATGGGACGGAAAGAGTATTTAGATTAGTTTTGAGTTTCAAGAACTTTAAAATTCAAAAACACTAATAAAATTTGGAAGGGTTCAATATTTTTGTGGATCACAATGACTTGAGCATATTCATTGTAATTGTATTGTAATATTAAACATACACTAAATTGATTATGGATTCTAAAACAAAGCATAAAAAAGTGTTGGAATTGTTATATTTTGGAAATATTCGGTTTATGTTTGATATCGGAATGTCAGAATTACGGTGATCTACTATAATTATGCAAAAATTATAAGTTGTAACTTCTACAAAATCACAGTAGTTCACTGTAATTTTAATCCTTCTACCATGATACCAAATATGCATTCGGTCTTCTTGTGTCATGTTTGCAAGCGAAGTTCTTACAACAAGTAATAAGTAGCACATGCATGACCGATACAATTGAATTGAATCCGCATAGCATAGTCAATAACAATATCTAATGCGTAAGTTCAAAGAAGATTTTAGAAAAAGACATTAATATTTGATTTGAATTGTGATCACAGTAGAGTATATTTATCATTCCTTGTGGTTAAGACTTAAGAGACAGAAAAAACTACTGTAACGCGACACGACAATTATGGAAGTATGAGCTTTCCAACATAATTTACTACTAATATATATGCAAGCAATCCACAAGGACAACAACACAGTTCTTCTTTTTGTCGTACGATAAAGATATGTCTCTCTCCATTACAATAAATATTATAGCTGCAACAAAACAGAACACTATTCATGAAACAGAACTAGCTATAGTATAGTATAGATCATATCTTTCGAGTTGTTCGAAGAATTAGCCATGCCATGCAAGTAGTACTATACAAACTTAATTTTAAACGTTATTGTTGTTGTTATGCTTTAATTGTTTTTTCTTTACTTTTTACTAGTTGTAGTATTTTTGTTTTGCATCTTTGTTTTAATTAAATTGTTGTGTGGTTCTATAATTTATTTCTTTTGAAGCTGGCTCGTTGTCCAAGAAATGATCATAAGTTGGGTGGGGGTGATAAATTAAATTAAAGAGAGGAAATGGACGAAAAAGGGAAGGAAAGTGCAAGCAGGTGAGTGAGACAGAATGATCCAAGAGGGGAAGTATTGTATTGTGTGATGGAATTGGTCATTGTGGTGAAAGGTGTTCAACTGATCATAGATAATATGGTAGATAGATAATATCAATTAATAATATGTTTAGTTATGATAAAAGTGAATTTTTTTCTTGACAATATAATAAAAGTGAATTGAATGATTAGATATTAGATTTTTATGTAAAATGGATTTAACAATAAATTCAAGTGTATGTTTGTTACTACAATGGGACGGTGGGACTGTTACAATCACTTCACTGTGATCTGCTGTAATTTTGTTGAAATTAAATTTATAATTTCTGTAAAATTATAGTGGATCACCGTAATTCTCACACTCTACCATAATATCAAATGTAATTCTCACACTCTAAAAGTTAAAATTAACCGTAGAAGTTAAAAACTACAGATTGTAACTTGAAATAAAATAGTAGAATTAAGTCTACAAACAAATCAATAATCAATTCTCTTTTAAATCATCCAAATATATTAAAATCACTTCTGTAACTTTTTGAATCACTTTTGATCTTCTAAAATTGAAACTAAACACATGTTAAGTTCAAGTCATGGTTTGATTCCAGCATAAGACCAACAACTTACTATTTTTCTCAATACTCTTCAATTATTACTCACTCACAGACTCACTCAGTCACTCTTATGCATTACACCAAACTCTAGTGCTTTGCTTAATCTCATTCTTAAATAATTTTCCCGTCAACAAAAGATAAGGAAAATTGAATCACCCTAATACGTGCTTTTAATAATATAATTTAATATTTTTGTCAAAAAAAATATTTAATATTTGTCAAAAAATAATTTATTTAATTTTTTTGACAAATAATATATTTAATATAAAATGCATATGTATTAATAAAAAATTACTATATTGAACTTCTTATTTGCACATGATACAAATTAATGATGATAACTATCAACAAATACTTTGTCAAAATAAAAAAACTATCAACAAATACAAAATATTTTTTAGTAATGTCTCTAATATTGTAAAAACTACTTACAATAACTCACAACACCATAATTTTAACAAATATACTGTCTGTGATATCAATTTTCAAGTATGAAAAAAAAAAGAATTACACAAAAATATACTAGTAATAATAGACTAATTTATGTATTTTTGTCTCATAACATGATAGTTTTAATTTATAGTAAAACTTTCTTTCCCATAAATAAACAGCATCTCCCACTTCAAAATAAACAGGTCAAAGTCAGACAAAGCCAACTCTCTGAATGTATCAGATCATCAGAAAGTTAGTGGGTGAATATTAGTACGTTGAATTTTTTAATCATCTAGTGGATGATTTCTTTGCCTTTCAATCGTGGAACAGAAAAATAAAATAAAGTTCTTTATTGGGACTCATAAAAGCTCTCTACAGATCGTACTACTACCAAACGATCGTATGCATCCTCTATTGGTTTTCTTGTTGCATCATTTTTTTTTTTGGAATTTTTTTTTTTTTGGTACAAGGAATTTTTTATTATACTCTTATATTGGCAAATTAAACTGTTTTAATATAGTTTTTCATTTTTCAAAATTAATAAACCCATTAAATTAAAGATGAATATTTGCATAGTTTGGTCATAGTATATAATATAGATAAAATACAATTTAAACTTTGGTATAAATATATATATGTGATCTCATTTTAACAAATTGAAATTATGATCGATCTCACATTCTGGGCTAACACTTTCACCTTTTAAATTGTCTCAAATCCAACGAAAAATTAATTACTGTGTTCGACGATGATACTCTGATCTCGACTAAAAATTGAAGTTACAATCCTTATTTTATAAATTGATTTTTTGTCTTCAGAATTTTGGCCCTCACTCCATTCATAGACACATATATGGTTGATTCAACACACTAGTGCACAACAGTACTAAGAAAATATGTAGTACTTCTCCTCATAATGGGTTGTGGGTTGGAATCGTAGGCCCACAAGGATCTTGATCCAGCTAAGTGAAGACCACTGATATTGGGGCCCACAACCTAAAGTCAGAGCTTAATGATATGTTTTCCCTTAATAATCATAAAATCATAAAATAGCATAACCGACTAATGGTACGTAATCACCATTGACCTTTCTCAATGCTTTTTTTACCTTGTTCTCCCGCTTCTTTTTAATGACGCAAGTTTCTCACGTCATACTACTGATTTTTTCATAGTATAATTTTTTTTTGGTTACATTATGTAATTTTTAATAAATTAAAAACTTTTTGGTCAAAAAAATAATATTAAAAACATAAACATTTACTGTTAAAATACAACTAATATAGTAGTAACAAAAATCAAGAGTATTAACAAAAATATTTAGGATAATTCTCTTTTCGTTTCAAAATGAATGTCGTTTTAGTAAAAAAAAAAATTGTTTCAAAATAAATGTCTGCCCTAATCTATATCTATATCTATATCTATATTCTATATAATATACTATTTACGAATCCACTCTATGAGAAAACTATTTAAAGAAACCATTAAATGTTCTTCTCACATTCACTGAGCATTTATTACGCCAATGACGACTACTTAATGTGATTTTTATTGAATTGACCAAATAATTTATTTAAATTAATTTACGTGATAAATGTAGAAATTCAGGGTATTTAAATTAATTTGTAGAAAGATTTACTGAATTGGAGGCATATATAAAAAATGACATTTACGTAGAAAGATTAATTTACTGAATTGTAGAAAGATTTACTGAATTGGAGACATATTTAAATAATTCAAAAATAAAAAATAAAAAAATCCGTGAAATCATATTTTAATTTATAAAACGACATTTACGTAATTAATTTAAATATATTGGATTAGAGGCATACAAAAATCATCATATAAATAATAAATTAATAAAAATGAATTGGAGGCATACAAAAATCATCATATTTTAACACACACATGATACTTAATTTAAATATATAATTTTATTTTTTATTGAAGTAATTATTGGCATAAATATAGAAAGTATTTAATTAGTGTTTATAACCTAATAACCTAATTCAAATTGGAATCCGCCTACACATTCAACCCTAAACCAACCCAAAAACTGAACCAGGCTATAAATTAATTTGTAGCCGCCATTTGTATCCTAATGACACGGGATACAAACACATTTAATATAATTATTTTTTTCTTAAAAAATTTATAGAATAATACACGGGATACACACACATTCAATATACCATTTAGAAACACACAATGTACACACACATTCAAAAAAAAATACACGGGATACATACACATTCATGAAACCATTTAGAAACACACGGGGTACACACACATTTAAAAATTATAAGAAAATATTCAAGGTACAAACACATTTAGAAACATATTTTCTTTAAAATACCACATAAGTAATTTTTATTTTAAAAAATTAACGGAGCTAGGAAATGGAAAACAGGGTAAACTTGAAGGCTAAAATCGAACAATTGAAATTTAGGTGACTAAAGTTTACCAAGTGAAATTTAGGTAGTTAAAATTAAGTAATTGAATTAGCGATACACAATCTCTGTGGAAAATGACACGGGATACAAAAACATTCAATATAATTATTTTTTTCTTAAAAAATTTATAGAAAAATACACGGGATACACACACATTCAATATACAATTTAGAAACACACAATGTACACACACGTTAAAAAAAACACACGGGATACATACACATTCATGATACCATTTAGAAATATACGGGGTACACACACATTTAAAAATTATAAGAAAATACACATGGTACAAACACATTTAAAAGCATATTTTCTTTAAAATACCACATAAGTAATTTTTATTTTAAAAAATCAATGGGGCTAGGAAATGGAAAACGAGGTAAACTTGAAGGCTAAAATCGAACAATTAAATTTAGATGACTAAAATTTACAAAATGTGAATTTTAGGTAATTAAAATCAAGTAATTGAATTAGTGATACACAATCTTTGTGGAAAATCACACGGGATACAAACACATTTAATATAATTATTTTTTTCTTAAAAAATTTATAGAAAAATACACGGGATACACACACATTCAAGATACCATTTAGAAACACACAGAATTCACACACATTCAAAAAATTATAAGAAAACACACAGATTACAAACACATTTAAAAGCATATTTTATTTAAAATACCACACAAGTAATTTTTATTTTAAAAAAGTCAACGGGGCTAGAAAAATGTAAAATATGGTAAATTTGAGGGCCAAAATTGAACAATCGAAATTTAAGTGACTAAAACCGAGCAACTGTGAAACTTAGAGAGTTAAAATCAAGTAATTGAGTTAAAATCACTTTAATCAATAAAGTTTTTCTTCTTCTCTATTATTTAAAATATCTCTGTGAAATTTTTTTATGAATTGAATTATCGATGCAAAAATATATATAGATTTTAGTTAACATAATATTCATTTTATATGGTTAAAATATTAAAATAAATGGACGGGGTAAATTAAATATTGTGCACAATTTTTTTTCCTGTTTCCTACTAAGTAGATTAGTGATAAAATAATTCACCTCTTAAAATAAATAAGAAATGTATCCTAATTTCAAATTCCGAACCTTTTAAATTACGACGTCTCTTACCAACTAAATTATATTCATGGGGACTATTGCACGAAAAATTCTAAACTCAAAATATGATGATTTTTAAATATTTATTAAAATCAATAAAAATAAATAAAACATAAATTATATTATATGACACAAGTGGTAGATACTCATGTCTCTAAATTTTTTGTTTGGAGTACTGTATCAAACAATGGAAGTTGGGCACCCAATTTTTTTTCCAAAATATCATATATACCTTCAAAAATAAGTTAACAGATGTACCTTCAAATTAATTATAAAAACATGTACAATTAAATTTATTTTGTAATAAAAATAATTTTAAAAAAACTTATATCAAAATCAATAGCAATTCATTTTTTGATAAGTAAAAATTAACCCGTGCTTTGCACGGGTAACTTATACTAGTTATCACTATTTACACTAATTCTAAAAAAACACATTAAAATAAGGTTAATTTAGTAAAATTATTATTTTTTTTAACATAATGAATGCATTTTTAATATGAAAGCACGGGTAACTTATACTAGTTATCACTATTTACACTAATTCTAAAAAAACACATTAAAATAAGGTTAATTTAGTAAAATTATTTTTTTTTTTAACATAATGAATGCATTTTTAACATGAATGCAAACACCTAAAATGACACTCATTTTAAATCACATGGAATATATTTTTCTGACAATGAGTTAATTTTACACATTTATCCCTAAAATTTCTAACAATGTGTTAGTTTTATATATTTTTCAATGGTAAATTAAATAAACAATTTTATAAAAAAATTATTAATGCATTTAAAATTTAATAAAGAATCTTATATATATATTTTTTTAAAAATTATAAAGAGTCTTTTGATTAGAGACAGATTAAATATTACCCTCCCTATCTCACCCCAAAAGTTATTTGTGTTTTTTGACTAAAAAGATGGTTCTGTCTGGGGATTTAGAAACATTCAACTAAAAAAAAAATCTAAAAGCAAGTCAAACAGAGTTTTGACTCGATCATAGTACTACTACTAGTTGTACCTAGCTAGACACATGCTCTAGTTAAGCGTGATCCTTGACTTACTCATATCATATCCGACATCAACCACTCCCAATTCTCCCAAATGGTCCGTGACTGACACACCACACCTCAATACAAATCCAGAATAACCGTAGTCCCGTAGGCTTCTGATTCATTTTATTGTTCTAAAGTTTCTAACCTTCTGTGCTATTTTACTCTTCAACAGTGGCATTTGCATTTGCTCTTGAGCAGCATTATGGTGATTCTCTAGGAATGGATCCACCTTCCACGCCAAAACACACTCTAACTTTAGTGTAGATAAAAAAAAAGCAATGATGATTTTAACAAAAAAGAACTTCTATAAAATTATGGTACAAGAATAATTTCGTAAAATGAACATTGATGTTTTGATACAAACATGCGCTGAACCAAAGCATCGAATGGTAGTAAATTTGTTATGATATGGATGTGGTCAAGCAACAAAATTGCCCACAAAGTGTTCCACAAGTCTACTAAGTGAAGTTGACTTCAATCATTTTGCATTCCCTTAAAACAAGTTTAATGTTCTATCAATGATTATCTACTACAATTGACAACCTATGTAAGCCACCGAAACTGTCGGAAGTGGGGGATAAATGTGAAAAGTAGTCACAATATCAAATACTGGCATACCAAGGTAAATGAATTCCACTATATATACATCAATTACTCCCGCGCTTAAGATGTTCTTGAATAAACTTTTCAGCATGAGCTGGGTACTTCTCTCTAATGTATTCTCGAAGACATTTCTGATAAGAGAAATCAATCCAGCCACCATCAGTTCTTACAACAAAAAGACACCTTGAGAGTCGAAATTGGGGATGACGGTCAACCTGCAAGAAAAATAAGTCACTTCTCACATATACATATCTTGTACTTGCTGCATACTTCGGAAAAATAACCACAGCAGATCATTGTCAAGCAAATTCAGACAATTTTAATTAGGAAATTATATGTTTCGTCAAAAAAAAAAAAAGGAAATTATATGTAAAACAAAGTTTACAAATTAAAAAGGCAATTGGGCATGACCAAAACCATAAACTCCCACCGGATTAAAGGCCTAACTATCAAAATTCGATTGAAAAGGAGGGAAACGGTCAGCAGAACTGAAGATCAAACCAAAAATATTAAAATTAAACAGCAGAAGGAAAAAAGAAATCAAAATGTGAAATGTTAATATTTCACAATAGTGGGATTTGAGTGATACAAACTTTTGAGTATCATCTAAGCAAGGGCTTTCTTGCTCCAATTAGCATAAACATCATTTGATCAAATAAATTGTGATCGACAGGGCAACAAAAGCATAATAAGGTATTAGAAGTATAGAAGTGCGAACTGAGAATATCTAAAATTCACAAGGATGCCAGCACAAATACTTCCTAACACCTGACATGGTAATGCATTGTTTTTAACTGATAAGAAATCAAATTTTTATATGTTGCACTCTTTATAAAAATGACGACTTTGGTTACACAGAAAAGACATTGCTTACACATTACTTGTACATTGAAAGAAAGTCTGTAACAAGGAGAGATAATTGGATCAACTTGAAAACTAGTTCACAACATTTTGTGATTATACTGGAGGAATGAAACTAAAAATATCTAACGTATAATTAAGCCCAACATTGTTTTGAGTAGATAAACAAGGCTGGAGCCTAATTAAAGTCTTTCTAACTTTATTAGTACACATCACTTTGGCTATTTTAAGAATTAAAAACTAAAACCATTATATACAATATACATTATATGTAGTAGACTATTACAAGGAGACACACAACAGGTGATAGGGTAAGAATGAAAACAACAATAGAAGTCGTGGGGTAGCATCTACTGCAGTAAAAATATGGTGGAAACTTACCTTATGTGGTTTGTATATGGAGAAAACTCATAGAATAACCAGTAAGTAGTATAAACCAAGTGGAGAATAGTCTAATAGTTGGAGATAAACAAAGATCATGAAAACAGGTCCAACCATTAATAAGGATTTAGATTTAATGATATATCACTATATATGACTTATGATAGGACATTATGATTTGTTTAATCCATGTAGTCAACCCCATCTACTGGGAAAATATTTTTTATTATTGTTGCTGTTGTTGAAATTGTAGTTGCACAGTAATTTGCACTTGAATAGGGTCAACAATAGAGATAAGGATCAGTATTACTCCTCCCACCAACAAATTCAAGAATCCAAGGTAAAAGAAACATTGAATTGGATGGATAATAGCAAAAAGCTTGGAAAGAAAAATATAGATGACTGAAAAAATTGTTAACGATATCATGATATCTAAGATCATGTTAGATAAATGAACAAAAAGGAGAGATTAATTGAACAAAAAGACTGCTAGAACTAGTTTAAATTCTACCGATTTCTCTTAATATACTGAATAATACTTGTGGGTTTATTGATCAAACTCTGAAAATATCTTTCCGATAGAGTGGTGTTAGGAAAGGAAATTAAAAAAAAAAAATACAGCAAATAAATAGAAAAGGGGAAATAACTGCCCATTAGAAGTTAGTAGTCTCTCCCAACCAGCCTTAACCAATCAACCGCATACCTTCCTATTCCCCTCGTCTACTATTTTTATTCCAACACAATACAATTAAACTAAGTTGGGCCATTTGTAATGGCCTATGCCTTACATAGGTATGCTTAATAGGAGGCCTACTAACAGAGACCTATATAATTGAAAGTCAATTTAGTTTTGTTCCAGGAAGGACTGATAGTAGGAAGCACTATACTTACTCAGAATCCTGAATGGCTGAATCTGATGGCCAAACAAAGATCCTCAATAGACCCGTAGAAACATGCTTGAGGTGTCTTAGCTCTGAATAGTACAAAGTTTGGGCAGAATTCTTACCTTCGGCTGAGTACCGATACAATACTGGTTTTCAAGGGACAGCCAAATGCACCCCCTTTGAGATAGTGTATGGACAGCGTCCTCCTTCCTGTGCTCGCATTGTTTCAAAATAAACTCTTGTGGAGGTAGTAGCACAAGACTTAATGTCACATGGTAAATCTCTCAAACAACTCAAATTTCATTTGGAAAAGGCTCAAAATCAGATGGTCAAGTTTGCTAATCGTCACAAGAAACCATTAAATATCACAGTGGGGGACTTGGGTTTATCCCAAAATTCGCTCACACAAACAAGTTCATATACCTACCTGATTATGTGCTAAACTATAACCTCGTTATTATGGACCTTACTTGGTTTCGAAATAAATTGGAGCAGTGGTTTTCCAACTGAAATTACCAGAAAATGCCAGCCATTCATCTTGTTCTCCATGTTTCTCGGTAGGAGAAAAGCCTGTTGAAGAAGTGTTACCAACAAGGCTTGAGGAGAACGCACCCGTGTCATTACACAAAATGATGATCCAATTCAGCAAGTGTCAAATTTAATAGCAACATAAGTCACATCAGGAGGTAACTTGGGAGGATGTCACTACCATCCAAAATCAGTTTCCTGAAAGGGTTCTGCAGCTTTACTATAGGAAGATATTTAGAAATAATCATTAGGTTAGGCCTCTGGTTGTTTAGAGTGTAATGTAAGGCAGCTTTGGTGTTAGTTTAGTTAGTTAGGTTTTGTTGGTCAGCTGTATTTTGCTTTGGGAAATCTATAAATAAGAGTTTCCTAATTCAGTTTAGATGTTTTTTTTTATCACTTCTTACAATTGTGACTGATTTTCCCGGTGCGAAGATAGTAGTACCTCTTGTGTGTCTTTTTCCTTGTTCATCAATAAAATCCAGGGGCGAACAATTCCCTTATACTCTTGTTGCCTAACAGTATTGCCTACATTCTGAGCCATCAAAGATATGGTATAAGGGTATCACGAGTCATGACTAGCATGGAAACACAATGCCACTAAAAACTTTCCTGTACCTACAGGACTATCACAGAGGTGAGTGTTGAGCACTTATTTTCTTATCATAGTTTCCAGATGTGATTACTGTACATGATTCATTGTTGCAATTGGAATAGTGGAGAAAGGCCTCAGTAGCACGTGACTTTCACTTAAGTGAAATTAAAACAGCGTATATCAAGTGAAAGTTTAGTAGGACGTGCAAATTCTTGTTTAAAAGTAACAATTGGAAAACTATCATATTACAGGTTTACATGGTTTATGTATCAAGGGTTCATCATATAAAACCACAGGAAAATAAAGGGAGATATCTAGCATGGATTCAAGCTAAGTTAATGAAATAGAGTCATGCTTCTAGTGAAACTTGTAATAGAAAAGTATCACTCAAACCAAAATAAAGATTATACTGTATAGCTCTAATACTAGCAATAATGGGAATGAGTATTGGAAGGTAAAAAGCCCACAAGAAAGTAAGTTCACTACTGTGGACATGAATATATTACAATGGATAAGTCATTGCACAAGACAGGATCAAAAGTGAAAATGTGAAATCATTGTATGTTCCTCTGGTTCCCACATAAATGATTGGAATTTCACATGATACTTCCCTTGTGCAGAAGATGCATACAAGTGGAAAGATAAGCATGGATTGCTCTCCTTAGAAAGATGCAAGTCTAAAGGAAGAATTTAATTTTCTGTATCTTGTTCCATAACCTCTCTACCTACTTCAATCTCTCAAAAGCATATCATATCCTTAAAGGATTGAACATTTTATATAAAATTTCTTGGGTACCTTGATGTAATCTTCCACACACACGCATATATATACAAGACATCTAATGTTGTAATTCAACATGAGTAGAATTTGTAACGTTTAAGATGTAGTCTTCTTGAACTAATACAGCTAATACTGGCAACACAATAGCAAGAGCAGCACTATCTATGTATATCAATATAATGATAATCATGAATTGAAATGGAAAAATACCACATAAACAGTTCAAATCATCCTTGCATAAAGTAATTGAGACGCTAAAATGATAACAATAATAATAATAATAATTAAACACTACTTCAAATGGAAGTAGATTAAGTGTCAGTTTGATTGACTTATTTGATCCTATTCCTATCTCCTGCCATAAGCATATGTGAGACTATTCGATAGAACTTAACGAATCATCTTATTACCACCTTATCACGTATACATAAGGTATTCAGGATAGCTAGCTTATGAGAATAACTTATAACTTATATGAAAACAATTTGACTTAACTTTAATTTTGTTACAAAAACAACTTATGCATGAACACTTATATAACAAACGTTTAATTAAGTTGTTTATCCTAATAAGCAAAACGTAAACACTTACCATAATAGATTCAATACCACATCCAATCTTATCTTTAGAGTGTGGATGATAAGCAAGGAGATTCTCTACTACAGCTTTCTCATCCTCCACAGTCAATCGCTCTCCATCCATATACCTACGCAGAAAATCGAATCGAATCAAATAAATAAATCGAACAACAATTCATCGAAGCCAAATAAATAAATTAGAACGCGAGGTTTGTTTACCTGGATGAGTGAAGAATTTCTTTTGTAAGCAAAATGATAGGTTCAATGTCGTTAAGAATCTCTTGTTCTTGATTCTTCCATTTTCGATATTCAGGTTGATCCTGATAACGAAGGCTACTGGTTGTGTAATCAACTCGCCTGATTACGGAGTTGTTAAGTTTATCGTTTGGTTTATTAGTATCAGACGGTGGAGTGATGGATGCGATGCACCATAGACGGTGGCGCGGCGTAACTGCTCCGATGGTAAAGCGTTTGTAGGTATGGAAGCAAGCGCGAAGTAGTAGAGTTTGTCTTAGAAGAAGTGGTGCGGCCATTTTTGGATTGTGAGTTCAAAATGGTTTGTTGCGTTAATTAATGCTGATAATCAAGATTGAGTGAGAGTGACACACTCCGCGCCGCAATGGACCCCAAACACCTACTTTATACGGGTCAGAATTTAAGGCGGTAATTGTGTTAATCTGTAGTTAATTTTGACCGTTCCATCTGAGACCGTTGATATTGTATCCGTTCCAAAATTGGTGCATTTCACCTAGTTAAATATTTGGACTAACTTCGTTTCGTTTCAAAAAAAAAAAAAAAAAATATTTGGACTAACTACGTCAATTTTGTTTTGGTATTTTTTTTTTTATATTTTGAAACAGATGAAATATTTTACAAATGAACAAAAATTAAATTTTTTGTCAGTAAAGTATCTTTTCTTCATTTAATTAGTAGTATTTTTGTAAAAATATAACTAATACACCTTTCATTTTGAAAAAACTCTTATAAATTTTTTATAAAATGTGTATATTGGTTTGTCAACAAGGGTGCTACCTCGTATACTTTTATGAAGATTTACTATACTTGTCATTCTCAACTTAATTAGTCATGTTTTAATAGTTGATGTTTTAGGCGTTAATCACCTTAGAACCTAGTTTGTTTTTGTCTTTTTGCCTTGTTTTGCCTTTCTAATGTATAAAATAAATAAAATAGAAGTCCATGTTGCCATAACATATGTGATGTGAGGATCCTTTTTGCAGCTGTGGGACGACATGCCCTTGGTTTGTTCCATAAAAACCTCCTCACCAAGCCAACCTAACACTTTGATATAAACTAAATGGAATCTGGTATTGTACAAGTACTTTAATGAACCAATAATTTGCTTATATTAGCGTTGCATCAACAAGTTTCTCCATGTGTCTTTGCTCAATGTTACTCCATTTGAGTTATTGTTGCATTGCAACTACTCACACATTATATGGCTTCAAAACATCTTATGCATACTTCTTATGATTTAGAAAGACACCTTTGCATGTGTTTATGAACTCAAATTCCAAATAATATGACAAATTTTCAAAGTTGAACATTTCAAACTTTGCATAATGTCTTCTTTGAATCTTTATAGTTCCTTTTCACTCAATCCACTGACCATTGAGTCCTTAACATACAAACACATAATAAGTTCCATGGTTGAGTTCTTTCACTTAAACGCATTTGTAAAGCGTATAGTTTGATAAGAAAGTATCAATTCTATTGTTAAAATTAAAGCTTTTAGGTGCTTGCATGACATACAAAACTTTTCTCAATTTGAAGGAGACGGGTTGAACCTTGGTTACAGCGTTTTAACGACTAACTATTATGATATTTTTACTATACTAGTTAAACTAAAATTTATAGACATTTTTGGTCAAAAAAAATATTTTTATAGACATTTGTTTTTGTCATGGAATTTGTGAACATCTCTATTCCACAGTTTAATATTTATAAAAAGAACTACGATTTATTTTGGTCAGATAGTTTAGTGGTTAGAATCTCATCTTAAAGTGAATAAGTTGACGTACCAGAGTTCCGACCCCGATTACTGCATATTACGTACAAATGTCCAATCAATTGAGCTAAGTTCACAGATCAATTATTAATTATATTTTTGGGTATAATTTTTTTTTTGGTACATGGTACAAATTATTAATTTTATTACCCCAAGAATACCAAACTCTACTGTTCACAATTTAATCTTACAGTTAAACAATTAATATTAACCTCTCATTTATTACTGGCTCTCCAATAATATGAAACTATATTTTTGAAAATCTTTATAATATATTTTTTTGTCACGTAAAATCCTTATAAATATAACCAAGAGACAATGAGTTTAAACAAAGTCCAATAAACTAAAGTACAGTACTGCGTAAATTGATTTCTTCTTATTTTTTACAATTTCATTTTTTACAATTAAAATGGTGATATATATAATTGATGTCTATTCAATGCAAACTACATTTTTACCTTTTCCAATTTCAATCAAAGTAATATTTTAAGTCCATGTTTAGTATCACAGTAGATTCGCTAGAATCACAGTGACACACTATATTATTTTTCAAAAGCAATAAGTTATAACTTCTGCAAAGTCACCGCGAGTCATCGCAATTTTGGCACACCTACCGTAACTTATATGCTATGTAAATGTCATGATGGTGTTAAGAATTTCCCAATATCACATGTGAAGTATGTTGTATTAAGAAACAATAAATATTAATAAATTAAATTTTTTTTATCCTTATTTTATTAAGAAAGAGAAAATATATTTAATTAATATTTTAATTTTTGTAAGAGTACAAATGATAAAATAACATTAATTTTACATTAATTTTTGCAAAAGACAATATAATTTTGGGACAAAACTAAAAAATTTAAGGCTCGTTTGGTGCGCAGGATAGAGAGACGGAATATGATAAAATTATCGTATCCTACTAAAATATTTTGTTTGGTGCACCAACATGATAGGATAAATTAAATTTATTGTTAATAATATCTCATTAACTCTTTGTTATTTTAATCTTTATTTTAAATTGAGTTACCAACATGATAGTATAATTATATGAAATTAGTTAATCCCTCAATTATCCATTCTCATCTCTCCACAATTATATGAAATTAGTTAATTATGAGTGTTTTTTTAATTAATATCAATTAATCAATAAAAAGAAAGTCAATTAAATATATGTTTTTTTAATAACACATTTATTCTTTAAGAATAATTTGATTATTTAAATATCATATAGTATATTTTACCATGTCAATATGAAGTGTGCATAAAAAACATGATAGAAAAAAAATAATATTATCTTTTTTTTATCATGCGTATGTTAAACACATATCAAGATAATATTTATCATGTAATTATTTTATTATAAATTTATTATTTTTTATCATATATTATCTCAATTCTATCCGGTTCATCAAACAAATCTTTTGAGATGGAGGAAGTAGTATTTTTCTTCAATTTTACTAAAAATAAAAAATGAGGATAATGAGAAAAATCATTGACTTGTAATTTTATGAAGAAACATTTGTCGTGAATTGAGTTTAGAACATTTTCAAAGGATTATTACTGGATAGTTGACCTTGGTCCACGTTGGATTGGAATCAAGCACGAAACCAGAAGGCTCACTTCCCTCTTTCACTCCCCTCCCTCCATCCTTTCCTTTGTACTATACTGTACACTCATTATCACGTGATCCCTGACCCATCTGCCCCCACCTCCTTTTGTCACATACTGCTCGCTCCTCCCTCTGTCTCTGTGTGACTCCTCTACTCAGTACTTACTGTAACTAACTAAATACCCCATTCCTCTTTTACCAAGTTAACAACAACAACAACCGCATCAAATGAACTACAAATCACAAACAAACCTTCTCATCACTCATCACTGATCTCTCCTCTCCTCTCTTCAACTATGGCTGCTGCAAAAATAAACCACTCAATCAAACACCTCATCCTCTCACTCTCCCTCTTACTACTCTCACTCTCACCTATATTCTCCCTCAATATCTCAGATCCTACTTCACTCTTAGCATTCAAATCTAAAGCTGACATTAACAGCCACCACCTCAACTTCACTACCAAAACCTCTTTCTGCAACTGGCAAGGTGTACAATGCAACAACCAACACAAAGTCATTCGTCTCATTCTCCGCAATTTAGATCTCGCCGGCGGTGTCTTCGCTCCTCACACATTAACCAATCTCGATCAACTCCGTGTACTCAGTCTACAGAACAATTCCCTCACCGGAACTATACCTAATCTCTCCGGTCTCCTCAATCTCAAAACACTATTTCTTGATAATAACCACTTCACTGGTTCTATTCCGATTTCTATTTTCAAACTTCACAGACTTAAAACCTTGGATTTCTCTCATAACAATTTATCTGGAACTATTCCGTTAGATTTTGTTAAACTTGATCGTCTTTACTATCTTCGTTTAAGTTTTAATTCTTTCAACGGTAATATTCCTCCGTTTAATCAATCTTCTCTAAGAATTTTTGATGTCTCCGGTAACAATTTATCCGGTGCTGTTCCGTTAACCACCGCGCTATCTCGTTTTCAGCCGTCTTCGTTTGCGCTGAACGCTAACCTCTGCGGCGAAATAATTCGCAGAGAATGTCGTCCAAGTGTGCCGTTTTTCGCTCCGTCTCCGACCTCGCCGCCGATTGTTGGATCACTAAACCAGAGCGCGAAGGTTCACGGATTAATCCGGCAGCCGTACGAGAAGAAACACGATCGGAGAGCGGTGATTATAGGATTCTCGACCGGAGTATTTGTTCTGTTAATCTCGCTAGCGTGTTTCGCGGTGGTGATTAAGAAACAGAGAAAGAAGAAAGGTAAGGGATCTTCCGGTTCGAGTGTGATGGCTTCAGATGCGGCGGCGACGGCGGAAGCAGCGGTTGTGATGCAAATGGAGCAAGAGAGAGAATTAGAAGAGAAAGTGAAAAGAGCGCAAGTTGCAAAGAGTGGGAGTTTAATATTCTGTGCGGGTGAGTCGCAGGTGTATACGCTGGACCAGTTGATGAAAGGTTCTGCGGAGCTTTTAGGTAGAGGGTGTTTAGGTACAACTTATAAAGCAGTGCTTGATAACCGTTTGATTGTAACGGTGAAGCGTCTTGATTGTGGGAAAATGGGTGCGCCCGTTAATAAGGATGTGTTTGAGCGTCACATGGAATCAGTTGGTGGTCTTCGTCATCCAAATTTGGTTCCATTAAGAGCTTATTTTCAAGCTAATCAAGAGAGATTAATTATCTATGATTATCAACCTAATGGCAGTTTATTCTCCCTCATACATGGTACATTACATTTCCTTGCTCTTTTGCTTTGTTTGTTCTTTTCTACGAAGCGCGGTCACTTCTCAGAATAGGCGTGTCGCATGTCCGACACAACACCGACAATTACGTTTACATTGAAATATATCATCTTCTCAAAAAAAATTATTTATGTCGATTGTCTGTGTTCGTGCTTCATGTGCCGTGTCTGTGTTCGTGCTTCATAGGTTCTTTGGCATCAACTCACTGAGTTAACTTAAAACGCTATGATTGAAGGACTAAAATTATATTTAAGTTTTAATTTTATAAACAAGAGAACAGATATAGTTGGTTTAGTAGAAGAAGGAAAAAACAAAATAATAGTGACTCAGATACTTGGCATGGTGTGTTGAAAGTCTTGTTGAAATTCTCTTTTGCATGTGATTGGATTCTAGATTTGATGACATTTGAGCTTTTCAACCAGCACCGAGAATCTTGCTGCTGAGTACTAGGAATTGATTATGTAGATTGATGATTTTATTTATTTTAAAATACAGTGTAAGATAGTGAGTTATTTAATAACTAATTGAATGAAGACCTTAGGCTGTGTTGTATAGTGAGCTATTTTTTATATTATCTTTGGAATTTAGACATTGCTATTTGAGGGCTGGAATAGTTGTTATGTTGAAAGACACTGGTGAATTTGGATTTAAGATTAGATTACAACGAAAGACAAATTTTGTCATTACCATTTGTGATGGAATTGATGAGCTACAAAAATATCTGGACAAAGATCCTGATTCTTGAATGAGATCTAATTCCTTTGTCCTTTGGGTCCCCACTCACATGCCACTATACAGTTGTCTTAGTTTACCTTCTTTGTCATGTGAAAATTATGAGTGTGTTCAAGTGGTTAAATGAGAGTCAAGTCATGGACTTCTTGATGCATGCCAAATTGCATTAATTAACTATCATGATGAATCCAACACCAGTATTACTTTCTTTCCTATTTGCCTTGGGAGAGGTTGTTTTTTATTTCCCATTACCTTCTTTCTCGCCCATACCTTGTTTGTTGGAGTGATTCACTCTCAATATACACTTAACACAACTTAACATACCTTGTCTGTTTGGATTCACTTGTTTTAGTTTATCTACTCATGTAAGTACTTGTGAGACTGTTTGGGAGAGCTTATGAACATTAGTTGTTTTCAGCTTATTTCTATGAGCTCCGAGCTCTCCAATATCTTATGGAAACAACTTATAACTTATATAACAATAGTTTGACTTTATATTATCTTTTGTTATAGAAATAACTTAGAGCAACTCCATCGGGTAGTATTTCAATCCAGTTCGCCAGCATGTAATACCAAAAGTTTAGTTCTTCCTCTGTTCTTTTGTTGGAGTTCGCCAACATGGCATCATCATTGCTTGGTGAAGATGCGTTCGTGAGCTTGTATTTTCTGACACACAATTGAATTGAACTAATATAAAATAATAATTGCAATACTTTTATGGACTGGAGCGGCCTATAAAATAATACAGTACTAGTAAAATTTAACTTTGAGTGTAACTTCAATTTAAATAATAATATTTATTTGGTGGGCCATGTTGAGTTCTTCACAATTCTCTGTTGGAGTAAAAATTAGATGGGTTCCTTTGTGTTTATGTAGAGCAATGGGACCCACAAGGAACTAAGGAAAAAAAAACACCAATAAAGATGCTCTTATTATATGATGAGTGTTTATACTATCAAGTTAAGTTGTTTATCCAAATAGGGTCGTAATAATAGTAAACAACTAAAGATGATCTATTGTTAATTTGATTTAGGTTCCAGATCAAGCAGGGCAAGGCCATTACATTGGACATCATGCTTAAAAATAGCAGAGGACGTAGCACAAGGGCTTTCCTACATCCACCAGGCATGGAGACTGGTCCATGGCAATCTCAAGTCCACAAATGTTCTCCTAGGACCCGATTTTGAGGCCTGCATCACAGATTATTGCCTGTCTGTGTTGACCAACCCATCTACCTTTGATGAGGTTGGTGATTCCGCACCATATAGAGCTCCAGAGAGTCGCAATCCAAATCACCAGCCAACCACCAAATCTGATGTTTATGCTTATGGTATTTTGTTGCTAGAGCTTCTGACTGGGAAGTATGCTTCTGAGCTCCCATTTATGGTTCCTGGAGATATGTCAAGATGGGTGAGATCTATCAGGGATGACAATGGGAGCGAAGACAATAGAATGGATATGCTTCTTCAAGTGGCTACAACTTGTAGCTTGATCTCTCCAGAGCAAAGGCCCACAATGTGGCAGGTCTTGAAGATGTTACAAGAAATCAAAGAGATTGTACTATTGGAGGATAGTGAATTGGACCTACGCAGTAGTAATGCGATTGCCATGTCTTAGTATTCTCTTGTTTTTGGGTCTGTTATAGGAGGAGGATAGAAAGACAAAAGAGTGCTATGAACTAGAGCAAAAGAAATTTGCTGTCTTCATATTAATTAGACTCTTGGAATGGAATGTTTATAGCATGTGGTGTGCACCTAACTTCCTCTTTTGGGCTTGTCTATTGCTGCTGGTTAGGTCGTCCGAAAGCAAAATATGGGTTACGTGGGTAAAAGGTGGTGGTTTTTAGCACTAATTAACAAAGGCCTGAGCCTGATTCTGTTTAAAAAGCAATCAGTTTAGGGATTGTTAGCACTGCTTGCTATTTTCGTCAATTGCACGGTTATAGCACTTAGCATAGTAAGTTAGGACTAGATTCTGCATTCAGATTTGGATTCAGTCTATAAATCAATACACTAATTAGTAGTATTAATATTTCTAAGGTGTTGAATTGCGAATTGCAACACAATTAGTTCCTAAATAACAATTGAAAGAAAACAAGCAAAACATGAAACTGTTTATTTTGTGGCTGATTTGTACACCTAGAAATGGAAACAGGCGGTTGTCGAAATTAAGTCCAAAGATGGTGACGATGTCTTTACATGTTCGTTAGGTGTATATAAGCAAATTGCAACAAAATGCTCCTGTTAAAAGCAGCTTTGTATGAGAATTGACAGTCAAACACCTCAAAATTGTTTCACAAGAATGTCTACAGCTTTGAAATTTTTCAAGGAATTTATCATTGTCTTGGAATGTTTGATGGGAGCTCACAAATATTTGTTCAAAATGTAAATGTGAAAAATTCTTAATTGCATTTCAGTTGAGTCTCACTGTAAGCAAATTCAATGGAGTAAGGAGAGTTGCTTATGAAAACTCAATTTGCTAGATTAAGTTCATTCAAAATTATTATATTTGCAACCTCCAATCCAAACATAACCAAGCATATTTTCATTCTCATGCAACACATTTGACTTCATTATTATTGTTACTTATTTTATTTTTTGCGTTTGGATACTCTACTATATCCTGTCACTAGTCACTACATCAAGAAGAAAAAAAAGAGTGGAAGGAAGGACAAGAGTAGTGCAGACTGGAGAGAGAATGGACACATAATAGAAAGATTTTTTTCCATCCTTTCTTAATTACAAGATTCTTTTACAAAAAAAAATATCTCTAAATATAACATTATCTAAAAATTGAGATGCATTTATCAATATTTGCAAATATATCTTTTTTTAATACCACTAATTTGTATTGGAGTATAATCTCATTCATTGCTTGAGGCAATAAGCTATAACAAAAAATCATAGGACAAGAAAAGAAAAACCAGTTAACAACTGCAATTAGCTATTAAGGAGATGCTAATCATGCCATTATCTTATTTTACAAACTGTCCTGTGGAGTCTTTTTCAAATTTCAATATAACAATAACTAATGTTACACCAAAAAAATAAAATAGCTCATGTGTTTTTTACAACAGGAAGCTCTAGATGAAAAAACCTACAGAAGAATTTCCTCCTGGTATGTGACATACTATATCATAAAATCTATCAACAAAAACCAATTGGCTTAAACACAAATACACAATAGGACCTTCAAAACACACAAGGAATAAAAAATGTTAAATACATATTACCAGGATTTGACATAAGAATCTTCCCTTGGTTTCTTCTAGTGTTGGTATGAACAGACTATTTTCATTGTCCGGCAGAGTCTACAATTTTGTCTTCAAGCAAGCGATGATCTTTTGTTTTTCATTATTTGGGTAGCTGTACGTTGTACACACTTCTTAACATGTTCCATATACAGCAATTATGACAAAAAATTCCAATATCTGGATATCGTTATTCAAGATGTCGCCATGCACTTCTTCAGCAACTACTTATATTACACTGTTGCAAGACGTACATAATTAATAATTTGCAAGATCATGTGAATGGCAGTGATACAATGATTTACATGAAATTATTATTAAAAAAAATAACTTAGCGAAGGATTACTACCTGTACCTAGTGCTGTTATTTCCGGTTCCATTTTGTCATGTGCCAAGGATAATTCTGGTCGGTCTAAAAATACAGAAACAGCAACTGGGCTGGTAATGAAAATAAAATATCACATGTGTGGCAAAGCCTGTGAACGCGGTCTTGCTCTCATGATTGTCTCATCACTGTGTCGAATCCATTCTGAAAGTCTCCATGGTTTCTGCCACTTCCACTTGAATTGTAGTAGCCATTGATGATGGCTTCTTTTCCACCTCCATAACTTGCCAGAAGCTTGTCCTACAATTGCTAGTTTTTTCATTGACAGCTGCCCAATGGGTTTCATCTGCATTAACAGAAAAATCACATTCATTTCCTATAAAAGACATAGACTAGTTGGATACAAATGACGATTAACTTACCTTTCTAGCCTGATCTACAAATGCTGCTGATTCCCTTGTTGAGCCATTAGCAATCCCGGGCGTATATTTGAGTTGTCTTGGTATTGGCACAGACATTGGAGATAAAGGTCTTTTCATATCTTCAGAAGCTGGGGTGGCCAATGTGGTAGCGTCAACTTGCTCTCTCACTTTTGATTCCTTCTCAGCTTCCTTTCTCTTCATCTCACTTTGCCGCAAAAGGCCAACGAGTTCTTTAATTTGATCTTTCATTTCTCTGATCTCCATGTCCTTCTCCCAGAGTTGGCACCTGTTGATATAGTATGAACCAATAATTCAAATTTCAACAGTATAAGCCGGTATAAGCTACTCAATAAAGGTATACAAGAGTTTATAAACACGACTTCTAAATGCCCTAGAGTTTACAACACTCACATTTTGTGCACTAGCAACTTGTGCTAGACCCCGGTGGTAATCTTATATTTGTGCCATTTTTTTATTTAAATTGCAAATTGTTCGGTTAACTTATTTCTAGAGTACATAAACTATGAAATACCAATAAAAGAGAGGTTTGGACTAAGAGAGCACCTAGCATCTCCAACAGAACTAAACATATATTGAAGCAAATTCTTGGCATCTCCCATTGAACGTAATTGATTCCAACGCCCACGATTAGTGAATGCCCTCTCTCGTTCTTCTGCTTCCGAAAGTTGAGAAGCCATTGCTACAAGTGAATTAGAGGATATACTCAACATGCTCTCAAGTGAAGCTATTCTCGCCATTCTTGCATTTAGTGACATCGAGGATGCCCTGAGAAGACATGTTTTGAAAACAACCAGGAGGACAGATGTTATACTGTGTATTGATTGCACTGTATCGTTCCAAAGATCCCAAATTTTCGAAAAGTGAAGAGGTAGGAATTTAAAAATTAAATAAGATCTGTAAGAAAAAACCTGGAAAATCCATTTTTTCCTCTTGGAGGACTGAGACCCTTAGCAGCAAACTCATTTACATGCTTCAGCATAGCTAGCTCCTCTGCAAGGGCAGCTCGCCTGAAGATTGCATCATAACATTAATGATTACACCACAGATCAGTCACTAACTAAAGTAATTACTGAAACATATATTACATACACTTGGCTCTGTTTCTCATACTCAAAACGAACTTCATGTTCTTTTACCATGACTTCTAGTTCGTGATCAAGCCACCGTTGTAAGGACTTCTCATTGCCCTAAAGATGAAACTCAAACTTATTTAAGATCACATGAATAGTAAAGGAAATTTAAGAAGCGAAAGGAAAATTCATTACCTGCCCATTTGATCCATTTCCATTTGTTGCAACTGGAAAGTGATGTAGAATTAGGAAATTAAACAAAATAAAAGTGCAACAATATCACGATGCAATTTACTACTAAAACAGTCTCCTCTACAAGTGAAAATATAATTTAATAACATCCGCCTCTAAATCCCAAAAGACTCAAAAGCTTAAATTTATTATTGTCACTTAAAACAATTCATACCTAAAGTGTCTCGGGTGGAGGAAGTTTTACGAGCTTCTAGCAATTCCTTTAACCTCTTGGTTGCCATTGCAGCTTCTTCAGTTTTTCTTTGAAGGACCTGAATGATGATAACACATATTTGTTTAACATAGACAGCTAGCTCTGAGGCATGCACACTGCAAAATCAAAGTGGATACTACTATACAGTATGCGATACCATACTTGTACGTGGTACTCATGCGTATGTACATACCAAAATTATTTTGCAAAATTAAACGCTGGATACACATATATATATTTTTTGGCGGTTTCGTACCAGTCCGTACCAGTAGTCTGAGAAATAAATATATCATTTTTATTTAGTAAAAAGTTATAAATTTTGGTCTTTCTCATTCCTTCTTTGATTTTTTGTGTTAACCCTCTGGTTCCCTGAGAAAGAAGCACCGGTAATCCAGAATTCGGCCTTTGATGGAGCTCATTAACCATTTGAGCCAAACACTTGGTTATATTTCCCTTATTAGATTATTATTATACATTATTTCCATATTTTCAGCTATATAAATAACCTTTCCCTATTTGTTATGTAAAAATCTTTCATGTCCTAATTTCCCCGCTTTCGTATATTTCCTAATTCTATATTTTGATTTGTGATGTAATGCAATGTAATAAATTATGAAAGATATTTCCTTGCATATTTTTACGTTGGATGCTATACTTATTTGTAGTTTCTATATTTTAAACAACCTAAGTGGAGACCTAATCACCAAAGTGGCTGTAGTTTAGTGGTAAGAATTCCACGTTGTGGCCGTGGAGACCTGGGCTCGAATCCAAGCAGCCACAATTTTTTTCTACAACTAAATTTTTTTTCAAATGTGTAAACTCTCTCTGCAGGAAGTTTACGAGCTTTTGGCAACTTCTTCAACTTATTGGTTGCCATTGCAGCTACTGAGTCCCTCTTTTTGAAGGACCTGAATGATGATAACACATATTTGCTTAACAGAGGCCAGCTACCTCTGAAGCATGCACACTCCAAAATTGAAATTGTGTCCGTATCTGGTACTCATGAGTATCAGTATGTATCGACTACATACCTAAATTATTTTTCAAAATTAAACATTGGATCTCCATTAAGATACATGTATGTACTTATTAGGCTTGTACCACGATACCGGTCCATAACCGCAGTCTGAGAAATGAATATATGTTTGTTATTTAGTAATTTTTTTATAAAATTTGGTTTTCTCGTCCCTTTTCTGATAGCGTCGATATTTTCATTTTATTACATTGTACATTGTTTCCATATTTTCTGCTATAAAAATTACCTTTCCCTATTTTTGTTATGTAAATATCTTTCATGTCCTAATTTTCTCATTTTCATATATTTCCTAATTCTTTTTTTTTGGTACATAGATGAAATGGCAAAGCCATCATAAACTCACACACACAAAGTGGAGTGACAAGGGATCGAACCCCGGTCATGGACGTTCGGCCTAGCAATTTCGGCATTTTCTGCCAGTTGAGCTAGGACTTCTGGACGTATATTTCCTAATTCTATTTTGATTTGTGATGTAATGTAATAAATTATGAAAGCCGTTCCCTTGTATATTTTTTTATGTTAGATGTTGTACTTGTTTGTAATTTCTAAGTGGGGACCCAATCACCAAAGTGGCTGTAGTTTAGTGGTAAGAATTCCACGTTGTGGCCGTGGAGACCTGGGCTCGAATCCCAGCAGCCACATTTTTTTCTACAACTATAAAATATTCAAATGTGTATGCTGATTCAATGAACAGTGTTTTATGCATAAATTTTGTTGATTAAATTAACTAACCGATGCCCTGCGCACATTAATCTAGATGCCTCAACAATTGTATTCCATACAACATGCGCATAAATGTTGTTGATTAAATGGGTGGGGGGTGGGGGGGGGGGTCCGATCACAATTTCCTTCTTTATTTCTACTGCTCACAAAATTATCACTCCTATGGATAAGAAATTATTTGTAATGTCTAATTTGAACTACAACTTACTTAAGGTAACACAATACTAAGAAGTAGACATTATTTTTTAAATACTAGCAGGAGAATCTGTTGAGTAAACATCTATAAATAAAAGCTTAAGATCACTCCAATTAGGCAACAACATTAGCTGATGCATACGACTTATAGGATTAATCTTATATATCCAAAGCAAGATTATTAGGCAAAACAAAGCAGAATTGAACAACTTGGAAATTGTACCATTTTCTGACGCTGATTCAAAGCTTGCAGCTTGTGCTTTTCATATTCATTTTTTCTTCCCTCCTTCTTTAACTGCTTTTGCAAACATATAATCAATGTGAGGTGATCATGCAGCATTCTAACAGTAATGTAAATGCAAATTGAAAAATGACACGGCCTCTAGTAGTCTAGTTCCACCTTTTTATTGATATTTGTAAGCTTAAGAGTAGTAGGGGGACAAACTTCAAATTAAGCATGAACTATGTTTATTATTTTATGAAGAAACATACAACTGAGAGCGAATGGATTATTTCACTTTAGTCAAAACACTAGCTTATGAACTTTCAGTGCCTTAAAATGTCATTCAACCTTTTTATTGATATTTGCAAGCTTAAGAGTAGTTGGGACACAAACTTCAAATTAAGCATGAACTCTGTTTATTATTTTATGAAGAAACATGCAACTAAGAGCGAATGAATTAATTCACTTTAGGCAAAACACTAGCTTATGAACTTTCAGAGCCTTAAGATTTCATCGAGATGTAGCATATCATCAAATTCAATAACATGATAAAGGAGGAAGCTTTACACACCTGTAACAGTTCTTTCTCTCTAGAAGCCTTCCACTGCCGAAACTGTTCTGCCTCTTGTTTTATCTTTTGTTGCAACTGAACCTGCAACATTATTGAGGTCATAAGTCATAGCAAAGATTATATTAAGTACTTATAATCATGGATTTGTTAAAATACAACCGTCAACCTTTTGGGCCTTTATAGACTGTATTTCATCTTGCAGCCTCTTAGTTGCTTCATCGCTTTTTTGCTTTTGCTTCAAAAGCTGAACCTGACTCTCTTGCTTCTTCTTCAGATCCAAAATCTAACAAGTGGTGTGTATAAAAGGGTTATGGAATTTAGAATATATTCAAATTTAAATCTTCCAAAGGGAAAATAAATGTTATTTGATAATTAAATAAATAAATAAAAAGGCAAATTGGGTTATTCACCTGTGCTTCAAGAGCTTTCAATTTTTGGGAATGGGTATCCTCTAATTTCTGTGTTTGTCCATCAGAATTGGCAGCAAGATTTTCAACTTCAGCCAAAAGACAATCTCTTTCTCGCTGCATTCATAAATTAGGCAGATAAATGAATATTGGTTTCTTATGTAAGGGTCAAAATAACTTTGCATAACTTCTATTGCACCTGCACTGTTCTCTTCTCATCTTCAAGTTCCGTTATCTTCCTTCCAAAGTGCTGTTTGAGTACTTCAGCATCAGATACTCCAAACAGCTTCATCTCAGACTGTACAGACATCAATCCCAATATGTATGTTAATAAAATAAAATATGAGACAGGAGAAAATACAGAAGACTCTTTTTTCCAATAATGCTAGGAGAAAACCACTCTGTTTTTGTCGTGATTTTCGATTTCTTTTGGTTTTTTACAATGATTAAATTCCATTGTGATGAATCTGATATTTTCAGTACCATAACCCTACTAAGTTATGTACCTGCTTTTATTTATCAAGGTAAAGTGAATGCCGTATCTCAAAGAAAATTTTCTTCAAGGTTAATGAAATATATAACTTATGTTGGCCTTGGTTGTATTGATTTTAATTTTAATGTGTTTTTCACTGGTGCATAATATGGATATACGTCTAATTCTACATATGCACTGCAACAACCTCTTTCTGCTCCAAGCGTTTATTCAATTCATGCAACTCTCTATCCATACTATTTTGCAGAAGTTTGTGCTCCCATTCTTTTTCTACTTCTTCAATTTCCCTCGAATCACCTGCTAAAATTAGCAATTTGTACTGTTAGTCGTGCAGTTCTAATAACACTAGAACAAGAGTAGTAGAAGAGAAAGAGATGGACAAAGGACTGACTTAAGCAAGTGTATGTTTAGAACTGACATTAATCAAAGATAAGACAAAGACGAGACTTGCCTGCTGTTTCATTCATTGGATAATCAGCCGCTATGATAGGTAAGGTCCTCTTAAGCCCATCCGTCTTCAGAATGCATGTGCCACGATCCTGAAAAACAAAATTTTCAAGCTTGCATGCATAAATTATCATTCCAATATTCTCAATTCATTTTAACTAGCAGGATGCAACTACAATGATGAGATGAGAGGACCAATATAGGGATAATTAACACACTATCCGAGGAAAAAAAATCTTGAGCCAACGAAAAATAACAGCAAAAAGTAAGAGGCATACATAAGCATCCTTTTCACTTTGTTCTACGATAGAGCATCTACTACGGTATTCGTGAAGTTCACGGCAAAGATCTTCATTAGCAGCTTCAAGCCAAACAATCCTTTCCTTAAGACCCTATATAATAGGTTAAAAGATAATTATATATTTATAATATATTCTGAAAACTATTTCATTGTATGTAATTAATGCAAATCATATTAATTTGAAATGTATATTAAAATAGTTGCAAAAGCCTAATTAATACTAAGATACATTTCTTCAAATAGTAAACACAGTGATGAGGATTGATTGGTATCCCATCATAAACTACAAATTTAAGCCATTTAATGCCAGCAGTAAACTGAAGATTAATATTAATGAAGGCCACCTGAACTTCTTCAGATGAGCCACCGGCACGAGCACAAAGTTCTGCCTGCAAACACTCCAGTTGTTGTCTCATTTTTAGCATCTCACTGGACATGGGATCTCTGTTGACCTAGAAAAGAATTAAAAAAATGGTGAGCCTCAATAGTTATCATAGTAAAATCATCTCGATCTTGTCAAATGAAATACGAGAAACAAAAAATTATGCAATACTCACAACAGGCTTATTTTTTATATTGCGTGCACGATTTGCATACTTTAAAGTGTTTAGGGTTTCCTCGGCATTAATATCAGCAGGACTTATGCAGGCTGAAATAGAAATATTGTTTAGATGGAAGGGAAAAATACTTGAATTCAACAATAGCCCGTCTTAAGAAGCGGCATAAAAGGCATGGAGGCAAAACAGAAATACATGGTACAGCAGTCATTTCCTTTGCATCAAACATTTAGTTAGAGAAGGTTTGAATCTTCTGAAAAATGATTTATTTCGGAGTAGGAAAAAGGTCCAAAAAGGTAAAATACAGAACACTGTTTATGCATTTCACCATGTCTTAAAAGGTCGGATTATAACTTCAGTTCCAAGATAAAGATTACATACATTAGCTTGGTCAATTAAGGGATGAAAAGAGAAAAAATTATATAAGAGAAACAACTGACCTATCATGACAGTTCTGCTGTTACCCCCAAGAGAATCCTGCAAAATTATTTTACATTTTTAATCTATAAAACCAAGTAAATAAAATAGATCAAAGAAAGAAAACTTGAAAAAAAAAATTGAAAATAAAAACAAAATATTTGAAAATGAAAACAAATATTCCTTATACATGTTTTCTGATTTATACCGCCTTCTTTTATTAGTAATAATCCAGATTCAACATAGGTGAATTCTGTGATGTAAATGATGTGTTTGCAGCATAATACATTCTTATAATATATGAACTTCCTACGAACTTCCTAGAGGATATAGTGCACACTAATTCTTCTATCTATAATATATTTTCAATATCATAGTAATGAAAAATGTATGCTGCAAAAAGAAAGCTAAATATAAAGGATGTCTAACCTGTAAAAGTCTAGTAAGTTTACTATCCCTATATGGAACATGAACACCTTCCTTTCGCTTCTTTTCATCACCAAGTGCACTAATAACATTGCCAAGTGCTAGAAGGCCTTTATTAATATGAACTCCTGATTTAAAGATTAAAAGACTAGTGAATATATAATGTCAAAAGCACACTAAAAAGATATAACTTAAAAACGTCAAAAACTAACCTTCTTTAAAACGCATGCCATCAGACCCTGTTCTCTTAGCTCGTTCTGATCCGGCAAGATCTACTAAGTGCAACTTAGCACAAAGGTATTCATCATTCATAGTATCATTTAAGCAGCTATCATTAGGATTATTGGGCTTGTGCATTTGCTCTAATGTGATGGTGAAGATGGCATGAGATCGGCTGGTTGGACACATTGAAGAAGTATAAGAAATAGAAGAAAACTCCAGCATAATAAACAGCAACAACAGTTTGAGGCACAACTTTTCAATCATGTATTGGTACAACAATTACCAAATACTTTCTCCATTAGATGGGGTCAACAGCATAGATAAAACATTATAATGTTTATGAATCATGTCTAATGATGACAAATTATTCAAATTGTGTGGAATTGTGAATTGGGACTATCAAGTAAATAAAATGTGTTGCAAAACTGCAAACATTCTTACGGTGACAAAAGATCCATCTATTAAATATTAATTATCCACTATAATAACTAGACGTCCAAACATTTCATACATTACTGATTTTAAAGGAAAAGAACACAAAGCTCGATCTCATTGTTAGATTCTTGAAATGGCAGCAGACTTTTAAAACAAAGAGATAACTAAGGTGGACAATATTTTATTTCCCAGTTATTCATCGATTTATTATCTGAAATTTATGTGATATGATTCTTTCTCTAGTCATATTTTGTGGTCATATGCTACCTAAAAGCAGTCCAAGAATCTAAAAAACAGATAATTATTTCATGAATAAAAATTAATTTGTGAAGTTCAAAGTAGAGAAGCAAAATGCTTTATCAACCTGGATTGGTTGTTCATATTTGTGCTCCCAGTTGCTCTACTCAAGGATCCCTGTTCCAGGCAAGCAGCCATTTCTTTTAGTGTTGTGACACTGACTTCAGTAGATCCTGCAAGGGTTATAACACCATCTGATGTCTCACGAATTTGTATTGGTGGCTTCCCAGGAGAGGCCATTTTTCCTGCATGTCCATTTGCAGTTTCTGGTTTGCACATTGAGGAGGAATCCAGTAAATCTCTTACTTCTTCTTTAAGAATCTTTTCACAATTAAACGTTGTTGTCAGATACTTAATATAGATAAATTTGCACATACAAAGTATACATACTTCAAAGATTAAAACACAACTACAGTACAAAATTTAAAAATCACTCTGCAAGGACCGAAAAAATAATCAACAGACCTCGATAAAGGAAACATGCAACTGAAACTCAATCTGGTCCTTTAAGGTCCCAACTTTGTTGAACAAAACATTCATAACTTGGGGTATTATTCCTGCTTGGAAACCTTCTTTAAAGCCAGTTCCCATGGTATATGTTTTTCCAGAACCTGTCTGCAAAGAAGTATAAGTGTCAAATACAAAAGAGTTACGAGTGTTGTGGCATGTAACCTCTGTTTCATGTAACAGTAACTATACCTGACCATATGCGAGAACAGTAGCATTATATCCTTGGAACAAACCATCAACAAGTGGAGCGACACATTCTTCAAACATGTTACATGAGGGAGAACCAGTGCTTCCATAGACATGATCAAATGTATATGAACGGGCGCCAATTTGCACCTGTATTATAGCAACAAATCAATTAGCATATATAGTTTCCTCAAGAAAAAGTCAATTAGCATATAATAGTAATTATCTAGCCACACTATTACCCACTTAAAAAATATTAAGGGGTGCCATTTAAAAGACAGACATGGATATATCATAATGACTTAAAATAATAAGCAATTGGCATCCATGAAAACAAAAAAAACACTAAAAAATCTAACTCTGTTTGAAAGTAAGATAACCATAAACAGATTTTATCATGAAAAATAAATCAACTGATGCCTTCCGAGCAAAACAGCAGACGAATTTTGACATTAGAAACCAAAAAAACCATCAAAAAGCAAATTTAGCAAGCAATCAAACCAAATTCCAAAACTAGAGAGCTACAATCATTTACTAAGACTCCTAATCATATTCAATCATTTTAAATTAGTAGTGTATGTTTGGTTCCACTTTCTGGAGGAAGTAAAATTGATTCCAACGGTTTGGACGTTCACAAATTGAATTGATTTTGTCTTCCATAATTGATTGTAACTTAAAACTAGCATTTAAACTTTTGCATCTACAATTAATTTTTAGCTTGGAAATTGTTGTTCAACTCATTTTCAGCTGAAATCAATTTTCGTCGCCGCAAAACCGAACAAATCAATTGTTGTGCAACTTGTTTTTTTAATTTTTATGATGATTACTGATTAGTGAATTTTGATGACAAAAGTGAAATTACAAAACTGGGTAAGAAAACCTCACTCTTCTCCCTATGCAAATCAAAATCCGTTATATTTCCCCAAAATGAAGCTTCAGAAACGTACACTGACTCAAACCAGAAATAGAACGAAGTCAAATATATCCCAATTGAGTAAAAAATCAGATCATAAAAGAAATTCTAAGCTATCTAATTTTAGAACACGCGTGTTTAGTTACGTAAGCAGTTAGTTAAGATTTTCCGATCTAGATCTCTTCCACATAACACTACAAATCCAAAAGAGGTAAAAAAAAAAATACTAGAACAATTTTTTTTTCTAGTCAACCACAATGCATTTCATTTTTCATATTGAATTAGCGAACGACATTGACAGTGATTACACCTGAGGCTTTCCGGCAACGACGGTTACACAATCTTTGCATCCTTGAAGCTTCTCGTCGGCGATTAGTGGCCGGACATGAACCGCCACTTTTACGCAGCAATCTTCCCCTGTTTCCATGGGGAAGAAACTTAACAGAGTAAATCAAAATCAGAATCAGAATCAGAGACAAGAGAGCTATGAACAGAGATCAATTCAGTGAGGTGAAGTAGAGAAAACTATGATAATGCTAGACAGCTAGAGAGAGAAAGTAATGTAGTTGGAGAGAGATAGAGAGAGGGAAGGGGTAGTTGTGGAAAGAAAAGGGAGGGAGTGATAAGAGAGAATGACGAGTAACTGTAAGGACAACAACCACTATGATTTTGCCTTCACCTTCACTGCATTATGGTCGCGTGCTTTCAACCTTTTCTTGACTTTTTTCTTTCCCAATTTGCCCTTCTTCAACGGTCCTATACATCTGTACTCCTACTCCCGCAAAAAAAGATGCTACTTTTGTTATACTACGTTTACTATTTTACCCACGGTATCTTTTGATTAATCTTTGTGGCCTTTTTGGTTGAGTAATTAATTAAGAACATGCTAATAAAGAGACTAATTAAGATAGCAAAAAGTATAAATTTTGTATTGTTAATGATCATTTTTTAATTTTGCAACTCATAATTTTTGTTCTAATAAGAACTCGGATTTATATGTGGCGGACTGACTTTGAGCCTACGTCATTGAAAAATTGTTTGTTTTGACGTTAATCTGTCACGATTTTATTGTTTGTAAAAAATATATCTCGATTAAATTAAAGAGTGTGACATATTATATATAAATTACATTTAACGTCGGTTAAATTTTTAAATGATGTGAGATTTATAACAGAGCCACCAGAACATATTTTGTATTTATTAATTTAAATTAATAAGTACTCACAATACTAAGGACACTCCATAGTAATTTATCTCGGTTTCTCAAAAAGGTTAATAAAGCAACAATGATATTAGCACTTTATTCCTCTTTTTGTGATAAAATGTTGATTTTAGTGTAGAGCAAAACATTTATTAATGAAGTGAATTAATCTTAGGTCACATTAAGGTAAAGTAAAGAGATTTTGTATTTATTTTAATTGGCAGAGACGTTATACGTAATATGTAAAAATTTGATTTTGATACATGAAATTCTATTTACTAATCTTTTCCAATGAAGCAAAAAAAAATTCTATTTACTAAACTCTTTGACCCAAAAAGAAAAAGAAATTTTGTAACAAAGAAATTAATAAGTTAGAGACTTATTATAAAACATACATTCTTTAAATGATTGTTAGCATATTTAGCGCACCTTTTAACAAAATAAAACTCCAATGAAATAATTAAATGTTAGTTGGTTTGTTGGTAATTGACGTTGAACTTGATAGAAAGATCCGCGTTTCGATCCCAAACAACTACATTTGAGAGGAGACTATAACCACTTAATGTCATAATTTGTCCTAAACTCTGAACTACTAGAAATTTTTCCTCTATGAACTAGAGAGTGGTATTATTTTCGTCCTAATATATATGCGAAATTTAATCCCTATATTGATTTTTATTTTAAATAAATCCACGTAAATACGAGATGAAAATAATACTAATTTTAAAGCAATAAATATCACATTATCTATATTTATCCTAGACAATAAAATGATAGTCTTCAGAAAAAGAAAAAAAAAAGAGCAAGTTCCAGAAAAAGGAACCAACCTAACGTAATCTAGTGGGGATGTGGATTTTTTGAGAAGAAAAGGGAAAATACTACTCATAATACGGCGCACAAAGCCACGTGATGCGGAACCAGGTACACGCCATTACGAAGGGGAAAGTGGAAGGAAGCTTTGTGTCTTTCTTTGACGGTACCCAATCTTAATCACTCATGTCCACATTTCACAGGTGCCATAGTAGTATTATTCTTGTTTCTTCCCGTGACTCAGCACTTACATAGTTACATTACATTGCATGTGTCTATATAATTAATGAATTTTATTTAAATGACAAAATTATTAATTAATGTGCGTTATCTTAAATCTAAGGCTTTAGGCAACTCTTAAATCATTAAAATGTTAAATCTAAGACCTACCTATAGGGGCCATCTCTTTCACATGGCAATCAGCTTCTAAAATATTTTCTCTACGACTCAAAATAAGTCATGTGTTTCATGTATACACGTACATAATTTATTTTGATTATTTTCTCTTTGATTATATTTATGTGTAAAGAATTAATTTTTAGATTAATTAAAATTTTAATATTTGCACTAAACATATAAAATGTTTAATTCCTTCAAAAAAAATATAAAGTGTTTAATGAATCTAAAATATAGATTTTTATTTATAAAGATGACTGAATATATAATTGAGTATCTTTCTATTGATATATAAGAACAAATATTTATATATTCAGATTTTCAATTAATATTTTTAAAATATCTATTTTAATAAAAAATTTAATAGTAATAAAAAAATAGATTAATAATGATTAAAGTCATATATTGACATTTGACACGTGTGTCTCCTACACTTATTTTGAAACATAGAACATCAATCTAAAAATTCTAATTTAACTTATAAAAAATATCGACATTATTAGATTACATGTCTATAACCGAGATTCGATTCTTAATTTTTATATAAATTTATAATAATTTTATTATTTATCTATATAAAAAATGGTGGTCATGTGGGTTCACTTTAGCTTGTGAGAGAATGTGCCCCACAATCAATGGGGGTAGGGACATTTCATTTTTGTAGTGTGGTGTGGTACTTTTAACCATGGTATTGCACCATGCTTGATCTTTGTCAACCAACCATATCGTATTATTGTACGTGTAGAACCAGCTCATTTTGTCATTCTTATTCGAGATGCATAACAATCAAGAATCAGTAACAACAACATACAAATTCCAACGGTCGTGTACCAATATCGAGCATTTGATTCTTAAATGATTCGTCTCTTATGGAGGGAGTGATTGACAATCTGGTTGTGGAAAATAATAAACTTGTTAGTAATCTAATAAATTTATTGATGTTCTTGCTAGAAGCCTAGAACTATGATTTTATTTTTACCCAACGATGTAGCGAGAGTACTAAGGCGAGATGTTTTTGTATAGATGAAGTGATGAATGACGTAAGTTTGCACGGAGGTTTTGGATTAAGATTTTGAGGGATTATTTTGACAAAAAAAGTCTTGAAGATTTTAAAAGACTTTGTAAGATTATATTGATTCTGTGAGATTTTGAGAGACATTTTTTAAAAAATTTTACTTACATTTTATAAAAATCTTAATTGAATACCACAAGATTTGCTTATATTTTATAAAAATCTTACAAGATTTTTTTATCATAAAAAAGTCTTTTAAAATCCATTGAAATCTTAATTGAATACCCCCCCTTAATTATTGAGTGAGTATGTATGGTGCATAAGCTTTTTCCTTATGCACCGTGCATAAGTAATGAAAATTGCTTATTGCATCCACAAATTACTTAATACATCTCTCAAATTACTTAGCGCACCCCTCAAATTTCTAGCTCACTCCTAAAAATTTGAGAGGTGTGCTAAACAATTTGGGGGTGCGCTAGTAATTTGGGAGGTGCGCTAGAAATTTGAGGGATGCACTAAGCAATCTAGAGTATTTATGTACGGTGCATAAACATATGGCTTATGCACCACAACTTGTGCCGTGTATTTATAACGAGTGTGAAGGAACCATCTAAGAGCCCCTTCATCGTTTTTGTGTTTAAATATATATATCACTAAACCCTAAACAAACAAAAAAATTAATTTTTGTATTGAAAAAAGATCATATTTTACTTTTTTAGAAGATTGATTAAATAGATTTAAAGATAATTTTATAAGGTTTACGGCCTCGGAACTTGGAAGTGTCAAATGCAAATGTTTATTGTCAGAACACGCTTTCTCATGTTTGACCCTTCTACTTGACACAATTTTGAGGGTTTGTTTGTCCCACTATAAGATGTGATCCATTAAATACTCAAAAATGGGTTATCCGTTGGAGATGGTCTAAAATTTTCAACCCTCAAACCTACAAGTGGAGAAACTCCGGTCAAGTCTACACAAACCTATTTCTCTCATATCCATCCATACACCATAATATTTGTTTGGTGAAGTGTTGATCTACCTTCTTACGGGTCAGTCAAAAATATATATTAAGGTTAAGTTTTCCTTAGGCTGGATACCAAGCTTCAAAAAAAAAAAAGATTGAGTTTTGCTTTGTTGTACAAACAAATATCAGATATATGGTCTAGTTTTTTTTTTGACCAAAATATATGATCTAGTTTTATATATCTACATAAAGTAGAATGTCTATTGTCCCATGAGTTTACCTCAATTAATAGGACGTCGCATGATATATACAGCAGGCTGAAGTTCGAACCTCGATCTTCTTACTTCTCTACTTTAAATTAAAGGCAAATGTTAACATGTGCCCTAAGAGCACATATTAAGAAACTTAATAAAGAAATATTCTTCTAAAAAACCGTGCAGTCACCTTTTTAATGGTCAAACTATTGTATTTTTGATGTAGTATCAAAAGTAAGTATTTTTGTATTATCGTATCCACAAGGACTAGTGCGATATCAAATGCCGTTCAACAATCAAACTGAGTTAAGTTGATAAATTTTGATTTTTGATTAAGTAACTGATGCAATAAAACATGTAATAAGTGCGAATAATTAAAACGGATTGAAATTCAGAGAGATATGATTTGCTGGGATTAAACTTCATCAATTCATTCACGTGTATTTGCTAAATCAATTATAAAAACTTTAACTATTAACCAATATTATCACGTATTGCTAATCGTACGTTTCCGTTCCCAGACAACGACGAGAGGTCTATTATACCTATTAATCCCCGATTCCTCAAGCAATTAATAAATACAATAGCATTAAGATTCAATACTAAAAGTGAATATTAAACCCCAAATTCATTCCTAGAGTTTAGAATTTAATAGAGGATTATCTTAGTTCTTAGATTCAAAAGTATATTCCTATAACAATTTAAATCATAGATTGAACATTGAAAACAAAGATAATCTCAATATTGATTAACAACAAAAGCATTTATAACATGATAAAACAACTACATGATAGTAAGTTTGATTACATTTAATCCCAACAAAAGAGAATTTAGTTACCCATAGACATAGTAACCTTACAAAGATGAAGAGAAGAAGGAAGGAATAACATCAAAGATCAATTCCTTGACTCTTGGACAAATCCACCTTCAATACTCTTATGAACTCAAGTCTCTGCCTTTTTCTCTCTGTTTTTCGTACTGTTTGGATCTTGGGAGAGGTGAGTTCTCTCTAAAAAATCTGTTTTGAAGTCTATTTATAGCAAATCTGACTTTTCAAGCTCGCTGGGCGATAGGATGTTTCTTCATATGTGAGTTTTCTGACACGTGTCCTCATCAAACCGCCACAGCTCGCTGGGCGAGCTCAGCTCGCTGGGTCGCCACGCCGCGAGCAATTCTGCTTCCGTCGCCAGGTGGTCGCTCAGCCACGGGTCGCCTGGCTAGCCAGAGCTGGCTCAGCCACGGTGACAGCAACTGATTTTTCTGCATTTTTCTGTTTTGACCGCACTTTGAGTTTGCTTAGCCCGAATGCTGAACTTCATTTCACTCTTCATTTGTCAAGATTCAAAAGGTAAGCACAAATACCTACAAAATGGTTGAGATTAGGTACAAAAAACATAGTTTGACTATTTTCTAAATAAAACTAATATTTACAATTAGTTGAGTTTTTTTATATGAAATTGCTTTTAAAACAAGTCAATAAGTGCCTAAGTTGTATATGAGAATTTACTACTTTTTGGCACTTATCAATTTTCTAATACAAAAATTTTATTTTTAGTTTCCTTAACATGTGCCTTTAGGGCACACATTAACAAGACCCTAAATTAAATCCGTATATTTTTATTGGGCTTTTGCTTTTCTTTTTATGGAATAACGGATCATGTGTAACTTTTTGAGAACTCAATGCCGTATTGACCAAAAGACACAGAAAGAGAGAACACATTAATATGTCACAACATGCATTAAGTGGTGGCATAAATAAAATTGTCATTAATTAGCATTAAGGGGTCATGAATTCCATTATGGATTAGAGACGTACTACCCCATTATGTTAAAGAAACATCATAGTGCTGTATTTAAAACTCATTCATAGTACTATTATCAACAATAAAAAAACATTGATTGAAGTTGAGGTAAGGAAAAATTTGTGTCATTGGCCTTGTCAGCTAGTGTGAAAAATCCATTCTAACTAGGCAATGATTCTGAACATTTTCGATTATTGTATTGTTGAATCCCAACTAGAAAACGACATCTCCTCTCTTGGCCACTTAATAATAATTTGTTTGCTATCTTTGAAGTTTGAGGTAGTAATAGTCTAATAGATTGCAAATAAAGCAAAACTTGTTTTAGCAAAAATCATCTGTGTTAAATAAAGTAAAATATATCAAATTCGTCATTGAAACAATGTATATTAATATTTCTCTTAAACATTATCAATTTTTCAAAATGATTCTTAAAACTATATAAAACTTGATCAAGTTTGTGATAGAATATGGCATTAAGTTAATTGTTCCAATTCACAAAAGAATGGGTATATCATTGAATTATTTCTTATTTATTGATTCATATTTTTAAAACATTTAAATAGAACATATTGAGTCCCACAAATCCTAATTTATCTGACAAAAAATATTAAAATTATTAGGCCGAACATTCATGATTGAAATTCAAAACTGATCCCCCTATTTTGTATACAAATTTCAATAATTTATCATTTCGTCTATGCAAAAAAAATATAACATACCAATAAATTCTTTCATGTTACTACCATCCTATAACTAAGTTCCTATTACCTATAAAAATATAATCAAATAAATTATATTTCAAATAAAATACATACTTAATCATTCATCGATAATCTTCATAGGTGTTTTATATGATATAAACTTCAATTTTAATTTAATAATGAATTTTATAAAATTCATATTCGTCAAAATGTTAATGATTACTTGAGCATCATGCTCCAATTAACCAAATGGTGCATGGTAAACATGGCCTTTTTTTTGGGTAGAAAATATGACATTTAATTATTAACTCCAAATACTTGATCTAATAACAAAAAAGACAAATATTGAATCTAAGATATCTAACTATTTGAGTCCTATAAATTTTTTCTGCTTTGAATTAGGGTATCATATCTTCCCCTCAGCTTAAATTTATATGAGCAAAATTATTGAATTATTTAATCAAAGGAAGAGTAAGAATTGTATGGAGAGAGACAGAAGGTGGGTGCATATAATAAAACCCCAACTTGAAGCTTCATTTCAACCTAACTCTTGATTCATTGGATTGGATTGTAAACGTTGCCTCAGATGTAAACAAAGCAACCAACCACAAAGTGGTCCCCAATAAACTGTTTTCGCCAGTTAAATTTGGATTTTAGACACTGACAGTTAACATCAAACAAGCAGAATTTGTAACTGTTTCTTCAAATACATTCCACGATCTGTTTGGATTTTCTCCTGCCTTATTTGCCTACATCAATTACTATCTAGGTACCACAAGTAATTGATGTAAATCGTAAACCCACTTAAGTTAATTTAGTGGAGTTGACTTGGGTTTTTTGGAGAGTACTCCTCACAAAATTTCAGATTCATTGCTCTGGTGTCAGTTTTGATAAATTAATCCATGTAGAATAATAAAATTTGACTTTAAATGAGAACCCACAAGTGGGCAGTGTAATTGGTTCCATCGATTTAATCGACTCTCGGACTGGATAGCGAGTTTTTAGAAAAATAATAATTGATGTAGCTAGAAGAAATTTTGGTCAAACTAAAAGAGACCGTCTCTATCTAAACATTCTTCATTTCTTTGATACATTTGAAAATGATTTTAACTAGTTAAATTTTTTAAGAGTACTAGTAATACATTTTTTTTTACATAAATGAGATGGCAAAACCACCAATTAACCAACACACATAAGTGGAGTGACTGGGGTTTGAACTCAGGTCATGGATATCCAGTCTAATAATTTCGGCATTTTCTACCAGTTGAGCTAAGACTTCTGGACAGTATTAGTAATACTTTAACTAACATGTAATTGAGAAGTCTTAAATTCAATGGACCAATTATTGGCACAAGATTAGAGCACAGTACGTAGCACAGCTAAGGAATTGGAATTTAGAATTTATGCGGTTCATTGATTTGGCAGTAAGTTTGTTTTACCATCATATGCTTCTAGTGAAGCATCCAACCCAACTCTGCTCCATTGCATGCTTTCTTTATTCCCAACTCAGACTCCTTTATACCCCACTCTTTTACCATGTGTTTTCATCTTAACCTTTAAATCACATGCTTCCACCATCTCTTTAGCATCATTTCTAATCCTACTTTTTTACGAACAATTGCTTCATTTCAGTGCTCTATTTCTCTCCCACGTACCACTTCTTTACCGTGTCGGTAGTTCCAATTGTTTAGAGGTATTTTTATCCATTTCAATTTTTATGTGGGGAAGAATTAAGGCCCTCACAAGTTAGGCCAATTTGTTTAGCCCATAAATAATAAGGTCCATTTACAATAAATGAAACTGTTTACAATAAGAGATATAGAAAATTGCTTTTTGCGTCCCTTGCTATTTATTGCTACCTTAGGTAACAAACTCAGTTCGCACCTCAAGTAATACCGTGCACCACTTGATTAACTATTGCACTATAGACTTGTCCTATAACCTATACACACTGAAATTGTAAGTAAAAAATATGTTCATAACTTTATCTTTAAAAATTTGAGAATTATTCACACCACACCAGCAAACACAATATCAATCTCCTGCTCATTTGAGTGAAAATATTGAGCCTATCTATGTCCATGGTGAAGTTAGACTCCAACCTATCATTAATCTTCTGCATAATTTTTGTTACAGTTGCAGAAGAGAATGGAATTGAAGGTGTGGAATTTTTTTCGAAAATAAATCCTTATAATTGTTGGAAAAATACAATAATTTGAAACATGTGACGGATACCGTCTTTAAGGATTTATAGGCTTCCAACTATTGCGAAAATCGTCATGATTCAAGAAGTTCTACCATGAATGATTCTGAATTTTCATACAGTAATTGTAAGGATAATTGATTGTTAAATAAGTTAACAAAATTGCAAAAAAAAATAAAGAATATGGATGAAGAAGAAAGCTGATAAGAGATGGAAAACAAAACATGGTCAGTGGCTGACAAGTAACAATAGAGTTACCTCACGGCCGAACTCTGGATTACCAGAGTCTCCTTCGCCAAGAAACCATATGGTTAAGGTTAATACCAAAAAAATACTGGAGTTACCAAGAACAGGATTTGACATAGTCAAAATCTTATTACCGAGTCAAAACTTATGGCATAGTAGACATTTTTAGGTAAAATTAATTTTCTAATATACAAACATTTTTCTATTTCTCATCTAATAAAATGAGACTTGTATATTCTACCTATGAAACTCTAATAGATACACAAAAAATTTCCATCAATATGTGATGTGCAAAGTAAGACAAATACAAACTCGGCACAGTTTGTTGTAAGCTATGATGTTGTATTTGAAGATTTTCCATAACCATCTATGGCGATTTCAAACAAATCAGCGTCAGACTCATCATCAAAATCCATGGTTGATTTATTGTTACCATTGTTGTGACTTCCTTTGGTTGCAGTCCTATTATGCCACTGAGAATCAATCCTACCCATGGAGAATAGTTCCCTGCTATCATCATAGCCTATGGTAGCAGCAGGAGAACTTACAAGTGGTGATACAAAACATGGATTTGGTGTTCTTTGAGCATTTGCTGGTGCATATTTAAATGCATTTTGTCCAAAATTAACCAATACCATAATGTCTATATTTGCAGCCAATGTTGGATACAAAGGAGTGCTAAATTCTTGTGTTTGGCAATGGATTACATGCATTAACTCTGAGTCTAATGTGAAGAAAACTTTCTTCTGCCTTGGATCAAATCCACAACCAATCACTCTATCTGTTCCTATCCACTCTGCCTTCTCAGATTCAAATACAAGTTTCATTCCTGTAGTAATCAAGTATCATGATTTAGAAATGTGAGCCATGTGGTAAGTATATAGCATTCCAATAACCAACTTTCATGAATAGCTATTTGGATAAACAGCTTAATTAAGTGCTTATATTTTCCTTTTCAAAAAATAAAAATTAAGTATTTGTTTTATTTTAAGCAACAAAAACCTTAATGAAGCGCTTATTTAAAACTGTTTTCATAAGCTATTCAGGAGAACTCTTGAAAATAAGCTGAAAATAACTTAGACATGTCATAAATTGTTTCTGTAAGCTCTCTAAAACAATGTCACAAATGTTTATGTCAGTAGATTAAGTCAAATTAGTCGATCTAAACGGCACAATATAAACTAATGAAATGAGATACACTGCTATTCAGTATTCACGATTTATGACATGACCATGTGGCTATAGTGTGGGTTGTGAAACATTTCATGTGGACAAAGACTTTCATAATATTGATGTTTCAGATGACATTTTGTCTGGAAGTGGAAACAAAAACAGGTTATGCAAAATTGCAAATATGTCTGTTTTACATTGATATTGAGAATCCTATACACAAAATATGACGATACTATAAAATCTAGACCAAAAGGTTTGATATGACATTCACATTTAGTTGGATAAACAACTTCATTAAGCACTTATATCATATAAATGCTTATACATAAGTTATTTCTATAACAAAAGATAAAATAAAGCCAAACACTTTTCATATAAATTATAAGTTGTTTCTATAGACTTTCCTAAAGAACTTACGAAACACATCATCAGCTGTATTCATAAGTTTTCTCAAACATCAAACAGGCGCTTATGTCAGTCGATAAATTCAAATAAGTCAATTCAAACAAACTCAATGCCTACTTATATGAATGAACTCCGAAAACAATAAACTCAAGTTAACAACTTACCATCAAGATAAACAGAACCATTTGAGTTGAAACCAATGCTACCAGGATAACTACCAGGAACTTTCAAAAGAACCGGACCACCAACCGTTAATCCCAACGAAAACATAACAGATTTATTCTTCTTCCCATTCTCTCTACTATCAACCTTCATCTCATCAACACTATTAATTTTCTCGCGACTATTATTACCGCTCGTAGCATGAACCAGCGCCTCCGAATTCCCTTTCACAATAAGCTTTGCCTTATCACCTTCTACACTCTTTCGAATCGAATCAAATTCATCACCACACGACAAATACAAAATCGTAATCTCAAAATATGATTCTTGTGGAAAAACACAATTTCCTAAAACAGGACCAGGTAATGGCAAAGCAGTTCTAATTACAGAATTAACAATAGAATTAGTATGAATAATATTTTGATTAGATTTTAACCTAACTTTCTGCATAAATTCATCTGATTCACGTGAAACTTCCCAACTAATCTCAGCTTCTAATGATTCTCTTCCGTTATAACTATCACCTACAGGTGGACCACATGATCCTAACAGTGAAGCTCTTTTTGATGGAGATGGCATGTAACTTTTATAACTAGTGAAAGCAAATCTTGACCATCCATTTTCAACAGCATCAGCAGCCATAGATGGATTATCAATCCAACTGAACAAAGTTGATGTTCTTTTTCCAGAAACTCCGTTGCGAAACAGTGAATAATTATAATTACTATTACTATTACTATTATTGTTACTATTTTTGTTACCTTGATCTAATTGATGATGAACACTTGGCATGTGATGATGAATTCTTGTTCTAGAAGTTTCAATTCTGGTAGCATTTGTTAGTTCAACTGAATTTCTACGGTGAAACCAACGACGCCAGATTAAAATTAACAATATGGTTGTAACGCATCCAACGGTGGATGCTATAACTGCAATATGTATCCACATCTTATGTTAAATTAAATTTTGGATTAATCTTTGGTTTTTTGATTTTGTATTTGTATGCATAGATTGTTGTTTTTTGCTATGAATATTGAATTTGAATTGAAGAGTTTGGGTTTGGAAGAGTGATTGAAAATGAATAAAATTAATGAATGAATGAAAGAAGATGGTGGGCGTGGACTATGAATAAGGACTGGTTCAATAAAAGCACGCAAAGTAATTAAAGAAAACGTTACCGAAACTTGAACATGAAGTGGCACAAAACAATGAATACAGTAGCGTTTTCCTTGTGGGTTGATTAGAATTTAGAATAATCAAATTTAATATTTTGTTGTCTTAATTAATAATTTAATACTAGCCTAATTCTTGGTCAGTTTCCCTATACAGACAAAGTCTTGCATAAATGGGCAATTAGCGCGTTTGGTAATTTACTTTTTTGGGTTTATTCTAAATTTTTGGGTTGTTTTCAAAGTGAAAGAAAATTAATACTAATACTATGAACTTCTATATCAAGAAAAGAAAATTGTTGGGCTTTCAATTTGTAATCACTTCTAGAAAGCTAGTGGATAGTGGCCCAAGAGAAGTTGTTTTTAACTAATGAGAAAAATCAAACTAGCAAAACAAAAATGACACCCCAACATGATAAAATTGCAGATTTGGATAATTTGGATCATCTGTAGTTATTTCTCTCAAAAAAAAAATTACAGTCATTTCTCTCAAATTTATCTAAGTCATTCGTTCGTCTTTTCTTTGTTTTTCGCATTGTGTATTTTATTTTGCTAGTCAATTAACAGTTGAATTAGAAAAGGGAGAGATGGAAGCAAACAAAGTGTAGGAAACAATCAAATTCCTAAAATTGCAAGTGCCATGGTGTAGGTGCTTTTTCGAATATTTGCTAATTCTTCAATACTCATAGTTCTTCCAATGTGGAACTGTGATGTAGTATCAAAAGTAAGTATTTTTTGTATTATCGTATCCACAGGGACTGGTGCGATATCGAAGCCGTTCAACAATTGATATAATTTCAAGTATAGAGTTTTAAAGTTGATTTGATTATGAGAACTTGCAAAAACATAAAAAAAAAGTAAATTTAAATAGTTTGACAGAGAGATTAAATTGTTGGGATTAGAATTAATTGACTCGTTCATACATATTCCCTTAATCAGTTATACATGTTTTAGCTATCAACCAATATTATCACGTATTACTCATCGCGCGCTTCCGTTCCCAGATAACGACGAGAGATCGATTATATCTATCAACCCCTGATCCCTCGGGTGATTAATCGATACAATAGCTTTAAGTTCCAATACTTGAGTGAATATTAAACCCAAATCTATTCCTAGAGTTTAGATTTAATAGATATTATCCTAGTTCATCAATGATTCAAAACATATATTCCTATACTATTTCAAATCAAAGAGTAAAACAATAAACACAAGTATAATATCAAGATTGATTGAAGAACTAACCCACATATAACACCATGATCAATAAAAACACATACTAATAGAGTAATTTACATCCAATCCCAACAAAAGAGAGATTAGTTACCCATAGACATGGTAACTTTGCAAAGATGAGAGAAAGAGAAAATGAATACACATCAAAAATTGATTCCTCAACCAAAGTTGTAGATCCACCTTCAAATCTCCTTAGATCTTGTCTCCTTAGGCTCTCTCTGTGTTTTTAGAGTGTTCGGATCTTGGGAGAGGTGAGTTCTCTCCAAAAAATCTGTTTTGAAGGCTATTTATAGCAAATATGACTTTTCAAGCACGTTGGGCGATATGATGTTTCTTCATCTGTGGGTTTTCTGACACGTGTCCTCATCAAACTGCCACAGCTCGCTGGGCCACCAAAAGCTCGCTGGGCGAGCTTAGCTCGCCAGAGGTCGCCAGGCCGCGAGCAATTCTGCTTCCGTCGCCAGGTGGTCGCTCAGCCACGGGTCGCCTGGCTAGCCAGAGCTGGCTCAGCCACGGTGACAGCAACTGATTTTTCTGCATTTTTCTGTTTTGACCGCACTTTGAGCTCGCTTAGCCCGAATGCTGAACTTCATTTCACTCTTCATTTGTCAAGATTCACAAGGCAAGCACAAATGCCTACAAAATGGTTGAGATTAGGTACAAAAAACACAATTTGGCTATTTTCTAACAAAACATAATATCTACATCTTAGTTGGAGTTTTGATATGAAATTGTATTTAAAACAAGTCAATAAGTGCCTAAATTGTATATGAGATTTTACTACTTTTTTGCACTTATCAAACTGGTAACTGAGCTGCCAGTGAGATATTCACATTTTTTTAACAGGTTAGACTATCTCTCAAATGAACAACTTTAAAAATTAAATTTCATTTTTTTTCTTTTTAAAAAAAGTTATATCATCAGACTCTCGCAATACCATATTGGTGGCTTGACGAAATTTTGTTGGCGCAATAGTATGCCCAAAACTAGGCCCGAAAGTATGCCAAAAGCTAGGCCAAAAATCAATCGCGCGCTTTCACTAATGAATGGCACACACAGGTTTCTTGCTTTGCAAGAAACTAACCACACATAAAGAATGTAAACGATATGAATGGAGAGAAGAGAGAAATATAGCATGAACCACTTATTTCATTGAGAGGTGAAAGTTACATGTGATTACAAATTTACAATGCCTTTTATAGGCCATGCCTTAAAGATAGCCGTAACTAACTAACTACCTTACTAACCAACTTATTTTATTGTTATGGATTAGTTACACTTTCAACGTACCTCCCTAATTCATAATTAACTAAAACTCACAGTGCCTAATTTCTCTCTCAGGACTTCAAACCTATCAATCTTCATTAGCTTAATAAAGTTATCTGCAAACTGAGATTCTGTTGGACAGTACAACACTTCTACTTTGCCATTCATAACCTGTTCTTTTAGGAAATGAAATATAGCCTCTATGTGCTTGCGTGCTTGCTCCTGCCATGAGATAGATGATTCATGGCTAAGTTGATTGATGACTTGTTGTCTAGTAGCAACTTCAGAAGCTTCACTGCTTCACATTAATTCTAACAACAATGAATCCAACCAAATTGCTTTGCAAGCTGCATAAGTACCATCAATGTACTCAGCGTCACATGATGAAAAAGTTGTGATTCATTGTTCTTTGAACACACAGATATAGCTGCATCATTGTACTCGAATAGGTATCCAGTTGTGCTCCTTCTATCTACTCTATCACCACGCAACTCAAAATTAGAATATCAGATAAACTTGTCCTTTGAATCCTTGCTATCGTTAGGAAATAACAATCCCATCTTCACTGTGCCTTTTACATATCTTAATATCCCTTTAGCTGCAGTCAGTCAAGTGTGACTTTTTTCATGAACTTACTAATCATTCCCAGAAATATGTACATGAAACGTTAGATAGATCTGACACAACTGAGTGGATTATAGTCACAAATCCATAACAAATTCTTCAATCTTGCATTCATCTAGCTTTGAATTTATTTATAATGGATTTGTGACTATAGTGCACTCAGTTGTGTCAAATCTATCTAAGATTTCATGTACATACTTTTGTTGATGCATCACTCTTCCCTCATTAATTTATGCAAATTTCATACTTCTGCTCAAGGTCCGTTTAGTTTTGTAAAAAGAAAGTAGGAAGGAAATAAAACACAGAAATCAGTGAATAAATATAAATCTAAATTCATAATTCATCGGTTTTCATATTTTTTCTTCATTCTTATTTTCTTTCCACCCAACTAAATGGGCCCTTAAAATCAATTACATATTATAAATTAGACTGATATATAATAGATAGTTTGATAATTACAATTACATGCATAATATGATATATGTTTGATTTAGTTTATTTTTGTCTTATATTCTCTTGAAAGAAGTAACCAAAAATAACTATAATTAGATAACTTTTCTAAATTTAGTTAAGAATAATATCTCTTCGCTGAAAAATAAGTTTATCAATCTCTTAAAAATTTGTTATCGTCTGAAAACACTAATCAACTTTGCGAGAGGTTGATGATGAGTGATCTTTGATAATAGTGTTGAATGTTCTATGCGGTGGCGGTTGATTGAGGAGGAGAGGCACCTACAATAATTACTATATGATATGATGTCAAAGCCATAATAAAATAGCAAAATAAAATGAGAGATATTTGAACTATGAACAAGTCATACTCTTTGCATAGCATGGCCTCTTTGAAAAATATAGAATAACAATATCACATAATCTTCGGGTCACTTCAACATCTTAAACATACTAATCTCTTTTGTTTATTTATAAACAGTAAACAAATTAAAAAGAGAATAATATTCCAAACATCAAATCAATACTTTGACCACTATTGTCAAGCAATGAAGCCACTCCTCAATTAATTTCCAAGCAAAACAGAAAACGTTATTAAGTGCTACTATATAATTCTTTCTTTGACAAAATAAACAAATAGGAAAGTAAGAAATATTTGAAACTGATGGCAAAGCACAAAATAAAACACAGGACGTGGCTGTATTAGCAAATCATATTCATATACTAATTCAATCATGTAACATACGAACTGTATTTGTCTGCGTATAATTGCAGGATAAGATACATATATACAGTACAGAAGGCATAATCCGTCCACCTCGGTTGTCCTAACACACACGAAATGCCACGTGTGGTGCAAACTATATGGAACAAAAATGCCATTCAAATTGAGTGCTAGAGAGAGATTGGTATGATGGACTGTGTCGGCCATCTTTTTGTTAAATAAATAGTAATTGCATTATTATTATTATTATTAAATTTGATGAGAGTTGTAAGTGAATTGAAAAAGAGAGGAGAGAACACAAAGATAAGTTGGATGTATCTTAAAGAAAGCTCAACGTGGCGGCGGTACCAGTCGACAGACTAGCAGCCAAATGGAAAACTCATTCCCTTCCTTTCATTTCACCCGCTCTCTACCGCCAATATTTATTGGACTAAGTACAAACGTATAGTATAAGTACAAACGAAAATTAATTAATCTGGACGCTGAATTTAATAGAAAAGATCATAGCTAAATCTCTACAGCTGCGTTTGAGAAAAATTAAAATTATTTGATTTTAGAATTCGCCTCAAATTTTGAACTATTATAATCCATTTCTCTTAAGAGTTAAGAACAAGAGAATGAAAGAAAAAAAATTAACCAATTTAATTTTTTTACATTTAAAATTGTCAAGTTCACTTATATTTAGTGCTAATATGTTTGGAGAGAATGAAGAGAGATAATATATACTAATAGTAAGTGGTAATAATAAATTTAAACTTAAAAATAAATTACACATAGGTGAATGTAGAATTTTTAAATGTAGGGTATCAAAATAAAAAAAATTAACATATGTTCTTTATACACTTGTTTTTTTAAGAGCATATACTTTAAATATAGTTGTTATAATAATAATAATATTATATTTAAAATAATATATTTTATTTTTAAAAAAAATAATTATTTTATCAAAGAAATAATTACTATTTGAATTAATCATAATATGTGCCCTAAGTATAATATTCAGTTCATTTTAGTATATTGTTGTGTGATTTGATTTGATTTTATTTTATTTTGTCGAGATTGTGATATCTACGGTCAAATGTAGTGACTAAGTTTTTGTTAGATTAGAGGCATTTCAATGGGGATAGTTAGGATTTGATTGAATATATGTGTGAGGTAAAATTACTCATCGGCATATAGAAATAAATATACTTAGCTAAGATTGGAGAGTTAGATTGGTTCATACTCTTCGAGAGGAAAACACTTGTGCAGACTACTTAACTAATATTAGAGCTCGCAGTTCTGAAGTTTATTCTTATATAGCTGTTCTGCCGGATGAAATGAGTCTCCTCTTACTAGCTGATACTAGTGAGACTTTATTTTCTCGTTAATTCCTTTTTTGTTTTTATTTCTCTTTTTCCTCTTGTACCAAAAAAATATAGAAATAAATATACTAAATATATTATAATATTTTTTTTACTAGAAAAATATATTATAATATATATTGCCAAATTTTTGCTTACATACAATCGGTCCAAAAAAATCTTGATATAAATAGAAACCAATCAAACAGACTTTTTGATGGTATAAACAGAATCTTCCTGAACTATAGCTTTGGCAATATCGATATATATAATATACTATATGGTTTAGTTTAGCATAACTCAGTTGAATCATCAAAGCAGAACCAAAGCCACAGAATCATGGTAGAAGAAAGAAATTGTTGTTCAACAACAATAATAAGAAACAGAGGAAACAACAACAACCCACAAGAAAAGCACCACAAACAACAACTAGAGAAACCATACAAAGGAATAAGGAAAAGAAAGTGGGGTAAGTGGGTAGCAGAAATAAGAGAACCAAACAAAAGATCAAGAATTTGGTTAGGTTCTTACATAACTCCGGTAGCTGCAGCACGTGCTTACGACACCGCAGTTTTTTATCTAAGAGGTCCTACGGCTCGTCTTAATTTCCCCGAATTATTATTCCAAGACGACGAAAAAACCAACGACGAACAAGGTAACATGTCTGCTGATTCAATACGGAAAAAAGCTACTAAAGTCGGTGCTAGAGTTGATGCTCTTCAAACGGCTCTTCAAACTTCATCGATTTCTGGTTCGGCTCAATTTAACTCTGATGTTAAAGTTAAACCGGATTTGAATGAGTTACCTGAAGATTATTAATCCTTTCACTTTGAGGATTAATATCATTAATATCATGTTTTTTTCTCTGTAATCTCTATCATCAATCCATGAATCAACCCTTTATTTTGTTATGATGGGGATACATAGCAAGAAATATATAGACCCTTGTCATATATTAATGTAACCTGCTTTTAACTATGATGAGCAATTAATCTTCATTTAAAGTGATGGTGATTTTAATTAAATTTCTGAAAAATTTAGAATAACCGCTTTAACTTCAGGAACTATTTTCTGCTCATGAATATGGTTTGTTCTTGGCTGAACCTAGATAATTGAATCAATATAACCATGTTTTGTTGATTTACTATTTTCTTCCTCAATTTGTTAAGAATTTTAGTTTATTTATGACATATGTTAGTTTTACTTGATTTTTTTAAAGAATATGAATAAATACTGAAGTTATAATTTTAAACTCTCGTTACCGACTTAATTATATAGTCTAACAACTAACTCGGTCATGTTCAGTTAATAATATTGATATTATTAAGTTGAAGATATTCTTTTACCTTTAAATCACAAAATTCACAGTTAAATTTCAGTTAGGAGGAGAGAACATCTTGTATATCTTATAAATTCTTCGACTGAAAATTAGTCATTAATAACAGCGGTAAAATTTTGGTACCTTACATCATGTAACCCAGATAAAAATTTGTTTCAGTCACTTTGTGTACATGTACGAATGCAATGTCGGTGTGAAAAGAGAGCAACAAACGGCAAAGAGATAAAGATAGGATTCCTAGGAAGGGAAGTGGCCCAACAAAGCCGCATTAGTTTGAAACGTACAAAAAATAAATATTTCTTCAGTTGCCAACAAGTGGATATTGAGATAAGCACCAAAAGTGGCAGTTGTTGATATGTAGAATGAGTTAGACAGATGATGAGATATTGCTCAATCTCAAAGCCATTAGTTTCTTAAATATAAATCAAAATTGTGGTCCATCACTATTTTTTCTTTCTCTCTTTCTAAAAATCCTTATTTGGACCACCTTTTCCCTCTCTTTTATATATTGAAATGAATCAGAAATACAGTTAAGATCAGTCATGTCGGTATTGTATTTTAGTTAAATGTGATGTGATAATGTTTATGTTAATGGGTCATCACATCTGAAGAATCTCTCGTGCTCCATTGCCATTGTGAATCCTCTCTTGTGCTACATATCCATCTCCTTTTTATTTTTGAGAAAATGGGGACAGACTCCCAACAAAACTTTTTAGTTCCACTTCAAGAGCACTACACCACGTCCACATTATTATTAAGTATCGTCTATTTTAAATTACACAAGAACTCTCACACTTTTGTTTTTTGTAAAATAATTTTGTTGAATTGAAAAGTGGAGTGTTGTATATAAATTACAAGTAATGTAAGTCGGTTTAGTGCGCTAGATTTGATTGAGAGGATAGATTTGATTGAGAGGATCATGATTCGATTTTCACAACTGTGTTTGGGAGTTCAAGGAATTACTTGATGACATAATTCGTCCTGGACATTGTTTTTTCAATTTCTCTAAAAAATTTCATAAACAGTGAATTTTATAAAATTCGTATTTGTTTAGTGTAATTCATAATTCGTGCACCACTTCCACTTGTAGACAAATCAAGTTTTATCTAATTAATTGTATGTAATGTTGATAATTGAATAGCTCAACACTGATATAATTATCGTTCATATTGTTTACGAACAGACAATTTTGAGAACTTTCAAATAAGAAAAATTCACTAGAAATTTGTGAGTGAAAAAATTCAAAGTCCTGCTTATATTTGAAAGAGAAAGAAAAATGAGGATAATTAGTGAAATGAGATTATATAGATGTCATTGAGTTCAACTCCATCCTATCATTTTTAAAATTTTCAAGTGAAATATTATATCATTCCATCTCATTATTTTTCATTCTACCTCGTCACATTCTAAAAATTCAAAATAAAAAATTGATTTAAATAAAGAAAAAATTTAAAATCGAAGCTATACCATTAATAATAATAATAATGTAAAAAAACATATTCAATCAGTTCTGACATTAAGTGATTATAATTTTTTTTCAAGCGCATTTGCAAGATCAAACTATAATTCTTCTTATTAAATTCAGCATCAATTACTACAGACCTAACTAACATTTGATTATTATATTAACAATATTTGTTTATAGTAGAGACAAATATATAACTGTATCGATTATATATTTTTTTTTGCCATACTACTATATTGATTATACATGAACTTAGGAATATAAGTCATTGTGCCTATGTCCACAATTGGAACTACATTTTTTTTTTTTTACAAAATAAAAGGATGTTTATTTATTAAAATAGATAGAGTACATCAGATATTAATACAAATTTAACATCGTTAAAAACATAAAAGGATAAACCTGCGAACAAACTCATAGCATCTACGTTGATAGCATAAAACGACATAATACTCTTGCCTACAAATAATGTGATAAACATAAAGTAACCAGAATACCTATGCTTCCGGATCTGCATCGTTGAGGAACTTGATCACTTGTTGAATCCGTAGCCGATCAAAGTTTATTTGTCTATTCAAATCAAATAAACACCGCACATGATGGGAAAGCAAAACACCGCACTAAACGGGAAAACAAAACATCGCACAAGATGGGAAAATCAACAAGCGCCGCACTAGGACAACAAAATCACAAAAGCCAAAGAAAACTAATTGATGTGAAAATTACTTATTTGAATGAAAATGAAAAAAAAAAAAAAAAAAGATACACATGAGTGATTTTGGATCAAGAAAAGACCCCTTTTATCAAAACAAAACAAAACAAAGAAGAAGACTATGGAAGAGGGTGAGGCACTAGGGCCAGCTACATTGAAATTAACAAAAACACACATTTTGCTTTAAATATCAACATCCTTAAAAAAAAAAATCAACATTCATATCATCATATTAGTGTAAATCATAATCATAATTAACACGCATATTTACTATCAAGTATTGCACAAAAGGCCCAACCAACCTACCAAACAAAATAATCTCCACAAAAGGCCCAACACATTTTATATGTAATGAGGAATGGCCCTCTTCTCATGTCTTTGTGTAGATTCTTTTTCACGAAATTGCAAGTAATGGATTAATGCCAAGTTGAGTATTAACTTTGGAGTTAGAGGACAATTGGATGTGGAGTAAGAATGTTTGAGCAGCAACTTGTCATGGCAATGAAGAAATAATGAAAAGCATAACAGTTATTTTGTTAGGCCAAATGCCCCTGTAATGTTTTGAGGCAGCGTAATTATATGCTAGTAAAGAGTACTTTGTGTTCTTCGTAAAGAGAACAAAGGTGAAAGGTATATTAGGTGGGAGCCAGCATCGATGGATTAGGTTAGACTGAACACGGATGTTTAGGTGGGTTTGCAAAATTTATTGGACAAGATAATGCGTATATAGCGTAGTTGTGTGTTGGGAGGGGGAGGGGGGGGGGGGGGGGGTTGAAGGCCTTGAGTATGTTAAGAGATTAAGCTTCCCGTGTGTGGAGTTGCATATTGATTATTTGGTGGTGGCGTGATAACTATTATTTCTAATGATAGTATAAGTTTGAGAAAACATTCTTTAGTGAATAAAATTCGTCGCTGATACAAATGCTTTAGCAAATATTGGATGTGTCGTGCCAAATAGATTTTTTTTTGATAAATGTCCTCGTGACATTAATCAAATTTTCCTCGATCATTGAAAATTCCATTTCTTCATTTATTCTTACCTTCTTTTGGTTTTCACCATTTTCAGTAAACCACCTCTTCTTTGCATTCATATTTTAGGAATTTTGAGAGACTTTCATGCAAGATATGATTTTAATAATTGAAAGAACACTTGCTTGAACACAAACATAAACAAAAGTGATTAGACACAATAATCGACAAAAGTGTTAATTTTTCTCTCGATTAACTTGAACTAGAGGCCGCTCTTTTAAATGATGATGAAGGGGAAAATATTGAGATTCAATTTTGACTCGACGAATAATCGGCATTTTTAATTTTTTTTTTGTTATTGCTTATAATTTGACTCTTTTTGACCAAATTGTTTTTTTTTAATTTTGTTATGATTGTTTTGATGTTTTTGAACAATTTTAATTACTTTTAAGTGTGGTATTTTTTATGTTTAATTATGTGTTTTAATTGTATATTTTTATTATTTTATTTATATAATTATATCAAAAAAAATTATACTAACGTACCCGTACCTTAATTTTTTATAAAATGGCGTACCCCGTACCCGTACCAGCACCGGGTACCGGTACCGTACCCGTACCATAGCAACCCTGGTAATTTCTCACACTCACACACATAAAGTGGAGAGACTGAAGATCAAACGCTTGTCATGAACGTTCGATCTAACAATTTCGATATTTTTTGGTAGTTGAGTTAAAACTTATAGACAAATTAGATTTTTTCTTTAGGGTCATAAAAATATAAAATAGGAAAGCAAAATTAAAATTAACCTAAAAAAATATTAACAAATTACTCCATATTCCATAATATACTTTTTTTGGTACATATATTCCATAATATACTGTGAGAAAAAAAGAAATAAAGGGTGCGTTTGTTTGAGATTAAAATAAAATAGATTTTTTTGAAAAAATCTATTTTCAAAAAATAGATTTATTTTGTAGAGATTTTGAAAAAAATCTAAAGTTGTTTTGTGTTTGTTTATAATTAAAAAAATCATTTTTGAGAACAAACACATAGTTCATGTTCTTAAAAAAATAGATTTTGAAAAAAGCTATTCAAAATAGCTTTTCATTTTGAAGAGAAAAATGATTTTTTTAAAAAAATGATTTTTATAAAATTTGAAACAAACACAAATAAAATAAAAAAAATGATTTTTTTTCAAAAAAAAGCTGAAACAAACGCACCCAAAATTTATTATCAAAAATGAAAAAAAGAAAAAAAAAATATGGCTTGACAAGTTTAGAGTGATAGTATATAAGCCTCCATCTTCCGAAATGACAAGCCCTGTGCAGATCGATCTGCGCTGCCACCAAAAAGATTAATTACTCTTTTCTCCGCCACTGCATTCTTCGCTCGCGGTTCGGCGGATTCATCAATCAAAAACCAAAAAAACCAAAAAACTATTCTTTCAATTTCTCTTTCCTTCCTAGGGTTTTCATCATCATTTTCGTAACTCACAACATTTCCGTTTCAAATGGCTCAAGTTCACGAGAATCCTAACAATGACGCTTCTGCCCCCGTTCCTAATCACTTGACTACGACGTCGTTATACGTCGGAGATCTCGATCACGATGTTAACGATTCTCAGCTTTACGATCTGTTCAATCAGGTCGGTCAAGTTGTTTCTGTTCGGATCTGTAGGGATTTGGCTTCTCAACATTCCCTTGGTTACGGTTATGTCAATTTCAGTAACCCTCATGATGGTTAGTTTTTTCTTTTTCTTTTTCCTTTTTCGGAATCATCATGAAAATATTGTAATAATGCATTAGGTTTAGGTTTAGGGTTAGGTTAAACCACATTTGATATTGATTTGATTTGAAAATTTGTTGAATTATTTCACAGCTGCAAAGGCAATGGATGTGCTGAATTTCACTCCACTGAACAACAAACCGATTAGGATAATGTATTCTCATCGCGATCCTAGTGTTCGAAAGAGTGGCGCTGCTAATATTTTCATCAAGGTACTGTCTTGTGAGTTGTGACTATTGTCCGCTGAATTTTTTTACTCGGTATATGTCTTGTTGAATATTGTGATTAATGTTTTATGGTGTTGAAATTGATGGTGCAGAATTTGGATAGGGCGATTGATCACAAAGCTTTATATGATACCTTTTCGGCTTTTGGAAATATTCTTTCTTGCAAGATAGCAATGGATGCTTCTGGTTTGTCTAAAGGATATGGTTTTGTGCAGTTTGAGCATGAGGAATCTGCACAAAGTGCAATTGATAAGCTAAATGGCATGCTGATTAATGATAAGCCGGTTTATGTTGGTCATTTTCAACGGAAGCAGGATAGAGATAATGCATTGAGTAGTGCGAAGTTTAATAATGTCTATGTTAAAAACCTATCGGAGGGAGTTACGGATGATGACTTGAAGAACATTTTTGGAGAATATGGAACTATTACTAGTGCTGTAGTAATGAGAGATGTAGATGGTAAATCAAAATGTTTTGGTTTTGTTAATTTTGAAAATGCAGATGCTGCTGCTAAAGCTGTGGAGGCGCTTAATGGTAAGAAATTTGATGAAAAGGAGTGGTATGTTGGAAAAGCCCTAAAAAAATATGAAAGGGAGCTTGAACTGAAAGAAAGACATGAGCAGAGTGTGAAGGAAACTGTTGACAAGTTTTACGGTGCAAACTTGTATCTCAAAAACTTGGATGACGGTGTCACTGATGAAAAACTTAGCGAACTGTTCTCTGAGTTTGGTACTGTAACTTCATGCAAGGTGTGTGAATGCAGTTCCTGTTTCTTTATATCTGCAATTGTTAAATCTTCATCTTCATGAAACTTGTTTGTTTTTTCGTGATGCACAGATTCTGCGAGATCCACAAGGAATTAGCAGGGGATCTGGATTTGTTGCCTTTTCAACTCCTGAGGAAGCAACTCGAGCTGTAAGTGTAAAGATTATGGTGACTATTATTTAATTATTGACAAGAAAGTTTATTGATCATATACAAATCTATTGGTTCTTGTAGCTTGCTGCGATGAATGGCAAAATGGTTTCTGGCAAACCTCTCTATGTTGCTCCTGCACAGAAAAAGGAAGAGAGAAAAGCAAGGTTACAGGTAAATTCTAATATTGCACAACAATGGATTAACAGTTAATTCTATGCTTTATAATCACAATGTGGTAATATTTAGAAACAAAAATTTCTGCATTAGGTCTGTTGTTAATAACGGTTCATTTACGATTAATAGTAATTAGTTTGTGTACTTCCATGTCCGTCTTTGATTTTAATTAAAAAATTACATGACCTTCATTTGGTAGCAAAGTTCCTCCTTTGAAGTTTGAAGATCAACAATAGCTATATAACAACCCCTCAGCCTAAAGTTTTATTATATTTGGTTGGCCAATGGGTCAAATTCTCGAATGACAGTGACACTATAATAGTATAATGTCCCATCATGAATTGTCTCTATTCACAGCTTATTAAACTCAATCCTTTTAATGGTTTAAGTCAATAGTTTCCCTTGGTCGCTCTTTATCCCATTCATTTTTGGGGTGGAAGTCACCCTTAATCTCTAACTATTGGATCATCATCCATTTTGTCTAATCTCTTTACTTGTATTTCTACTGGTCTTATTATCCACATCCACATATTCATCATCCATCTAAAGTGACTTTGTTATCTTTTCCACCTCTCTAACTTTTGTTTAGTGCTTTCATTGACAATCTTGTCTTTTTTTTACCACACTAGTCACTGCAACATGTCATACTCAGCACTCTGAGATTCTTAGCATGACGGAATGGTCACACAATGTGCAGGATTTTTACTTAGCAAACCGTCTAGATGTCATTTCGTGAGTGGGGAACAATACAAACAGGACCTGCATTTTTATCTAAGTATTACCGTAAAAAAATGTTGACTTTGTATGAAAAATTGCTAGTTTATTACATTTTTTTAAATGGCAGAGTTTTCAAGAAGGAAATTATGTTGTAGTGTTTTTCTCATAAAATAATAATAGCCTCTGTACAAGTTCTAGAAACTGTTACAATACATATTATATAATCACTTTTTTTTTAAAACATAAACGAGCTTGCTTTTATTATCTACAAAATGCATGCAGCATGATACAAATTCTTCAAAGTGTTGCCGAAACACATCTCAAACCAAAATAAGAAGATACATGTTAAAGTTCGATTCTTGGTGTAGACCTAGTTTTAGTGAAGTCTTTGTGGTCCGACCTGTGCAGTCATGACCCCCTCAAATATTTGGTTTATCCAAATGTAGGAAATGAAATATGAAATATTTACTCTCTCTATAGTCTCTTATAAAATCTCTTGGAATTTTAGCATATGCATTTTCCAATCATACGTTTCCTTCATCAATCATCACATGTCTCATTATGCAAGTATGTTGCTTACAAATCATTGAAGTATCTTATCATATGTCTTTTGCTATGATTGATTACCTTTTGGTATAAAACCATTTGTTCTTTTGTGTTGCTTTGTGTTGCAAATATAAAGTGTACAGTATGACATGATACAAAATATAGAGTATGGCATTTACATAAAAGGAACAGGATTAGATATGGCTTTGGCCTTTGAGATACACTCACAGATGCATGGAACACATACTGTTAATTATTTTTATACATTGGTATTTCAAACTATAAGATTTATTTTAAATTAATTAACAAATCCCAAAGTAAACATACCTCGTTTTATGTTGTAAATACTCATGTTGCATTCACAGAATTGGATTTTATGGAATCATTTGATTGAGAATAATCATAACTCAATGAATCAATTTCACAAAATGGAAAAGACTAAGAGAGTGATATTTGATAACCCAATAGATGGTCAAATTATCAGATTATCTTGCGCAAGGAAAGCAAGATAATGTACTAGTTTCATTTAGAATCTGGAGAATGATTTAGTCATTGATCTAAAACAAATAAACAATTACAGATATTTTTGAGATCTACTGAAATTATTAGGAGTTCGAAAAGTCTATGAATAATTCCTAATTAAATAAAGAAACATATCATAAGTCCTCTCTCTCTCATTTATATTAATCATTCATGTTAAAATATCTCATAATATCATTGTTACACTTTATAATATTTTACTGTTCATCGCGTGATCTCTTAAGTGTGATTTCTATTTTCTAATTTCGAGGAAAAGAGACTATTAGTAATAATGTATTTTAATCAAGACAAATCACTAACCCCTATTGATTCTAATATTAGACTCCTATTCCTAATTATATAAGTAAACAAATCATAAAATATATTGCGAAGTGAAACTTAGAAACCTCTCTCAAGAGATCACCAAAGGTATTTTCCTAGCATATTACTTATTTCCACAGAATTTTGTACATTGTTTACATATTTCCTACAGGCACAATTTTCACAAGTGAGGCCGGTTGCAATGGCTCCTATTGCACCTAGAATGCCATTTTACCCTGCGGGTGTTCCAGGGATGGGACAACAAATTATGTATGGCCAAGCTCCTCCAGCCTTTATATCTCAGGTAATTACATATAACTTATTAATCTTATTTGTTACTCTCCCCGTCCCACATTATAGGTCATTTTGCTACAAAAAATTGTTCCAAAATTACAACTCATTTTACAATTGCAATAAATTATTAATGTGTCTTTTCCTATCATACAATTTACTATTTATTTTTCTCTTCTTTCAATTATTTTATTTACTCTTTTCCATGTCATTAATGTAGGATAGTTTTGTAAAATTATCCATAATAACCTTAAATGTGCATAAAATAGATAAATTTTTAGTTTTTATTTGAGTCCAACTCATTTATGCATTTTTTAGCTTATAATTGAGTATGGAATGGTATTACGCAAACATTTAGTAATACTATATATGCTTATAATAGAGTCTGGAGCCCATGCTCGCCCTTTTTGTATTTATCCCTGGTTTTTAAGTTGTGATTTCTGCAATAGGTGCGATAAGTTATGTTGTATTCTTTTCCTCTTGCATCTATGATGTATCTGTGGCAATTATCCTCATTTTATTGAATCTATGTATAGAAATTGAGCAATAATAAATGCAGGCTGGATTTGGTTACCCGCAGCAACTAGTTCCTGGAATGAGACCAGGTGGTGCTCCAATGCCAAACTTCTTTATGCCCATGGTTCAGCAGGGTCAACAAGGTCAGCGTCCGGGCGGACGGCGAGGAGCAGGTCCTATGCAACAACTCCCGCAGTCAATGCCAATGATGCAACAACAGGTCTGCTCATACGCAACATCTGGGATTTTTGTTTTATTTCTCCTCCTATTTTTACCATTTATGCCTGTTGTTGAGATGCTTTTTGTTGGGTTTCTCAGATGCTTCCAAGGGGACGTGTCTATCGATATCCTCCTGGTCGCAACCTGCAAGGTATTCCGATGCCAGGAGGAGCTGGAGGAACGCCCATGCAGGCTCTTGCTACAGCCCTTGCAAATGCTCCTCCTGAACAACAGAGGACTGTAAGACATGTTTCTGGCTATTGTTTTTCAACACATTTGGTTTGATTACTAAACTGTTTCATGTGCCTTAGGAAATTCTTATACTGACTCTCTTTCATTAATGGATGTATAGATGCTTGGTGAAGTTTTATACCCGCTAGTAGAGAAGATTGAGCATGGTGGAGCGGCGAAGGTTACAGGGATGCTTTTGGAGATGGACCAGCCTGAGGTGTTACATCTGATCGAGTCACCAGAGGCTCTCAAGACAAAAGTTGCTGAGGCCATGGATGTGTTGAGAAATGTTACCCCAACTGATCAACTGGCGTCTCTCTCTCTTAATGACAATATTGAGTCTTAGAATCTGCATGTCAGTTTACAGGGATCCATACGTTCTTTGAACGTTACAGTTTTGTGTGTCTCGCTTTTGCCGTTTTGTAGGATTAGCGATATTCCTTGGATTAGCTAGCATATTGATTTGCAGTTTGCTTCGTTTCCTTTTCACTACTTGGTTATTTGATTTGACCTATTTGACTGTTTCGTTCTGACTTTAATTTCCCATGTTTCCTTGGTTTAATAACAAAAAATAACAAAAAGGAAAAAGGTATGCTATATAAAAAGCTGAATAATAAACCAGACTCTTCTTATGCCCCTTTGGACCTACCTTGGCTTATCTTTCTATGCCCTCTCCTCTGAACCCAGACACTTGAACCAAAATATTTTTCCAAAATGTTAATTGTACATGACCATTATTTTGGTAGTTCCAAAAGATTGACAGGTGATATGACTTTATTTGGATTTTAATCCTATTGAGAGGTCCTGTTGCATCCAGCTACTGAAAAATCATTTTTTATAACTTTTGGGTTCTGATGGAACAAGAGTACTGCAGAGGCAAAAGATAACCCTCCATCTTGTACAAAAGGTGGTGGTGGTGAAAACGTACAGTGGGAATTGCCAGTTTTGCCGAGCACCAAGAGGAGAAGAGAAAATGACGGAACAGGTAACACAAACACCTACATATAGCTGATAAAAACAGTTTTTTCATCCATTCTTACTTAACTACTACTCCCTCCGTTTCAAAATGAGTGTCGCTTTTGGTGTTTTCACACATATTAAAAAATGCAATCATTATGTTAAAAGTAATAGTACATTTGCTAAATTAAGTATACTTTTTCCTTTATTTTCTTGGAAATAGTGCATAAAGTAGTAAATAGATGATATAAATGGAAAAAGTTGCATTGGAAATTGAAAAGCGACATTCATTTTGAAACAAATTTTTTGAACTAAAGCGACATTCATTTTGAAACGGAGGGAGTATCTACTTTCTTCATTTCTAGTGCTTATCCCTTTCGATGTTACTTAGAAGATATGCATGTTCGTATTACTGAAAAACCAACATCAGTTATTTACCTTCATCTACATTTATCTACCATTATTACTTTTTACTCGAAAGGCCTGTTTTCCTACACCAACACATCCGTCGTCCTAGATACACCCTCTCTGCCTCACGCAGAAGAAGCCCGAGAAAGAACCATCAATAAAAACAAGGCTTAAATGCAGTTTTAACCATTCTATTTTGACGGATTCGGATTTTCAACCCCTCTATTTCAAAACTCGGAATTTCACCCCTCTTATTTTGATTTTTTCAAAAAAAATTTCACCCCAATCACATTTGGCTTATTTTTGCTTATGTGGCAATGGTGATGTGTATATTATTTTATTTTATTGACACGTGTATTATCTTTATCCATTATTTCCTTTGAAAATTACTAAAAAATTCTAAAAAATACCATAAAATTAGGGAAAAAATTATAAAAATATATAAATAAATTACTATAAAAAATAATAAAAAATCAAGATAAATACTAGAAAAACAAGAAAAATACAATAAAAAGACATTTAAATATATTGAAAAAATTGTTTGACAAATTTGCTTGTTAAAAAATTTGTGAATACACTCCGACATACTCCTTAAATGAAAGTGAAGGGGTTGATTGTTTTAGCCATTGAAAAATGGGGTGTGAAGTTGTCATATGATAAACAATTTTTTTTTATGATATTTTTCTTGATTTTATAATTATTTTATATAGTAATTTATTTACAGATTATTTATTTATTTATAATTTTTTTTCTTTAATTTTTACGGCATTTTAAAGAATTTTCTAGTACTTTTTTAAAGAAAATAATTAGGTGGATAAAGATAATACACATGTGTCAAAATAAATGTACATATCACAATTGCCACATAAGCAAAAATAAGCCAAATATGATTGGGGTGAATTTTTTTTTGAAAAATCTAAAATAGAGGGGGTGAAATTCCGAGTTTTAAAATAGAGGGGTTAAAAATCCGAATCCGTCAAAATAGGATAGCTAAAACTGCATTTAAGCCTAAAAACAAACTTAATCTGCGGGTACAAGCCTGAAGAGTCCAATTGAATCCAAGAAGCAAAGGTGAACTAAATTCAACTAGAAGACCCAACCCAAAACTGACAACCTATATATATATATATATATACATTATTTCTGATACTAAGTGCCCGTTTGACCAGGCTTATTTTCTACTTTTCAATTTAGCTTAAACGAAATAGAGAAGTATAAAATTGAATTTAACCATATTTCTCTTTAAAAGTATTAAAGAAATAAAGTAAAGAAGTAAAAAATAAAAAAGAAGTAGAGTCAAACACAATTTTTTCCTACTTTACTATTTTTAAGGAGAAGAAAAAAAGTAGAAAATAAGCCGGGCCAAACGGGCACTAATACTAACTATGATTAGATTGATAATAAGTCATTTATTCATTAATAAATTCTAATTTTAGTATTCCACATTCATATTTTTATAGTAATGATATGATTAAAATCAAGCCACTTTTTGGGTTTACAAATTACTATCAGCAAGTGTTCGAACATCAGGAATCAGACGAAATTGTGGTGACAGTTGCTAAGTACTTACTCACAAAGTTCTAAGATCTAGATCTAGCTACCTACCACGATCATTCTTATTTTATCTTTGTTCAATTTTGGCGGCCTTTTACAAGTCAAACCAAAATGTCTTCATAAGAGACGAGAGCTCTCTGTGCAATACAACACAAACGCACCTTGAGTTCTTTGACAATCTGAAATATGAGCACCCCTTCTCTTAAACTTGTTTCTGAATGTTTTATCAAACCATATCCTCCCATTGAAGACTCAAAACAAATATGCTATTTAGCACCTTTGGATATTGCTTTGTTATCTGCACACTATATCCAAAAGGGTCTTCTCTTCAAAAAACCAACATCATCATCACTAAACCAACAACATTTCATTGAGAATCTAGTGGACAAACTCAAACACTCCCTTTCTCTCACACTTTCCCATTTCTATCCCCTCTCAGGTCGTCATGTTACACAGAAAACCCAAGACCCTCCTTCTTACACTATTTTCGTTGATTGCAAAAACAGTGATGGAGCTAAGTTTATACATTCAACTTTAGATATCACCATACATGATATCCTCTCACCCGTTGACGTCCCGGTCATTGTTCAATCATTTTTTGACCACCACAGAGCAACTAACCATGATGGTCACACCATGTCTTTGTTGTCTATTCAAGTCACTGAATTATTGGATGGTGTTTTCATAGGTTGTTCCATGAACCATTCTATTGGTGATGGAACTGCTTATTGGAATTTCTTTAACACATTTTCTGAGATATTTCAAAATGGTGCTAATCTTCTTCCAATTTCACATCAACCTATCCACGATAGATGGTTTCCAGAAGGTTGTGGTCCAATTATCAACCTTCCTTTCAAACATCACGACGAGTTTATTCGCAGTTATGAAGCACCCGTTTTGAGAGAGAGAATCTTCCATTTTTCATCGGAGTCTATAGCAAGACTAAAAACAAAGGCTAACAAAGAATCTAATACAAACAAAATCTCTTCGTTTCAGTCTTTATCAGCACTAGTTTGGAGATCTATAACTCGTGCACGCCAACTACAAGATGATCAAAGAACGACTTGCAAGTTGGCTATAAACAACCGAACGAGAATGGAACCGTCCCTTCCTAAGGAATATTTTGGGAATTCAGTTTTTGTAGTGAGTACTGAAACAACGGTAAGGGAATTATTTGAGAACGATCTAGGATGGGCAGCATGGAAGATTCATCTAGCCATTGCAAAATATGATGACAAAGTTGTGCGGCAAACAATGAAAGCGTGGTTACAATCTCCTTTAGTGCTTCGAATGGATTTGTTCTTTGATCCTTATACTGTGATGATGGGTAGTTCACCGAGGTTTAATATGTATGGAAATGAATTTGGAATGGAGAAAGCTTTAGCAGTTAGAAGTGGGTATGCTAACAAATTTGATGGAAAAATAACATCATATCCAGGACAAGAAGGAGAAGGGAGCATTGATCTTGAAGTGTGTCTTTTACCTGATAAAATGACGGTGCTTGAAACTGATGAAGAGTTCATGAGTTCAACTTTCATGGTTAATTCCTCTTTTTAGTCTGAGTGTATGCTATGGTGTTTAATGAGTATGGGATGTGTAAATTACTTTTACACTCTCCATCATATTGATACATAAGACAACTTTGTAACATTTTAAAAATAAAGGCAAAATAATGAATTCTAATTAGACTTTGTTGTAAAATTAGTTTTTTTTTTCGGGTACATAAAATTAGTTTACTTACAACACATATTATATTCTCATTTTATTAAACCAACAAAAATATCTTTTAAGAATTTATTAATATACACTGACACTGTAAAAATATTTTAGATCACCATAATTAGTTCATTATAAATATTTGACTTTAATTATATCTATCTTTAAAATCATACAAATAATGATAGTTTGAGTGATTAGTTGGCATTTTGATCACAAAATATACTTATAGTAGTTCAATCATCTTATGTACAAGAAGTACCAAGGATGAAGATAGAATTACAAGGAAAACAAAAGTATGAAACAAAGCACTCAAACATTAACTCCCTTAACAAGGCAGCTGCTCCTGAAAAACAAAACACACATGCAGAGGCGTATCGGGCCACAATAATAATCGGTTTATGGTTGATTTTTGCTTAAATATATAAAACAAAATATGGTGAATTTGCTTGAAGAATCATTTCATTTTTTACATGGATATGCTTATGAATGTAGTCTATTTGTGAATGTAATTGATTTAATTCGTTCTATTTTTGCTGCAGTACAATTGGAACTGATTTCATTTTTTTTTTTACATTAGGCAATGAATCTAGACTTTACACAATATCTCTGAGGGCATGTCATTAGATATTTATAGATCTAGAGCAAGCTTATTACAAATTACAAATTCCATTATTAGCTTATCAAAAAAAAAATCCATTATTATTGATCATATTTATTGGATCTAAGCATCATTTTTTTTTTATAAGCCGGATCTAAGCATCATTAAATAGATTACATTCACTGAATTAGCATTTCAAATATTCTTTCTCAAATGAACTTTAAAATCACTCATATCTTAGAGAAGAGAATTGTTGTGTTGATAAAATAGCCAACCCACATTTTTATTTATTATATTTTAATGGTAATATTAGTTTTTTTTCTGACAAAAATGGTAATATTAGTTATGATTTGGATTAAGTGACATTGGATTTTTTTTTGACACAAGTGACATTGGATTATTTGAAGGAGTAGTAGGATAAAAAATAATGAAGTGGTAGAGATTAGATTATAAGCTATAAATTCAAAATAGATGCATGCGAGCCAAACATATCCTAAATTATGGAGTGAAGGATTGTTAGTAAGGGCAAATTGGTGAAAGGACAATAATAACTATATAAACCATAAATAAACTCCCAAATTCGTGCTTTAATTTCTCTCCCTTCTCTATGACTTGGCTGAACAGCAACAGCCCTCACCCTTTTCATTCCCAAATTCCATCAAAACCTAGCCACTGCATGTTGAAGATATCCTTCATCAAATCACTAAAATTATACTAAAACCTACTAACATTTTTCACGAAGCTGCAAATAAACCTGACAACCCAGATTGATAAAAGGTCATTTAATCGTTAATATATTCAAATTTTAATATTTTATATTCTTATTTTTTTATAGCAATGATATGATTAAAATCAAGTTTTTTGGCTTACAAATTATCAGCAAGCGTTCTGACACTAGGGACCCTACCACGAGCATTCTTATGTGACGACCATTTAATTTTTGGCGGTGGACTCTGTTTGCCACAGATGATAAATAATCGTCTCTATTAGTTTTTTAATATCTTAAAATATAAAATCAAACAAAAATGTCTTCGTAAGAGACCAGAGCTCTCTCTGCAACACACACACATCTTGAGTTCTTTGACAATCTGAAAGATGAGCACCTCTTCTCTTAAACTTGTTTCTGAGTGTTTTATCAAACCATATCCTCCCATTGAAGACTCAAAACAAATATGTTATTTAACACCTTGGGATATTGCTTTGTTATCTGCACACTATATCCAAAAGGGTCTTCTCTTCAAAAAACCAACATCACTAAACCAACAACATTTCGTTGAGAATCTATTACACAAACTCAAACACTCTCTTTCTCTCACACTTTCCCATTTCTATCCCCTCTCAGGTCGTCTTGTTACACAAAAAAACCAAGACCCTCCTTCTTGTGCTATTTTTGTTGATTGCAAAAATAGTGATGGAGCAAAATTTATCCATTCAACCCTAGATATTACCATAAATGATATCCTCTCACCCATTGATGTCCCCGTCATTGTTCAATCGTTTTTTGACCACCACAGAGCAACTAACCATGATGGTCACACCATGTCTTTGCTGTCTATTCAAGTTACTGAATTATTGGATGGTGTTTTCATAGGTTGTTCCATGAACCATGCTATAGGTGATGGAATTGCTTATTGGAATTTCTTTAACACATTTTCTGAGATATTTCAAAATGGTGCTAGTAATAGTATTCTTCCAATTTCACATCAACCTGTCCACAATAGATGGTTTCCAGAAGGTTATGGTCCAATTATCAACCTTCCTTTCAAACATCACGACGAGTTTATTCGCAGTTATGAAGCACCCGTTTTGAGAGAGAGAATCTTCCATTTTTCATCGGAGTCTATAGCAAGACTAAAAACAAAGGCTAACAAAGAATCTAATACAAACAAAATCTCTTTGCTTCAATCTTTATCAGCACTAGTTTGGAGATCTATAACTCGTGCACGCCAACTACCAGATGATCAAAGAACGAGTTGTAAGTTGGCAATAAACAACCGTACGAGAATGGAACCATTTCTACCTATGGAATATTTTGGAAATGCAGTTTCGCAGGCGAGTACTGAAACAACTGTAGGGGAATTACTTGAGAATGATCTGGGATGGGCAGCATGGAAGATTCATCTAAATATTGCAAAATATGATGACAAAGCTGTACGGAAGTCAGTGAAGGAGTGGTTGCAATCTCCTGTAGTGTTTCAAGTGCACATGTTGATTGATCCATATACTGTGTATATGGGTAGTTCACCAAGGTTTAATATGTATGGAAATGAATTTGGAATGGGAAAAGCTTTAGCGGTTAGAAGTGGGTATGCTAACAAATTTGATGGAAAAATAACATCATATCCAGGACATGAAGGAGGAGGGAGCATTGATCTTGAAGTGTGTCTTTCACCTGATAAAATGATGCTGCTGGAAACTGATGAGGAGTTTATGAGTTCAACTTCCATTTTTAATATTCCTTATTTTAGTCTTTGAGTATGCTATGGTGTTTAATGGCTATGAATTGTGTAAACTAATTTTACACTCCATCATATTTTTTTTGAACTGCCAATATATATATAATAGGCATAGGATAGCACAAGAAGTACATGTCCAGCCAAAAGAAAATGGGGAGACCCCCTGATACAAAGCAGAAAGCAAGAGAGCCACTCCTCCCTTACAAAACAAGAGTCCGAAGGAGCTAATGACCCAAACAACAACCATAACAGTAGCAGCATACACAACATGCGCAATACATAAACTTAAAAGGATTACAAGGTCTAGTATAACACCTGCATAACCAACCAAAGCTAAGGCAGCAGCTGTAGCAGCACCGAGCCAAACACCAACATCTCTAAGGACATAAAACCCGCCTTCATCGTAACATGCAATCTCCCGGATTCTAAATCCATTCATACAAAAGACATGGATTTTTCGCCGTCTTATGTAAAAATCATTGCCAAGAAATCCTTTTAATCACGTCCACCACGTCGCCTATTGTCCCTTCGTTATTATTGAAGACCCGGTCATTTCTATTCTTCCAAATCACCCAAACAAAAGCAAGCCAAACAATAGTATAACCTCTTCGCATTCTTTTATTCCGCCCACAACCGACAACAAGACTATACGATATCAACACCTCCGGCAGTAGGACAATTTCCACCCCTAGCCATCGGCACACCTCATACCAAACTGTCGCCTTTACACTCCATCATATTGAAACACCACTTTGTTACATTTTTTTTTTGTCAGGTGTTACATTTTATTTTAATAATAAAGGAAGAATAGTAAATCTTTATAAATCTCTATTATATACATTACGATTGTTACGTTCTACGGAACTCTCTCATGTACTCTAAAAAAAAATTTTTAGGTATTATTCCATTAGAGTTTCTCTAACTTTTTTTATTTTTTTTTGTAGAATTTTTTTTAACCTAAAGAGTTAAAATAAAAATTATGGATAACAACAAAAAGAAAATATTTTACAGATAATAACTATTTTGTTTCCACTCTAGCATAACAACAATCAAATTATAATAACCTAACTATATATGAAAAATACATTCATCGTGAGAAACACACATTCGTGGTTAAAGAGTTTGAATATCAATTTAAGCTCTTTGCGACTCATATTTAGGCTCAGTTTGACCTGCCTTATTTTCTACTTTTCTATTTTTTTCAAAAGAAATAGGGAAGTATAAAATTAAATTTAGCAATATTTCTCCTTAAAAGTATTAGAGAAAAAAAAGTAAAAAATAAAGAGAAGTAGAGTCAAACACAATTTTTTTCCTTCTTTACTATTTGATAACTCTTATCATTACTTCATTTTAAGGTCACTTCAATGGTGTTTTAGAGGTATTTTTGTATTGATTTTATGACCCAAAGCAAGAGAATTTGCCTTGTGAATGAGTTGGCTTGGAATTGAAGAAAAGATGAAGAAATTATGTTGTGGATGCTTGTTGAATTGCGCTCAGCGCAGGTTAATTAGGCTCAGCCCAAAACAGTTCAAAAATTGGAAGATTTGCTCCTGTCAGGCGCGCTTAGCACAGGTTTTATTGTGCTCAGCGCAAATCATCACTGAAAAGTGGAGTTTTGCTACTGCCAGCTGCGCTCAACACAAATCAGGATTTGGGCTCAGTGCAATTTTGCACTCAGCTTGGCGCTCACCACAACTCTGTTGCAATATTGAAGGGGCTGAGCGCATGATGTGTGGGCTGAGCGTGAATTAGATTTGTTTCTTGGTTTATAAATAGAGAATTTCATTTTCTATGGAGAGGTTAGTCAGCTGAGAATTGGAGCTCATTTGAAGTGGATATTCAAGCAAGATTCAAAGGGTGGAAACACTCCATAACCTCTTGATGATGAAATCTTCTTATTTCTTCCATGTAATTTCTCTTTTTACTATGAATTGCTACATTCTTAGATTGAATTTTTAGGGGATTCTCATGTAATTGTTTGAGCTACGTGAACTTAATTCTATATGAGTGGGTTATGAACTAGTTTTAATTGATTATTCTTTGCACTTTATGCTTCATATAATTTTGACAAATTTGTGTGATGAACTTGATAGTTGATTTATCATGAGAATGAAAGTTAATTATGGATATAAGATTAATTGAACAATTGATTTTCACTTTAGAGATTTAGGAATATTGATTGTGATTAAAGAATCAATGTTCGTAAAAACCTCACTTAAACACAAATTCACCCAAGAGATTGGGGAGTTGTGATTAAGAGAGAGGATTATTACCCAAAAGATTGAGAATAATCATCTTATTGATTCAATCTTGAAACTAGTTGAGTAATTCATGAGTATAGAATATGATTCACCAAACAATTATCATGAGATGAACCAAAGAAATTCAATCGCCTTCCAACTATTCATTAAAAGTCCCAAAAGAAATTTCAACAAGGTTTTATGAACTATTTCTCCCCAATTGTCATTTTATTTCCTTTTTAATATTGGTTTAATTGTTTCGTTCAAAGTTAACGTCAATCCTCGTGGACACGATATCTTAATTACTACATGACGATAATTGTATACTTGAAATAAAGTAAAGAAATAAAAATAAAGAGAAGTAGAGTCAAACACAATTTATTCATTCTTTATTATTTTTAAGGAGAAGAAAAAAAAGTAGAAAATAAGTCGGACCAAACGGGGCCTAATCCATATATCCCCAAAGCTGCAACGTTAAAATTGATGTATGATTTTTTTTTTGTTACCATGATATTGGTAGGAAGTTTACACTGCCAAAAGCGATCATTAATCTATGGGAAACCTATGGGCAGATAATGTGAGTTCTCCCATTCCAATCAATTTTTTTGCATACGCATGAACCTATGATGTACGGAGCAAAGTGATTTTTGCAATATCCCTTGTAATTTTTTTTTTATAATCTCCTTGTAATGTTTGATTTTTTGCAATACCCCTGGACTATTTCAACCATAATATATCCCCGCAAAACAGTACCCCGCACAAAAAAACTGCCGCAAAATATAATTTTATCGAAGGTTTTAAACCGCCACAAAATATAATTTTAGGGAGAATTTTAAACTGCCGCAAAATAATAAATTCTAATTAGACTTTGGTGTAAAATTAGTAGTTTGCTAAATCTCCAAATTTAAATGATGTGCGATGTACATCATTCATTAGTCGTTATCTATACTCTACAAAAGTCATATTTTTTTTCGTTTATAAAAAAAAAAGTCCTATTTTTTTTCTCTTTCAAAAACTTGGGTAAGATTTTTTTATAAAAAACATCAAATTTAAGGCCCAACAAAAAACTAGAGGACAGATGGAGCCCTTTAATTGATAAAATATTTTATTTAGTACAAGAATGATACGCCCAATAATAAGCCCTTTTATACCATCTCCGATGGTAGGTTCTTATGTATTAATACTTATTAATAACTAGTATCTATTAGGTACTTCTATTGAAGCACATTCAAGAATGGTACCTATTAAGTAATTATTCTTAAATAAGCATTTTTTCTCACTTGATTCTTAACGGGTCATACACGTTTTTATATATTATTTTTTTCTCACATACTTTATGATATAGTGAAGAATAAGTTATTATTAAATTAAATGATGTAGAGTTATTTGTGGGACCCATTAAAAACTTTTTAGAGAGGTGCTGGGTTGGAGAAATTGAGTGCTTATTAGGTACTATTATTAAAAAATGATAAATAAGTGATGTGTACAAGTGAGACTCGTTAAATACTTTAAAATTGAGTTCTCTATTAGAGATGATCTTAGTTTAGTTCTGTAGCTACCCAGACACCGCAAGGACTAACGCGCCACCCAAACAGACCAATCAGAAGATTACACGCGTTCCAACGTCATTTCCCTCTCCCAAGAAAAAAACTGCAAACCCAACCCAGCCTTTAATACACTTTCCAAGAGACAGCAACCCCACCTCTTATTTTTGCTTGTCATAATTTTGATCAGTTCATTAGAAAATCATGCAGATCCAAGTGTTACAACTTACAATGTGATGCAGGTCGTAATATAAATTTATACCGTATGATTTTGATTATCTATATATTCTCACCGTACCAAAATATAATTTGTTTTGAGAAAAAAATTTGTACTAAAATATAAGTCATTTTATATTACTAATGAAATATTTAATGTTATTTTTCTTATGGAAAATAATAAACATTGCCCTTAGAGCAATGGATAAGAAAATAAAAATAGTAAATGTTCTCTTGAAACTTGTGTTTTTTACTTTTCTAAAATAATAAACACAATTCCCAATGTAACTTTTACCTTTTTTGGTAAGCTTAACTAGTGCCCCAATGACACTAGTTAGCAAGACCCTTTTCTTATTATACCCTTAACTATTTATTACTCTCTTTTCTTTTACTTCTTCAATTTATCTTTTCTATACCATTAATGAAGGACAATTTTGTAAACTAACTCATAATTTCTCTTTTACATACAACAATGATTGCATTTCTTAATTTGTGTAATATGGTCAAAAAGACTTATATTTTGGTACGGATATAGTACTTACCAACAAAAAATAAATATAAATTATTTACAAAAATTATTAGTAAAATTGAAGATATTTTGATATGTTATTGAGAGTTATCAAGATTAATAATTGATAAATTTTTATTAAATATCGTTAAATTTAATGGATTTTTATAATATATCAAATAATTTATAATTTCTTTTATAAATTATGTGATCGTCTAATATGAATTGGAAGAAAATTATCATCATTTTGAAATATTACGTAAAGTTGACGATATTTTTGTTGGGAAATAAACAGTGCCGAAGAAATAAAAATAGTGCAATCAACAACATAAGAATATAACGTGAAAACTCCTAAAAGGAGAAAAAATTAAGACCGTTGTCAAAAATAACACATAGACTTTACTCTCAACCACCACATGATCCTAATATACCCATACTTTCCAAAGTAAATATTTGAATTACATCTCACAATGCTCTAAAACAAGAGCATAAGAGAAAAATAAAAACACAAATATACACTTCAAGTGTTTACAAGTGTTACTCCATGATGTCACGTCTTGATGTATTGAAACAAGAAACTTGATGTCTCTTTATATAACATTGAACTCCCCCACTCTCTACTTTTCTAAGTAATGTGAGCCTTTTCCGATATAATTTTCTTGACCACTTTTTTTTTTCTTTCTCTCCTTCATAAGCAATGTGAGACTTACATTGCAATCAACCCCAACAATCTTCTCTTTAATTATAATGGTCTTCAATATTCATTGTCTACACCGAAAATAAATATCTTCACCGATAATCAACCCCATATTTTCTTAGTTATATATTGTATATATATAAAGTTGAAGGCTCCAAACTTACACACACATTTAATGAGCTCTCTCTCTTCAACACATCTGAAAGACCATGAGCACCCCTTCTCTTAAACTTGTTTCTGAATGTTTCATCAAACCATATCCTCCAATAGAAGACTCAAAACAAATATGCTATTTAGCACCATGGGATATTGCTATGTTATCTTCCCACTATATTCAAATGGGTCTTCTCTTCAAAAAACCAACATCATCATCACTAAAACAACAACATTTCATTGAGAATCTATTACAAAAACTCAAACACTCTCTATCTCTCACACTTTTCCATTTCTATCCCCTCTCAGGTCGTCTTGTTATCAAGAAAACCGAACATGATCCACCTTCTTACTCGGTTTTTGTCGATTGCAAAAACAGCGACGGAGCTAAAATTATTCATGCAACTTTAAATGGCACTATCAATGATATTCTCTCACCAGTTGATGTCCCACCCATTGTTCATTCATTTTTTGACCACCACAAAGCACTCAACCATGAAGGCCAAACCATGTCTTTGTTATCGATTCAAGTCACTGAATTATTAGATGGTGTTTTCATAGGTTGTTCCATGAATCATTGTATTGCTGATGGATGTGGTTATTGGAATTTCTTCAACGCATTTTCTGAGATGTTTCAAAATGATGCTAATCTTCTTCCAATTTCACATCAACCTATCAACACTAGATGGTTTCCGGACGGATATGGTCCAAATATCAACCTCCCTTTCAAACATCTCGACGAGTTTATTCATAGATGTGATGAAAGACCCAATTTCAGTGAAAGAATATTTCATTTTTCAGCAGAGTCTATAACAAAACTTAAAGCAAAAGCTAACAAAGAATCTATGAAAACAGAAATATCTTCTTTTCAATCTTTATCAGCATTAGTTTGGAGATCTATAACTCGTGCACGTCAACTAGAACATGATCAGAGAACGAGTTGTAAGTTGGCTATAAATAACCGAACGAGAATGAAACCGTTTCTTCCTAAAGAATATTTTGGGAATTCAATTTCTGCAGTGAGTACTGAGACGACAGCACGGGAATTGTTGGAGAATGATTTAGGATGGGCAGCATGGAAGATTCATATGGCTATTTCAAATCACGATGATAAAGTGGTGAGGAAGTGGGTTGAAGAGTGGTTCCATTCGCCGTTTGTGTATCGAATGGATTTGTTCTCGGATCCTTATACTGTGATAATGAGTAGTTCACCTAGGTTTAATATGTATGAGAATGAATTTGGAATGGGAAAAGCTATAGCAGTTAGAAGTGGGTATGCTAACAAATATGATGGAAAAATAACATCATGTCCAGGACAAGAAGGAGGAGGGAGCATTGATCTTGAAGTGTGTCTTTCACCAGATACAATGAGGAAGCTAGAAGCTGATAAAGAGTTCATGAGTTCAACTTCAGTGTTTAATCTTTTGTATTAGTCTTTTGGCATGGTGCATGTAGTGTTTAATGGATATTTCAGCGTGGGTTAATTGGAAGCTCAAACATTGCTAGTAGACTAACATTCAAGTTTCTAAAATTCAGTTTCTTTTAATTTTAGTTGTTGAACATGGTTTCTTTCTTTGTTATTTTGTTTTGATATTGGTTAGTCTTTTTAATTTTATTTATGATAGTATTTTAGTATGTACTTTTTTGATGAATCTAACGAGTCAAATTATATATAACTCAAGTTTAACTCATTTAGTTAACGAACATAATTTGCAGATCAAATTCAGCTCATTTGGTTTATGAAACAAATTCAATGAACCAATTAGTGAGTCGAGTCTCGAGTTATGTTAGAGTTGGTTCGGTTAATTGCAAATCCTAATGATGATGAATGAAGATAGATGTGAAACATTGTGTATTTGGAATATGGTAGATTCAATATCTTACCTTTGTTATTGCGAAATTTTTTATTATGCGACAAACATGTTTGTTGGATTAGTGTAGTTGTTGTAATAAATGGAAAGATTAATTTTGTTGAGAAATGAAAATGATTCTCATTGAATGTGTAAGAGTTAAGCTCACTATTTATACAAGTTTATCATATTGTTAGCTATAGTACTGTGATGTTTCTAGCTATCTAAACTAATATACTACTGCTTATTACACAAAGCTATTTCACAACTTACCAAATTTCAATGGCAAAGCATCAAAGGCCGGTGAAAGACTGCACTAAAGCATCAAGAGTTTCTATAGGATTGAATTTGAATTTGTACATTTTAAAAGAAAAGTAGCCTTCTTTATTTTAACATTTGAGTTTTGAGGCAAACAATGTTACTCGAACCCTGTATCTTTTGGAGAAGCAATGCAATTTTGCCAAAATAAAGTGCATAATTTTGTGTCTCTCAGATTTGTATAACAGTTATAAAATTGTTCACAAAGTTACCTTGATGAGTTAGAGCTATGACTTCTTTTAATAGAAAAATCAAGTGCAACACGAAGTGTGTAGAAGATAAAGAGACGAGACAAAAAAAATAGTGTGGAAGGTGATGAGGTGTAACTTGTAATGTCTATTTATTTTAAGACTTAAATAATTAATCAGTTTATGTAAGTGTTTTTAATTTTAGTTCTTGTATGTTACTTTTTTAGAATTAGTTTCTGAATGTTAAATTAGTTTTGGTTTTAGTCCTTAAAGTTAAAATTTGCTGGAAAATTCACAAGTTTTCTGTGAATTTTCGTTTGAATTTTCTTGTGGATGTTAATTTTAAGGACTAAAACTAAAACCATTTTAACATTCAAAGATTAATTTTAAAAAAAAAAAATAACATACATAGATTAAAATAAAACACACACGAACTTACATGAATCAATTAATTATTTAAGCCTTATTTTAAAAAGAAAATGTTAAAGAATGTTCTGGGGCATTATTTAAACACCTCAAAATATTAAGTTTTTATAGAACTTTTTATTGAAATGTATAAAACTAAGCATTGAAAATTAGAGTGTACTCCCCCGTCTCATAATATAAGAGAAAAAGTTCATTTTTCTATTCCAAAATATGAGAGAAAAACACAAATATTTATCTTTTCAAAAAAAGTTTATTTGTTGTTACTTTTTTTTATAACCAATAACCAATAGAAATTATTTTTACATCTTTCTATACAATTAATAATCAATAAAAATTATTTTTATATCTTTCCATACAACTCTTTTCATAAATACATACTTCCAATTACTATATTTTACTTTTTTTTAATAAATTTAATTTTTTTTTTATAATATAGGACGAAAGAAAGGGATATTATTTTTTTGAATAAAGAGTGTCTAGAAAACACTCAGTAGGAGTATTTTTTTTTTTTTTTGAATAAAGAGTATCTAGAAAACATGGAAAGGATAATTGATTAAAGGTGTTTTAATCATTAATAAGTACTACTAGTGGTAAGTCTCTAAAATTCTATTGTCCCTGACATACATGGTTCATTGACACCACAAAAAAATACGTAGTTCATTGAAATATGTACGTCCTGCTAATACCTTCCACGTTGCATTCTTATTAACACATATTTCAGTTTTAGCGGTAGACTCTTCTTGTCTTCATGTCTTCTCTTCACTATCAATCACATTGTATTAACATTAACATTATTGTTGTACTACTATTTATTGTTCATCATACAGAAACTTACACACACATTAAACAAACAAACCTCTCTCTTTGCAACACATACACATCTCAAACATGATCACCCCTTCTTTAACACTAGTTTCTGAATGTTTTATCAAACCAAATCCCCCAATCAAAGACTCAAAACAAATATGTTATTTAGCACCTTGGGATATTGCTATGTTATCTTCCCACTATATTCAAAAGGGTCTTCTATTCAAAAAACCAACATCATCATCTTCAATAAACCAACAACACTTCATTGATAATCTATTACACAAACTCAAACACTCACTTTCTCTCACACTTTTCCATTACTATCCCCTCTCAGGTCGTCTTGTTATCAAGAAAACCGAACATGATCCACCTTCTTATTCTGTTTTTGTCGATTGCAAAAACAGTAATGGAGCTAAATTTATTCATGCAACATTAAATGTCACCATCAATGAAATTCTCTCACCAGTTGATGTCCCACCAATTGTTCATTCCTTTTTTGATCACCACAAAGCAGTCAACCATGATGGTCAAACCATGTCTTTGTTATCTATTCAAGTCACTGAATTATTAGATGGTGTTTTCATAGGTTGTTCCATGAATCACTGTACTGGTGATGGATGTGCTTATTGGAATTTCTTTAACACATTTTCTGAAATATTTCAAAATGATTTTCATGATGTTTCTGGTCCCATTTCACATCAACCTATTCACACTAGATGGTTTCCAGAAGGATATGGTCCAATTATCAACCTCCCTTTTAAAAACTACGACGAGTTTATTCATAGATACGAAGAAAGACCGATATTTAGAGAAAGAATATTTCATTTTTCAGCAGAGTCTATAGCGAAACTTAAAGCACAAGCTAACAAAGAATCTAATACAAACAAAATCTCTTCGTTTCAATCTTTATCAGCATTAGTTTGGAGATCTATAACGCGTGCACGTAAACTAGAACATAATCAAAGAACGACTTGTAAATTAGCTATAAACAATCGAACGAGAATGAAACCATTTCTTTCTAACGAATATTTTGGGAATTCAATTTCCGCGGTGTGTGCTGAGACGACAGCAAGAGAGTTGTTGGAGAATGATTTAGGATGGGCAGCATGGAAGATTCATATGGCTATTTCAAGTCATGATGATAAAGTGGTAAGAAATTGGGTTGAAGAGTGGTTACGAACACCTTTTGTGTATAAAACGGATTTGTTCTTTGATCCTTATACTATAATGATGGGTAGTTCACCAAGGTTTAATATGTATGGGAATGAATTTGGAATGGGAAAAGCTATAGCAGTTAGAAGTGGGTATGCTAACAAATTTGATGGAAAAATAACATCATATCCAGGACAAGAAGCAGGGAGCATTGATCTTGAAGTGTGTCTTTTACCTGATAATATGATGGCGCTTGAAGCTGATAAAGAGTTTATGAGTTCAACTTCAGTGTTTAATCCTTTGTATTAGTCTTTCGGTATGTTATGATGTTTAATTAATATAAAATGAGGTATAATCCACAAGTTATATTTCAACCCACAGAAAATACCAAATTTATTAGGTCGGACTTATATTTGGGTTCGAGTATCGGTCCCTTCAATTTATGTGTAAATTTTCAATAATTAATTATTTCATATACATCTCAAAAAAATAGGTGTATATAATTCTTAGGCTCTATCATGTTAATAGTGATATACAAGGTCATTTTGTAATATTTTAAAATGTGTATCTCATTATTGTCAAATAAAAATATATGTAATTCATTAAAATTAAATTATTCTTTTTTTTTTGTTACAAAAAATTAAGTGGTCTTATGTATCAATACCAATATGATTTTGTGGTGAAAAAGTAGAAGAATTAATTTTACAGAGAAAGAACTTTTGGTCAAACTATTAATATCCGGTTTATATGTCGACTAATTGGATTAGAGGGTCAATATGACATCAAGTAATATCAACCTCCTCCCAGACGTATGAAATAAAGGTTGGGTTTAAGTGAAGTATTGAAAAACCAAATAATAATTTTTAAGACTTAAATATGATTTTGGTCCTTAAAAATATGGTTCATTTTTATTTTAATTCCTGTAATTTTTAATTTAATTACATCCCTGTAAAATTACAAAAATTTTAAAAAAAAATCCTTAAAGTAATTATTATTTGAGCTGAATTCTGAGTTTGACCTCCTTTTGATTTAATTTAAGTAAAAAAAATAATTAAAAATGTTTATTTCTATATAGTTAATATGTTAATAAATAATATAATTAATATAATAATATAATTAATATTAATAATAAGAAAAAATTTCAAGTTAGCAACAACTGCCATTTCAGCTTAAATTTTCCATATTAGAAAAAAAAAACTATTTTTAGGATTTTTTAAAAACATTGTAATTTTGCAAGGGTATGTATCAATTTTTTTTATAAGGACTAAAATGAAAATGAATCATATTTGCAGAGACTAAAATAATATTTAAGTCTAATTTTTTTTCTTAAAAAATAAATATTCTATTTATTTTATTTTTTGAAGAAGACAGTTATTTTTCGGAATTTTTCTCAATTTTGGAAAACCAAAAATTTGATGATATACTTGGTGAATCGTAAGGGGTTGGTCATTGTCTACTATAAGAATTAGATATACGTAAGAAAGAACTAGTAGTATAAATGGATGTCAATTTAGTGTTCTATATGTATATCTTGTGATTTTATAAAAAAAAAAAAAATGTATATCTTGTGATGTGACTTTATCTTTATATTTGGTGGTATCTGATGAAAATAATATTTTGACATGCACACACTTACACACTACAAATTAAAGTTCAATATTTAGATCGTTTTGTCATTAATAATCGCTTCAAAAAAATAAATAAATATTAAGCTTAAGAAGAAAATAAACTCCTTTAAAAAAAAAATCAATTTAACACCACACTGAAGTAAAAAATTAAACAATGCTGTATTGAGAACTGATAAAAAAAATTGCTGTATCGAGAGGATTAAATCAATACTACTGCAAAAACTTAATCAATTTAAATATCACTTATTTCAATTAAAAGAAAAAAAAAATTCCTCCGTCCTAAATAATAAGCACTCTTTTTTAAAAAAGTCTAGTCATTAAATATAAACTCATTTGTAAATTATTAGGTGTATTTATTACTTATTTTCCTTACACATACCTTTAATTATTACACTAACTTGTATTAAAATGCGAAAAACCAAATCAAATATACATACAAACAAAGAACAATTTAGTAAAATTTACACACAAACTAGACATAATAGTTTCACCATCAACTTTTTTTAATATATTTGAAATAAGTTAGAGGCGTTTACATTATGGACGGAGGGAATAATAGTTTCCGTGAGAACTTTCCCATCCTACATTAATGGGCATGCATAAATTTCACTATTCAATTGCATTAATTGATTTTAATTAGAGATGATAATTGGTGTGAATAGCCCGCCAAAAAAGGAGACTTATCCCCACAGCATTATTAATAAGTACCCATACATTATGTGGAAGTACTTGTAATTTGTATTATCTGATCTCATTATCTCCATTGCAAAATTGCAACAATCTTGTGCTTAATATTTGAACAATGATGACTTCTTCCATGGCTCAACGAGTTTCAGAATGTTTTATCAAGCCACTACATCCTATTCAAGATTCAAACCAAATTTGTTATTTAACAGGTTGGGATATTGCTATGTCATCTATGCATTACATCCAAAAAGGCCTTTTATTCAAAAAACCCACATCACCAAATAACAACCAACAAAATTTCATTGAGAATTTGTTGAAGAACCTCAAACACTCCCTCTCCCATGCTCTTTTCCATTTCTATCCACTTTCTGGTCACCTTGTCACCCACAAAACTCAAGATCCTCCCTCTTATACAATTTTCGTCGATTGTAGTAACAATAACCCCGGAGCTAGATTCATCTATGCAACCGCGGGCACGACCATATCAGATATCCTCACACCAATTGATGTTCCTCCGGTTGTTGAGTCATTTTTTGATCTCAACAAAGCAACTAATCACGATGGTCACACTATGCCGTTGTTATCAATTCAAGTCACTGAGTTAGTTGATGGTGTTTTCGTAGGTTGTTCCATGAATCATTGTATTGGTGACGGTACTTCTTTTTGGAATTTTTTTAATTTATGGTCCGAAATATTTCAATCTCAATCTCAATCTCGTGAACAAGAAAATGATCATGTCCCAATTTCACGCCAACCATTTCATAATCGTTGGTTTCCTAAAGGCTACGGTCCACCAACCAACCTTCCATTCAAACATCACCACGAGTTTATCAACAAATACGAATCTCCCATCTTTAGAGATAGATTCTTCCATTTTACAAAAGAATATATCGCGAAATTGAAAGCAAAGGCAAATAAAGAATTTAACACAACAAAAATATCTTCCTTTCAAGCCTTATCAGCCCATGTTTGGAGATGCGTGACACGCGCACGCAGACTAACAAACGATCAAAAAACAAGTTGTAAGTTAGCTATAAGCAATCGACCAAGAATGGAACCACCTTTGCCGCAAGAGTATTTCGGAAACGCCGTTGATGTTGTTAGTGTAGAAACAACTGTTGAAGAGTTACTTCAAAATAATCTAGGATGGGCAGCATGGAAGGTTAATGAGATTGTGGTGAATCATGATGATCAAGAAGTGAGAAAAATGTTGAAGGAATGGTTAGAGTTTCCTATTGTGTATCAACTTGGTCTTCACTTTGATCCTCATAGTATCACAGTATCAAGTTCACCAAGGTTCAATATGTACGGAAATGAATTTGGAATGGGAAAAGCTATAGCGGTTCTTAGTGGTTATGCAAACAAATTTGATGGTAATGTATCATCATACCAAGGGTATGAACATGGAAGCATAGATTTGGAAGTGACTCTTATGCCTGATGCAATGAGGGCGTTGGAATCAGATGAGGAGTTCATGAATGCAGGTTGACTTTTTTTTTTCTTCTTCAATTTTCACCATCAGTAATCGGTCTACTGAATCGACTAATCCAATTCGAGAGTAAACACTTACATATTACTATTATCTACCATACTATCATTCATGTAATAATAAAGTTATTTTTTATAAAAGACAATTTATTTTTTAGAATTATTAAATAATAAATTAATTTATCTAGTCTGTATAGACTAATTAAATTAATTATTTAATAAATTTAAAAAGTGAATTTTCTATTATAAAAATGACTAAAGTATCATATATTCTCAAGATTTTTGTTAAATAATTTTACTCAATAATAATATAAAATGAACTATTGATAAAAATATCTGCAATGAACTCATATTTTTTCTTTATTTATTTGTTGTTGAATTTGGTAGAAACTAAAAATTTCACACTAGACCTAAGTTGGGACAAAATTAATGTATTTGATCTAAATTTTTAATTAAATTTATTAATTTTTATTGATAATTTTTTATATTTTAGGACATAGTAGTATATATGAATTTCATTCTAAATTCTCATTGGTATTGACGGTGCTCAGCGGCATTACTTAAGTGTGTATGACTCTCTTAATCAATTTTGTTTGTTAGCAGAAAATAAAATATATATTAATGTATGCCTTTAATTGATCTAAAACAAACAAAAAATTAGGTGTCTTAATTTCTAAAGAAACAAAGTTTCAAGTTTCAACCAAAACAGTTGTCAAAAAAATCTCAATGAACGTGAAATTTGACTTTTACTCCCTCCGTATCAAAATATATGTCGTTTTGAGAAAAACACTTGTACCACAATATATGTCGTTTTACATTACCAATGAAGCATTTAATGCTCTTTTTCCTCTTATACCCTTAATTAATTCTTTCTCTTTCTTCTTTCAATTCTATAATTTATCTCTCACATACCATTAATGAGGGATAATCTTGTAAACTAACTCATAATTTACCTTTTCCATACAACAATGATTACATTTCTTAATTTGTGTGATATGGTCAAAACGACATATATTTTGGTACGGAGGTAGTATAATTTATTCTAACGACGAATTCAACTAGTAATCTACTACCCACATTCATTGACTTATATTAATGGATTAATCCTATCCGGCAACATGATGAGTTCAAACGTGCAAGAGGAGTAACATATATTCCAATATAACCACAAAGCTTTTTGAGAAGACACATAATTTGTTAAGCTTAAAATCCTTTTGGTATTGATATATAATCCATTTGGACTATATTCTTTTAATTTTCTCTGTGATTTGGATAAATGTATGTGTATTTTCCAAGTCTTTATTTTCTTTATTGGAAAACATGTCTTTGTACTTTCATAGTCTTATACTATCTGAAGGAATATGGACTAGATTATGTGCAATCGAAAAACGGTGCAGTCATGCAGTTAGTAGTAGGTTTCAATGTTTCATACATTCAATCTTAATAGAATGGTCCAAATGTCATTTTAGAATTTTATATTAAATTAAATAAAAATGAAAAATTGTCTCAAAATCCAAACCGTCTGATTTTAATTAGATGGTTCATAATCGCTAACTACATGTGGTCCGACTTCGTGTAATTCAATTCCAAAGAACATGGCTTTTGCATTAATTACTCTTTTTAATCAGCACAGATCTATGGATATTAAAACTTGCAAGCATGCAGGTAGCTAAAAAAAGCCAAGAAAAATCAACTTCAACATTATATTGGCCATCCATGTGATATTTTGCAGAATCAGCATAAATAGTCCACATAATGAACAAAACCCAAATGTGTTAAGAGACACCATATACATAAGTGGCACTAAAAATTGATCCTTTGAACCTGTGCACCAATTCAAATTTGCAACCAGGTTTTACACATATCAAAGTAACTATAAATCGTGAGTGTTAATGTGTTAGCCAAGAAATGTAAAATTCCTTGAAGTGAAACAAATCAAGCAAACAGAGAAAGTACAATTGGTTTGCACCTATTCCTTGCCTCATCTTTAAATTCACCTTAAGCTTTCTCATGTGTTGAATCTGCCTTATCTATATAAGATAATTATGTCTTAAAGTTTTGAATTAAAATGTAGCGTTCGATTTTAATTGTGCGGTGGATCAAAGGCCACATGTGGTTATCACTAGATTCTTTCCTGACCAAGAGAAGATGAAAACTAGTTGGAAAAAATTGTCATGTTGCGATCAACGTAGTATTAAAGTTTGAGAGATCTATATTCAACTACAAAAATTAATTTAAGAGATGATGTTTGCACTACATTTATTTATAAAAGTTATCTATGCTATTTCTCTAACCAATGTAAACTTATAACACACTCCCTCACGTCCAGAATTGAACAAGGCCCAAATATGGGAGGTCTCTACAACAAACAACAAATGAATTTAGGATATACTCTGATACCATATTAAAGTTTGAGAGGCTTATACTCAACCATAAGAACTAACTTAAGAGTTGAAGTTTTACACTACATTTATAAAGATTATCTATGTCATATCTCTAGGCAATACGGAACTTCTAACACGTAGAAGAGTCTTCCATCCTTTAAATTATTGCAATCAGCAATAGAAGAAAATCACTAAAGTCTAAATAAATACAGCACACCTTACATCACATCTTTTTTTTTCCATGTCATGACTACATCCAACCACAAATTATTTTTTACATAAAAATCTTTGCACGGCGATGACCAGTCAATAACTACTTGACTTATAAATCAAAGACTACATTTGGCAAAATTCAAGTTCATAAAAACATACAAAAACAGAACAAACCCATTGATTTTTATGTGAGCATTTGAATGATGAATTCCCCTTTAGTTCAACGTGTTTCAGAATGTTTTGTCAAACCACTAAACCCGATTCCAGAGTCAAACCAAATATGTTATTTGACGACGTGGGATATTGCCATGTCGTCAATGAACTACATCCAGAAAGGCCTCCTTTTCAAAAAACCAACACAACCAAATAACGACCAAGATTTCGTCGAAAATCTATTGGAGAAGCTCAAACACTCGCTCTCTATAGCTCTAATCCATTATTATCCTCTCTCTGGCCGTATTGTTACACAAAAATCTCAAGAACCTCCCTCTTATGTTATTTTTGTAGACTGTAGTAACAATAACCCCGGGGCTAAATTCATCTACGCTACTTTGGATATGACTGTATCGGATATCATGACCCCGATTGATGTTCCACCGGTTGTTAAGTCGTTGTTTGATCTCAATAAAGCAATCAATCACGACGGTCACATCAATCCCTTGTTGTCTATTCAAGTTACTGAGCTAGTGGATGGTGTTTTTGTAGGTTGTTCCATGAATCATTATATTGGTGATGGAACTTCTTATTGGAATTTTTTTAATACATGGTCTGAAATATTTCAAGCCCAAGGCCAAGGCCACGATGTTCCCATTTCGCGCCCACCCTTTCATAACCGTTGGTTTCCAGAAGGTTATGGTCCATTGATCAATCTTCCATTCAAACATTATGACGAGTTTATAAATAGATATGAAGCACCCAAGTTGATAGACAGAATCTTCCATTTTACAGCAGAGTCTATTGCAAAACTTAAAGCAAAGGCCAATATGGAGTCTAATACAAACAAAATCTCTTCGTTCCAGTCCTTAACCGCGCATGTTTGGAGATGTATAACTCGTGCTCGCCAAATAACAAATGATCAAAAAACAACTTGTATGTTAGCTATAAACAATCGACCAAAAATGAATCCACCTCTTCCAGAAGAGTACTTTGGGACCTCAGTTGATACCGTGGGCGCACAAACGACTGTTGGAGAATTGCTTGAGAACAATTTGGGATGGGCTGCTTGGAAGGTGCATACTGTTGTGGCAAACCATGATGACCTAATGGTGCGAAAAGGAGTCGAAAAGTGGTTAGAGTCTCCTCTTATATTCAACCTTAATCAACACTTTGATCCCTTTAGTGTGGCAATGATAAGTTCACCAAGGTTTAATATGTATGGGAATGAATTTGGAATGGGAAAACCGGTCGCAGTACTAAGTGGTCATGCAAACAAATGCGCTGGAATTGTGACAACATACGAGGGACGCGAAGGAGAGGGGAGCATGGATTTGGAAATTTCGCTTTCGCCAAATGCAATGAGAGCGCTCGAATTGGACGAGAACTTCATGAATGCAGCTAGCTTCAGTGACCAATCCCTCTAATTATATCAATACAGCATGTACTTCAAATAGATACAAAAAGATTTTTGGGATAGCATGTGTTGGGTTAATCTTTGAAGTTTTCTGCCTCTGATATGATTTGTATTGCATTTTCCCCCCTTCTTATATCCTGAAACCTGTCAATGTATTTGCATATTTTTTTTTTCTCTTCAATGGAACTATTATGTTAACCCGTGCCGTGCACGGATTATTTTTTTTTTAATATTATTTATTAATTTATTTTAAATAATTATTTTAAATTTATTTTAATATTAAATAGTGAATTTGAGATATTTTTTTAATAAACCAAAGGTATTTTCCGCACGCAACTGCAAAGATAAATCTACTCGAGATAACTGGAATTCATTTAAGGGGTTTTTTTTGAACGGCAAATATTATATTAATAAGACCATATCTATGCACAAGACGAACATAGAACGGCAAAATAGAAGTTACAAAACAATGGCGCCCCGTATATAAGCAGAACGCCATAAAAAACCAAAACCTACACTACCTAAAAGAGATATACTTCTAATCTCATTCTTAGAAGCTACTCTTCTGCTTTCATATACCACCAGAGATCCCTCAACCCGACCCAAAGAGATTCCAAAAGACACTAACTTCTGAACTCGAATCAAAAGTGCTCAGCCCACCAGATCCAAAGAACAACTTCTTGAATCGAAATAAGGAGACAACGGTAGAAAATAGTTGCTTATAAATAATATGTTTTTGCACACAATATATTATTTATCAATATATTATCTGATACATGTGTAAAATAGTTTTATATCAACAGTAGTATGTATAAATTAATAAATTAAATTCATAATATAATGGATAGTTGGGTGCGGGCCACACGGGAAATGAACGGTATGAGCACAATTTTTTGTGGATACCTCACATAAATGATAAATCAATGCTATTATGACATAGTATCCATGATATTTTGTGATAAATTGTGTTTCCAAAATTGGCAATGTGGCTGTGCTTGGCATCACTTTTTTTCCATTGTTTTTGCATATTAATTTTTTTTTTTGAAAGTGCACATTAAATATTATTATAATCAAATATATACAATATTTGTTTGTATAAGTAATGTGAATATATTGTGGTTTGATATATGGTATGAATATTTAGAAAATATAGTTAAATTGCTTAAATAATTATACATATATTTAATAATGTATCAAAAAACATATATCACAAAAATCCCACATTGTGATATATTTTTGGTCCCTATAATTATTTTCATAATTTATCTAATACATATAAATAGACAGTCTTGCATATAACAAAACTAACACATTTTTTCATAAAAAAAACTCTCACATTTAGTGATCTTTTTTTGATCAATATATCATATTTTTTTGATCAATTTTTTAGTGATCTTCCTAAGTTTATTGTAGATTCATTCAGTTTAATTTCATCAAAGTACATTTTTTTAAACATAATGTATATTAAGATATATTTTCAAATTTTAAAATAAACAAAAAAAATAGACAACTTTGCATATCAAAAGCTCCAGTATTTTTACGTCAAAAAAAAAACCTTCACATATAGTGATGTTCTTATGTTTATTATATATTTATTTATCTAAATCCTATCAAACTACATTTTTTTAAAATACAGTGTAAATTAAGATATATTTTTCCATCGTTGTTCCACTTTGTTTGAACTTGTTTCATAGAAATCCACGTGTAAAATTTAAAAACAAAAAAAAATAAAGAAAATATAATTCTTAATATCACAAAACTTTGTCCCCGTTACATAACTCAGGTGGTATGAGCTGAGGAACGTATGAGTTGGAGAGATCCAGGGATCAATTCCTAGCGGGAGTAATTTATCTTTCCGATCTACCAAAAAAATATATATCACAAAACTCCCACATTGTGATATATTTTTGGTCCCTATAATTATTCTCACAATTTATCTTTTTAGGGTTAAATATGTTTTTGATCCCAATAAATATTCTAAATTTTGGTTTTAGTCCCTCTAAAAATTTTCTTCGACTTTTTATCCCTATAAATTTTTCATCTTCACTTTTGGTCCCACATTTTAAATAAACTCATAAGTAGAATTCATATTTTTGAATAAAAAGTTTGTAGAAAAGTTTATAAAATTATAATGATCTCTCCAAACAAAAATTAGAATTTTTTAACAAAATAAGAATTAGTTATGAATTTTTAAACTTTTTGTGATTTAAAATTTATATTTAATTTATATTTTGTTAAAAAATTCCAATTTTTTTAGGGAGAGATTATCATAATATTTTTCACATTTGTGCACAACTTAATTAAAAATATAAGGACTAAATCCAAAATTTGATATATTTATAAGGACCAAAAATATATTTAACCCAAAAAAATATCCAAAAAAAAAATTAAAAAAAAATGGGTTAAATATGTTTTTGGTCCCTATAAATATATCAAATTTTGTTTTTAGTCCCTCAAAAAAATTTCTTCAATTTTTAGTCCCTATAAAATTTTCAATCACCACTTTTAGTCCCTATTTTTAATTCAACTCATGTGTAACTTTGTATTTTTTTAATAAAATTATGCAGAAATCTGCGCAATATTATGAAAATCTCACTATAAAAGAATTGGAATTTTTTAACAAAACATAAATTAATTATAAATTTTTAACCACAAAAAATGTCAAAAATCATATTAAATTCATATTTTGTTAAAAAATTCTAATTTTTTTTGAGAGAGATTAAGGCCCCGTTTGGCCCGGCTTATTTTCTCCTTTTTGTCTTCTCCTTAAAAATAGTAAAGAAGGAAAAAATTGTGTTTGACTCTATTTCTTTTCATATTTTACTTCTTTACTTTATTTCTCGAATACTTTTAAGGAGAAATAAGGCTAAATTCAATTTTATACTTCTCTATTTTGTTTAAGCAAAATAGAAAAATAGAAAATATGCCGGGCCAAACGGACACTAATATAATTTTATAAACTTTTCTGCAAAAATTTATTTAAAAATATGAATCATACATATGAGTTTATTTAGAAGAAGAGACCAAAAGTGAAAAAAGAAAATTTTATAGGGACTAAAAGTCTAAGAAAATTTTTAGAGTGATTAAAAACAAAATTTGGTATATTTATAGGGACCAAAAAAATATTTTACCCAAAAAAAATCTTAGAGAAGCTCTAATTGAATGACACATAAACAAATTTTCTTGAGAATGTACGAAAGAGCTCCGTAAAACTATCGTAATGTATATAATAGAGATATCAATGATATTTGACTCTTGCAGATTCCTAAATATGGTTATAGAGAAAAGTAAATTATATTTACCGATTAGTTGAGACTTGAGAATTTTGCTAAGTTACTAAAGGATAATTTTAACATGTCATTTTGTTCTGTCAAAAAATAAAACATGTCATTTTGTTACTAATATCTATAAATTAGTTAGAGTGTACTATAATAAGAGACGGATGGAGTATTTTCTACTCCAACAAAGAAAATTTTGGATCCGCCACTCATATCATAAGACAATTATATAAAATTTGATGATCATTTTCCTTGAAATTAGTTGGTTTTAGACATGTGCAAAAGCTTATAGCATTAGGATATTGTATATGAACCAACTTGTGCAGAATAGCTTGATTATATATGAATTTAAATTAGTAAAAAAATGTCACTGGATCATATATGACTTGAGTTGCCAAGTTTGACCGCAACACTAATAATGATCTATAATATTACAGTATTTTTTGCAATGATCAAATTGTTTGCATGCTGATCTAATCAAACAAACAAACATGAAAATAATGCCATGGGGATGAGGCCTCCCTCTCTAACTACCCCAAAACCTAAGACACATACAAACTACAGACAGGCAACCAAAACAAAAATGACAAACTCCACTCAATCACCTCTCAGGTAGGAATGGCCCACTCGAACTCGAACTAGAGTCAACGGATAAAACCCGAGTTGATTGGGTTTGGGTGACACCCGATATTTCGGATTTAGATAGTGTCAAATCCACACTCGAAACCCGAAACCACATTCGTTATATATTAAATTATATAATTATATCTCTTATATCAGTATATTGTAGACTATTTTAATATTGTAGAATATTTTTCATCCTTATTTTAATGTTTAAAACAATATTAGCATGTTGTAGACCGTAATTTCATTGAATTTTTCGTATTTTCTTTTACTTTTGTTAATGTAAGTTCGATTTCGAGTGGAAAAAACCCGAACCCAACAGGTTCGGGTTTGGGTGGTACTTTGCCACCCGATTATCATTGGGGTTTGGGTGACAATTTTGGGTTCGATTTAGTTAATACCAAACCCGCGTTCGACCCTACCCATTAATTTAAATGGAAGGCGAGAAGAGTTTCAACATTGAAAATGCTTTTGTTTTTGTTAGGTTTTAAACCGTGAGTAGTTAAATTCCACATCAACTAAGAAGAATGTTAGATATGAGAGAGGTGACTCAATACCAGATTTTGGGTAGAGATTTTTAGTATCATATAGTCGGGGCATGTTTAGAGTTTTGCAGGGTGCAAAAAGAAAATGTAGTTTCAATGAGAAAGCGCATTAATTGAGATACAATCAAATATATTGAGATACTGTCCAAAACAATATGGGCTTGGACCGAGTGTTCATATACATTGTTTATTGCCTATCCACACCCCTCACCCACCCACCCACTCACCCTTTCTTTCTTTCTTTTTTATTAACTCACCCACTCATTTTAATAGCAAATATTACATTATATATACACCTACTTTGTTCTCCTAATGCTAACATTTTTTTTGCTTTCTCTAAATCTGAAAAGTTTATGTTCCTTTGTCAAAAAAAAGATAATTTTTTTTTTGTCAAATAGTCTAATGATTAGAAATTCATCCATTAAAGGAGAATAAGTTGGCGTATCCGGGTTCAAACTCGGATCCTTACACTTTCGTACAATATATCCAAACAATTGAGTAAGCTCATGGGACAAAAAAAAGGATAACTTTAATTTTACAAAATGTGAAAAAAAAAAACCAAAATTTCAATTTTTTTTCAATATGAAATATTTTGAACATTAAGACACGCGATCTTTTTTTTATATGTGTAGACAAAATGACAAACTATTGAAAACTTACGAACAAAAATCATGGATGCCCATCCTAATAGTTTGGACATTTTCTGCCGGATGAGCTATGACATCTAAACAAGACACACTATCTTTTATTTTTTTTTCAAATGTGAAAATTTATGTTGACTTTTAAAAATTAATAAAAAAAGTCAAATTTTGATACTCAAAAAAAGTGATAATTATATGTAACTTTATTTTTTTGGTAGAGATCAGGGTATCTATCACCATACGCAATGACTATTTCCCTTGCTAGATTAGAGGCACCTCAACAGTTGGTTCAGAGATTTAAAGTTAATTCGTATCCAAGACGAGGATCGAACCCTCGATCATTGTTAAAGGGAGGATGAACTCCAACCGCTTAATCACACTATTTGAATTATATTATATATAACTTGATCGAGTTAAAATAAATATTCTACAATTATTAGCTAAATTATAAGTTTTAATGAAGTAAAGAAGTTAATTATATGCGAGGGAGAGTAAATAGATCTCCATTTTCAAAAAAAAAAAAGGTAAATAAGATCTCTACCTAATTTCTTCAAAAAAAAGAAAAAGATCTCTACCTAATTTTGAATTATGATGAAAAAAGAAAATGTTTTTAAGAATAATAGTGATATTTTGTTTAAAATTCTGCTCATACGGGCAAAATTCCGTCAGAAAAAATATAACGGGTAAAATGTTTGTCCCATAGTGTAAGATAAGTTTTAATTAAATATTTTACTAAATTAGAAATTCATTTAACGGAATTCAAATTTAATTTTTGTGTAAGATCATTTTTAGTCAAATTTTATTTATTTTATGATCAAAGTTTTAAATTATCAAGATCTTATTCTTTTAGGAATTGAGGTTAAAAGAAAAGTATACCTGCCAATCTTGACAAAAATAAAGTATATTAGCCAATTAAGTAAAAAATAAAAGTATAGTAGTCAAATTCTTAGAAAACAGTGTTTTCTTTTCTATATACACTTTTTTCTTTAAGGTAAAATTCTTCTCTACACTTGAGATGCAAGTTTTGTGACATTTTCCTAAGTTTAGTGAGATATTGAGTTGGCAATATAAAGGAATGTATGAATAGGAAGAAAGGACGAAAGAAAAAAGACTGCTTTTGTTGGAAGAAGATTGGTGAACTTTTTTCTAATCATGCCATAGAAAGTGATGACAAAGAGGAAAGTGAATTAACTGAATATGCTTCTCCCATCATTATAACTATCTATCTTTGCGATCTATTCTATCATCAAATTATTATTCCCACCACCTTCTCCACTTCCACCACCTCCCACCTTAATTTCCAGCTTATCTTAGTCTTGTCATACTCATGACTCTTGCCTCTTTTCTTGAATCAAATTTAACGTTGTAATTGTGTCTTTGACATAAATACAAATGTGAATTGTATGATCAAAATAAATAGATAAAATTGTTATATTTAGATAAATTTATGGTTAAATCTAAATCGTCTCGTCTTATATATTCATATGAGATTCTTTACAACGTGCAACTTCTTTTTTTTTTGACAATACAATGTGTAACAATGTGATATGGTTATAGGTCTATCATCCGAATTAATTTTATACATAGTCAAAAATTAATTTATCATTTGTGTAATTTGAACTTTTAATCTAAAATCAACGATTGAGATTCACAATTGTGTTCAAGTGCACGGAACTTCCACCGTATAAAATTATTTATACACATAAATATAATTATGTGTATATAAAATGTACATACATGTATGTTCAAAAAGATTGTTGTAAAAATTCAAGAGAAAAAAAGAGAGAGTATTACTAATTGAGTTTCAATCATATAAAACCTCATCCTCCACACTCCCTACTATAAAGCTGTTTTTTACTTTGTTTTCTGTTTGTAGGGTCTGTATAAGGCAGCCTTCTCTAATAGGCCTGCTTCCTTCCACTTTGTATCACACAATATGCTTCTTTTTTTCTTTCTTTTTTCATTGAAATCATACACATCAATGTAATTTTAATTTGGTGACTCTGTATTTTTGCAGTCAAAGTTATTCCATCTTTAAGCTGAACCATGTAACAAGTTATGCCCACAGCTTCAACTTTTTGAAGGATATTGCGCTCTGATGCAAAGCTTCTTCCCCCCACGTAAATGGAACCTTTGTTCTTTTGCCTTCATATATGTAAAACATAATATTCTTTTTCTATAGTGTTGGAATTCGGGAGGTGAGTGCCTTTTTGTGGTACCATGTGGAATTATGCACATATAAGTTAACCGTACCTGAAATGCAAGGGTATACAATTATACATATGTCTGTCCAGCTGTCACTCTATATTTTTTCTTCTTTCATGTCCTTAATTTTAGGGTAGTAGCTACAAAGAAAATTAAAATGTCTCTAATTAGTTTTAGATTTCATATTAATTTATGAAGAGAGTTGCTTAGAATATATAACTCAATCAACTCTCACAAAAGTCATATTAGTACTTTCTAATGTTAATTAATATTCATACTTTCTAAAGTTAATTAATGCCCTTGAAACACTTGTTAACATTTTCTTTTATTTATTTATACATTAATCAAACTTTGGTCGCCTTTTCTATAACTCGATCAACTCTTCATGAAAGCCTCATTACAGAGCTCAACCCAAATTAAATATTTCATTAGACATTATAGCTTTTAAAGTTTCATTAATATGAGACTCCTAATATCACATATTTGGATTAGATGCAGTACTAGTAGCTACATCGCACATAGCACGATATTATGTCTTGGCCATCTAATCTAAATTAACGGTCGAAATTAATTATTTGTATGAAATTTGAATCGTCTTATTTCAAATTGATGGCCGAATTCGTTTACAATGTGAAACTACGCACCGTAGCAATTGCAACAAATCTCGCTCCATATATTCACAAAGATGAGTCACTTATATTAGATAGTTTTAGAAATTCTTTTTTTCCATTGCTTTTTTGTGTATTTTCTCTTGTTTCACCATATTAGTGAAACTTGAAAAGCTAAAATCAAAATTCACTATGCATTTGAATTTTGAAGCTCTATAGTCTCCCCTCCACCTTCGAAAAAATAGGGCGTAGTACCCTTTGTCTTATACACATAACACATGACTTTTTTTTTATTTAAAATGTGAAAAAGTTTGGTGCGTCCACTTTGCTTTTTTGGGTGGGACGTGAAAACAGCTTCACTATCTCTGCATATAAAGCCAACACCAAAGAAGCCCCGGACCATAATAGATGTTGGTTACACTTTTGGCAACAGTACGTGTTACGGTCCCTCTTATATTAGGAACTATATGTACCACCTAGCTAATATTAACTCATTAACTAATTAACCTTAAAACCAACTTCTTCGAACCACCTTCTAATGACATAATAATATATGCCGAAACCAACATAGATCGAATACCCCATTATTTGAGGAGGATTTTGCCACTTATATAAGTTTACTCAATTTCTAATCTTATTTTTAAAAAAATATTTTGCAACTTACCACCAGAACAATATGAACCTGACTCAAAAAGATAGATGAGATCAGTGGCGGAGTTAGAAATTTTATAAAGTCCGGGCAAAATATTAAATTTAAAACAAAAAATTTAGTTTTGCAATAAAAAATTTCAGTTTTGAAAATAAAATTTTTGTTTTGTCTTAAATTAATCCTTAAAAATTTCAATTTTATTCTAAACTAACCCTTAAAAGACCAAAAGTTTTATTTTGCAATGAAAAATCTCAATTTTAAACAAAAAATTTTAATTTTGTCATAAATTAATCTCTAAAAATATCAATTTTACCCTAAATTAACCCCTAAAATACCAAAAAATTCTGACCGAGCCTGGGCTGCAGCCCTAGCAGCCCGTATGGTAAAACCGTCCATGGATGAGATAGAACGTGAAATGAACACAACACATTTTATTTTTGGTACATCAGAAATTTAAATTGCTCTCGCTAGGGATCAAACTTTAGACCTCCCCCTATCTAACTCATATGTCCCCAGCTCTTACCACTTGAGCTATTCTACGGGGACGAACACAACACATTTAAAATCAAATAATTGTTAAAGGAATTTAAAATCAATTTATACTACTGTAGAAATAAACACAATACGTCTAATTTGATTATATATACGTCTGGACATAATTTTGTTAGAGAAAGGAAGAACGTTAAATTGGTTCCCTCGTTAACAATGAATAAGACCCGTATCATTATCAGATTACTTGGCGAAAAGAACTTTATATCAAACATGCATGATTATCTAGGCCAAAAAAGAGTTCTACTTTAGTGGAAAATTAGTTGGCAAATGTTTTTCTTTTTTTTCTATTGATCATAGATATTGCCTATTGGCAATTGTATTTCTAAGATCTCTTGTACATGGAAACATTTACATAAAATAAATGTCATTTAGACACAAATTTACGACACCACCGTAATTCCAAACGCTTCAAAGACAATATAGTATGTTACATTGTTGTGTATTTGTTGAAATTTGTGTTGTCTATTCATAGCTTGCCTAGACGCTATTAATTTATTAAAAAAAAAGTGTTCTTAAATCATCTGATCTGTATACTATAAGGCCATCATTTATCTGTATATATAATATAGAGTTGATATTCATTTACTAAAATATTTTTTATAGATTCAAATCTTTTTTTGATCTTAAAGTGTAAAGCATGAGTAATAATGTACCATACATATTGGGCTAGTTTGTGTTTTTGAATGCGGAAGCCTGTGGTCCAAACTTCAGAACAATTAATTTAAACCCCTCCGTCACTTATAAAAACTTTCAATTCTCTTATTCTAATCTATGTTAAATTTCTTAATTTAAAAGTCATTAAGTTTAATTTAGTTCGATCCTCGGCTTCTTTTTAAATAAAAAAAATATTATGTTTGTGAGCTATGAGTATGACCTATGCTTTGAAGTGTGATTATTAAATAAAATATGCTTTATTAAAAAATTAATATATTTGTGAGTTTATTTTTAGAGGATTTGAAATAAAATTAGTCAGAAGAAATATTGAAAAAGAAAAACTAAATCTATATTTCAATATATATTTGTTATTTTAAGAAAAATTACTAAATATATATGAGTTAGTTATGTTATAGTACACTCCAAAATCCAATTTGCATATATCTATATACACACTCAAGATTCACTAAACAGGACAGTTGGAATCAATCAAACATAGCAAATGATTTTGAGATGGATCACACAAAACACAATAATAAAAAGTAAAAACCCAATCTATTTTTGATTCAGTTACTAATAAGCTTTGCTTTACTGAAAATCGATGCTATATGATATCTGAAGAAAATGCAGTGATATAAGCATTATTGGCTGGCATGATCAGAAATTTCATTTTACCACTTTAAGCAATTAATGGTTTACAAAGTTATGGACGTGAAAGAAGGTGGGTCTTTCAACTATATGCATGAAATGATTATAATGTGGGACCCATATATATAAGCAAGAAGGAAGAAGGTGTTTCATCATATCATAGAATCCCTTAGATTAAGGAGGATATATCATATATATTTATATAGTTGCAGCCTTCAAACTGTGGAATATGGAATGTGGATGTGGAATTAACCATTCTTCTTTTTTATTTTGTTGGTTAGTAATCACTCTAATCACCTTTATTTTTTGTTTTTTCTATCTTTAAACATCATCGGCCACAGTATGAAAAGAAGAGAAGTAGTAGAATGAAGGGAAGAAAAAGAATGTGATATGCATGTGATCTAACAGACTTTATGTTCCCCGTTACCTCTCATCTATATAGCTACTAACTATCTTCCTTTCTTCTGTTATGACTCGGTGCTTATCTTAGAAAACATTATATGTTAAAGTTTTTTTAATCTTGTTTTAATTTGTTGTTTGATGCACTAATAGAAAATGATAAATTTAACTTACTATTATGTCTATCTAATTACTCTTTGTTATTTTAATCCTTATTTTCGGCTGAGTTATCCAATTATTTTATTTTATTTTTGATAGGCTCTTTTTTTTTCTTATCATGTATGCACCAAACACATGACATGATATGTGCAAATCTTGTCACTATCATATCGTATTATTATTTAACTTCTTATCATATCTTGTCTCTATCTATCTGGCGCACCAAACAGACCCTTAATTCTAATTCATTGGCTTTTGTTCGTCAATTATTCTAGTGTTGGTTCTTTGAAATTAATCAAAAGTATAATTTCAATCTCAAGTTTAGATATATATGTTTCTATTCTTAAATATATAATCATGTAGACAAAAATACTACTAACAAGAAACATGTATAACAAATTAAAGTATTGCCGTAAATCCATGTCAATTCAAGATGATGAATGTGGAAGTGTACCTGAAGAATCCATGATATCTGAAGACGTCTGAATTTATGAAGTTATGATCTTCCAATTGTAGATTCCTTAAATCCTTATTTTCTCTTTCAATGGGATAAGAGAATTATGATTGTTGTGTCTACAATCGGGGACCATAACCCTTATTTATTAGAGTAACATGTACTTGTCCTTTCATAAAGGAGTATTAAGTGAAGAGACATGACTCATGATTATTATTTCAGATTTTTGCCCATCATTTATACTATATGTAAAGGTAATACTTTTGTTTTGGTGTAGCCTTTTTCATAATTCCCAAAAAGCCCTTAACGGTTATTTTTTTAAAACTATTCTTAACTTCTATAACTTCAATCTTAATAATTTCTAAACATTTAAATTTTCATCAAACCATTACTATTTTTTAAAATGTTTTTTTCATCAAATCGTATCACACAGGCGGGCACGGAACGTGCCCGTCTGACCACTAGTAAAAATAGAAATAATACTTATGGTATCTACACAATAATATTCATGATAATTATATCCTTAGTCACAAACTTTATACTAAATAAACTACTTAAATTTGACTAATTAATATAATGATCCTAACACATTAAATATTACGTGTGTGACCCAAAATTTCTTACAACTTGCAGAATTATTCTATTAAAACTCTTATATTTACAAAAAGTTAATTCTATATTGTTAAGTTTCTTTTCTTGGTTTTTCACCACTACTTTAATTTGGTTCGACAATTTTTACATTAAATGGTTCAAAAATTCACGACGAATATAGATGGAGAGATTGAAATGTAATACTCCCGACCAAGTCCAACATTACATCGGACAAACTAATATTTGGTATAACATTAAGTTAGACCAACTTAAGGGCCTGTTTGTTACAGATTAAAAAATAAGTGATTTTGACATTAAATAATTTAGAGATTATTTTTTAGAGATTTTACAAATAATCAAAAGCTATTTAGTGTTTGTTTACCAGTAAAAAAATTACTTTTTATAAAAAATAATTTTTAACTTGTATGGATGCAACTATATAAAAGTGATTTTTCATCACAAAATTACCATAAAGTAGAATTATCCAAAAATAATATATCATATAAAATAAATATATGAAAAATACTCAAGTTCTTGTTTTTCATTGTGGTCATATAACTTTATATATATAGATACAAATAAAACAAATTTCTAAATTTTATCTTCTAAAAATAACAAACTAATCCTATAAATTCTAAACAAGATATTATTGGAATATTAGAATAATATTAAGAATATTTTTGTCTGAAATTTTTTGACACTTGTTTTCTCTCTCCTCTAAAATAAATCTCTAAAAATAAACTATTAATATCAGCTTCAGATTTTTAGCAGTTTTTAGATTATTTTCAGATTCAGATTATTTTTAAAAGCTATAACAAACAGATGCTAATTTCTTAAAAATATTATTTTTAAAAATAAGTGATTATTTTCTAAAAAATAATTATAACAAACGGACACTAAATCCACCGCCAGAAACAACCAACTTAAATTCTAAAACTTATCTCTCTAAATCTTTTTATTTATTTTTTATTGGCTCTCTAAATCTCTTTATGAACATTCGGTGATTTAGACTTTTTTGGTTAATCATGTTTAGTTCAAGTATAGACATCTAAATATTAATTCTAAAGAAAACATATTTTAGGCCCCACAACTTGACATGCTAGGTCGGCCATGCATATGTGAAAGTTCTTGATCATCCATAAAATTAATTAAAAAGCTTTGTTTATCAAAAGAAATAAAGTTCTTAGGCCCAACATCGTTATCAAATGAATTGTCTAATACTTCACTTGCTTTTCTTTTTAATTAATAATCACGAAAAGATAGTTGGTGTTTGGTGTGTGATGAATTGATCCGTTAGGTTTGGTGGTAGAATATATGATTATATGAATATACTACGTTCTATTCTTATTCTATAAATGATACTACGAGGCAAGGTATCTCATCATTTTCACATAAATAGAAGGATCTTTAATAATTTTCACGTCGTAGAAGTCGTATGAATGGACATGACTTTAAGAAAGAAAAAAGATAAAAATAAAGAGATAGGAAAAGGGGGAAAGGAGAAATAAAAGGTTGAGTTGAGTGGAAGAAGAAGAAAAGACCTCCGTTGTTGTTCAATTCTCTCCTTTTAATGTAACTCTAAAGTATGTTCATTTTTTTTTAGAAATTTTACATGCCATGCATTTGCACTATTTTGCTAGACTAGAGGTCTTAAATAATATTCTTTGATGAAGCCATGCTTTACAATTTCTTTCCCGTGACAAATTAACTTTTACATGCAAACCAATATTCTTTATTGTAAATATCACCCTTTTATATAACTTTTTTGTTTGGATCAATTATATTATAGATGCATTCAACTTTAGCAAATATGTATGTTTAATTAAATGGGTTTTGCTAACGAGTGCACTTGGTGTGCACTCTTTAAACATATTATTTAAAAAAAAATTATTCAAAAAGTTAAACAGCACAATTTTTAATACGTTAACTTTACAGATTTTCTTAAAAATTTTATAAAATTTTATTATTTAAATGGTTTAAAGAGTGCACCATATGCACTATTTAGCATTTGTCTAATTAATTTTATATTTAAGCATCTGGAAAATTACCACAAGTTAATTTATATATTTATGTTTACTAATTAAGCAAGTTATTGTTAAAAAAAAAGTTTACTAAGTTATCTTATTTTACTTTTTTAGGTTTAATTTTATTTTTGACCACCTAAATTTCACAATTGTGTAAATTATTTAGCCCCAAATTTAAAATGAACAATTTTGACCTTGACCCTCAATTTTTCCCCTTTTTGTATCTACCACCCCCATACATATACTTTGACCAATTTTGACCAAAAAATGCTGACCTAACTTATTTTAATGACATGGCATCTTGATGATTTATGGTCATTACTTGTTATCCTAGGTGTTGCAAAATTAATTAGGGAATAATGTATTTTTTTTAGCCCCTTTTGAGTTGAGATTTGCATCAAAAGGTCGAGTTAGCTTGCATCCCAAGAAGTTAGGGAACAATATTATGTTTACTTGTGAGTTAATTAATAACGACTATTGTGGTTCGATAATTTTTACTATTTGAGTTTTTACATCAATAAAATGAATCATGTCATCATTGTCAAAATTGATCAAAATGTGTATGAGATTGATAAATGTAAAAGGGACAAAGTTGAGGGGTCAAAATTGCTCAATTTAAAACTTGAAAGCAAAAATTGCACAATTATAAATTTAAGGGGTCAAAAATACAATTAAACTTTATTTTTAAATGAAAAAATATATCAAAAAATCCGACAAGGATAAAAAGTACAAATAGAGGTTAAAACCTTGCACAAAGAAAAACTAAACAAAGAGTACTATTACAAATACTCTACCACTATAACCAGAATGTCAATTTTGCATTAATCTTGATCATTGACTACTCACTATATATGTAGAAGAAAATTGTTAGATTTAAAGAATAATTTTTTTATTCTTTAATGTCTATTGATCACCTCAAAATATGAATAAAATGTTTCAATACATAATCATTTTGATTGTACCATTTTTATTTTTTCATTTGAATTCAACTTATTTTTCTCTAAATAAATAATATTTTGTTTATTGTATTAAAAAATAAATATTTGTTTTTTCAGAAATTGAATAGGGGGTAAATAGACACAGGATAGTCCAAAAAGAGACAGAAGAAGAACCTCAGTGTCTTTGTCGTACAGGGAAATACATATTTCCTATTCTTTAACTCATCACATATGATTTAATTAATATAGTTTTAGAAAAGAAAGGGTGTATCTATATCTATATATTTATTTATTTATAAATAACATAAGTAAGATGTTGGGCAGCCTAAGGCTACATTTACTTAGTTTAGTCTGCACCATTTTATATTCTATACTTAGTAATCGTTAATTTTATCCGTATTGGGTGTGTGTTTTGAAGCTGTCTCTCCTTGAAATTCCCGTTTGTCCAATAATAATAAGAATAAGAAATATGATGAATGGTTTCAAATAAAAAAAGAAATATGATGAATATGATTTTATTGAAAGGTACCGGCGGTGGTCATGTGATAGGAGGTGGGGTTTGTATTCACTTTCACTGTATATTTGAAATTAGAATAGAATCTTCTTGGCTCCTCAACGTGTAGAGAGAGTGTGTGAAGAAACTAGTAGAAGGATGTGTGTGTGAGTGATGAATGAATCAATAAATGAGTGGGTTTATTTATTTATTTTGTTTGTTTTATTTGGTGAATTTTGGCAGTGATATTTGGTGGTGGGCTCGGTAGGGTCTGTAATCTTGTGAGGAAAATCAGCCTTTAATTTGTTTTATAGATTTTCAATTTCTTGTGGGGATGGGGGATCTCTCTTTCAAGCTAGTTTACTCATGTCACATATGATCGTTATCTTATACAGTATTCAAATTGATTTATTTAAATAAAAATTGTAAATGTAAAAATTGACAAAAATAAAATATGTTCATTCATTTAAATAGATAGATAGATATTTAATGTTAGTATTTTAGGTAATAGTGATTGTTAGTTTAAAATATTGAGTTGTATAGTACAAGGAGTGCATCAAGGAGTGGTTAGAACAAGGAGTGCATCACTAACCTGGTAAAACAAGAGTGTCCATAGATCAATACATTACAAAGATACAATTAAAAACTAAATAAAAAAATCCCAACCACGCCTTAACCACCCCTCTTACCTAAACAAGTTAAGGTGTTGGTGTATCAACAACTAAACATTACACTAAAAATTTTATGTTTCACTTTAAGCCACCACCACACCTGTATGACAATCTGATCCACTACTACTAGCATCAAAAGTTTTATGTTGAAAAATATATTCGTTGCGACATTTCCATAACTACCAAATAGTAGCAAGCCAAATACTCTGAAACGTATTTTTTGGCGTAATCGAAAAAATTGAAATCCGATAACTGATTGATAGTTGAAAAATATAGTAACAAGTAGTTTAAGGATTTCCAGCAAGAATTAAGAGGAATGTTCTCAAATTGGATGGTTTACAAATGAGGCATGGACCGCATTGCATGGTGGTGCTTTTATAAGACGGTGGATTTTATACTCTATAGTGTACAAGTGTATTAAGTAGTGCATTATGTACAAGTTGTCATTGTACATTATTTGATAGTATATACTTGTGCACCATAGAGGCCACCATAAGGCCGATGTAATGTTGTGACATATTTAGTAGTATAGATGTTAATTTTTTTAAGAGCTATTTTTATTTTTTACTTAATTTTTTTTAAGAGCTATTAGTAGATATTAATAGTATCATATTGAACGAGAGTTGATCCGAAGATATGATTATAAATGAGAAAATCTAATTATTTTTTTATATTTTGAATGGTATATATATATATATATATATATATATATATATATATTATTTCACGTAATCCAAGGAGTGTGGTTGAGCGGTTCTCTTAACCAAGGTTGAGGGTTCGATCATCACCTTGGGTATGGAGCAGCTTTAAATCTTTGGGCCAACTATCCCACCCATCGAGGTGCCTCCAATCTAACGAGAGATTAGTCACTGCATTCGGCAGTGGATACCCCGGTCTCGATCAAAAAAATATATTATATTTTCCATGCATATGCATGGGGTTATACACCAGAAATATAGTATATAGGATTTGTTTGATCTGCTACAAAATAGGGTATTGGACAGGATAATTTCTGTTGTATTGTGTTTGATTTAAAAATTGTCACTGGGACTGGACAAATTGAGAGTCAAGGGACTGGACAAAATCAGATATTCTTGTCCCCCACTGAACCATGGGATAACTTTTTGTCCTCATCACAACTTTTCTAATTCACCAAAACAATATTTCATCCATCAAGCATCATAGAAGACAAATTTTGTTTAATACCGTAAATGTTTGTCCTGTCATGTACTGTTATGTTTAGTACTATTATTTTGCAGGTCAAATTGACCTCATAGAGTCTTTTTTTTCTAATTTATATGAGAATTTTTTAAAGAAATTTTTTTAGGTTATTTTTTTGTGATCATACTAACCAATACTAAAAATTAAAATATTCTCTCGTTTAGTACGCAGGATAAAGAGACAGTATATAATAAAATTAAACTTATTGTTAATTATATTCTAATAACTCCTTATTATTTTTAATCTTTATTTTAAGTTTTTTTTTTTGAAACAATCTTTATTTTAAGTTAGATTACCAATTTAATAACATAATATTCAACACACTATTTATTCTCAGCTCTCTATAAGGAGTTAAGATTCCCTCCATTTAACAATACTCCATTTAATCCGGTCCATATACTAGATTTTTGACACGTGGCAATAACATAACTCAATGGTCCAGATAAAACTTATATATCTTGGACATGTTCTCTCCACACTTAAACATTAAGAATAAGTCTTTAATGTGTCTAACCTAATTATGACGAAATTTTAGCAAGTTTTCTTCTCAAATTAGTTTGAATAAGTCCTATCTCAAAACTTAATTATATTAGCAAAAGACCCGTGCGAATTCGCACGGGTTTGTTGTAAATTTAATAAATTAATATTTAATAAATTAAAATTAATGTAGGATTTTTATAAATTAATATTAGATACTGAACTGGATGAAAAACTAATATTTTCATGTAGAGTTTTATCTAAATTATTTTAGATGTAAAAATCAGATAAATATATAAATTTTTCTGTTGCAAATTTTTTTTGCTTATAGATTTTAAAACAAACATTTTATCTCTCAATATGATAAAAATTGAAACTCATGAGTATTGTCAATATTTCAATATTATTGTAGGGTTTTTAGAAAATATTTGCTTGTTTTACATGAGAAAATCCGTCAATTATTTACATCGCGTTCGTTGCAAATTTCATGTGTTTATAGATGTTGAAATAAATTTTTATGTCCTGAAATGATAAAAATTTAAAAACACATGAATTTTTTTTGTACGTAAATGAAATGACAAAGTCATTATAAACTCACACACTCAAAGTGTAGGAACCGGGGATCGGAACCCGTCATGAACGTCTGGCCTAGCAATTTCAACATTATCTGCGTATTTTAAAATACCAAGAGACTAATATAGGATTTCTATAAATTAATATTAAGTATTTATATATGCGAAAAATAAATATTTTCTAGTTAGATTTTTTTGTTATATATCTTTTTATATGTAAAGTCCCGTTAATAAATTACTGTTCCCGTTGTGAATTTTATTTGTTTATAGTGTCAACATGAACTTTTTATGTTTTGATATGATAAAATTTGATACTCGTGAGTATTTCAAAATTCCAACATTAATATAGAATTTTTAAAAAACATTTGCTTATTTTATATGAGAAAATCCATCAATTATTTGCATCGCGTTCGTTGCAAATTTTATGTACTTATAAACGTTCAAATAAAAAGGTGAAATGTTATATACTTTTCAATTATTTCATCTTTCTTTATTATCTAATTATTAATGGAGAAAAAAAAGGTGAAATTTTAGATTATTAAAAAAATTGAAAGAAAACTTAATTATAAAAAATGAGTAAGAATAAAAGTTGAAAGAAAGAAAATAAGAAAGACAAAAGAAATAAAGAAAACACAATAAATAAATAATTAAAAAGTAAGAGAGAGAATGTAAGGAAAGAGAAAAAGTCAAAAAAGTAAGAAAGAGAAAGTAATAAAAAATTAAAGTAAGAATTAAAATGACATTTTTATCCTCAAAAATGCTAATTTTAATGATTTGAATAAAGGATAACAAAGTAATTTTATATGTAATCTATTTTATTATATTGATAGTAGATATATCTTTTTATATGTAAAGTCCCGTTAATAAATTACTGTTCCCGTTGTGAATTTTATTTGTTTATAGTGTCAACATGAACTTTTTATGTTTTGATATGATAAAATTTGATACTCGTGAGTATTTCAAAATTCCAACATTAATATAGAATTTTTAAAAAACATTTGCTTATTTTATATGAGAAAATCCATCAATTATTTGCATCGCGTTCGTTGCAAATTTTATGTACTTATAAACGTTCAAATAAAAAGGTGAAATGTTATATACTTTTCAATTATTTCATCTTTCTTTATTATCTAATTATTAATGGAGAAAAAAAAGGTGAAATTTTAGATTATTAAAAAAATTGAAAGAAAACTTAATTATAAAAAATGAGTAAGAATAAAAGTTGAAAGAAAGAAAATAAGAAAGACAAAAGAAATAAAGAAAACACAATAAATAAATAATTAAAAAGTAAGAGAGAGAATGTAAGGAAAGAGAAAAAGTCAAAAAAGTAAGAAAGAGAAAGTAATAAAAAATTAAAGTAAGAATTAAAATGACATTTTTATCCTCAAAAATGCTAATTTTAATGATTTGAATAAAGGATAACAAAGTAATTTTATATGTAATCTATTTTATTATATTGATAGTAGATATATCTTTTTATATGTAAAGTCCCGTTAATAAATTACTGTTCCCGTTGTGAATTTTATTTGTTTATAGTGTCAACATGAACTTTTTATGTTTTGATATGATAAAATTTGATACTCGTGAGTATTTCAAAATTCCAACATTAATATAGAATTTTTAAAAAACATTTGCTTATTTTATATGAGAAAATCCATCAATTATTTGCATCGCGTTCGTTGCAAATTTTATGTACTTATAAACGTTCAAATAAAAAGGTGAAATGTTATATACTTTTCAATTATTTCATCTTTCTTTATTATCTAATTATTAATGGAGAAAAAAAAGGTGAAATTTTAGATTATTAAAAAAATTGAAAGAAAACTTAATTATAAAAAATGAGTAAGAATAAAAGTTGAAAGAAAGAAAATAAGAAAGACAAAAGAAATAAAGAAAACACAATAAATAAATAATTAAAAAGTAAGAGAGAGAATGTAAGGAAAGAGAAAAAGTCAAAAAAGTAAGAAAGAGAAAGTAATAAAAAATTAAAGTAAGAATTAAAATGACATTTTTATCCTCAAAAATGCTAATTTTAATGATTTGAATAAAGGATAACAAAGTAATTTTATATGTAATCTATTTTATTATATTGATAGTAGATTAGTTGTTTTATTTTTTTGACAAATTATATTAGTATTAGTAGTTTTTACTAATTACAGCCTATATTAAAAAAAATCATATCATATATATTTTTATAAGCAGAAATATTTAGTAAAAAAAAACCCAGAAATAAAATTTAGCTCATTTTTACTTAAAAGTGAGATATGTAAAAATAAGAACAGAAAATAAATACAAAAGCAGCTTCAAGTCCCGATAATCAAATGAGAAAACAGGAATCAATGGAATCCACTAGCTAGTCTAGAAAACATGAAGAAGGGAGAAGAACAAAGATAGGAAAGGACCAAAATGACAAATATCTGGCAAATTGTAAACAATCACGCATTGCACACCCTTGTTGTTTCTTTTTCTTCTTCTTCTTTCTTCTTCTTCTAAAACCTTTTCTTTATTCTCAAATTCCCAGTTCACACCCCCCACCCACCCTGACACTGTACCCTCAATATTACTGCAACATTTCAGCGGCTGACATGGTCACAGACAGACACACACCACCTATAATAGTCCTTTTTTTATTTATTTTTTGATTCATCTGTGAGTATTACACTATTACTAGTCTCGTGAATCCTTTTTTGTTTTTTTCTGTTCAAAAACACTTCATTATTACCACTACCTTATTCCCTTGTTCATGTTACGTGCATATTTATGGGAATTGTATTTCTATACACATTTTTTTATCATAATTTAAGCAACTAAACAAATTAACACCTCTCTGTTCTCTCTTGTTTCAATATCAAATTTAACGTACGTACACCCCTGTGCCCTGCCCTGCCCAATTTTTGTGTCTTTTTCTTCACTCTTATTGTGTTCCAATCGAAATCGAATCTCATGTAACAAGAGGTGGTGAATTAAACAATTTCATGGACATGGCAAGTTTTTGTGTCGTCATGTTTTCATACTCAATATTATCTATACTCATTCAAATTTCTTTTTTCATGATTATTGATAGGATTGGCTTGACGGGAACAGAATTTGTAGACCTAATTACGTGATTATATTTATGAATGAAAGACTAAATTAAGTGGGGTCCATCTGTGGTGCTACCCTTATTTTTGCACTTAAAAGGTTAATTTAGTAAGAATCGTCTGATAAGGACGCATGTTATCAACATCGTACCACATAATTTGCACGATCACAATTAAATTAAAGACTCTATTTTAATACAAAAAGTTTGTTTCTTAAAAAAAGAAATTATTTATTTTTTTAAAGTGACTAGAGAGAATTGAACCAAAAAACTTCGAATACCATTTTCATCAGACAATTATGAATGATTTATATTTGATATGCAACATTGATATATACTAATTAATTATTCAAAGCATATTATAAATTTTTTATCAGGGTTCGATCACTAATCACTTCACTTTGTGCGTGTGAGTTTATGATAATTTTGTCATTTTATCTATATACAAAATAAATTGAGCCCCTCAAATTAAAGGTCTAGTGTTGAAGGTCTGTTTGTCCCGGATCTGAGCCAGCCCTACACATGCATGAGTGGTGACTCTTGTCTTAAAATTATAGACTATCTTTTATGGTGGCTTCTATGGTGTACAAGTGTATGTATCAAGTGGTGCACCATGCATAAGTTGCTAATTACACTATAACGAATATGAATTATATAAAATTTATCGTTTGAATTGAAATATTATATCATATATATCATTCATGTCAAATTTTAAGAAAATTAAAAAATATTTGAAATGTTATTGAGATTCATATTCAATAAAAACTCATAAATCGTTAATCTTGATGAGCCTCAATAACATATTAAATAATTTTTAACTTTTGTAAAATTTGACATGAATGATCAATATGGTATAAACTTTTAATTCAACAGTGAGTCTTGTAAAATTATATTCGTTATAATATTATTAGCAAGTTGTGCATGGTGCACCACTTGGTACACTTGTGCACCATACATCTTGTAAGTGGTTGGCGAACTAGCCTTGTTTATTTTATAAATGGTGCCTAGCACCTTTGGTCTGGATATTTAGATAGATTTATTGGTCGAGTATAATTTTTTGTTGATTTTTATGGATAGAGTACTATCTGTATTTTTCTTATGAGTGTGGATTGAGTATCTCTTGTACCTTTTTCTTTCTTTATACTATCTCTGATCTTAAATATAAGAAACATTTTACTTTTTAGGTTCACGAAATGATTGATGTATTTGGTTCATAATATAGATCAAATACATCAATGATTCTATGAGCCTAAAAAGTAAAATGTTTTTTATAATTAAGATCAGAGGGAGTAATATAATAAAGTTATTTCGCTGTTAAAAAATTATACATGTCACACGTATTCTTCGAGATACTTTAACCTTTGCTTCCTTTGAATTATTTATACCTTTAATATGGGGTAAATCAATTTGAGCTCTCATGTAAGCTTAACTTTTAGATATACTATAATGAGGAAAGCAAAGAAAATTGTAAAGTGAGAAATAATTACTACGTGAGTGGGAAACCAAGACAGTTTAGCTTTGTTTTTCCAATAATGAAAATCATAGGCATTATCAAAATAATCAGTTGTGATATCTATCCGATATAATTAGTCATCATTCTCCCATTAGTTTTTGCTTTGGCCCTCTATATCTGCTTCTTCGTCCCTACTCTTTTTACTTTCATCACTTATTATCACAGAATGAATGCACTTCTCATTTTCATTATTTGTATCCTCACTGGCCAATTATTATCTTCTATGGTTTTCAAGCAACTTTCTTTACCTCCTCTTTTCTTTCAAATTATGAAAACCAATATTATAAGTTTTTTATAGGAAAATATATTTTTTTTTAAATTATAGCTCTTTTATAATTTCATGTATTTTTTGCTTCTACATAAGCCAATATATATGCATGTGGCTTGAAATTTTTTATACATTAACAAGTTAAGTTACACATGAGACCAAAAAAAAAAAAGTTATGTTACACATGATATAATAGGGGCATGGGGTGCGATGGAGATAGGATAAGGGAAAAGTAAAAAAAAGTTTATGATTAATTGGGGTTAATTATATTATATTATAATAAAAAAGTAGGTGGAAAATAAAGCTGTAAAATTTTGGGCAGGTTCTTAATGGAAACTTTTTTGGGGTCAATAATTCTATCACCTGGACACATCACCCGGACTAAGCCCAGCCACGTAAGAATCAAAGTTGGAGGCTCAATGTAAAAACTTAAAAGTAAGAAAGATAAACATGGGTTAGGGTTACTAGAGCTAGCTATTGTATCTATGCTTAATGCTTCATGGAGTAGTAAATAAAGGTACGGATTATATGCTTCATGTAGTTACCCCGGACAATCTCAACCATTTAAAATTGATCGAACGGCTATCATTCATTTAATTTATTTTCACACAATTTTAATCTCCGCCTTTAATATTTTTTTTTTTTGACAATTCCGCCTTTAATATTTTATCAGATAGTTTACGGTAGTTATTGCATTAACACACTAATTGTGGGGGATTTGTTTCCTAGATAATGGGTACTACTAGCGGCTAGAGACAACATATGTCGTCTCAAGTGTATGTGAGATTGGGTTTAATGCATTTAACAATCGATGCAGTCATACAATCGGTATGCTTGAAAATTTCTTAAAATATTGACATCATAAGTTGACAAATTGAGTAAAATTTTATGGTCTTTCAAGTTATTAAAATTGAGAGGATGATATGTTGAGATATAAGTTGAGTTTTCATATAATTTTTATTTTTAATGTATCCATTCGGTACTAATTATAGGCTATTGTTGCAATTATCTACCATGGGATTCTACATATATATGGGATGTCATTTGTTAGTGTTAAAAGTTTCACTTGAAAAAATATTTATAAGTTACGGATTTTATCGGGTCAGAAGACATTTTAATCTAACCTAATCACTCAAATTCGGTGATCATTTATATCGGGTTAAAAACTATCATATAGTAACTTTAACGTCATATCTTAACCTAAAATCTTAAAGCATTTGAATTACAGATCTTCTCATTTATAAAATATTATGTCTCTATTTTTACGAATAATATGAGATCGACTTCAAACCTCACACTTGCTTGATGAATGGATGATTATGTATTGGTTCATCTTGGAATATTATATAGGACACATACTTTTCTAGCTAGAAGCTACCTACTACTCCGTAGTATATTGAAGTTTGAAATATGTGTTTATTCAATGAAAAAGGAAGGAAGAAGAAGAGAAGAAAAGAAAAAAGGTAGAGCTAGAAATCAAAGAAGCAACAAACAAATGGAAGAAATGTCGTCACGAAAAAACAGTCTTTAATTCATTCCCATCACGTAGTTCGATGCTATACTACGCTATGTTAGCTAGAGACGTGCATTAGAAAAATGTATGATAGCTAGGGATTCGAAATTAGAGACTGTGGTTTGGTTGGTGACAATAAACAACAAAAGGAAAGCTACAAAGTGTTGATCGAAAAAGAACAAGACCCTCGTTTCGTTTGACGTGAAGTAAACCCACCTTCTTCACATTTCTTATTTTTATTCCAAATATTTCATCTCAATCGAGACCAAAAAAATGTGATGTCAATATACTAAGATTATAGTTCTACTCCTTTTTTTGTTTCTCAAAAAATGAGAATATTTTTCATTTTATCCTTTACCATTGGATTTAGAGCTAGAAATACTACCGTGATGGAACAATTATTCCAATGTAGTAATGACTAAGCACTAATTAGCAAATTATTAGTAGTAAAAATTATGTAACCGTTGGAAGGATAATGTAGGAAATGTTTGACTGATTACTAGAAATAGAAATGGAAAAAGAATGGAATAAAAAAAAGGAGGATAGTAGTACTGATAGTAGAGTTGAGAAAGGGTTGAAGGGTCAATTTAGAAAAGGAAGAAGAAGACAAGATGGGTCTGCACCTTATTTCTCATTTTTAAGTGGGTGTGCGCGGGATGAATGTCAGAAATCAGAAACCTCTCTCTCTATATCGCTGGAGAAGAGAAATACACGTACAATACACATTGTGAGTGACATTGATACGTAGAATGAGAGAGAGAGAGAGAGAGAGTCACGGGTTTGTCTTGAAAGGCTCTTATTTTTCACAGTCCTAGAGACAGACAGACACATATTCCCCAACTGGCTACTATATTTGATTCCGAGCTATCACTTTAAAATAAGAACTTTCATCTCTAGGTAATATCAAATGTTCATTATTGAAACATGTAGTAGTAGTATTTCCTTTGTCATATTTCGAATACATAAATATCTCTTATTTTATGTAGATACAATTTTCTAATAGTATTATACTCTTTTATATGTTTATAATTTGAGTGAGTACTACTTTAATCTATTAGAACACGATGATTCTTATGTATGAAAAATGATATATTCTATCTTATGTGTCTAATAGATTCTAAAAAAAAAAGTAGTAATATAAAAAAAAAAACTCTTTTGAGATGATAAAAAGTAGGTGTATTCATGAGCAGATTCAAGGTCCGGGAAGCCCGGACAGTTGCCCGAGCTCTTGCAAAAATATTTTGGTATTTTTAAAAATTAGTTTAGAATAAATAAGACTGAAATTTTTATGATGTTATTTTAGATAAAATTGAAATTTTGCTCGGATTCTACAATTTTTATGACTCTGACATTGAATATATTGATGTTTTTGCAATGAATGCAATAAAAAATAATATCATAAAATGTAATTTGGTTCTTATAAAAGATAATGGATATCACTATATCCTCAAAGAAAAATTCTTTTTATTTTTATTTTTTGAATGCCAAAATATTATTGATAAAATTAGTACAAGGGATATTTAATTTGAAGATGCAAAAAAGCGACACGTAAATGATTTGATGTTATCTATCTCATAAAATTTCAAAGTGTTAGTGTTCATCAAATTGCCTGTGTGTAGAGCTGGGTGTACGGGCTAGCCCGCCCCATTTAACCCGCCCCGCATAAGCCCGCATATTAAACGGGGCGAACAAACCCGTCATTAAATATAAACGGGTTATAATTGTTGGCCCGAGTACGGTCCGCATAAACCCGCGGATTAAACGGTTAACCCGCGGACTATTACATTTATAAAAAAAAATAAAAAAAATTAAAAGAAAACTAAAATATTTGATATTATAAAAATTCTTTGAGACATTTTTAAATTTATCTATCTTCTTTTTGCAAGTAATGAAACCGAAATCAAATTCAACTGATTCACATTATCATTCTTTCTCTCCACACTACAGTTTTCAAATACATAAGATAAACACAAATTATATTTAATAAGAATTTCAATAGTCTTGTTAAAATTATTAAAGAAAATAACTTTAATAGTTCAAACCAATATATATTAAAAGTACAACAAAAAGTTTTATATCAACCAATTTAAAAATAAAATAGCATTGTATTAATATATTGTATACGATTTACTAATTTTTTTTAAAAAAAATAATAATGCGGGTTATACGGGCCAACCCGCAAGCCCGCGGATTTAATCCGTATAACCCACGGTTTTAACGGTCCAACCCACACGGGCCAAAATATAAACGAGTCAAAAAAAAAAGGACTTAAGTCCGCGCGGGCTGCGGGTTAAACGGGTTAGTCCGCGGACTTCAGCCCATATACCCAGCTCTACCTGTGTGCATGATCAATGAGAATGATCATTATACTGAGCTAATATGAGTAACATTTCTTACTACTTTATTAGGCATTAGCAATGTCTTACATAAAATGAAGTTGTCTCAAAATAAAAAACTGATCAAATGAATGAAGCACTCCTTCTAAAATGAAGTACTATAAACTGTAAAGAAAGAGGTTCGTGTATTTGAATTAATTTTGTAAAAAAAAAATCATTTTAAGAAAATAAATATACATTTATAGACTCATATTATTAGAATTCAAGGAAAATATAATGCTATTTGTATCTCCCAATGTATAACTGAAAAGAGAACCAAAAAATAATATCCACCAGACAGTATCCTTCCAAGTTTCCAACTTAAACTTTAGTTAAAATTTAATTTTAAGTATTTTCTTGTCTACCCCCACAAGATTTGGGGGTATTTACCCCCAATCACTTAAAAAAAATTTAACCGATATAAAATTTTATAAAATACACCGTTGAATTAATAGTTTATATCATATAGATCATTTGTGTAAAATTTCAGAGAAATCTAAAATCATTTGATATGTTATTGAGACGCGTCAAAATTAACAGTTTCTGTGATTTCTTAAACACTTTTAATCTTTATGTGTCTCAATAACATATCAAATGATTTTAGATTTCTCTGAAATTTTACACAAATGATCTATATGATATAAACTTTCAATCCAACGGTGTATTTTATAAAAAATTATATCGGTTAAAACTTTTTATAGTGGTTGGGGGTATATACCTCCAAATCTTGTGGGGTACACAAGTTGTCACCTTAATTTTATCCAAAAACACAAATGAAATAAAAAATAGAATAAAAAAATGAAGCATTAGTACTGCATTACACAGTAACACAGCTAGTACTATTCATTCTACCACTCTCTTTTATCCCCGCACCATTCTCATTCGTTCTCACACTTTCCACACAAACACTCTTTTTCTCTCTCTCTCTCTCTCTCTCTCTCTCTAGCTAGTAGTGTTGTGTCTTCTACTCTTCTCTCATTCATCCTCAATGGCTCTTCTACTAGACAACTGTGAAGGCATTTTACTCTCACTAGACTCACACAAATCAGTCCCAGCCCCATTCCTCACCAAAACATACCAACTCGTTGACGATCCTTCCACAGATCACATCGTCTCTTGGGGTGAAGATGACTCCACCTTCGTCGTCTGGCGTCCTTCAGAATTCGCCAGAGACCTCCTCCCTAACTACTTCAAACACAACAACTTCTCCAGCTTCGTTCGCCAACTCAACACCTATGTAACTAACTAACTAGTTTGTTATTTATAACTAACTTCATTTCGTTTTTGAAAACTCGTTATATCTTGTATATGTTGTAATTTGTAACTTATTAACTTTTTTTTTCTTTTTGTTTGTCTTTTTTTAGGGTTTTAGGAAGATTGTACCTGACAGATGGGAGTTTGCTAATGAATATTTCAAGAAAGGAGAAAAACATTTGCTCTGTGAGATTCATAGAAGAAAAACAACACAGCCACAACAATCTGGAATCAACATGAACCATCATCATCACCATCAGCATCATAATGTTCCACCAAGTTTTTTCCCATTTTCAAACAGTACTAGAGTAAGCATTTCTCCACCTGATGATCATTACTCTGATGAACAACTCAATAACTGGTCATGTGATTCTCCACCATTAACAACTTCTCCGCCGTTCGGAACAACGGCAACAACAGCTAACAGCTACAATACTTCTGTTACTGCTCTTTCTGAAGATAATGAAAGATTAAGAAGAAGTAATAACATGTTAATGTCTGAGTTAGCTCATATGAAGAAGCTTTACAATGATATAATTTACTTTGTTCAGAATCATGTTAAACCGGTAGCTCCAAGTAACACTACTTACCCTTCTTCATTTTTACTACCACAACAACAAGCTTCTTCAAATCCTATGAATGGTGGTGGCACTGGTAATGTTTCAATGGTGCAAAGGCCAATGAATAATCAACTTTTGGGGTATTATTCTAATAATAATAATAATAGTCCTAAAAATGTTACTTCTCATCATCTTCAACATCAAAATCAATCCTATGCTATGAATGTGAACTCTCCAACAAACACATCAAGAAGCTCTATTACAATGGTGGAAGGGCATAACAGTAATAACTGCAGCAAGACTAAGCTTTTTGGAGTATCACTACAGTCCAACAAGAAAAGAGTGCACCCTGAATGTGGATCTAATAATCCAAATAATTTGGAAACTAACAAGACTCGTTTGGTTTTGGATCAAAAAGATCATGATTTTGATTTGGGTTTGAATCTCATGCCTCCTTCAACTTGTTAGTTATTAGTTAGTTAGTTTCTCAAACTGAAAATGTTAAGCTAGATATCTTATTTCTTCTTAATCTTTTTTTTTTTTTAACTTGCTTGTTTTATTTTATTTTCTTTTTTTTATTGTTGAAAAAATGAAGATGATTATTAGTATCAAGTTTTGAGTCACGGAGGAGCTAGATGATATTGATGGAAACATGTATTTGTGCGTGCGTGTGTGATTCTGTGTACATATAACTTAGTGCCAATGTTATCTTTGTTCACAATATTCATGTAGGTGGATTTTGGTAGAAGTAGTAGTAGTAAGATTATTAAAGATCAAATTTAAAGCTAAACTTTAAATGTTGAAATTCAATGTTTGTTCAACTTCTTTTTTTGGTACAGTTTTTGTTTTTCTCATTTTCATTGGTGCAACATTTATTGCTCCCTGGCATGTTGTGTTGGTTGGTTTATTTTTCCTTCCTTTCTGTTCAGTTCAAATTCATCATCTCTTTTTGCTGATTTTGATATCTGCATGCTTCAGTTACATTAATTAATGCTACACAAGACACAGAAATCATAAAGCTTACCTTACCATTTTATTCTTTGGGTAAAAAGTTAAAGTCACGTTTCTAAGTCTTTCTTGAATGATATTCCATATCTTTGATATCAGAATGAATATTTCAGAATCACAGTGATCTATGATGATTTTTATTAAAAGTTAGATTGTGTAATTTCTATAAAATTACAATGGATCAACGTGATTATGGGATATACACTGTGATACCAAACATAAGTGTTGTTAACCTAGTATTAGTCATTTGTATTTCAACTCAAAACTAGATGAAAAGACCAAATGAATGATATTAACAAAAATAATCAATACTATATAGAAGCTGACAACAACAAATGGCTATGATTCATTCATAAAAAAATCCCATTGTTGGAAGTATGATTTGTGGTTAATTAGTCATCTTGATTATAAATAAGCACTTTTTTTGGTGCAAGATATATAGTACAATGATTTATGGAAAAAGATTGTTATCATTATCATAGTGTTTTTTCAAGCTAGAGGTTTATAAATCTATACTTGCCGTATTTATGAATTGTCAGTAATGCAGAAGCAGACAAGGAAATGATAAACCTTATATATATCCTTGTAAGTGAGAATAAAATATTCAGAATAATAATAATAATAACAATAATGTTGATAAAGTTTGATATGAAAAAGAACAAGGATATATGTGAATTATTCCATGAAAGCGAAATGTAAGTGAAATGTTTCTTTCAAAGCTTCTTCTATATACTTCTAAGGACCAGAAACATTTGTCTTTCCCTACTTTAAGTATTACTAACATTTTTCACTATACACTCTTCGGATTCCAATTCTTCATTCACTCATTGCTCACTCTTTCAATTTTTAGTTTTACTCTAGCAGTGAAAAAAATAGAGACTTGACCGGTTGTTGAACAATTATATGTTTTTTTTGTCTTCAAATTTATGATTCTTTCTCTTTTTAAGTTGAGACTTCTTTTTCTTGTCGCATTGCACTACTGCTATATACCCTATACGGGTAAAGTGTAGTGTCTCATAAAGTTTGTCTTTGCATTATCAGAGAAAAAGACTATATATTAAATTGTTTTCCTTGACTCTAGTGTTTTTTAATTTGTAGTATTCATAATTTCATGTGCTACATATATTCCTGTGAAACTGTGGAGATAGTATTAATATCATGCACAAATAGAGAAACTCTGTTTCACATCAGAGAAAGCATGATAAGAAATAGCTATATTTGTGTCTGTGTTAATTTCATTTTTCATATGAAAGGTGAAAAATGTAAAAATGATAAAAGACCAAATTAAAGAGAAGTAACATGTAACCAAGATTAGACAAGTCCTCTCAATGTTTGGTTGCATAACTTGTATTGTATTGTATTTTTCTTTCACCACCAATATTCGGTCTACTAGATCGATTAATCTGATTCAGAGTTGCGAGGAATCAGCCACCTTCCTAACACAATTGCGAGGAATCGAACCGTAATCTTCCCTGTCAATTGTTGTGGCAAGTGTGAGTGAGTTAAGTCTCACATTATTTAAAAAAGGGAAAATTGAACACTTTATAAATGGAAGAATCCATAAATTCAATTCCTTAAGATTTTGGATAAGAATGTGGTTGATCTCCCAGACTTTCCCCACGATGTCCCAAGACCAATACTGGACTAGCTAACGTTAACGTTTCGTGTATCTTATCTTTTTAGGTTAAAGGGTGGCACGTGACAGGGTGTTTTGCACGTGTAGAAGAGAATTAAGAGTGGAATGTCAGATAAGGTTAATGGCTAGCTATAGAGAAAAAGCAAAGTAATGAAATGGAGTTTGAGTTTGAAGATGAAAAAAGTGAGTTAGTGGTTTAAAGAAGCTTTCGGTTTTGGACTTTTTAATAATGCATTTGAGATTGAGGTGTTGCTAAATTCTAAACACCCGTATCGAATAGCTCGTTAAAGTTTATTTATTTGACCCCAGAAAAAGAGCAATAACTGAAAAAGAACATTTGTGGTTATGGGGGAAAATAAATTAAATTTTAGTAATAAGCACACGTTGATTGCTATGTTGCATTATAGTGCCTGTGGACCTCTTGGCTTATGCTTTATTTTTCTTAGTTCTTTGCTCATGCTTTGGCACTTTATGTATATTTTTAAGAAAAGCGTTCTTTATATATATATATATATATATATATATATATATATATATATATATTGATTGATGAGAAGAATAGTAGTAATAACATGAGTCTCCTAGAAAGAAAAATATATAATCTCAGTTCAAAGGATGATAGTGCGTGCCTAAACACATACATACATCAAACAGTTAGGAAATCTTGGCAATATGTAACTTCACTATAACCAAATCTTTATCTTATATGTGTGATTTGGTGGAGCCTTTTAGGTTTGTGTTAGCAGACATAAGTATGAGATATACGTAGTAATTTATATAAAGAAACCTCATATCATAAACTTTTATTCATCATTTTATAAGGAACAAATCATAAAAAAATTATTCTAAACTAAAATATCTTATTTGTAATCTAAATCGGAGATCTTTTAGTTTAAGAATACTATTTTAACTCAGAGGGTTTAGTTGAGCGGTATTCATCTTCCTTTAACTAAAAATCGAAGGTTCGTTCGTTGCTTTGAGTATGAAACAACTTTAAATTTATAGTCAATGCGTTTGATAGTAGATAAAAAAGAATATTATTCTCAATAATGCGGCACTCACATACTAAGAATATGTTTTCGTGTAAAACATTAGAACTTTGGGCAGACTAAAAATCCATGAAGATACAAATTGTTTTGGGCTGGACTAAATTCAATACAAAAGTTTGAGTTAAATTTCAAGGCCCAATTTTGGCTACCAGATTTTGTCTATATATGTATACTTGCCTGGCAAACATACCCTCATATTTTTTTTAGGCTTAAACATATATTTGGTCCCTGTATGTACACCAATTTTTCGTTTTAGTCTCTGTATCGAAAATTTTGACAAAATAGTCCCTGTATCTCGCTTTTTTTTTTGACGTTGGTCCTTGCCGTCCAATTTCATCCAAGTGGCAAACGTTTTGCCACCTGGACCCTGCCACGTGGCCAAAAAATGTTGCTGACTGGATTAGAGGGACCAAAACCAAAAAATTGAACTGAATGCAGGGACCAAAATCAAAAAGTCGAACTGAATGCTAGAGGGACTAAAACCAAAAAATTAAACTAATTGCAAAATAACCCATTTAAACTCTAAATCCTTAAATTGAAATTTGTTTCACTACTCTTCTCTTCTCATCAACCTTTCAACAGAGAGACTCATTGCTAAAAAAGATTATCCTGGTGATTTCCCTTTGAACGATCCCGATCAACAACCGTCCATCCGTGGTGGTTTTCTCGACGCGCTTTCTGATCACGTTGTCAACATTCGCAATGCCTCTCATAATTTCATCAAAAAACTCATCCAAATGAGGCGCAATGATCGACGCAAAATTATTTTTGCCATAAAAGTTGGTTTATGAGAAGAGAAGAGTGGAGAAACAAATTTCAATTTAGGGATTTAGAGTTTAAATGAGTCATTTTGCAATTAGTTTAATTTTTTGGTTTTAGTCCCTCTAGCATTCAGTTCAATTTTTTAGTTTTGGTCCTTGCATTCAGTTCAATTTTTTGGTTTTGGTCCCTCTAACATTCCACGTGGCAGGGTCCAGGTGGCAAAGCGTTTGCCACTTGGATGAAATTCGACGGCAGGGACCAATGTCAAAAAAAAAAGTGTGATACAAGGACTATTTTGTCAAAATTTTCGATACAGGGACTAAAACGAAAAATTTGTGTACATACAGGGACCAAATGTATGTTTAAGCCTTTTTTTTTATATATGTCTTTCACCCATTTAATTTTTTCTCTTTCACCCAGACACCCACTTCTTCCTTTCACTCTCATCAAGGTGAATATTGTTTTTGATATTCTTAGTTATAAATAGATTCATTTACTTTTGTCAAAAAAACAACATAGATTATCATTAAAAAAAAAACATAGATTCATTTACCGTAATCATACAACTTGGTGGGCATGTTTCTCTTCCCACCCCCCATGTTTCGCTTTCCCCCCCCCCCAAACTGACCATTAAGCCCTTGCATGAGCGTAGGGAAGTTCGGATTATATTATCCGAACTAATGCCTCCCAGTCGGAATATATAATCCGAACTATATAAACGTACACGTTCGGGAAAAATAATCCGAACCCCTACTACTTAAGCTGAACTAGCTCTCACTTTCCCCAATTTACTCTACACACAATCAAAAACAAACATCTCAAAAGTTTTTTATTATTTTTGGTTTGAGATTCAAACGGAAGATTGGAGCATTGGGGAGGGATTTGCACACACTTTAGAGCGTCAACATAAGGTAATCTCTCATTTGAACCGATTATTTTTTGTGTTTGTTGGTTTTATGTTCGTCTGGTTTTCTGAGTTTCTGACAGAGCCTTGTTCAGATAAAACTTTCCGAATTAGCGCGAGGATGCAGTTCGGGGAATATTATCCGAACTAGTTCGGATTCTGCGCGCCAAAACTGGCCTTAAACTGGTTTAAAAATAGTTTTGAATATATTTGGTTGATTTTGTTGTTTGTTTAAATATGATTGAATATGGTTGTTTTAATATATGTTGAATATATGATTGCATAAATATAATTTGTGATATTGGTTTTGATGTAATTAGTGATATTGCATAAATATAATTAGTGATATATGTTGGAAATATTGGTTTTGTATTGATTTGTGATATTGGTTTTAATGTATTTGTAGTTATGGGGGATGCAATGAATGAAGCTGAGCCGGTTGTTGTAAATGGTGATGGTGAAACGATCTCAAACGTTCCTCAAGTTGAGGCTCAACAAAGTTTGCCGGTCGAGGATGTTGAATCCAACTCTAACCGTCCTCAACCCGAGCCGGTAGAAATAGATACGAGTGCTCAATTTCATACCGAAAAAAATACCGTGATAGAGACGAGCTCATTGCTTGGGTTCGGGGTGAAGCGGCAAAGTTAAATTTTTTTGTTGTAATTGTCAAGTCTGACAATGGTTCCTATAAAAGAAAACAGTATTTTGTGTTGGGTTGCGAAAGGGGAGGTTTGTACAAACCGACCAATAAGAAGTCAAAAATGGAATCAATTGGAACGAGGAAATGCGGTTGTCCATTTAGGCTCCGTGGATATTTTCATGTATCAAAGGAATGGAATCTCACGGTTGTCTCGAGGAAACACAACCATGTTATGGACCGTGCTTTAGAAGGTCATTTGGTTGTCGGACGTTTGAAACCGGAAGAGAAACAATTGGTGGTTGAGTTGACAAGAAATTTGGTCAAGCCTAAAAATATCATGTCCACAATGAAAGAGCGAGACCCGAAGAACTCGATCGTCATTAAGCAAGTTTACAATGTAGTTCATAGAAATAAGGTTCGAATTAGGGGTTCAATGACTGAAATGCAATAATTGTTTAAATGTCTAGGGGATAACAACTATGTTTATAGAACAAGGACGGTTGGTGAGTCTACAACTGTGCAAGATATCTTCTTTTCACACCCTAAGTCCGTAGACTTGTTCAATTCATTTCCGACTATTTTGATAATGGACTGCACATACAAAACCAATCGGTATGAAATGCCGCTTTTCGAGATAGTCGGAGTCACATCGACTGATCAGACGTTTTGTGTTGCTTATGTTTTGCTAAAAAATGAAAAAGAAGAAAATTACACGTGGGCCCTTCAAGCTTGTCGTGGTCTTCTAAGGAACAAAGATATCTCACCGAAGGTCATTGTTACTGATAGGCAGGATGGTCTGATGAATGCGGTGAAGAGAGTATTTCCTGAAGCAACATCGTTGGTTTGTTCACTTCATGTTAGGAGAAATGTGAAAACCAAGATGCAGACAACTTGCTTTGTTAAGGACGGGGACAAGGAGAAGCAGAAAGATGTGTTTAAATATATTCAGAAATCTTATGAGGCTGTGATTTTTTCAAGTACTGAAGAGGAATATGTTGATAATCTAGAAGAATTTAGGAATGTATGTCAGAGGTGGCCAAGATTTATCACATATTTTGAAAAAAAAAGTTTTAAACAAAGATAAAGAGAAATTTGTACCAGCGTGGACTAACCGCATTATGCATTTTGGCAATACTACATCCAACAGGGTTGAGTCTGCACATGGTAGATTGAAGGGTTACTTGACAGACAGTCAGAATGATTATGTCATGTTATAGCAAGCGATCCATAAAAGCTTGATTGGTCAGTTCACTGAGATACAGGGTGAGTTTGGTAGGAGTTTGGTACAAGCATCTGGTGTTTAATATTTTGAGAGATGCGTTGGACATTATCTCACAAGAAGCAAAAAGAGTTGAAGAGGTTGGTATGGACCGCCAACAATGCGGTTGTGTGATGAGAGCAACACTTGGTTTGCCTTGTGCATGTGAGATTGCTAGAAAGCTTCATGACAAGCTATCTATTACACTTGATGAGGTGGATAGTCAGTGGAAAAAGTTGGTGTTCAATGACGGCGAAGTCGGTGAAGTCGAAGATGATTACATGTGCTTAGAAGAGATTAATGCTATACAGGTTAATTAAAATTTAATAAATAAGCTCCTTTTAATGTTTGTCATTTTTATAGGTAAGCCTGTTTTAATGTTCGAAATAAATTGTTTAATATGTTTGTAATTTTTTTTTGTAGGAGCGATTAAAAAAAGGAGACTCCGTTTTGAGAGCTGAAATCAAAGAAGGATTACGTCATTTTTCATGGCCAGTCACCACAAACTTGACCCCTCCGTTAGTTAGTGCTAAATCCAAGTCCGCTAAATCCAAGTCCGCTAAATCCAAAAATGCCTCTAAATCGAAGGGAGCGAAATCCACCAAACGTGACCCTTCATATTTTGAGCATGTGGATAAGATTTGGGCGGATTCTCAAGCTTCACAATCCACCCAAGTTCCACCAAGTCAGGCATCAACATCAAAGACTAAAAAGTTGCCCGGTTGTATTCGTATGATGGCCAAATTTATTCAACCATGGATCGATGATGTGACTAAAGTCGTTGGTGACGGATTTTGTGGATTTCGCGCAGTTGCTGTGGATGATGGTAAAACTGAAGATGAGTTTTATTTGGTGCAGCTTGCCATGTCTAGGGAGTTAAGACATCACAAACCTGCATACGTGAGAGCTTTTAATTCCGAAAGATATGAATATCTCATCAACGCCTATGCCCTCCTAAAGAAGCCAGAAATAGCAGAATTGCGCCAAGGGAATATTGGTTACAATTTCCTGACATGGGTCATATCATTGCTAATGCCTACAATAAAGTTGTAGTACTTCTGACTGATCAGGTAGAAGGCGTATATGAAACCTTTTTCCCATGGCGTACCAAACCACCATCCAAACCATCTTCACGTCTTATGTGTATTTTTTTACTTGGCATTCATTTTTGGTATGTTAAGTTGAAGGATGAGTGCCCTTTACCTCGGACGTGTCTTGAGTGGAGGATTCATCGCACCGAACAAGCTGCGGAGTGGGAATTCAGTTTCATGGATCGGCAAGTAGAGTTTGAAAGACTTATGCTTTTTGAAAGACCTATAACAGCAAGACATGGTCTTGGTAATGAAGAGGACAAGCCTTACATAATCAAATGAATAATCATTTGAAGTTGACAGTCTCACCCTTTTTTTGGTTATAAGAATGTAATTGATACTTAATTATTTATGTTTTTAATGTCACAAGTTATTTTGATTATCTTTGATATTGTAATTGATAATTAACTGTTAATTAATGTCACAAGTTATTGAATGTTATTAATTTTCATATTGAAAATATTTGATTTAAAAGGATTACGATCAGAGTTATATACATAACTTGATAGTAAGCTGCAAAATAATCAGCTTTTAGCTTCTGGTGTAGCAGGTTTGGATAAAATTATCCGAACTTAACCTGTAAAATGTTAGTTCGGATTATTTTATCCGAAATGAGTATGTATTCGCCAAGTTAGGATAATATAATCCGAACTGGTTAGAGAAATATATTCCAAACTATACGTTCTGTGCAGAAAAAGTAACCCACTATAAATACACTCTTCACAAAGAATAGAAAATGTTATAATTTTTTTTCTAGACTGCAGGAGAGTGCTGAAGCAGATGTCTACCCAAGCTTGGGATCAACGAAATGTCAACTCTCACATTGCTGCAGTCTATTTCAATGGGGGTGACGCAGAGCTGTTTAGAATCCATTCTGACGACACATTTGAGAGTCTGAAACAGAGGCTGAACAGGGTGAACAACCGTGTGAATGGGGAAGGAGACACTAGAAGAGTAACGATAATAGAGTATCGACGTCCGTCAGTAATAGAAAACGGACGTGTAGTACGATTCAGCAAGATGTCTCTCAACAACGACAGAGACGTAACATCTATGTTTTACATTTTCTCTCAGTACAGCAGGTTGGGTCCAATCGAATTGGATGTCAAATTGCGCATATCTGTTGAAGACATCTTGAAAGCTTTGGTTGAACCCATGGAAGAAGTGACAGTTAACTTGATGGATCCTTAAAACATCGTTGGTGATCACATATGTTGTGTAATTTGTGTTTTTTAGGTGGTTTATTTAAGTTGGAAGTTGTGTAATTTTAATGTTTTATGTATTTTATTAACCCAGAACTCGTTAATTTAACGGTACTAGTTTATTAATCTCTATGTTTTTATTTGACGTCAATGAGATGTATTTTATGATCTAAATTTTATATTGTGTTTACGATAATTATCCGAACTATATTTTATGTAGAAATCACATAAACTGGCTTCTGGTTTAGCAGGTTCGGATTATTTTCTCCTAACTGGACCTGTAACACAAATTTTCGGATAAAATTATCCGAACCTGCCAAATATGAGGCTTATTTCGGATAATTTTATCCGAACTGGCACGTTACAGGTCCAGCTCGGAGAAAATAATCCGAACCTGCTAAACCAGAAGCCAGTTTATGTGATTTCTACTTTGTTAACCAAGTTATCTCAATAACTCTGAATACGTACCTATTTAAACAACGTAATTAACCAGTAAATAATCAAAAATAAGCAAAATAAATAATCCTCAAATTAAAACAAAGTCATACAAAGTCATTATACAAAAATAAGCTAAATAATCCGCTTACACATTAATCCGGTATTAATCCGGTTACATACCAAAATATACCAAAATAAAGTCATTAATCCGCTACTACTTAAAACAACGACATTAAATTAACAAATTGCTTAAAAAAAAGTGTCACTCCTCCATTTGCACGCTTCCACCTCTACGACCTTTCCTACCACGTCTCTGATTGTCAAAGTCCATCACCGCCGGATTAACATACCCCAACATCAGAGTCAACCGACCATGAATTGGTGTTCCTTGTTCAACCTCACCTTCAAGCTTCATTTATATCAGTCCTCACCATCCGGAGTAATCGCAATTGAGAAGTAACAAGTGCACTTGCTGGACGCATCTTCGGGTGCGAAACTTTCCAAAACCAGTCCATATAATCAGCAGACACGTCCCATGGGTATTCAACAGTTGGACCCCTCTCATCAACGTGCCCTTGTTTTGCGCCATACTTAGCACACATTGGCATATGTACTATGTAGTTATCAGCATCAAGATACGGGACAATGGTAGGAAAATGTGTCATTATCCATCCCTGCAAAATATAGATCAATTGTTAATATATATATATATATATATATATATATATATATATATATATATATATATTACTTCTAAATTACTAAAACTTATTTATAAAACTATCTACTAAAACTTATTTATAAGACTATCTACTAAAACTTATTTATAAATTACTTCTAAATTTCAAAACATAAATAACCAAAACTTGCAAAATTTAGTAATTTATTTACATCAAGCAGAGACAAGTATCCTGCCATCATTCCAGACTTGGCCTTTGATGACTCATTCATATACCTCACAAGATAAGTCAGAGCAGCTGCACCCCAATTCCACGTATGAATATTTGTCAAGTCAGTGAAGTATTGTAGAAAGACAACATCTACATAGTTGTCACTCTTGCTTGTGAAAATGGTACAACTGACCACATACAACAGAAAAGCTCTGATGCACCTCTCTCTGTACTCACCTACCACTTCCTCCGGCTGATCCTCCTCAACAGCAGTTTCAGCAGATTCCCAATTCTCTAAATAAATATTCTTCACGAAACTACGTCTCAAATGTTGACCATGAGTCAAAAGGAATTCAGTTTCAACATCGGCAGGGTCACATCCAAGGGCCTTAACACACAAGTCTAGAGCATCAGCTCTGTCCATTCTGGAGTAGTCCAAGAAGCGTCCTTGGATGGAAAGATGGAGAAGATGTTGGATGTCATCCAATGTGATGCCAATCTCACCAAATGGAAGGTGGAAGGTCTCGGTTTCCGGATACCATCTCTCGGAAAATGCCGTCATCAGCCCATGATTTATAACATTGTAGCTAGTATGTAGAAGGGGCTCGAGACCATATTCAATTATAACATCCCAAAACCAATCATTGTCATCATTACGGACAGGTTTTTTGAGTTTGAACATCTTCATTCCATGGGTTGTGACTTTTTGGGTAAAATTCAAAACCTGAAAAATATCAAATCGATAATTGTAAGACACATACACTATAAATTATAAAAACTAATAATGATGCTATCAAACAACAATTAACCAAAATTATAATTGTTATACCTCCTTATCTTCATCTTCATCTGCATTCCATATCATAATAGATCTATGCTCGGCATAATCTGTCAACAAAGACGTATCTCTTGGTCCACCTCCATATCCTTCTTCATCTTCTTCTTCTCCCTCCTGAAAAGCAGGTTGACGCCGGACATGTGGTTTGGGTATACGTCTGCGTTGCACAGGTTTATCATTAACAACATTATCACCCACTTCAATCTCAGTAGGTTGCTGTGAACCAGTAGCTTCATCATCATTGTTTCCTAGAACTATCTCAGGCTCCTGACGTGTTTTCTTACTTCTTTTTGAACCACAAACACGAGTAGGAGCAGCAGCAGGAGTAGGAACAGAAGTAGGAGCAGGATCAGAAGCATCAGCAGGATTACTAACTTTTCGAGCCGATACATATGTCCGACTTAGTCTACCATGTCTACCTCTTCCAGTAACACATTCGCCTTCTTCCATGACTATACAACAACAACAATTAAAATCATCAAATTATTCAACTTATTCAAACAACTTATCAAATTATTCAAACAAGTTATCAAATTATTCAACTTCCTTACTTTCAACTTAATCAATTTATATTCAACTTCTTTATATTCAAATTACTCAAATTATTCAATTTACATTCAACTTCCTTATAATCATAACTTACTTATTCAACTCAATCTAAACCAATAATCAACTTATTCATTTTCTCAAACCACTTATAACCATCATTTATAATCATAATCTAAAATCATACAACTTAAATCAAACAACTTATAATCATAATCTATAACAAAACCATCAAAAATCTTACAATCATCATACAAAACTAACAATGTTCATTAATCCTAAACTAATAAATCTTAAACTCATAACCCTTAAAAATCATCATAATTTATAACCCATTATCAAATTTGTACTCACCCAACCATCATAATCTATAACAACCCAATAACATCACAAACTAAACAATCAAAATAAGTTCCTTTCCCAAACCCTAAACCCCAAATTCATAAACCTATCAAAATTAAAACTTAGTTAATACTTACTTAATTGTAGGTGATAGATTCAACAAATTGATATAAGATAGTTGCAATCGTGAGGAATTGTTGAACAATTGCGCGCTCTAAAACTTGTTTCTTTGACCCCTTTCCTTTGCAAAACCATAAAACTAATGAACTGCCCTATGCAGTTCGTGTATTCTGTTCTTATTTGACAGAGTTCGGAAATTTTTTTCCAAAGTGTGTAAGTAAAGATTCGGATAAAATTATTCGAACTGGGGGTTTTACTCGTTGTCTTGGTTCAGATTATATTATTCGAACCACATATTTAGTGAAAAATGAAGGGCAATTCTGGATTTGAAGGGGGTTAAAAGAGTAGCATGGGGGGGGTGTAGAGTAATTTTCGTGGGGAACACGTCGGGGGGAGTATACATCCCAGAACACTAGTTTTTAGAAGCCCAAAGTGTACAATACAACAGCCCAAAATTGTTTGTACGGACAAAAATGGTTGGGTTTGGTCCATAAATAAAGAATTTTGGTTAGAACGGATAGAATGATAAACAAAAAATTATATCTCACTCCAACACTTTTTCATCCTCCTAAAATTACTTTTTTGTCCTTGCCAAAAAATTCAGAACATATTTCTCAAACTTCTTTTGTGCTGTGCGCTTAGCTTAGTTGACGTAATGTGCAGGGATCGGAGTTGGGATCCTATTTAAGGCACTTATTTACCGTTTAGTTGGTAGGACTTTTGCACGTAATGTGCAAGGATCGAAATTTGAATCTTATTACATCCACTTATTTACTAAAGAGTGAAATTCTACCTAGGCATGGCAACAAGACCCAGACCCACCCGTCCCCGCTCGCCCCCGCCCCGAATTTAGCGGGAAAAGTCGTTTCAACTGGGTGCGGGGGCGGGTGCGGGGAAAACCCGAATTTAGAATAAGGGGGTGGGGGCGGTATGACCTTCCACCCGCCCCCATTTTGTCCAATTAAAGTTTGTTGAGGCAAAATTCTTATTTGATGTTTTAATTATAACAAACTAATTTAATTATATTTTAAGTATAATTCTGATCATTTAAATGTCTAACAAGTGCTTTTGAGTGTACTATAATAGACAGGATTAAATGGATCATTTAAGCTTTTCTGCGCAAATATTATTAAGTAACTTGAAGGTTTTAGGATTAGTCTAAGACTGATCTCTGAACTGGGTTCTTCAAGAACATTGTTCAAGCTTGCTTCATTTATTGATCAGTCAACCATACCAAGGACAAAATAACACTTTTCATTGAAGAATCTGTTTAGTTATTGCAAAGTTCATTTTAGGAAGGGAATATAATTGTCATAAATTATATTCTTTCATTATTGGACAAATTGAAGAACAAGACATGTGCTTAAAGTTCAAGATGATTCTCCAAGTGTTTTGTTATTAAGTTCTTATCTGTTTTGTTGTCATGGATACATAGACCAATCACAACTCAACAACAAAATTCTATATTGGTTGTCATGTACCTTCAAAAGAATTATTTTATCATATAAGCAATACTAGTCTTCCTTATATTAAGGAGATGGTTACTATTTGAAGTACAATTGAAGTACACCTACTATAAGAGGACCAGCTGTTTCTGTTCAAATCCACTATGCAAATGTACGATCATCATTCCTTCACAAATTTACATTGCCATTCTTCAGCCCAGTTCTGAGACTGGTCTAAGAGTGATGAATTAAAGAATGATTTTACTTGTACTTTGAAGACAGCTCACAAACAACAATTCTACCATGTGCAAAATACATCCAACTGTTTTTCTTGGCCTCCAAGCAAATGTACTTTCATTCCAACTCAGCAAAAAAGGCTCCACACGCTCCTCCAAGTTAATCTGCCTACAGTGCAGTCTAAGACCGGTCTGCCTGACGCTCTTCCATGCAATATATTTGATTAAATTTAATTGGAAGAGGCTCCACTTGCTGGTACATTTATGCAACGGCTATACTTGTTGATCAAGGCTTGAAGACTCAAATATTTCCTATAAATAGACCTCATTATCAACATTGAAGAGTAAGAGTTTTAGCACACATCAAAGCAATCATATCACTATCATACAAGCAATCTCAAAGCTCTTCTTTACATCTCTATCACTCCAAAGCTTTCAAATACTATACTGGATCTGTATAAACACTTAGAGTGATTTTTAGAGATATCTTTTTCATAAGCTTTTTTCAACTTAGTTGATTTTATCACAAAAGCTTAGAATACAAAACCACTTCTCTTTGTAAGAAAGATTTGCTCAAGTCAATTGTTCATATTGTTTGAGTGTTACCTTAAGGTTAAGGTAGATTAAGAAATTTGATCTTGTGTGAGATCAAAAGAAGATTTGTATTTAGAGATCGATAGTATCTCAAGAGACATAGTGGAGAAACTGGACTAGCCCAAGATTAAGGGTGAACCAGTATAAAAATTGTTTGTGTGTTCTTCTTACTCTTCTCAAATTATTTTACAAAAACACTACACACACTACACTCTTTAATATTTATTATAAGTGTGTTTTTATACTTACGAGATCAATCCAAGATCAGTCTTGAATTATTATCCTTGATAATTCTAACATTTATTTTTATAGTTAATTTTTAAAGGTTCACAATTCAAACCCCCCTTTCTTGTGAAAAACTTTGCTACTTCAATTGGCATCAGAGCTCGGCTCTAAAGTAAAGCATCTAACAAGTGCTACAGAAAAGATTCAGGAAGGAAGTGATGACAACGAAAGGTGCAAAGTTCATATCCAAAGGAGGATCCTCAAATAGGCCACCTCTATTTGAAGGAGAAGACTACTACTATTGGAAAGACAAAATGGAATTGTTTCTAAGATCACAAGATAACCATATGTGGGCGGTCATTGAAGTTGGAGAACATGTACCAATGACAACGGACAAAGACAATGTCGCAATACCCAAAACTCAAGATCAATGGACAACTCAAGAAGCGGATAAGGTAATTTTAAATATTAAAGCTAAATTATTTCTAAAGAGTGCTTTGTGTAGGGAAGAATATGATAGAATTATGGAATGCAAAACCGCAAAAGAAATGTGGGAAACTCTCCAAGTTCATCATGAAGGAACAAGTCATGTAAAAGAGACAAGGATTGACATAGGTGTAAGAAAGTTCGAACTATTTGAAATGAAGGAAGATGAGACAATTGATCAAATGTATGCAAGATTCACAGTCATAATAAATGAACTTAACTCTCTTGGAAAGAAATATACCATACATGAAAGAGTAAGAAAAATCTTGAGATGTTTACCGAAAAATTGGAGACATGTTGTTACGGCTATTACGGAAGCAAAAGATCTTACTCAAATGAAACTAGAAAATCTTATGGGATCATTAAGAGCTCATGAATCTATTTTTCAAGAAGATAAACCTGTGAAAAAGAAAATGATCGCACTACAAGCTAAGGAAGAGCGCTCTAAGATTGATGACACTTTTGATGATGATGATGATATAATGCAAGAAGACACCGAAGAAGAAGTTGAACTTCTCTCAAGAAGAATTCAAAAATTACTAGTTAGAAGAAATCAACTCAAGAAATCTTTTCCGGCAAGAAGAAATGAACCTAAACCGGAAACAGATTTAAGTAAAATACAATGCTACGGATGTAATCAATTTGGTCATTACAAAAATGAGTGTCCAAAATCAAAACAAAGAAAACCTCCATTCAAGAAGAAATCCATGATGGCAACATGGGACGAATCTGAGGAAGAAGAAGAAGAAGAAGATCAAGAAGCAAATATATGTCTTATGGCAAAATCAGATTCTGAGGTAACATTTGAACCTTGCTCATCTTGTCAAAAAACCGAACACTTGTTTGATAATCTTTTATATGATGCTCAAATTATTACTCAAAAAAATGGTCAACTTAGAGACGAAGTCACTAAGATAACCAAAGAAAAAGATAAGTACAAATCTGAGAACATCAAACTAAAAGATATGCTCAAAAGATATAGAGAAGATTTTTCTGATTTATCTACTCAATTAGAAAAATGTAAAGAAAAACCTCAAGAATGTTCTAAAATCTTAGAAGAAAATAACATCTTAAAACAAAATGTTCATGAGTTAGAGAATGACATAAATTGTTTTGTTAATGCTACAAAAACCTTTGAAAATATAATGGGATCACAAAGTGCAATTTTTGACAAAGCTGGTATAGGTTTTAGATCGTGTCAAAAGAAAAAATTATATGAAAATTTCTTTGTTCCTCCTAAAGAAAAGAAAGTTCAAAAATATAAATGTTCTTTTTGTCTTAAAGATGGACATATTGAAAGATTTTGTTTTAAGAAAAACAAACAACATTCTAAGACCAAACTTAGAACATTCTCTAAAAGTTTTCAAAATTCTAAGAGAAATAACTTACCAAAACTTCCATATAAGGAATCATCTTATAAAAAGACTCCTTATAAGAAAATGTTCACTAACAATCAAGGACCCAAGAATCTATGGGTACCTAAAGCACTATTAACGCCAAATGCAGGAATGCCATCTAGCAGTCAAGAGAAAGCCTTGGTACTTGGACAGTGGTTGCTCAAGACATATGACTGGAGATAGACAAAACTTCCTTGCATTTAAAGAAAAGGAAGGTGGAGTAGTTACCTTTGGAAATGATGGGACAGGTAAAATCAAAGGTAAAGGTACTATTGGTAAGATTAACTCCGCTAAAATTGAAAATGTTCAATATATAGAAGGACTTGGACATAACTTGATAAGCATTAGTCAATTATGTGACAATGGTTTTGAAGTTATATTTAATCCTAACACATGCAAAATCAAAAAGACTTCTTCTGGTAAAACTCTTTTTAAAGGCATAAGAGAAAAGAATATTTATGTTATATACTTAGATGAACTACCTATTGAATCATGTTTTGTCTCTATTGAAAAAGACAAATGGACATGGCACAAAAGGACTGGTCATGTAAGTATGAAAACTATTTCAAAATTTTCTAAACTTGATTTAGTAAGAGGTTTACCAAAGATAAATTTTGACATAGATAAAGTATGTGAATCATGTACAAGAGGAAAACAAGTTAAAAGCAGTTTTAAACCAAAAGAATTTATTTCAACAAAAAGACCTCTTGAACTACTTCACATAGATTTATTTGGTCCTGTCAAAACAACAAGTCTTGGTGGGAAAAATTATGGTTTTGTCATTGTTGATGACTTTTCAAGGTTCACTTGGGTACTTTTTCTAAAACACAAAGATGAATCCTTTGATGCTTTTAAAACCTTCTGTTTAAAGGTTCAAAATGAAAAAGGTACCACTATCATATCTGTAAGAAGTGATCATGGAGGAGAATTTGAAAACACTCTCTTTGAATCATTCTTTAATGATAATGGAATCTCTCATAATTTTTCTTGTCCAAGAACTCCTCAACAAAATGGAGTTGTTGAAAGGAAAAATAGAACCTTGCAAGAAATGGCAAGAACTATGATTAATGAGTCTTATGTTGAAAAGTATTTTTGGGCTGAAGCTGTTAATACTGCTTGCTATATCTTAAATAGAGTTACCATAAGAAAAGTTTTGAATAAAACACCCTATGAACTTTGGAAAGATAGAAAACCAAATATTTCCTACTTTCATATTTTTGGATGTTATTGTTATATTTTAAATATCAAAGACAATTTGGGTAAGTTTGATTCAAAATCAGATAAAGGATTATTCTTAGGATACTCTCTAACTTCTAAAGCATATAGAGTTTATAACTTGAGAACACAATCTTTGGAAGAAAGCATGCATGTTAAATTTGATGAATATGAAGATCAATCTAAGATTGTTGATGAAGAAGAAGAGGAAATAGAAAAGAATAATCAAGATCATGATACTCCACAAGAACCTTCACCATTTGTTCCTAAATCTCTGAGAATTATAAATGATCATCCTCAAGAGCAAATAATTGGGAATGCTGAAGATGGAGTAAGAACTAGAAGATCTCTTCAAAATTTGGAGACCAATCTAGCAATGATCTCTCAAATTGAGCCAAGAACAATTAATGAAGCTGTCATAGATGAATCTTGGACTGATGCTATGAAAGAAGAACTTCTACAATTTGAGAAAAATGAAGTATGGAAACTTGTTCCAAGTCCACAAGATCATTCAATCATTGGAACAAGATGGGTTTTTAGAAACAAACTTGATGAAAATGGCAAAGTGGTAAGAAACAAAGCAAGATTAGTAGCTCAAGGGTATAATCAACAAGAAGGTATTGATTATGATGAAACCTTTGCTCCGATAGCCAGGTTAGAAGCTATTAGAATTTTTTATGTTGGACTAGGTTTATTCATTTATTTATCTTCTTTAAAAAACAATTTTGAGACGTGATATTTTTCAAAAAATGAAATAAAAAGTGATTTTTTTATTTTAGTTTATGCGGGTGGGTGCGGGAACGGGGCGGAGAAACCCGTTCTCTATTGGGGGCGGGGGTGGGTGTTAAAATATTACCCCCGACTAAATTTGAGGGCAAAGGCGGGGATGATAGAGGGAGGCGGGGGCAGGGGTGGTATTGCTTAAACCCGCCCCCACCCCGCACCGTTGCCATGCCTAATTCTACCCACTATAGACTAACAGATAAAAAAATACATAGTAGGCAAGAAAATACATGATTTTGATGTAGTTTTTTCTTCTAATTTTATCTTTTAGAAATAGCTCTTTTATCCAGTTTAATAATTGTACTAAATTCCAATATTAAATTTAAATAAAATCTTATCCTTAAATCAATATTAACAATTAACAAATTCAATACATAAACTAATTCTAATTTATCTAAACCGTCAAAAACATTTCTTCAATCAATATTTTAAGTTCCACCAAAGAGAGATTTTTATATTATTATGATGAAAAATAAACTCTCGAAAAGTTCTCATTTTTTTTTAAAATAAAAAAGTTCTCATCTTTTATTATAAAAAAAAAACAAATTCTCATTTTTGTAGATGATATCTGGTGTACCGCTTCAAGATTTGGAGGTATTTATCCCTAATATTTTAACAGATATAAATTTTATAAAATATATGATTGAAAGTTATATCATATATTAGATGATTTGTGTAAAATTTCAGAAAAATCCAAAATCATTTGATATGTTATTGAGACACATCAAAATTAACGGTTTGTGTGATATTTTTAAACATCGTTAATCTTTCTGTATCTCAATAACAATATTAAATAATTTTAGATTTATCTGAAATTTTACACATATAATTTATATGATATAAACTTTAAATTCAATGATATATTTTACAAAAATTTATATCGGCTAAAATATTATTGAATGATTCAGAGAAAAATACCCTCAAATAATCATGAAGGGGTAGATTAAAAAAATCTCCTTTTTAACACAAAAAAGTTTCTAGTCTTCTAAAGCTCTTTCATTCACTTTCTCTTCTTTATGTTCAAAATCACCCTTCCTAACCAGGCCCTTAAATTATTTTAGGAGAGTTAGAAGCACTCACTTTTCAACCTTATCTAATAATTTTTCTCTAATTAGTTGAAATTAACGTATAGGTCACTCACTTTGATAATGTGTATGTGGGTTTGCACCGAAAAAAATTGATTTTGAATGAATTGATTATATAAAATTGATTCTAGAGAAAATTTATTTAACTGTAAAGTGGTTTATGTTTGAATTCATTAAAATAAAAGTGAGTTGAATATTAAATTTGAGTGCAAAAATTAATTCTAAAACTATAATTTTTATCTTCAAGTATAATCTTTGAATCATAATTGATTATACCTTAATGAAATCAAACATATCAAAATCAATTATACACATCTAACATCAATTTAACCCTTTTAGAATCAAAACAAAACATACACCATATCTTTCATAAAATAGTGAGATATACATGACTAACATGAGTTTCATTGAATTGAATGATAGAGTCGATATTTTTTTGGTCGAGACTGAGATAATTTACCGTCTAACGCAGTGACTAATCCATCGCTGGATTAGAAATACTTCAAAATGTTGGACAACTGGCCCAAAATTTTAAAATTCCTTCGTATCTAAAATAAACATCAAACCATCAACTTTTAGTTAAGGAATGATAAACTTCAAAGAGTTAATTATAGAGTCAATATTAACTGTTAGGGAGTGTTTAGAAAATAATGTTGCTATCACTCCTCGAATTATTTTCCTCTCAGTTAATCCAATAAGTGCGCGCGAGAATCCAAATTCATATGCATACACTAGTTGGAAGCATTAAGTATTTGCAGCAGAAGGATATGTTTCTTTGAAATGGTTTTAATTTTTTAATTGAACAAACCAATAATTCAATTTGGACACGTGAAGTTAATGCAATTGAAGCAGTAGCACTGAGGAAAGCAATTCTGAATTTACGTATATGATAATGAAAATAAGATAAAGAAATTAAAGTTGAAGCAAGATAAGGAACAAGGGGACCACTATTTCCCTCTTTTGTTTTTATGTTCTGGAAAATGTTAATTACTAAATTCACATAATTGTAAAAGGTAGTAATAACTAATAAGAACACCAAAGTTACCATTGGTTGTATTGATGAAACAAAACAAGTTGTGAATTATTTTAAATTTTTTGATGTAATGAGGTAAGGCAGTTATTTGAGGTAGTTGCAGCTTTAAGAAGAAAAATAACACTGTGACGCAAACCATGCACATGCAGTAAATTAAGAGACCGATATTTCTTTTTTCTGATTTTCACCACAAATTTAATTTAATTCGGGAGTCATACATCAAATTATTTTAGCCTCTCTCAAACACATGCGGGGATCGAACTGTAATTTTTTATATAAAGCTCAGCGCCAATTAGCACGATACCAACTTACGTTTGGCTAAGAGACCAATATTTACAGCAATAGACTTTGTTTTGCCAAACTCACAATTAGTTTTTTATATTTTTTAATTTTTCTTTCTCTTTTTTGATTTATGTGTTGAATTGCATCCAAACAACCAGTAGACAGTAAGATTCTTGGACTGTATGATTTGTGTAATTGGGCAAGTAGAAAATGATCCAGCTTGTGATGAAAATCATGCAATCACTCACTCACAAACAAGCATGCTATGTTGTTGTGTAGTAACTAGTAAGCACTCTGTTTTCAGAGTTATAGAGCTGGGACCATTATATAGATTGCTTGTTTGGTCTGATAACTTGCTAATTTAAGAGATCAATCGCAGAGTCTACCAGCATAATTGTAATAAAAATTGTACTTAAAGAGTGTCCGAATGAGATGGCAAAGTTTTCTTTTAGCTTAATTAAAGTCCTGGGTTAGATCTATATATGGCTTAGGCATGCACCAGCGTTAAAATCTTAGGAAAAGTTTGATGTTCATTTGGATCTCACGAAGCTTGAGAGATTAATCTCTACAGTTGTACGCAGATGATACATGATTTACACCTAAAAAATTGTTAGAATTGATTTAGTATACTAGTATATCATATAATGTTGAAAAAATTTAGGTAAGTTTTGATTTTAGAACAAAGAGATCCATTTTTTTTATTAAGTGTATTATCGTATCATAATAATGATAAGTCTAATTTTGACAAACAATTTGGAAGAAAAGGACTAACTTGCATTAAGATACTCAACTCAATGACCCAAAATAACCATTTTAGAGTTAAGAGACTAAATTAAACTTCCAAAATGCATTTTAGGACAAACTTATATCTTACTCTAAATGATTTTTTTTTTCTAAGAACTGAATTGAATATATAGTACTGGCTTTAGAAAAGCAAATGTGCCGCAAAAGTACTACTAATATACATGGGAGTGACAGACCAATATTACAAATTGTCTCGTACCATATGAAATCGGGTCCCTTCTAGATTTGATTACACTACTAATTAACTTTTGTGTCCTTATCAACGTCTACATCACATTATTATGAGCCATGAGGGGTCTACATACTCGGATTGGAAAACAAATAAATAACCAAATCTAAAAACACGCAAACACACGTTCATACATCATTCTTTTTCTCATATTCATTGGTTTTTGTGACCTTCATCTTTATCCCAATCTACTTCATTCAAGTAAGGTTAATGTAAAATACTAATCATTAACTAAACCTTACTTATTTTAGAACTTGTCTTTGAATTACTTACTAGTTACTACCAAGATTTTTTTTTCACATTTGTCTTTCACTAATTTCTTTCATTGTCTAATTTGAAGTATTCAACACATACAAAATCTTCAATGTGGTTATTTATAGGGATGTAATGTATAATCCTTTTGCTAACAAATAAAATTGTCACCATCAAATGTATAATCCTTCAATGTGGGCTTTATATTGTTCACACATTGATTTAAAATGGACATAAGATTGTTAGAATTTATATTGGGGGATGATGCATCCAACTTGAACAGGAATATGATGATATAGTGATGATGATATAGTTGACATGACCATATATATATATATATATATGATGAATGAACAAAAAATAACACTGTAGTAAAAGTTACAAGATGGTGGATCGTGGATGCAGATCAAGTTTGTGACAAGAGAAAAAAGTCGCAAAGTTTCCCGCAGAGGGTTAAACTCAAAATAAAGCAAGGTAGTTTCAGTATTGCTGCATGGTAAGTTCGTTAACAAATCTGGCACATGAAGCATAGGGTTTCCATCAGAGTCTGATCCGTCTAGAAAAGTGTTCTTTCTTATACTCTTTCCATTTTAAAATGATTTTTATTAGTTTAAAAAATTTGTTTCAAAATAAATTTCATTTTTAATTTCCAATCAATAATTTTCAATTTTACCCTCTAATTATGTATTATTTTATACACTATTCCAAAGGAAACAAACCAATATTATAGAGTTAATTTAGTAAAAGAGTAGTATTGTTTTTGACATAAAGATTGCATTCCTTAATAATTATGCAAAAGACTAAAACGACATATTTTAAAACAGATGGAGTAATAGGTTTTCACTGAAGTACTAATTAATAATCTGAAATTTAGTGGAATGATAAATAAAAATTGAGGAGTACTAGTAATTTTTGAACAAATTATGTAATATTCTCATTCTAATTCTTGGTTGAAATTAACTTGAATCTCTTAGTGCGTGTTTGATTTTAATTTTAGAGGGGTTAAAATTGATTCTGACATGTTTGGTTCCTGTAAAATAGAATTAATTTGGTCTCAAGAATTGATTCTACTTAAAGCTAAACATTGTAGCTTGTGACTCTAAAATTGATTTTTACACTAAAATTTAATGTTCAACTCACTTTTAATTAAATTTATCCAAACATAAATCACTTTATCTTCAACTCAATTTTAACTACAATTAATTCTACAATATCAATTTACTCAAAATCAATTTTTCTCACAACATGACCAAACATACACACACACATACTATTTTAAAAATAAATCTACATAAAATGGTGGAACCTACATAAATATTACATGATTAGGGGAAAGTATTAGGAAGAATGGAGATGGACTGATGGAGGCAATGCAATGGGTTATAGGCCGAGTTCAACCGATAAAACAAAGTATGGAGCTTAATTGAAATTAGCATAAGCCAGCCAGTGGCGGAGTCAGAAAACTTACAAAGCCCGGGCTAAATCTCAAATTTAAACAAAAATTTCAGTTTTTAAATAAAAAATTTCAATTTAAAAAAAAATATCAGTTTTGCCCTAAATTAATCCCTACAAATCTCAATTTTACTCTAAACTAACTTCTAAAATCCCAAAAATTATATTTTACAATGAAAAATCTCAGTTTTGAACTAAAACTTCTATTTTGTCCTAAATTAATCCCTAAAAATATTAATTTTACCCTAAATTAACACCAAAAATTATATTTTACAATGAAAAATCTCAGTTTTGAACTAAAAAACTTCAATTTTGTCTTAAATTAATCTATAAAAATATCAATTTTACCCTAAATTAACACCTAAAAAAATTCTATTGGGCTGAGCCGGGCTGTAGCCCTACCAGCCCGGGTGCTAAAACTGCCCCTGATCTATAGAGACTCCAAATCTCCAATAGATATGCAGATGGTCCAATAGAATTCGCTTTCACTTCATTTTGTTGATGATGTATTCGAAGTTTCTACTTTGCGTCTAATTACTACGTAATCTTCTTTTTGAACTTAGACCTTCTTCTATACGAGTATATTCCAAAACAAAAGTTTAATCAAATTTATTACTATTAACTAGCACATCTCCTACTGTAAAAGTTCAATCAAATTTAATTTATCTCATAGTACAAAATTTAACTTGAATTCTTTGGTAAAATTGATTGATCATTTGACATTGAAAAGAATAGTAGTAGTAAGATATTTTAGGGTGTAGCTGCGGCACACAAAGGATAATAGACTGCACTAAATCATTAAAGCGGAAAATGATTAATGCACTTACCTTTAGCCACGTTTCCAACTCATTTACATCAAACGGATCCCCCACTTCCAAGTAGGACACTATCCAAGCTAGCTAGGTATGGTAAAATTTCTGATACCTGGCACGTGCTTGTGGGGATTTGGAGTTCTTTGAAAATAATGTAGTAATTTTAAGGCAAAGTTAGCACTCTCACAATTCCACTCATTGTAGGTATTGCATAACCTAAAATATTTAGCTCAGCAAAATGATTCATGCATCACAGAAAGCTACTTATTCTCTATTCTTTCAATTTATTGGTGCATATGGGTGGAGCCTCTTACATCTAATATATTCCAAATTCTCATGATATTAATGTAAATTAAATTAAATTATATTGAAAATAAATAAATTTTATCCTATAGTTCTAAAAATATATAATTAAGCTAAACTTAAGCACAAGATGTGCTAAGCAGCTCACAAAATAGAGGCAATTACAATGATAGCAAAAGACAAGAAGACAAGAACTACATCACTAATAAGAGATTGAATTGACTAGCTCAGCCCAATAACATTCGAATACATGTCAATATAGATAATGATAATCTTTAAAGAAAATCAATGTTATTTGATATTAAAACATTGAAGAATATAATATGAACGACCTTGATCATCTACATGGCACGTAGCAAATCCTACTGCTCGTTGACATATCCATTCTAACAGTACCATGTGAGTGTTCTTTTTATTTCAAATCACAAGATCTTTCCTAAATAGGAAACTTAAACTACTAACCACAAACAACTTTGTGTGGTGATAAAGGAAAGGATATAAAATAAGAAAAGTTTCACCTATGCATATATATAGTTTTTATTTGTTTAATTGCTCAGGTGATCAATGTTTAACCTGTACTAATTTCAATTGGTTTGTTCCATTGACTCAGACAAATATGTGACTTAACAAATGGATCATAGAGGTATATATTAGGATCACTTGAAAAATAAATTAAGTTATCTCTATAGGTTAGACTTTATTTATATAAAAAAAAAGTGAATTTTTCTAACAAATTTGAATTGAAAAACTCTTAAAATCACATTTACAGATTTAGAAGACACGTGTTATACACGAATTTTTAAATAAGATTTAGAAGATTAACAATCTCTCATACAAAGAAGCCAAAGTAAAAAGTAAATGACATAAAAACATGTTGATTGTCGCAACATATATGTTCTTGCTTTGTCACTTTGTTTTAAGCGGCTTTGAAAACCGTCTTTTCAATAGAGAAATTCTCAATCACTAATCCTTTCATACATACATATTCTCCTCCTACCTATTAATACACAACACCTATGTCAAGTCACCTTGATTGCAAATAACTTACATACTCAAAAACAAAAAAAATTATGACATACTACTATTTTTCCTCACAGCTACATGTTATATATATGATGAAAATGTTACAAGTTAACATGTAGAAATCGTCACCGCCTCAAAAGTGTTTACTTTGTTGTTGCTATATATTGTCTGTTCCCAATATCACTATTTTATTCATTTTTTCACTATCCTTTCTTCTTTCTCACCAATCTATACACTCACTCCAACTCCAACAGTCTGATACATCTCTCACCAATTCCTCTCTTTTTCTCTCTGCTCTTCCATTCCTCTGTTTTTCTCTGTTTATTCAGTTACCCTTTAAATACTTGTCCATCTTTTTCTCCTTTCATATCCATCTGAAAAATGGACTCTAACCAGTTAAAACCATCTTCTTCCTCATCATCATCAGAAGATCAGATTGACATGATGTTGATGATGATGATGCAACTCCCTGAATTTTCTTCATCTAACGGTAATAACAACAACAACACCACCATCATCAATGAATTTCAACCGTCAGATCATCAACAACAACTCTATGCTTCTACTAATACACGCCCTCTTGCAGATTTAATCGATAACCCTCCAAATCCTATACCTAACTGGTCTTCAAATTCATCATTATTCACTCATCACTTACCTTCACAATCAACAAACTCAATCTCTTTCACTACTAATAACAACTCTACTACTACTACACCACCAATAATCCTTCAACAAACACCACCAACGTTGATGTTTTCGGATTCGAACAACAACGACGTTGTTACAAATACGAACCATTACGGTGGTGGTGCAGCGTCGCCATCTGAGAAACGTAACTCGATGGCGGCGATGAGGGAAATGATATTCAGAATAGCAGCTATGCAACCAATTTACATAGATCCTGAATCAGTAAAACCACCAAAGAGAAGAAACGTGAAGATTTCAAAAGATCCACAGAGTATAGCAGCTAGACATAGAAGAGAAAGAATAAGCGAAAAAATAAGGATATTACAGAGAATGGTACCAGGTGGAACCAAAATGGATACTGCATCAATGTTAGATGAAGCTATTCATTATGTTAAGTTTCTTAAAACGCAACTTAAGTCGCTTCAGGAACGTGCTTCTGTAACCAACAATAGTTCTTCTGGGATAGGGTTCCCTGTTTCATTGCCTAAGCCTTATCAAGGTCGTAATGTTGATCATTATGCATGATAAATTTGATTGTTTAAGGTTTAATTAGTGCAGCATGTGTGTGATCAATTATTGATTAAATAGTATATTAGTATTTTCTGTTTATTTTAAGGTTCAGCTGGCACTTTAGTCTATATATCATAGAATATTTAGCATAATTTGGTACCAAAACTATGTATACTGCCCTGTTTATCATGCGTTCTAATTCTATCTCGTTAATTAATTAATTAATTAACATTGCCCATTCAGCTTAATATTTTTTTCAAAGTTCTTAGAAAAATAGAAGTCTAGTAATTTAGAGTTCGAAGCAAGCAAATTCTGATATTAAGTGGTTTCAATTTCATCTCAAATTTAGTTGTAGGAATTAAATTGTGGTCCTCTTTATTACGTCAATCACCACCAAATCTACTAATTGTTTGATCAGCTTAAATTTTTAATCTACTCGATCTAGTATTGTTCAAGTATACTAATTAATTTATCATAAAATGGATTGATCTCTAATTTTTCTTTCTCTCTGGTAAAGTGTGAATTGCTTGTGTACGTTTTCATATTTATTTTAGAGCAACGAAAACATGATCAAGTTGTATATATATTTTTTTTTGGTATGGTTGTATATTTTTATTTTGATTTCAAGTAGATATGAACATTTTATTAATAAAAATATTGAAGCGAGTGTGGGTGTGGCAGTTTTATCAAAAAATAAAGTGTGGGCGTGGCAGAAAGGAAAAATAATTATCTAAAGGCATATGAATGAGGATAACTCCATTGATATTTATATTATTATTAAGTTGATTGAATAAATAAATAATGGAAGATATGAGTTATGTACATTAATTATTTTTTTATTTTTTTTATATTAATAAGTAGTTTTAATTCCTTCTCAAAAATAGTTGCGTGAGATCGAACTGTGGTCTTTTCTATCAAATTCAGCATCAATCACTCTAAATTAATTATTGTTTAGTAACATTATACTACTGGATAAGGTTAAATTATATTCAAATTGGTGGTTGAAGTAAAAGAAAGTTAATCTAATTTCAGCACATTATAATACTTTGTTTAAATATATTTTTGTACCCATGTTCAGCACATTAAATATTAGCATAATTGAACAGAATTATGTATCTTATCAAAACATTTTTGTAGGATGAGGGAAGCAGGGAACGAACAATGTGCTGAACATGGGTGCAAGAAAATTTTAGGCTCCCGCCGTTGGGTACACATGTGCGGCCATAACGGGAAACAAGCTGATCTTGGTTTCAGTCTTTCAGAGGCCCAAAAGTTAAGGTTTATACACACGGAGTAATTAATATTTGATCACAATACTTAGATATGCACATTGCACATACAGTAATAGTAGAAAATTATATAAAGATAAAATAACAGTAGAAAATAATATGCTCAACCTTTCTACTCATAAGATAAATAAATATTACAAGAGGTTATTGAAAAACCACCATTCTCTCATGTAAGAATCCTCCAATAAAATATAAGATTATTACGGGAGTAAGATATAAATCACACAATATCATTTCATGACTTATTACACATCTTTTTAAACGGTTATTATTTTTTTATTAAACTTTTTTTTTTGTATGGAAGCTAATAAAAAGAAAAAATAAAACTAAAAAAAAAAACAAAACACGGAGGAAGAAAGTTCTCATTGCGTCATTTCTAAGAAGATCACGAAGGCTTTCTGGAGAAGATGTATGAGTCAGGAGGTCGGCATCTGATGATGCTCCAAGTTTAGCGAAGAAGTCTGCACATTGATTCTCTTCTCTAATAGTGTGATGGGGAGTACCATTGGTTTGAGATAACAACTCCTTGATATCCTGGATCAACACAGCATAAATATGATACTTAACTTGTGGACCTTTGACGAGGTTAACACAGAGTAAAGAGTCAGAGTAACTGACAAGTTCATCAATATTCATGTCTTTGGCCAACAAGAGGCCCCTAGAGATAGCAGTCAGTTCTGCAAGCAATACGTCAGATGATCCTATTTTTTTTATTAAACTAAATATATAATCTGCGTACAACTTCAAAGACTAATTAATTCTTTCGAGGTAATTGAAATTTATTTAAGAGATTGACCTCTCTCAACAAATACTTCTCCATACACATCAGTTGGAGATCGAATTCAGAACCAAATATTTAAGAGGATTAGGTATCTACCACTTATGTCATACTATATTGATAACAATTATCATTTTAATTATTTTGTTTACCAAATATAAAATGAAAATGAAAATCAAGATTTCTAGTTCTAGTGATACTTATCTCGATCAAACTTTGAACTATTAAAATATTTTTTTTTTAGAAATTAGATGATTAACATAAAAAAAAAAGTATATTATCTAATATTTTAACTATTTTACTATATTAAAAAGTTCAATATACTTATGTCTTTATCAAAAAGAAAATGTACTATCACTATTAAGTTAAGGGTCATGTTAGTATATACTTTAAGAGTAGATTTTAAAAATACTTCTAATAATAATTTTATCTTAAAAAAAATAATGTTTAACTTTTAAAAATATAAAATACTCAAGTTTCAATATAATTTTTTTTTTGCTTCAAAAAAATATAATTTTTTTTATTAGTATACAAACAAATACTTTAAAAACACGTGTTAACATTTACTTTAGATTAGGGTAATTATTAAGGTTCTCCACAACATTGCTTAATTAGAAGTACTGCTTAGCAAGCAAAACGGAGTATATTTTTGAAGAAAAAAGTGTGTAGATAGATCGCACATATACGTACATTAACATTTTAAATATTTTTGTTTAATTTTCTCCAATGAGAGCATAGCATGATTGAGCACCCAATTTCCCAGCAAAAGTTGAAATGTGAGGTGTCTGTGCGCTGGGGAAACAAAGTGCATAGAGTTGTGTGTAGGAGCAGCAAGAATTAGCAACTAGAAATAGAATAGAAATTGAGGATGCATGAGAAATACACGTGATTATCTGACAGGATTGCGGTGGTTGGTTGGTTGCGTTTACGATCAGGCACGGCGATGACGTTGTTACTTCTCAATACCCTCACACGTGATACCCATATGCTTTGTCAACCATTTCATCTTACGTGGAACTCCACGTCGGAAATTTCGAACTATACATGCAGTATATAGATCACATGTCAATTGGTCCACTGTAATACAATATGTTATCACATTTTATATTTTACCAAAATATATTACTAGTATCACATTAATCTGTGCACTTTAAGGTTCTGTTTGGATTGATGGTATAGAATGGAGCGGAGCGGAATATAACGGAACGGAATGGAACGGAATAGAGATTCCATTCCATTGTTTAGATATTTTATGACAGAGCGGAACAAATTTTCCGCTCCATTGTTTGGAAAATGAATGGAATATAATGAGTTATAACTTTTTATTCCAATTTTATTCTTTATGTATTACTTATTAATATGTTAAATTTTCTACTCAATTCAGTCAACATGCTCACAAAATTAAACCTAAATCACAAAATTGCAGATACATAAATATAGTAAAAGAAAGTTATGTCTCACTTTTTTTCCCAGCACAAACCAGACCAATTCATTACTACCTTTTGTTTTCATTTTTTGTTTCAAGTAAAGCCTAAACAACACGTAGTCTACCTCTTACATATATATGAGAGTTTAATGTTATAAGATCAATAAAATATTCAAATGATTGTTCAACTTCCGTAATTAAAAAATCAAATTATTGTTTATAGCCATATCAAACAGAGAGAAGAAGAAAGAACGATACACATAAGATAGAAGAAGAAGAAAGAACGATGCAGGTTGTGGAAAATTAATTGAAACTTGAAAGAATTAGAGGGGTAAAATTGTATTTATTTGTTTATTGTGTTCTATTCTATCACATACACCCCAATTTGGGCGGAATGAAAAATTAGAGGAATTGATGGTATTGGATGGAATAAGTTCCATCACACTCCATCCTATTCCATTCATAATTTACAAAACCAAACAATGGAATCTCATTCCATCCCACTCCATCCCATCACACTCCATCGCATTCCATCAATCCAAACAGACCCTAATAGTAATATTCTTTCATAGGGAGCGGATTAGAGGTTTTTCCAAGTGTAGTGGGTGTTTTTGAAGGTTTGAAACTTGCTAAGAAGTTGGGGTTTTAAAAAGTAGAAGTTTATGTCGACTCGAACGGTGCAACCACAAGTGTTCAAAATAGCAGAGAGGATTGAGGAGAGTGATGGGGTCTCGGATGGTCTAACATATTCGACAAATGTTGGATTTAAATTGAGAGATAACGTTGTCTCATGTTTATAAGGAGGCTAACAAAGGATAATGATGTGTGGTACGACTAGCACTGCGACGTCAAACGACGACGGTTTAATATTTCCACTCATAAACCCCAACCTTCCCATGAATTCCGCAAAAGAAGGAGATATTAGTTTGACTAGCCAATTGAACACCTACACGTCACCAGTCGTTAGTTTTCGTTACCTTTTACCTCGTACCAAATAATATTCCTGGGCAAACAAATGTGCTGATTGTCTCGCTGAAATGGTATAGAGATAAAGTTTTTTCATGTTTATAGGGAAGCAAATAAATTTGAGTAATGGTGTAGTTGTTTTTGATGTTTGTCCGGATAATATTCAGAAACTGTGACGATGATGCTGAGCCGACTCCAACATTTAGGAGGTCCTGTTCGAATATTAAAAATAGACAATTTTTTATTAAATGATTTTTTTGTCAAAAAAATAATAATAAATGATTTTCTTAAAAAATAAAACATCTTACATTTAAATTCTAAATAACATATTTTGAGGCATTGTGCTATCGCACACCTTGCATGCCCACTAAGACTGGCCTTGCGATGATGTAATTACATCTCCGCGTACGGTCTTTTGTAGTTTTTCTTCTGAGCACTTAACCCTCCCTTTTTCAAAAATAAAAAACTTTAAAGTGTACTCCCTCTATTTATAATTACTATTATATTTGATTTAAAATACGTACTCCTAAATTAACATTTTATTTTGATAAAAGTGAGTTTTGTGCATCAATGATGTGATGGAAAAGCAACAAAGTCTCTTGAGCAAAAAATAAAAAGAGGGAACTATTTGTGTGGGCTCAATATTTGAAAATTGTTGGGCCTTATACAATTTGTGGTGATTATTGGGCCTCACCTTGGAACCCCTCCCCCCCCAACCAACACTTTGTGACCTCCATTTTTGCGCTGAATTACTTTTCCTTCATCACTAGTTTACTGTGTAGTACTTTTCTTTTTCTTCAAAAAAAAAAAAATTGTTAAAAGGTGAGAACCAGATTTAGGGGGAAGAAGAGGGTTTACGTTTAGGTCAGTGAAAATGGAAGACGGTGAGATAGAAGAAGTCCCAATCCCAATGGCAGAGGAAGAAGAACAAACCTCAGAAGATCTCAAATCAGACGAATCACCCTTCGAATTACTTCACAACAGTAAATCTTCCATCCAAACTATCATCTCCGATATCCTCACCATCAAAAAAGAATCCAAACCTAAACACCTCCTTCGCGATCTCGTCACTCAAATGTTCCTTCACTTCATTACTCTTCGCCAGGTACCTAGGGTTTACACTAATTGTTCAACAATTTCATTATCCGTGTTGACGTGTTAGTGTCTGTATTGTGCCCGGTGTCCGTGTCAGTGTCTGTGCTTCATAGAAAATTACAATTTAGATAACTTTCATTTAATTTTTTTTTAAATTTTTTTCAGGCGAATCGTTCTATTTTGATTGAGGAAGATCGTGTTAAGAGGGAAACGGAAAGAGCGAAGGCACCGGTGGATTTTACGACTCTGCAGCTTCATAATTTGGTGTATGAGAAGAGTCATTATCTTAAAGCAATTAAGGCTTGTAAAGATTTTAAGTCGAAGTATCCTGACATTGAGCTTGTGCCTGAGGAAGAATTTTTCCGTGATGCGCCTAAAGATATTAAGGATTCGGTTTTGTCGAAAGATAGTTCTCATAATTTGATGCTCAAGAGGCTTAATTTTGAGCTATATCAGGTGATAATTTGATATTCAGTTGTAAAACTTTACCTAGTATATATTGAGCATTTCGTAATTAGCTTGATTTTAGTATGGATAACGAGGTGATAAATGAAATTGCGGTGTGCATTAGATATATAGTGTATATTTAGAAGATAATGTGATATCGGTTTGTTGGATTTTGGCACAAGTTTATACCGCCTCTTACTAAGTTACTATATCACGCATTTGTCCTTGTCAAAAGAAATTTGATATCTATGTATATACAAGGTAGGGTTGTGTTATTTCATATCTCAGTTTTGCTAGAAATGTATAAATATGATCATCTTTAGGGAAAAGTTACTTGATATTTTGGTGTGAAGTTAAGAGAGTGTGTATTGTGTTTATCTGTCAAATGCAATGTAGTCTTGTATCACGTGGGTTAGTCTTTAAATATGCTAGTTATGTTCTCTTGAAGATGAAAATTTGCTAATATGCATTCTTCGAGCTCTCTTCCAAATAGCTTTAAATATGCTTACGATTCTTATATGATATTTGTATCAGCGTAAAGAGCTCTGCAAACTTCATGCGAAACTGGAACAGAAAAAGAAAATCCTTTTGGAGACTATTGCAAACCGAAAAAAGTTCCTGACAAGTCTTCCTTCACATCTCAAGTCTCTTAAGAAAGCATCCTTGCCTGTACAAAACCAACTAGGAATGTTGCATACAAAGAAACTAAAGCAGCATCATTCAGCAGAGTTGCTTCCACCACCTCTTTATGTGATTTACTCACAGCTATTGGCTCAAAAGGAGGCCTTTGTTGAACCCATTGGTCTGGAGATTGTAGGAAGTCTGAAAGATGCTCAAGCTTTTGCTCGTAATCAAGCCAACAAGGACACTGGTAAGTGAGAGCTGATACGTGAATTTTAGCATTCTTTGGATATACTGCATGTTACCAGCTCTATTGACAGTGTATATTCTGACACCGGATTATATTTATATAAAAATCATTTTTTTATGATTTAACTTCAAACTAATGTGTCACTGCAAAGGTATTATTCAGGACATTCTTAGCTATGGAAAGTTATGGATAGTTGTAATGCTAACATCTAAAAGAAGAAAGTTAATTACAAACACTGAATTACTTCACAATTGCCGAATTTATTATTGGTCCTAATTTTGTGTTTCCTTCACTTTATATGCAATCTTTCTATACAAGAACCCTGTGTGGCTCTAGAGTTTTTTAAGTATTTGAATATTTTTATAATGAATCTTAATTATTTGTTATTTTCTTTGGTTTGATGAATAAAGTGTTCAATATGATGTGAGTTTGTTTTTATAACTCAGGCATTTCCACTGTCATGGAGAGTTCCAAATTGGAAGATGATGTTCATGATGATGAAGAAGACGGTCAGAGACGCAGAAAAAGGCCAAGGAGGGTAGAAGTCAAGGAGAGCAATGACCAAGGGGGTTTATTCAAAAGTCACCCACTTAAGATCATTATCCACGTGTATGAAGACGAGACCTCTAATCCTAAGCCTGCGAAACTCATTACTTTGGGGTTTGAGTACTTGGTGAAGTTGAATATCGTATGTGTTGGAATTGAAGGATCTAATGACGGTCCTGACAATGACATCTTATGCAATTTATTCCCCAATGATACAGGACTTGAGCTTCCTCACCAGGTTTGAATGCTGTCATGTTATGGGCATGTTTTTCATTTAGCTATCAGTATCTTTGATGTATTCTCCAACTCATTATCTTCCATTTATTCCATTTGAATGATGATGCAGTCGGCCAAACTCTTTGTTCAAGATGCTACTGCATTCAATACTCAAAGAACTTCACGTCCTTACAAATGGGCTCAGCACCTGGCAGGAATTGATTTCTTGCCTGAGGTGTCTCCATTGCTTCCCGCTGACCACAGTGAAGCAGTCAAGAGTGAAGATGTTATATCTGGTCTTTCATTATATCGCCAACAGAACCGAGTACATACAGTTCTGCAGAGAATTCGCTCGAGAAGAAAAGCTCAATTGGCTCTTCTGTGAGTCATGGCTCTAGCATGTTTCCAATATTAGAATTTTAGAATATCAAGGACCTTTTCTTTATGTTCAATGATAAACTCTGTAATTTGATCAACCTAAGATTTGCTATCGGGCTTTGCATTGGTTATGTTTTCATTACTGACCTCTTAGTAATGTTTCTTTATTTGCCTCCCTGTTCTGAATCCTTTTAGTGTTTATGTCGCATGTCAGAATTTTTTCAGTCCATTTACATAAATTCCATTATATTTTCAAGGATCCCTAGTTTATCTTGTTTATCGATGTGATTGGGCATGCTTAAGTTAAAATTTGTGGAATTCTTTGGCTGGATTACAGGGAACAGCTAGAATCTCTTACAAAGCTTGAGTGGCCTCTTTTGTCCTGCAAAAGTGTTCCATGGGCTCTGCACGCTCCTTTGTGCACATTGGATGGCTGGTCACCTATAAGAGCCCTACCTGTACCTAGTGAAGCTTCATCTCCAACTATCATAGATAAAGACGAGCACGTTCAGGAATCAATGGATGTTGATGTAATTGAAAATTCCGGCGTCACAAAAGACGAACCGGATAGTATGACGGAAGATGGGGAGCTTCCGACTTTACTTCCAAAGACGACTAAGTCTGATCACTCCACGCAAGCTAGCTTAATTTCAAAAAGTATCATTCCTTCACTTAATAAAGTTAGGTCACAGAGTTTCAAAAAAGTTGATGATAGTTCTGATTTCTTGCTTGACACTGATAGCGATTTTGATGAGCCTGCACAAATTGAAACTGAACATGAAAATATCATATCTGATTACCTTGCCAAAAAGTCTCCTTCGTGGATGGATTCTGGTGTGAAGGAATTTTTGCTTGTTCTCAGCAGAAAAACCAATGTGGTTGAGAGAAATGTGAATTTAGAAGCCAAGGTAAAGAAGCATTCCCTTTTTAAATACAAAATGTATTCAAGGATCTATTGGCATTTCCACCTAGATTTTTATTTTTTTGACAGATCAAGATCAGTATGGAATATCCTCTAAGGCCTCCACATTTTGCACTGAGTCTTCACTGCAAACCTTCTGGGGAGAACCATTTTGAGAATGATGAATTGGAATGGTACAATGAACTTCGGGCAATAGAAGCGGAGGTGAGTAAATGATGGTTCCAGATGATACTTTAGTAAAATCATTAGACTGTATCTTGTGATATGATTTCTTCAAGGAAGTCCACTTGTATAATCACATGTTTTTCATTCTTGAGGCGAGTCTAAAATTCATTTTCCCCTCACCAAAATGTCCTTAGGTTGAAGTTAAAAATAAATAGAAGAGGAAAAGAATCACCTAATATACCTGCATCATCACGAATGTTGCTATTTCCTTGATTTCTCGTACTCGGTATCTGTTAATGCTTTCCTTTCTAAATTGTAGGTCAACTTACACATGCTAAAGACACTACCTGTCATTGAACATAATTACGTATTGGCTCATCAAGTGAGTTGTCTTGCCATGCTGTTTGACTATTATTTAGATGAGGGGTCATCATCTGAAAGGACGAATTGCACTACCTTGGTTGATGTTGGCTTATGCAAGCCTGTTAGTGGTGGGTTCCTGGGAAGATCTTTTAGAGGAAGGGATCACAGGAAGACTATCTCTTGGAAAGACACGAAATTTACTTCCAGATGATCCCATTTGTGGTAGGTTCCCAGCTAGATCTTTCAGAGGAAAAGACTGTTATACTGATCTTCGAGTTCACTTCAAACTGACTCTGGTAGTAATGTTCAGCTCCAGACAGCTCACATGTAATATATGTAAGGACGTGGAAATTTTAATCCATTGTGTGCATTAGCCTACCATCATTCCGTTTTTTTTTTTGTTGTTGATAAAGCCTACCATCATTCCTTGACTTCACAGCTGAAAAACTGGTTGAGACACTGGTAGATTTTGATGGGGGTCATTTCAGCCATTCATTATTGGCTACTCCAGTTCTTTGTTTGGTAATTACAGCTGCACGAATTTAAGTACGAGCAGTGATAGAAGGTGGAATTTCTAATGACCCTACTGTGATGAGAACTCCTGAATAGTGATTGTAGTAAATTTTTGCAAGTTCATTGTAACTTATTGACATCTTTCTGGGTACTGATATTTTCTTGTAGAGTTTTTCATCGCAAGTCTGTTATTGTGGTTTATAACCTGTGAAAGTTTAGCCACATCATTGAAGTTAGTCGTACAACTATTCTGCAACGTTTGCTCGAGGATGATAGTTCCGTTTAGATAATACTTTATGGTCCTAAATATAAGAGAAAGCTTGGTGACCCAAAATTTCAAGTCATTTGGGGTTGTAACTTCAAATTTATATTTATTCAAAAATATTTTTTACATAAAGTGATATAGGATATTTTTACTCTGCACATACTCCATCCGTCTTTAATTATAAGTTTCATTTGGAAAAAAAATTTGCCCCTAAATATATCCTATGTCTACTAATGCACAAATGATACAGGTTGTTAATGATTTTTATCTACCGTTAGATTGTATAGTTCTATTGCACCTGATAGTTTCATATTGTATCTTTCCCGTTCCTTCCAAATTGTCAATGCTTCACTTACTCGTGCATAGTTCTATAGCATAACAGTTCACAAATGGCTTTGCTATTATTGGATCTATAATTTTATTTTATTTTTCTTCTTTGGATAAAAATCCTTTCAACATTTTTCATAATAAAACATCCAGTAGGGAGTAATTAGTTTTTTGTTGGACCATATTGACTATTGAGTAATTAGTTTTTTGCAACACATTATTGTTGACAAATTCTCTTCCCAACCCAAACACTCTTTTATCTTTTTGAAATTACTTTTTTGCCCATGTGAAAAAGTTCGAAAAGTATTGTTCAAACTTTTTCTAGTTCAAATATTAATTTTCATGGCAATAAAAGTTTAGAAAATACGTCATCGCATGAGCAAAAAATGTAATATTCTGGGGGATAAAAGAATGTTAGGGGGAGAAGAGAATTTTTCTTTTGTTTTGGATTCTCACGATTTTGTATGTGAAATTATAAATAAGGCCTTTTGTCGTTTAGATATATAAAGAAAATCCCTTAGGCTTTGTTTGCGAGTTTAGAGGGGAAGGGAGGGAGTGGTTTTGAAAAAAAGAAAGAAATAAGTGGAAGGAATAGAGGAGTTTGGGAGGGAAGAAGTTTGGAGGGTTATTTTTTCTACATAACACAAAAAACCCCCAATTGGGTAGAACTCAAAAATTGTATTGGATGGGAGTTTGGAGGGTTTATATCAATTCTTAAAATTTAATTAATGTTGTTATAATATTCTTAAATTCATAATATATTAATCATAAGTATTTATTTGTCATTCTCTATAAAAAATACTTTCTCAAAAAATGTAAAAGATTTCTCTATTTTTCTCTCTATTTTCCTCCCTCCAAAGTCCTCCCCTCCCCTCCCTTCCCCTCCAAACTCGCAAACAAAGCCTTAGGAAACCAAAAGTGGATAGAGATGGAGAGAGTTCAACGATGATTTTCACATAGGCTTTGAAATGGGGAAGGGAATGGCCATTTGGGATTGTTCACTATTATCAGTGTTTATGTTATATTTGTGGCCATTTGGAATTTAAGGGTGGTGGCCGAGGTGGTTCAGCTATGTCTCTGCAGGTGGAGGTCGGACAAACTCAAAGTAGAAGAAACCAAAACTGATATGGGAGGGGGAAGACCTAATCCTATGAAGTCTACAATATGATCTGTAAAACTCTTCAATCCAAACAGTTCATACAAATTATGCACGGTGCAACTCTAGTCACTGCAACACTTTATTTTTAAAAATACATATCCTTATTGATACTACTACTTTATATTGGAAGATGAAAATTTTAAGTTAGTATATTAATACGCAAAGGGTATTTTAAGAATATATACCTTAAATTCACTATCCATTTTTCTTGATTTATGCATAAAAGGAAAACAAAAGGTGTTTATAGAAAAGGAAGTATGGAGTATGATATAGTCAATTGGTATAGTGAAATACTGAATATGTTAGCAGAATGTGTAGTACTATTCAATATACCATTTTGTTGTCATATTGTTTGCGGATGAAATATTTAATTTACTCGATAATATATCAATGCCAATAGCAAAATGTGTCGTCTCATAAAAAACTCGTAAGCCACTGGTCCAAAGTCATGAGTAGTGCATTAAATAGAAGTAAGTACATGATGAACAAATGCTTCACCTCTCACCGAATCAAATTCAGTTAAAGTGTGTTCTGCACTAGATTGTCTAACCAATGGTAGCATGGAGTTGGACGCGAACTGAAACATATTCTCACACTACTGTGCATATCCTTCCTAACTATGCAAACTGTTAGCAAGACATCAAAGTTTTCAAGTGCTAATCTAAACTGCAAAAGCCTCAATCTACAGAAAAACATGTATTTATGTGTATATACATAATGTTTTTGACTGCGGAATAATAATCCAATCTTCAATCTACCACGGACCAGTTTGTGTTCGTCTTAAGCATTTTCTCTTGACTTCTCGCTGCAAATTCATCATTTCCTTAACCTGCAATTTCACGGAGTGCTAAACAATTCAGTACTTAGGTTCTATCAATGCCTAGTTGTGACAGTGTATGGAACAGGTGTAAATGGTCCAAAAATATGTTTTAACAGAAATCAGATAGGAAGCTAAAACCATTATTCATGATATCTTGACCTGATTTAGAACCCGCTGCATATGATTTGGAAGAAGCATAAATGATCCATAGTATGTCTAAATAGAAAGCAGATGCCAAAACATTCATAAAAAAATAGTCCACATCACATGCTAGTTCATAATCACTCCTACTGCTTTCATATTGATAATACTAAGTTGCAGGCCAAATGCTATATGACAACAATTAGAATTGTGATAGTTAACTATAGATATGCTAGATATTGGGGTTTCATGAGAAGGGAAATCCTAAACCGAGTTCTCTAAATCTCGAAAGCCTTTAATTCACACACCAGTTACAACTAACTGTAAGAAATGTAGCCAAAATTTATGCGAGAAAAGCAATCTCAACCAGAAATGAGTTAAAAGTTAATACTGATTTTTTGGGCATGATTAACTGATTTATAGGGTTTGAAATCATGAGCTACCATATGCACTGCAGTTGGATTGATATTATATCTCATTTATAGCAGTTTGGTAACATGATCTTATGTCAAAACATGACACTGCTTAAGGAACCAAAAATAGATCTTTTTTTAATTGAAAAACTGTTGCTTTTGAAACCACTAATGTATGTGAGACCCTTAAAACATATTTCTTACTAACTTTATGTAAAATGACCATCAAATCAATTCTACAACCATCAACTGAATACATGACGGAAGATCAAACATGTTAGGAGAGACAAAGGCTCAGTACTAGAGAAAAGCACTCACTACATACTCACAGAAAGTACATGGATTGGTATCTAATCAATTAAAAGAAATTAATTATTTTTTTAATAATTGATGGCATGGGAGCATTAACAGGAGAACCTAAATTAGGTAGTAGTTCTATTATTGGATCACCACTTAACACAAAACCAACCGATCTTATGTTGAACATAACAAGCACACCAAAATATGTTGATTTACCTTCACAATGACCTCTATAACTCTTGGTGAAGAATTGAAAAAATAGAATGTTATATGCAGGAAGCTAAAACCATGATTCATTACACCTTGAGCAACTAGTCACGAAACCGGGCACAACCAAGGACAAGACTGTCCTTTGAAAACTCGTGACATGCAGTTAAGGTAAATTCAAATACATGCAATGACGGAAAACCAAAAAGGAGTGATTTCCATGATTTTTCTGAAATCTGAACTTACTTGATTTTTCTGAATTTCCATGATTTCTTCCTGCAATATTCAAAATAATGGCCGGTTAGGGAATGTTTTAATATAAGAGACCTTTAGTCACAAATTCATGTACAAATGATAGCTTGCATCTGATTATGACATGCGGCAATTGCCAGAATTACCTGCTTTTTCTGAAGTTCTTCATTCTCTTCTTTTAACTTTGCAACTTCTGCTTCCAATTCCATGGTATAAGCCTGAAAAAGAAAAAGAAAAAAAGAATGTAAGACTGAAATTACAACAGATATTTTAAAGCATTGTACAAAATATAAAAAATGCACTTCATTCCCATGTCATGTTCCATCAAAATCCATTTACTGGAAATGTGTATTTACTTATTATATGCTTTCATGGATCTTATGACAATCCAATTGCAGTTATGTTCCCCAACCCGCTGCACCATTACCTTGTTAAAACCTGATTCTTTACAACTTCTCATGACCGTAACTTGTCAAAAATCGTTCACCACTCATCAGGTCAGATCGATCATATTACCATTGTGCTGCAAATACACAGCATGTTCAGAGGATAAAAGCAGAATGTCAATGGCCGATTGAGTAGTATTTCTAGTAGTAAAATCGTAACATGACTCAAACCACCATCACATTCTTTTGATATTTTCTGAAATGATTGCACATTCACAATGTCACCAACCTCTATTAGTAGTGAATTAATTATATTTTCACAATAAAGGAATGCCAGAGGAACTTTTCTCCCCTTTGTATTAGTAGAAGTAAAATCTACAACCTGTATTGGCTGAGATTCGATTGTATCGCTCAGACCAGTACATGGAGGTTGCAGTTACGAACAAGCACAACTTTCATCCGTTTTTTGGTCTAGAGAAGATTCTCAGTATAATCTAATTGAGCGGGTTGGATACATATAATGGAACAACTACTAGGCAAAAATAGTTGTGCAAATCAGTTTTCTTGCCTCCAAGTAAGTGTTCATTCGAATAAGTTAGAGAACAGTGATTGCTAAATTTAGATTAACAGTCAAATCACATTAACAAAGGCAGTAAGTTAAAGAAGAGTAGAAGACTACCTGCTTGCGAGCACGGGATCTAGCAGCTGACTCCCTATTCTTTATCATTCTTCTCTGCCTCCTCTCAATTACTTTCTCCACAGCTCCATTACCCTTCCTCCCTCGAATACCACCATTGAAAACATAAGGAACCGGCGACACAGAAGAAGTATCACCGTTACTCTTCCCCATTTGATCACTAGATAACTGGTTAGCTGGTGATCCGGCACCAATTTGAACAGCCCCGGGTGCCAAACCAACCATACCAATCCCCCCACCTTGCACAAGATTACCATTCATTCCATGATCAGGAGAAAGCCCCACAATTCCACCTCTCATTCCTTGATTATTAGTCAGAGGCATCTGAGTTGCATAGTTCAAACCAGGTTGCTTCGGAAATATCTGCTGCTGTTGTTGTTGCTGTTGATGTTGTTGTTGAAGTTGCTGTAGTTGTTGATTTTGATGTTGTTGAGACTGTGAATTCTGCATCTGTTGCTGATTTGTCGATCTAATCCCATTAACATTCAACGGCAAATTAGTAGGACTCTGAAGACCAACAAGTGGATCATCAATATCATTACCATTCATTCTATTATTCCCCATAAAACCAGCAACTTTATTATTCATCTGCTGAGCCTGAAAAGCCAAACCCAAATTACCATTATTTCCGACACGAGCCAGATCAAGAAAAACACCATCATTCGGTTTCGCATCTTCTCTAACAACACCAGCTCTAACCAAAAACTCTTCCAAAGTCATTTCCCCCAAAGTTGGTTGTCTCTGAGCTTGTGGTGCAGCCAAACTAGGACCATAATCCTTTGAAATATCTTTCCAAACTTCATCAACTGTTTTCTGACTAAGTGTCCGCGGCAGCGTCAACGAACCTTGTCTTTGTAATTGATTAATAGCTTCTTCACCACCCATTGTTTGAACCTCTTCTGCACTCCAAATATTCTTCAACAATTCATCCATATTCATTGATCCAAAATCCTTCCCAGTACCACCCATACTGTTCATGAATTCATCAACCGTCAGCGAATACACCGTCGCCAGAGGAAAATTCCCCGCCGCAGTCCTCCCAACTCCATCACCAGCCGCGGCGGCGGACGCTCCCGGATCATTCCCAAAACCCTTGAAATTCATACTTCTTTAATCCTTAATCACTATTCACTTCCAATTTTCCTCAAATCTGAATCACTTAACCCTAAAACTTCAAACATAAGATTAAAATTAAACCAAAAATGAAAATATAAATTTACATCTAACTAATTTTTATTTAAATTTTTCTCTTTTTCAACACAAAAACTAAGCTGAGCTAAGATTGCACACAAATCATAAAAAAAACAAAAACAAAAAAAGTTTAATCCATTGATGTGAGTGTAATACAGGTGGATTTGGAATTTAATTTAAACATGCACATTTTATTTTTCTTTAAGTTAATTAAAAATTTCTATAAAGTTTGAAAAATTCTAACTGTAACTAAAAATAGACAAAAAAATAATTTCAACGCTAACACAAAATATCTTTCTCGAAATAATCTACAACTAAAAAAACCTCACACTGTGTTTTTAAGAAGAAAAAAAGATTAAAGAGAAATATAGATATACACATACCTGAGTTATTTAATTTTTATTATATGGTTTTAATGATATTATTTGTGGTATGGTATTTCCTGATTTGGTATGTTTTTGGGGGAAATTTTTGGTTTGGCTGCGTTCCTTGTTCCTTGGTATGAAGAGCTTGGTGAATGTGCCAAGTGTCAAATTTCTCTTCACAATTTTCTGCTTTTTATTTTCAACACACTCATCTGGGCCACATTTTTTATACTATAGGAGTGGTTTTTATTATATTGTTAGAATTTACTGGAATCAAATAAACTATGTGTGTTTTTAACTTTTGTTGCTTTAAAAATTATTTATAGAATAAAAAATTGTGTACACTTCTTGTTGTTTTCAATGGTATGACTTTGTTTTTTTTTCTTTCTGAGAAATGTTTATTTTTTATATAAAATTTAAATGTTGTATATTAAAATTGGTGACTTTTTTAAAACAAGTTATCGACTAAAGATAATTTGGCAAAGTGGAAAATTATTTCGCATGATTCTCAATTGCACGAAGCAGACTATGGTGGTCTGGTCTAGAAATAGTTCGACACTTGTTTCTTTCTTATTCCAGTTTTGCTTTCTTATAGAGCATGGTTAAATCTTGGATTGATATATCTTAAGCTGACCCGAGTTTATTACATGATCACTTTGCTCAATTTGTACATTATGTAGGAGGAATGTGAGCTTATTGCTCTTTTATACAACTTATATAGTTATGTTGTGTTCAAATTATTTGTAGTGAATAAAATAACAAAGTGTTTATGTTAATATTAGTTTAAAATTCTATACTCCCTCCGTTTCAAAATGAGTGTCGCTTTTGGTATTTTCACACATATTAAGAAATGCAATCATCATGTTAAAAGTAATAGTACATTTGCTAAATTAAGTATACTTTTTCCTTTATTTTCTTGGAAATTGTGTATAAAGTGATAAATAGGTGATATAAATAGAAAAAGTTGCATTGGGAATTGAAAAGCGACATTCATTTTGAAACAAATTTTTTGAGCTAAAACGACACTCATTTTAAAACGGAGGGAGTATTTAATAGTCATTTAGTTTGCATGAATATTGACTAATTTTCTTATTTTTGTTGAAACTGTTTTTCGAAACTCCTTCTGAGACACCTTATATTGAAGGGTTCACAGTTGGTGATAATATAATTTATTTTTTTTCTTAAAAATAATGTGTAATGTAATTGATTGATGAAATAAATAAATGAAATGTAATTGGAGTAAACAACACGCTCTCTGTGTTGATTTTGGTCATGTGAAAGGGGATGAAGAAATTAGGGAAATGAAAATAAAATATTGGGAAAAAAGAAAGTATAATAATGGAGATATAGCATACTGCCGACCGGGGTACGTGTACCAATGAAAAGAGGTTGGAAGTTGGGAGGGGTATGATGTGACAGCCAACCAATAATGCTGTGCTTTCTGTATCAATCCTAGCCGTACACGTTTCTCATAAAAGTTATGGTCACCAATTCATGCTTTTTTTGAATTATTTAGATTAAACAATTTATTTAGGAGAAGAATTTTTTGTGAATATCCTTTTTCTCAATTTATATGACATTTACTAATTGAATGAGTAAATTTTGAATTTGATTGGGATGAGTTTGGTGACTTTGTAAAGAAATTGATAGTCATTTTTTCGGTTGAAAGAAATTTTTGAAGGCGTATATTATTAACGGACTTAAATCACGTGTATGATGATTCAAAAAAAGATCGTCTAATTTTATTAGTATCCATAATCCTTGATGATTATCTTGGACAATATGAATTTTGCAAGGTTTTTGATTAGGTTTTGTAATGTAATTTTGAATGTTATTTATTTAGACTTGTATTGTCTTATGCTAGAATAGATATTTTGTTTTTTTGACGCAATCAAATTTAGTGTATTTTATTCATAATAATAGGTTGCTAGAATAGATCTTTTAATATATGTTTATTTGGCCATTTTTAAAATAGAATAAAAAATTGTTTTTTTCTCTAGTCAAAGAATAAAAAATTGTTGAATTTCCATTTGGGCTTTAGGCATTTGTTTTCTTCCTACAACGTCAGGCATGTGGGCTCTTGCCGTAACATGACAACCTATATGCTAACAACTTTTTTATTTACTTTTGTTGGAGATTATTGACGAATCTTCTTAATTTTTCAATAAATAAATGAATTGATAAAAAAGTAAAAACTCATTTTCTTTTATCATAAAAAAAGGTGAAAATTTATTATTTTGTTTTGTTAAATTAAGGATGTTTCAAAAATAAGAAAGAATAAGATGGTTGTGTTTGTGGGATCTATTTACAACTTAAAATAGATGAGAGTTTTAATATACACTTAAAGTTTGATCAACAAATTTGTTTGTTAGAATTGGAATATGTTTGATGATAAAAAGACATTGATAGTTTCTACTATGAAAAGTGGGTTGTAAATTATAATTCGAGTGCATTCTTAGTTTCAAGATTTTGAAGTTTCATGTATTTAGAGTGAGACCTCAAAATAGTGTAAATGGTAAATATTTCTAATCTCCATAATTTAGTGAATCATCCTTCATGTTGTAGTAGTGGTTGAGAATGTTCTCACCTCATCGTCATCTACCATGCAAATGTGTTTGGACTTGATAGAGTACATATAGAATAAAATATATATTTCATTGTTCCCGCGAACTTAGTTCAATTAGTATGGATATTACATGTTAATGGAGAGACGAGGTTCGAACATTAATACGTCCACTTATCTATCTTTAAAAGGGAAAATTCTCGCCACTAGATTATCTGACAAAATTTTTTGTTTTGTCTTGTATTGTCCTGTCATGTACTGCTATGTCCAGTAATTTTATTTTACAGATCAAACAAACGCTATCTTTCTACGGAAAATTATCTCGAAGTTGTCCTGCATTAGTCTTTTTTTTTTCGTTAGGTTGTTTAGTGACTAGAGTTTCACCCCTAAAGATGAATAAGTGGGCATATCAGAGATCAAACATCGATCCTTACATTACGTGTAAATGTTTTACCAGCTGAGTTATGCTCACGAGACGTCCAACATTGGTCTTTTTAACCCGGCAAAAAGCAGTACATTTATAGAAAATGATTATTTTATTTTTGACCAAGAATAAAAAAGATTATTTATGTTTTTACTTCCATGGTTGGTGGTTATCCATTCCCATAATAGATGGTGGGGTTTTCGGTTGATGGATGAAATTGGGTTTGCTTGAATTAACACAAACACCTTTGCTATTTACGCGTGAGCAAAGGCACTACCACACCAATATTTGGCCTGCAGTGGGGTTGGTTTTGGCCAATGCTATATATCATTGAGTTGTGTAAAGTCATAATCTCTCAATTTCTTTGCCAAATATAGTCTTGATTCTAACACAAGAAACAAAAAACACAATGATCTTTGCCAACAAGACTACATGAAAATGGAAAAGAAATAACACAAAAACAGTAAACCATGATAGTGTCAATATAAAGGTTAATTAGGCAAATTGTGTTTGTCAAAAAGTAGACTGTAGATAAACGAGCATATGATAAATGAATTTATAATTGATAAAATAAACAAACTAATTAGTTCAAGTGGTTAATATTGAGCTCTATTTATTAGGACAAATATTAGCATTAACTTGAGTTTGATTATTGCCATAAACAATTTTTTGTCAAACTTTAATTACTTGGGTCGCTTTCTCTAAGAATCAGAAGATTAAAGAGTCCGGCTGGTATAGATACAATGAATGGTATAGATACAATGAAAGCTTACTTTATTACCCTTAATGGTAATATTCCATTTTGTTTATAAAAAGAAACTTTACCAGAATCATAAACTTTTGACAATCAAAATTATTATAATTAGGTCGTGAGTTTTTAGTGAGTTAGTGAAATTGACTTTGCGGGGATTGATCGAGACAAATCACATGCTTGTAATATTTTAGTTGAATGTTATCTAAGTTCAATGCACTTAGACTTATTTTGTTTTTCAAAATATATATTTAATTGGAGTATAATTAAGAAAGTTACAAAATCAAAATCATTCATAAATTATATGAATCTAATTTTACAAGGTTTACAAGTTACATAAATTATATGCATGTCTATAAATATAAAATATGAGTGGTCCAATTTCCCAAGTATCCAAAAGAACGACATGAGATACTTAATATCATCGAGGAAGATTTGTTTATAGTTAGTTTGGAGTACGTAGGCATATTACATAATATATGTACTCTAATCTTGAATAATATAAGCATATTCATATAATCAAGTAATATTAATTAAGAATAATATTATAAAATTAGTATTAACGGTATATCATGTGATTGTGAGCAATCCAATCGTGGTCTATTTATAGCCATAGAAGTACCTAAAGTGGCAAGAGATGATTTGATCTCCAAATAATAAACTCAAATTCAACATAACCATAATATAATAAACATTACAACATAAATTAACTAAGAATAATATTATAGAATCGGTTTTGACGGAATATCATGAGCAATCATCTTGATCTATCTATTTGTAGCACTATAAGTACCTAAAGTGGCAAGATATGATTTGATCACCAAATCCAATAATAAAATCAAATGGAATATGTTATTAGAGGAAAGAAATATATTATGTTTCAAGTTATGTGATCACTAGCCACCAACCAACTATGGGATAGTCCAAACTTTTTAGGACACCTAGACATTTTTCCACCAATAAAGAGAAAAATATTCGACCAGGAACATACAGGTGTCTCACAATGAAGGGAGAGACAAGAACTATCAATTATATAGTCCATTTTTTCCACTACATTACCCATTGAAAAAGGCACTAAAAACTGTTTTATAATAGACCATAGCATGTTAGTATTAGGACCAACAAAATGGGGAGAAGACACACGTCGCATGTTAAAGAGTCCAACCCAACACTTCGTTATCTCAACTCAACCCAAAAGTGCGCTCCACATGCTAACAAATTTTTGTTCACGACGACATTTATCTTCATTGTGAACATCAGCAACACATCATGTTGGTTGTTTTTTGAGTATTTTCGAGTGTTTTTAAGTGTGATTGGACTTTGGATTAGTCAGAAAAAGAAGTATGTTTGGAGTGTATGTAGAGAACTCGAACAACATTTTTTTTTATTACATTTGTTGTGATATTATTTGGAAGTCTCACATTCTTTAAAAATTAATTGATGTTTATATATAAAATTTACACTCCTCAATCAAACAATATCCCTTTTACAAAATATAAAATTGTAAAAATTCACACTCAAAACAAACAATATCTTAAAGCGTGGTATAACGTACTTGAAGATAGAATGAAATGTTGCCCTAGTTAGAATGAGCGGTATAGGCTCATTAAACACTTATGCTAGACTTAGGTGAATGCTTCTTCCATGCACAAGTGGATCATATTGTGTATAATATAATGTACAAATTTTATAAAATTTATCATTGAATTAAAATTTTAACTAATATTTAGATCAGATACCGAGTTTAAAAAAATATTTTTTACATTCCCAAATTATTTTCTCTATAACTTTTAACCACCATCATCATGTATGGTCATGCAGACTTTTGATTGGTCCAAGTCATTTCTTGAATTTTTAGCAATGCACAACCATCTGACAAGTTGCGGGTTCTGATTGCTGACATTAACTGGACTTCACATCATCAAGTACTACTCTTTTAATTTTGGACAAAAATCTAGAGCCATTGATGAATGAGAAACTGACACCTCCACCTTACAATTTTGGTATAGTTTATCCAAATTCCAAACAATGAATCTCCCCAAAAAAGGAAATAAAGCTAAGGAAATTTAGATAAAGTACATCCATACAATGTTGAGAGAATGATAACCATTCTTTTGAAAAGGCAAGAGTAACTTACTTAATTCCATAAGTAGTAGTTTTTCTTTTTCACACAATTCCATGTTGATAACCGAAAATCTGAACACATTTGATTCTCCTATATGATACTATCCATTATAAACACATCTATATATCATATTCAGCTCAATAAAATTTAATTTTACGTGAAATTTAAAATAAATTTTGATATACAGGACATTTTTTTTGTCTATACATATGAGATATTCTTACTTATAAATCTAAAAAATATTTTTTATTGGTGGACTTACAAGTTAGTCGTTAGAATGCTACTCCGCTCTGCTGGATGTGTGGATCCTATATATAACAAGAGAACTTTTTGCCAGAAAATTAAAACATGTGGTCGCAAAATGCTATCCAACTCTCTTGTTACAGAAAGGAACATTGTCATCAAGGTTCTATATACATATAGTAATAAAAAAAGAAGTCATAAATAATCCACGTTCCCGTAATTTCCAATCACTAAAAACATATTGTTAACATAAAATAGAGTCAATTTCAAGCATCGACAGTGATCATTAGTGAGTCATTATATGATAAACACTCTTCTGAATTCCATAAATTTCTATATTATTTATTTTTAGATAATTAACATAGTGTACTAGCTACCAGCAACAAGAGAACAGTAAAAATGGAAGGAATGAAAATAATGCTAAAAAAAAAAGAAGCTAATTCTAACATACAATGGTACAACAAGCAGAAAATTTTAACTTCACAAATTACGACTTTGCTTCCTGAAGTGCCTGAGGATGAAATTGTCTGCATATAATGGATAATTTTTTCTGATCAAACCCTTTATGCATTTCCAATATGAAAAGTCGACTAGCTCTCCATCTTGTCGCACTATGAACAGACACCTAGACCGATCAAAATTAGGGTGATATCCAACCTGAAGCAAGAAAAGAGAAAATTCTTCAGCAAAACATAAACATCATAAACTCTGTCATAATTACCATATGAAAAACCAGAATGGATAGAATTTTAATGAGTGTGGTAATGTGTCTTACATATTTTCATTAGAGTCAGCACAAAGCGATTTTGGTGAAAAGGAGGGATGGAAATTGGCAGTGTTGTATCAACTATTGAGCACTAAATAAGGTAATAATTCAAGGTAAGTATGTGATTCCTGCTATAGAAGAAAGCAATGGATAAATTACACGAACCGATTACTTACCTAAAGTTGACTTGTGGGTAAGTTACCATTAAATATGGATGCAAGATAAAGAAATTCTCAAAATGACATTCCGACCTCAACGCGGGTATTACAAATTTCCGGTCATACCATTCAGATTGACCAATGTACCAGCCACATTTCAATGTGCTATCAATGCTGTCCTGCATCCCTTTCTATGAAAACCTGTGCTAGTGTTTTGCATCAACATCTTGGTATACAGTAGAACACGGGAGGCTCACTTGGAACTCTTGGCACAAGTTCTGTCCACGTTGCAAAAAGAGTGCTTCACCAATCTGAAAATGTGCTGTCTCAGGAAGAGGCAGAGTGACTGTTTCGGACTCTGAGTCACATCATATCCAAGGTGCGGTTCATTAAGTGAACTCTAATCTAAGCTGGCTTGTGCCAAGAACAGTAAAATCCATATGGTGGATTCTTGGGCTTGAAAGGCTAATATCAGCTATTTGTATATGATTATGGCAAAATTGCTAAGAATGTGATGACATTACTGTCGAAGAAACATGCTGGACTAGACTAGGGTAGCCGAGACGATATTTCAAGCATTGTAGCAAGCTACCATTACATCCACAGAGTTAGATATGCTAAACTTCTCACAACCATTCTCCATCTAGTGCGATGCATGGGTCAAGGTTTAGGTGTAGTTATTACTCAGGGTAGGCAGCCAATAGCCTTTTCCAGCAAAGTGTCACCTCCATCCTCCTTCTCCAAGTAGGTATATCATGCATGAGGAAGAGTTGATGGCCTTTGGTCAAAGCAATACAACACTGGTGCTCATATTTGCTTGGGTGGTGACTCAAACTTTATATGTGAGCAGCTCAACGAAATCTCAAATTTCTACTCAAGCTTTGAAGGACTCGCACAGGTACTTAATTGGCATTTTACCTTCATTGAAACGGGAGAAAGATCCTTGGGAGTCTCGTCCTTGTGAGAGATATCTGAACAGACAGAGGTTACAACACCAAATCAGAGAAACTGGTTTTGTAAGGTAATGGACTGAGTTTGACATTGCGTACCAGGTTGGGAATTCTAGTCAGATGGTTCATGGATCATGGTTGATTCTATTTTGAGTCCGACATTGTGTACCATATCAATAATAAGTGTCTTAGATCTTATATTTATTAGAGTAACTTTTGGAAGGAGCTTGTTGGGTTGCAAGGGATGACATTACAAATGAGCACTGCCTATAATCTAGAATTAGATGGCCAGACTGAGATGCTAAATGACATTTTGGAGACCTACCGGCACTTTTCACTTACTTCTAAGTAGCTCAAAGCTTAAGCCTGATTCCCCCCACCACCCCATATTGGGATGGATATTTGTGTAATACAAGTAATCGGTCAACTCCCCATAGCATGCCATTTGAAATATTCAATTTTCCTTATCAAAATGCATTCCGTTGGGGTGGAAGTTAGTAAAACACAAGTAATTAGTCAAAACTCAAAATTTATTGCAGAGAGGGTGGACACACATACAACGGAGCAAATACCTAAAATCTTAATTAAATGACAAGCAAACCTGAGGAATAGACTACATAGAAACGGAAAAATGGAGAAAAATTCAAAATGAGGATCCTTAAAAAAAACTATCCATACCACTATACCAGAGGCTCATAAATTAAGTTTTGCAATAAACAGTGGTACTTTATTTTATTTATTTGTAACACTTTGGTCATTTATCTTTGTTTTATATCAAATTGGTCCCTTATCTTTCTTGTTTGTAACACTTTGGTCCTTTATCTTTGTTTTGTATCAAATTGGTCCTTTATCTTTCTTATTTGTAACACTTTAATCCATTTTCTCGTCAATTTTTTAATTGCCACATCAGTTTTTTTTTAATAAAAAATAAGAAAATGGACTAAAGTTTTACAAATAAGAAAGATAAAGGACCAAATTTATACAAAACAATGATAAAGGACCAAAGTGTTACAAAAAAGATAAGATAAATGACCATTTTGATACAAAACAAAGATAAAGGACCAAAGTGCTACAAATAAATAAGATAAATGACCACTAATATAATTTTGCCTTATTAAGGATTAGCAAAGCAGGTAGTGTGCAAACTACCAAATTAGGTTAATACTGTAAAAGATTGGAGTCCTCTAAAGTTCATGGTGCACTTTGCTAAGTGAAGTTTGGAGTGGATACTTGTTGATGAACAGATCATTCACATGAGTTTTCATAAAATAATTGCAATCACATAGCACTCTGTGAATTAATAAAAACTAACTCATTTGGTTTCCTCGTCAATAGCTACCAACTTTCACTTTAACCAGTTAATTGAACCTCACACTTTAGGAGACAAATCCTATCATTTTTGGGCCAGACCATACACCAAAGCAATTTTAATTCGATGTTATATTAGGGGTAACACCTTTTCAGTAGGCAACAACTGAGGTCGTGGTTCATCTGATAGATTGCTAAACCCAAATGCATTATTTTTATTGTACTAAAAACAGGTAATAACAGGAACAACTTTTTGTTAACGGAATAATGCATGTGCTGTTTGTGAGAGTGTGAGACGGAAAGAGAGATATACCGTTATATAATCGATTCCACATCCAATCTTTTTCTGAGATTCAGGGTGAAATGGAAGCAGCTTCTCGAGAATGGTTTTCTCATGCTCTGGACTTAGTCTGTCTCCATTTTGATATCTAGTGCATGAAATCACAACAAGGTATTATTAAAAATTCCAAGATAAATGAAAACAGAACATACGCATCCGTGAAAATAATTATTAATGTAATTTTCTTCGTTAAGTAATAAATGATAATTGCATACAGAGGCTAATTACTAGTAAGTTCTGTTAAAAAAAATATATGTTGAGTTTAGTCCCTTCTGTCCCATCTTTAGTGCATTGATTTTTGCGTAGACAAAACCATGGACAAAGAACTGCTGCCTTACTTTCCCAGTGCACATTCCAGCGTGGTTTGGACCAACAAAAACCCTCTCTTGTGTCTTGCCTCGGCCATTTTATATGGCCAAGTTAATGCATCAAACCAGTGCAATATTGAAAATGGCAAAGTACTTTAAACCCAAACAAGGGTTTGACCCAAAAGAAACAAACTTATCTGACACATAACACAATGTCAGTCGTGATCACCAAATTGAGGTCCTTTCCCGCATCTGTTATGTAAGTACTGCTAGCACTTCTTGTTTTTATTTTTCTAGTAATATTTTTGCAGATTGAACCCTGTGTATACACTATGCAGTTATAGGGTCGATAAGTTCAAAATTCCAGACTTACATGTAAGAGGTAACAAGGAATTTAAGTTTTGGAACGAAATTTAACACTCCCCAACTAATCGATACTCCCAACCAGTGCCAGAGCCAGGAAATTTATAAAGCCCGAGCAAAATCTCAAACTTAAACAAAAATCTCAGTTTTGCAATGAAAATTTTCAGTTTAAAAAAAATTCAGTTTTACTCTAAAATAACCCCTAAAACACAAAGAAGTTTGTTTTGCAATGAAAAATCTCAATTCTGAACAAAACAATTTCAATTTTGCCCTAAATTAATCCCTAAAAATATCAATTTTACCCTAAATTAACCCCAAAAATACCGAAAAAAATTCGGCCTAGCCCGGGCAAGTGCCCAGGTTGACCGGACAGTATCTCTGCCCCTGCTCCCAACTTGCTTAGATACTATGCCTTGTAAGTTTACCTTAAAGTATTGTTATATTTTTATCATTCTTTCTGAGTATAATATTTCAGATGTTAAAGCTGTTATGTGATAAACATTGAATGTGAGTTTGGCTGTCATACATATTGTATCTGCAATGCATAAGCATAACACTATCACTTCATAATATATTAAGATTTTGTTTGCATCGACTTATTTGAGCTTATCTGTTGGCATAAGTTTTGTGAGACTATTTGAGAGAACTTATAAAAACAACTTTATGACAATTTTCATAAGCTTTTTTCAGCTTATTTTCATAAGTTCTTCAATATACTAAAACAACTTAACAGGAACAAAACCAGGAATACATTCATTAATCCACAAAAATCCTTCTCAATAAACATAATCACCAAATAATTATTACTAATTAAAGTTCATAAACAAAATATAAAAATTAAAAAAAAAAAACTTACTGATCAGAATGAAGAATCATTCTAACAAAACCAACCAAAGGAACAGTATCTTCTAAAATCTGATCTTCCCAATCAACCCATTTATCTTCTTCTTCTTCTTCTTCATTTTCATCTTCATCATGATAGCAATAGCTCTGTTCTTTCACAATTCCTTTCCGTTGTGAAGAAAAAACAGGCTTCCCAATAAAATTATCAGGTTGGGAAGAAGAAGAAGAAGAAGCTTTGAGGGAAGAAGAGAAACGAGAATGAAGTAAAGGTGTTTTGATACAAGAAGAGCGAAAAGAGAAAGGGTTTATGAAAGATTGAAAATGATTGAATGGTGTTGTTGTTGTTGTGTTGGATAGTGAAGAAGCCATATTTTGACTATGTATGAAGTTAATTATTTAGTTGACATTGTTTTGATTATTCAGTTCTTCTTTTTTCGCTGAGCTTATAAGCTGTTTGTGTGAGCAAATTGTGGTTGCGAAGTGGCCAGACCAGTGTTCGTTCTTTGCAAACGATGCCAGGATAGAAACGCCAGCTAGAGTGGATTTTGTCCATTGGATTTGGATTTTTGACTCCTGTAATTGATCTGGACCATCCGATATAGATTAACAAATGAGATTAATTTTATTTAATTCATTATTAAATTTATAAAATTGTGTTGACAATCCACATTTTTTTCTCTATTTAAATCGTCCAATCATTACCTTAAAATTTACCGTTAATATAGTTTTAAAATGATTTTTTCTTTTACAAAATTGTTAGAATTCAAAAAAAATATTTGTTAGAATGTTAAAAAATATTTTAACATGTGTAAAATGTATAGATGATTAACATGCTTAGAATAGATGATTCTTACTTTTTAGGCTTGTTAATTTAGATGATTCATAGGTTCTCAAATTATTCATTGTATTCTCATTATAAAAATGTATTGTGTTATTTGTGTAAATTTAAATAACATACACAAAGTTTACATATTTCAATATGATATCGGTAGTATTTCATCCTAAGATTGCTTAAAATTTGCTTTTCTTCCATTTGTTGTGTTCAAGAGACATTTTTCATCTTTTTATGATTTTGTTAGCAACCCTTCCTCTCTCATTTCATATATATCGTCATGTCTGAATTTGGGTTTGCTGTTGCCTTGTCTCTCACTCTCAATTAAATTGTTTTTGTTTACTATGTAATTTGAACTATTTGATCTCAAACGTTTGAGATCAAAAAGTCTAAAAATGTGCATTTTATAATAATTGGTCTGTTGTTAAGTCGGATAGTCACAATCTAAATTCGAAGATAATGAAATTTGTAACGGAAAACTTTTAGACTTCCACCTCACATCTGAGTTGCAATATAGGATGACATAACTGTTAGATATTAGTGTGATTGAGCCAATGTGTTGTAAGGTCCAAATCACTTAACGACCAATATTTTTTTCTTTCAAATACTTTATACTCTTAAATCTATTATCTATTATCATATCTAAAACTTTAGATGACTTATGCTACCGACAAAGAAATTTGCATTGAAAGGATCATTCGACCCAAACAAAAGCCCCCATCATTAGGCATATATGTGAGGTGTGTGCTTTAGATATAAAGACGATACAATATAGAATTTCACTTTAAATGACATCTCATATTAACATTAGAACATCTAGATCTATCACTAAAATGCTTAATTATTTCTAATATCAAGGGAACATTTAAACAAGATAAACAAACTAACTTATCTCAATTATATATCTATATTTAAATTAACACTATTCAAATTCAGATAGTAACAACAAAAAAATTATCACTTTAGATTCACACTATACATAGAAAGTTTTCCCTTCATGTAGAGATGATCAATTTATTACTACTAGGTACCTACTAATATACTAGAATGCCTTTTACATTGCATCTACACTCTCCCTCTAAAAAGATAGCTAAGCTCCATTCTTTATATAAGAACATAGCCCACCAAAATAAAATTAATTGGGCCATTAACGACTTTGACCAACATGGACCAAATCATATCCATAAACAATCTATTTAAATTTAATCTATTTCTGTTTTGTTATTATAATGTTGGTACGAAATTTTCACCACCGTTTGTAATGAATAATTTTTGCCGGAGAATTTGTAGGATATATAAAGTGAATTCTTTTTTCCTTACCGAATTTTCTGCATATACATAAATTAAGAATCGAATTTCTGACCACATATTTAAGCGGATCAATCTTTTAGTATTTATAATGCAAAGAAAACAGGCCATAAAATGATTAGGCCAAAAACATAAAAGTTTCAGTGAAAATAATTAAATCTTTGTGAGTATGAAACATCGACGAGTAAATATGACTCGTTTGCGCTCTGAATTGGATTTGGACTTCAACACAAAAATTGTAGCTCTTTGTCTTAGCTTTCCAATGCAACTGACCTCGCCTCAATCCGATATTCATAACTTCAGTTATAATCTACGCAATGAAAAACTATCAAATTACTTTTTATTACGAAAATAATAAATAGAAAAAAACTGAACTATTAGCAAAATTAGACCCTAAATACAAAACATGATAAAAATACTAAAATAATAAGAGAAGTTATAAAATTACCTTAATATAAAATGATTAAAAAGTGTACTAAAATGCAATGATCAAATTAAGACCTTACCACTCGAATCAAATTTAAGGGTCCGTTTGTTTAGAAGGAAATAAAGTAGGAAGGAAGAAAAACACGTAAATCAATGCATTTATTTGGATTATTTTATAATCTATATATATTTCTCGAATTTCGTGTTTTCCTTCCTTCCTATTTTCTTTCCTTCAAACCAAACGGACTTTAAGAGTTTAAAAAAAAAAAAAATTATATTAAGTGGAGGGTGGATAACTAGTTCCTGAATTGTTGGCGGTACTATACACGTGTGTGGTCATTGGTCAACTACCGACGGCGTTGCGTGGCGGTTTACGTCAGGTGTTGCTGCTGACTCACGCCAACAAACAACAAACTAAATTCTACCTATAATTTCTGCAAACCCATTCCATTCCGCGTTTCCTTTTATCTCAAAAAAAAAAAAACAAAAACGTTTTTTTTCCCCCTATTCGACATTTTTCCTTACCCTAGGGTTTCGCATTCATTCAATTCAATTTCTCCGTCCAATTCTACCTTCACTTGTATCATAATCGATTAATCGCACAACCTGAATCATTCTAATTTTCTCACCTTCCGAAAAATTCAATTAGGTTAAAAATATCCCCAATTTTTTCCCCCTTGTTGACAATGCCGCCATTTTTGTCGACCTCGAAGGTACTTCGCTCCTTATCGACACGCAAAAATGGATTCAATCAATTGATTAGGTCAAGCAAAAACAGCGAGAATTTCGATGCATGTCGATGCTTTTCAACTATTGCATTCAAACCTAACCATCAGAGTCATCCCTTTGCATCTCGCATTGGGTTTTCACCGAGAAATTTTGTTAATAGCAGCCATAAAGCTATTCAATGGAGGCAATTTATGGGTTGTGGAGATGGTGTAGAAAATACTCTTTCCAAAACTTATGAGGAGAAGATCGTTTTGGGGTAACACAATGATTCTATACATCTTCCACTTTTTATTTATCGTATAATTTCCCAGTTTTTTTGTATTCTGTTATTGCATGATAACTGAAATTTGTGAGTTCTGTAAATGATATCTGCATCTTAATCACAATTTTTTTGTTAATGAGATTTTAGAGTTTCAAATTAAATAGGTGATTATGTTTTTCACCACCAGTTTAATCTGGTTTGTGGGTCAGTTCTGGCATCAAGTGGTTCCAGCTCCCTCTCGAATGCAGTTGCTCAATAGATGATTATGCTGATGGTTGAAAATTTTCTATCATGACATCATCAATATCATTAGCCCTGCCTTCTAATGTGATTTAATTCAATCCGTAAGAAAAATATTAGGTTTTGTGATGTCTAATTCGTTTTATTATAATGGGATTTGTCTTTTAAATATTTTAAGTTTTAACAGTGATTCAAATATTAAGTCGCATTTTTTGTGACAAGTTATCTTATTTAACTGATAGAGTTGATTTCGTACAAGAGTTAAGAAATTTTAGGAACGAGTGTATATGTATCTATGAATCATACACTAATATCTATAGTTTGTCATTGTTTTTGTTGTTGCATCTATAAGCTAATATACTCATCGGTTATTAGGTACTCTCCAGAGCAATTATTTGATGTTGTTGCGGCTGTTGATTTTTATCATGGTTTTGTCCCTTGGTGTCAAAGGTCAGAGATAGTTAAACATAATCCAGATGGATCATTTGATGCTGAGTTGGAGATTGGATTTAAATTTCTAGTTGAAAGTTATGTTTCTCATGTTGAGTTGGAGAGACCAAAGCGAATAAAGGTATTTGACCTCGCCTGCTTTTTTTTTTGGTTGGCTTTGGTGTTTGTCCGACAGAATGGATCAGAAATAGGTAAAACAATAGTCTTTACTATATAAAGAATGTCCCATCAATATGGTGTTGTGACAGGGACCAAAAATGCAAATTAAAAATGTGTCTTTTCTCTAACTCAAGGTGATGCTGCAAGAATTCAAATTCTCGCCTGGCGTTTTTTGGCAACATGGGTGCTCTTCAACTTTTGCTTGATCAGCCTCAACTCAATAGATTTCTCCATCATGCTTTCCATATTATCTGACATCGAGTGCAAAAGTTTGAGATCATCACCAGGCGAGAATTTGAATTCTCGCATATATTCGAGAGGCTTGTCTCTCCCACCCAAAACTGAGTAAATGACTAACCAACTAACTAAACTCACTTATGTCCCCAGCCTCTATTATATACTACCTGTGCAGCTCTGTTACTGCAGTTAGAGGGCTAACCAACTAACTATAAGAACTTAAGCTATCCAATAAAGATACAATAAGTTTGGATGATATACCCAGTCCATTTAAAGATAATAATATCAACATGAGCCTAGAAAATTGTGAACAGACTTCAAAGGAGTGCCTGAACAAACTTTTATAGTTTGAAAGTAAGGATCTTTGAGATAAATTGTTGTATGGGTGATGCACACTTCATCTCTTATTCTTAGCCTGATCACAACCAATCAACTGATTAGTTGAGGCAGTGATTAGGAGTTAATTTGAAGCTAATTCCAAGCTAACAATCTGCAAGCTAACTTGTAGCATAATTATGGTCAACTATATAATATATATTCTTTGAGTTTCTAAGATAAAAGATGCGGATCATTATTTCCTTTGGTAAAAAATTGCTATAACCGAACCACCATAGTCCATAATATATGGTGCATTGGTGCTTAGATGAGCATTGGCATATGAGATATATTCTTGGTTTTCAGTTCTCCTTTTTTTCTTTAAAAAAATTGATAGCTGAATTTTCTCTTTATATTGTTTTGTCTTGTAATATTTTTTTTTTTGGTATTTCTAGACAACCGTGTCACAGAGTACTCTATTTGACCATTTGATAAACATATGGGAATTTAGTCCTGGCCCAGTTCCAGGAACTTGCAATCTCTATTTTCTGGTGGACTTTAAGTTTCGGTCTCCACTTTACACACAGGTATGGTTTTGTTATTGTCTTTTTCACCTCTTCATCTCAACTTGCTTTTTGGTGTCTTTATGCTTTACTTTGGTAATCAATCCTTATTCTGCCGCTGCCTACTCTTTTTATTCTCCTGCACTGAACCTCGCGCGCCCTTCATTTTCTTTGTATGTGTATGTTAAGGAATGTTATTTTGGCTGATCAAATATTGCTCCGTAGTAGTACTAGTGTTTTGGCATGGCTTTCCTCATATGCACCTGATTTTAAAAAAATAAAAAATAAAAATTGTGCACCTGCATTTTTATCCATACAAATTAGAACACTGCTAAAATCTACCTAGACTGTGATGATATTTTGTATTTTTGTGTGTTCATGATTTATCTTATATATTCTTTTATGCGTTCCACAGATTGCAACAATGTTCTTTAAGGAGGTGGCCTCTACGATGGTTGGTTCATTTACTGACCGTTGCCGCAAGATATATGGACCAGAAGTGCGGGTGCTTGAGAACTCATATGGACATAGAACATAAAAGTATTGTTTTCTCTGCAATTAGTTTCTTGTCTTGAACATAGTTAAGGTTGATTTACAGTTTCTGCATTAATTGGGCGGGTTTTTTGTGGTCTCCCCGCACACTACTGAATGCTTAATCATTTCTCTTTGAATTCCTTAGTGATCTTTGTAATTTATTTAGAAGCGTTCTACAGTATACTGTGTACAACTACAATCTTGAAAAACATCAAATTAACATTATTTTTTTTACAGTTTTGTTAATATTAGGTCAATGCTATAAAAGTGGAGTGTTCTTACTGGGAGAAAAAAATATGTATGACATTGGAAATGTGCAATAAATCCTCAATGAACTGCAAAATACCTTTCTACTTTTTTACTCTTAACATTAACAGAGGTTAACAAAACTGTTTTGAATTAACTTCTAGTAGCAAACAAAGAGCTGCTTACAAGCAAAGATCGTGGGTGTATTAGTTAGGTGTAGAGTGCTTGTAATTGCCACAAAATACCGCTGTTCTTGTAGTAATGTAACAAAACCCTATGTAGTACTATGTAATGATTGGTTAAAATAAAAACTATTGGCGACTTTTTATAAGGAGAGGGCATTTGAAAATTACTGTTTAATAAATTTAATTTTCAATAAACATTTGTCTCTAAGCTTTTGTTTGGATTTTTTTAACAAAAACAACAGGCCAAAATAATTATTTTTGTGGTTTTCTCCTGAACTAAAAATAATTTCCGTAAAAATTCCAATAGGGATTGTATTACAGAATCATTTTCTTGAGGAGAAAAAACCAAAATGGAACTTGAAATGAAGTATGTTATCAAATATAGAACAACAATTAATGAAATAAAATTTACATGTACTCAATTGAGTTTTGAACCAAATTCACAGCCAGGCTCATTCATCTACTAGCTAGTATCCTCAAACATTGTAAAGATACATAAATGTTTTTAATCAATATAGTCAGCAAAGTTTATTAGGCTGACAGGACTAAAGTATTTTTATTCCGAGTATAAATATAGAATGTTGTTTAATGAATATATTGTCACGCACGAAGACCAATTTATCCGAAGAACAGTCCCCAAGGGCGCGGTGACCTCGTCCCTTGAGCTTGAAGTTAGCTCAAAATATCTTCTGCTTCAAGAGATGAGTACTTGAGGATGGCAGCCAAAATCCTTTCTTTGTCTCTGGTTGGAAATGCTTCCAACAATTTCCCATCTTTGTAGAAGTGGAAGAGAGGCACAGCCTGCATTAATTTATTGTTCTAAATTCGATGGACAATAAAGCATTTGAATACTGAACTGTACTGATAATTACACAAGCAGTTGATTCTAGACTATGTTTGGTATCACGGTGGATGTGTTAGAATTGCGGTGATCCACCGCGATTTTACAGAAGCTACAACTTGTAGCTTTTGGAAATTACAGTGGATCACCGTGATTCTGGCACTCTCGCCGTGATACCAAACATACACCTAGTACAATTCATGCACAAGCACAACTAGAATTATCATCAATATATGGTTTTCAGGTATAAATGTCAAAAGAAATGACAAGATGAACCTGAATTAACCAAACAAGAAAACAGCATTATGCACCAACTGAATCGCCTAATAAAAGAGAGTAATCATGCAATGCAAATGAAGGAGCTGACAATCAAACTTCTCAAGACAAGTTATTAGACAACAAACATGTAGATGAGACTGATGGGTGATGGCAGAGATAGAATAGTTTGAAATCGGTAAAAGAGAAATAAATACCCTGATTCTAAGTCGCTCAGCAACTTCGGATTCCTCATCATATTCGTCAATTACCTTCAAGAAGAGGAGTGATAACCAAGAGTCAGATAAAATTTAACATGCTCAATCTAATAACTTATTGAATAAAACCCCTAGTTTTTGACAATGACAAAGTATAATTTAAGTAAATAAATAATGATAATACAAATGTGATACATTGGTGTTCTATTTATAGAACACAACCTATTGAACTAACACAAATCACAGATAATATTTTTTAACCCAACTGTCATTAATTTGCAACTAAAAGTAACCAGAGACTAACTAAGTAAATCGGTTATGATAATATAAAGGAGTTAAACAGATTGCATACTTACATTATGCTTTAGAAAGATAACAGGAACATCTTGGCTACCAGATTTCTTGCACAACTTTGCAAAACCTTGTTCTATATACTTGCAACTTCCACAAGAAGTGCGGAAGAAATCCACCACAACCAAAGATCCAGTTCCTTTAGACTTATTCAAAATTTTACTGAACTCTTCGTCAGTCTTGAATTCTCTCACACATTCAACGGGACAGACATCATCATCATCATCGTCATCATCTTCATTAGGCAAGTCTTGTTGATACTCGCCAACAGCGACTCTTATCTTGTCTGGGAAGAAATTGTGCCTGATTTTTATACTAGGTTCAATATTTGTCCTACCAAGACATAGTTTGCTGCTATGAGTGTGGTTAGAAACCAAGCTGTAAACTAATTGGGAAGTTGTAGATTGAGGTTGTTTGTGTAAGTATAGGTCTAATCTGACACTGATGAAGGACTTAGTATGCAGAAGATTTTGTCCACGAATAACAACCAGTGACATCTTTTCTACACAAGAAATTATGCAAGGAATTTTGACAAGTTAGCTAGTGTGTGCCTCTGACTCTTGCAATTCTCAGGTGCTTATGAGTTTGTTTATAAGGTGTCAATGTAACACAACTAGCATTATGGATTAAAATGATGAACAATGAAAACTAACCAATATGAATAAATTTCTCTAAACATGTGATTCAATGGACATTATAATGTAGCTAACTAGGTAAGAATGATAGTAGTGGAAGCAAACAAAATGACTAGAGAGATCAAAGACCTGTAAATTTGCAGAAACAGGAATCAGCACACATCCACTGGCAACTGAAAATTATAGGAAAAGAAGAGATAGTTATCTATGATATGAGGAGTTACTTACTTACCTTAGTAGCGTTTTGAGGATGGTGGAATCTTAAACAGTGTTTTTGCCTTTGTGTTTGTGATATCTCTTGTTCAGAACACCACAACAAAACTATAAATTAGGACATGACACGTGCACTCTCCCATATCCACGCACTGTGGATTTTATTTTATTTTTTTTGTCAATTTTTATAAGGAAAATTCTTTCATACAGTATCACTATCATAATGTAATTGTAGACTTGTAGTCATAAGTCATAACATATATTTGTCAAAATGACAAAACTTATATGTAATGATCTAGTTATTTATCTTCTTTTTTTTGAAACGGAGTTATTTATCTTCTTGTCCACTGAAAATAAATCAAAATTGCCACTATCTGCTGTCCACCCATTTTCAAAACATTATCATCTCATGTTTTTTTTAATATTTTTTGTATATGGTTGGTGAAGAGTAATATCTATATATCATACTTGTTAAAATTACATTATTATAGTTTTTACTACTTTTTTAATAATATTTTTTTAGCACATTAGAAGTATGAAATTTCCACTACAAATAGTGATGAATTTCCGTAGTCTATGAGACACACAAAATGTATTCTCTACGCCCAAGTCTCAAATGATCAAACCCGTGACCCCGTTTACAAGGTCAGCGTATTTTAGCAGTGAACTAGTAGTAATTGATAGTCTTTTACTGAAGACTATTTGAAAAGAAGACAAATTTGTTACATCAAAAGACTTCCCAAGTGAAGAAGAGAAAATGAGAAGACTCTCATTGCTTGGTGTTATGACAATGGTTTAGTAATAGTACAATAATAATGAACCAATACATAGCAAATGCCTTGACTAAATCCATCCACAGCTAGCATGGAACAATTGAGATGAGGGTGTTGAAGAAGTAACAACAAGAGTGAGGGAAAAAATTACTCAACCAATTGAAAACCATCCTCAGCATGGAGTTTCATATTTTTCATTACACACATGGTGTTGAATGTTGATCCTAATTGCTTCTACACATAAGGGTTATTTTTCATTATAAAATATTCTCTTTCTTCTGATTTTGGATAATGAAATTTAAAATGATTTACATGAAATCTAGAAGAAAATGTTAAGCATATTTGTGAACAGGAAGAAATCAGAAATGTGAGTGCAGTGGTATTTGTTGAGGCACAGGCGATACACAGGAAACAGAAGTGTTATTATTATGTTCTTTTGTAGAAGTCCCACATCGGCCAGTTCAACTACTAATGTAAGCTGGTAATGTTATAAAATGAAATGATTTCTCTTATTAACATTCACGGAGCCATGTGATAACCACAAAGCGAACTATTCTTTCGCCTTTTACTAAAGAATACCGTGTGGTTGTCACTCTTAGTGGCATACGGTAATTTTTGAAAGAGTTCTCTTTAATGAGAGCTCTGCAATCTTAGTTAAAAATGTTTTAAATTTTTAATTTTTATATATATTCATCTTTTAATTTATAGTTCTAAAAGTGTTTTGATTACTCATAAACTTTTGACTTTTCATTAAAGACTTGAATACATTACACTATTTATGTCATAAGATATTATGAAATGAATTTTGCTTCCACAACAATGGTTCCCTGCTTCAGAAACAGACCCAATCTGTCTCTGTTTCACTCTCTGTTCCAAAATGCAAAGCCTGCACTTGTTATCTTTCGCCAACTTTTACAATCTAATGAGAACCCTAATGCTTTTACTTTTTCATTACTCATCAAAGCTTGTCTTTCATCACCTTCCTTTGCTTACGGTTCATCAACCGCGGCGTTACAAGCACGCCAGATTCAAACACAGTCGCTGAAGCGTGGCATTAATGAATTTATTCATGTAAATACTTCTCTTATTGATTTGTACATGAAACTTGGTTTTACCTATCATGCACGCCGCCTGTTTGATGATATGTCGTTTAGAGATGTTGTTTCATGGAATGTGTTGATTTGTGGTTATTCACAAAATGGGTATGTTTATGATGCTATTCAACTCTTTGTAGAAATGTTAAGAGAGAGTTTTAGGCCTAATCATACTACAATTGTTAGTTTGTTACCTTCTTGTGGTTGTTTTGAGCTGATTCTTCAAGGTAGATCGATTCATGGGTTTGGAATCAAAGCTGGTCTTGGTTTGGATTCTCATTTGAATAATGCTCTTATGTCAATGTATGCTAAATGCAATGATTTGGAAGCTTCACAACTTTTGTTTGATGAAATGGCTGAGAAAAATGTTGTTTCTTGGAATACTATGATTGGTGCATATGGCCAAAATGGTCATTTTGATAAGGCTATTCTTTGCTTTAAAGAGATGGTGAAGGAAGGTTTCCAAGCAAGTTCGGTTACAATGATGAACCTTGTGTCCGCAAATGCTCTTCCGGAAGCTGTCCATTGTTTTATTATCAAATGTGGCTTTACCAGTGATGCTTCTGTTGTTACTTCGCTGGTTTGTCTCTACGCAAAGCAAGGGCTCGCATATATAGCTGAACGGCTTTGCAAATACTATCCCACAAAAGACCTGATTTCGCTAACAGCGATAATCTCTAGCTATGCTGAAAAAGGTGATATAGAGTCTGCAGTTGACTGTTTTGTCCAAACTATGCAGTTAGATATAAAACCAGATGCAGTTGCCTTGATTGGTGTACTTCATGGAATTACATGTCCTTCACATTTTGCTATTGGATGCGCTTTCCACGGTTATGGGGTGAAGAGTGGGCTGTCTAATGATTGCTTAGTTGCAAATGGGCTAATAAGTTTGTATGCTAGATTTGATGAGATAGAAGCTGCTTTGTCTTTGTTTTATGATATGAGAGAAAAACCACTGATCACATGGAATTCTATGATATCTGGCTGTGTGCAGGCTGGAAAGTCAACCGATGCCATGGAGTTGTTCTCCAAAATGAACTTGTACAGACAAAAACCAGATGCCATTACTATCGCCAGTCTACTATCCGGGTGTTGCCAGCTTGGTTACCTGCGGATTGGAGAGACGCTGCATAGTTATATTCTGAGGAACAATGTGAGAGTGGAAGATTTCACAGGAACTGCTCTAATAGACATGTATAGCAAGTGTGGAAGATTAGATTATGCTGAAAAGGTGTTTTATAGCATCAAGAATCCATGTTTGGCAACATGGAATTCCATCATATCAGGTTATAGTTTATATGGACTCGAGCATAAAGCTTTCAGTTGTTATTCTAAACTGCAAGAACAAGGGCTAAAACCGGATAAAATCACCTTCTTGGGAGTTTTAGCAGCATGCACACATGGAGGACTTGTCTATTTAGGATTGGAATATTTCACTATCATGACAGAAGAGTATGGTTTGATGCCAAGTCTGCAACATTATGCATGCATAGTTGCTCTATTAGGTAGAGAAGGCTTGTTCAAGGAAGCAATTGAATTTATAAAAAACATGGAGATTCGGCCCGATTCTGCTGTCTGGGGAGCTTTGTTAAGTGCTTGTTGCATCCAACAAGAGGTAAAGCTTGGGGAGTGCTTGGCAAAACAATTGTTTTTGTTGAATCACAAAAATGGTGGATTTTATGTATTAATGTCAAATCTCTATGCCATTGTTGGGAGATGGGATGATGTAGCAAGAGTGAGGGAAATTATGAGAGATATTGGAGGTGATGGATGTTCTGGTGTTAGTGTTATTGATGTGACTTCTGTTAAAGATTCTAATAACAACTTAAGCCAAAGTGAAGTCTATTTGAATACAAGCACTTGGCAACATTTGAGTCTATATTAAAATTCATGGAATTAATTCATAATATATGAAGGTTCTATTTTCTTTCCTTCATGGAATTAATCCATAATAGTATGTAGTACTATAAGTTTTACGAAATTGATTAAAAAAAAAAGCAAATAAATATAAGCAAATGTGAAGATTATTTTGAGAGAGATGAAATGTGAGAATTATTTTTTCGAAATAAAGCACATGCTATATGGAATCAAAGTCAAAGCAAGAAGGTTCACAAGGTGAACATGAAGAACCAGAAAAGAAGACACACTGAAATACAAGAAGGTGTACATGGCATCAGCATGAAAGGAACTTGAAGAAGTAAAACTTAACATAGAGAAAGCAACTGCTGAGGTAACACTTTCTTTATATGAGTACATTAGTCTAGCAAATGAGTTTATGAGGAAGATGAGCGAGCCAATATGAGGGTTTGCAGCTGCTAATTCTGAAGTTGAAAGAGATAAGAGACAACTAAAAATAAATGAAGTGGATATCAATAAATTTAATACTATAGGACAACTTTTTAATACTCGTATGATTTATAGATTTATAGATTAACATTAATTCATTGAATAACTATTAAGAAAGATATTAATAAGACAACTAAACAAGTTTATTAAAAGGGCGATTGAATTATCTAAGATTGTTTAGATGAAACGATGGAGATATCTTTTAGCTTAATCAATGTTTTGGGTTTGATTCATGACTTGGGCATGCACCAGCGTTAAAACTCTTAAGGAGAGTTTTGACATCCATTTAAGTCTCATAAAGCTCGAGAAATTAATTTGTACAATTATGCGTAGAAGATACCTGATTTACGCTAAAAAAATGTGATTGAATTAATCCGAAGAATTCTAAATCAGTTTTCATTTCCTTAAAAGTAAGATTCTTAAAAGTTAAAATAACATAAACATACAATATTTATTTTGTACGTAAAAGAAATAATAAGTTATCGAAAATAACCCATTTGAGTTGATCTGGTGGTATTGACTTGAGACCTTGGAGTGTGCTCTTCTCAAGGTCTCAAATTCGATTTTCTCCCGTGCCAATTTAAGTGGGCTAATTCAACTTCTTAAAAAAAATAATAAGTTATTGAAAATTCTCACATACAAAATGGGGAGTCGGAGTCAAACTCCGGTCATCGGCGGCTGACAGCATGACACAAACACTTACTATTAGGAGTATTTTTTTATGACATTAAGGAGATGACTTAATTTAACTCAAAACAAAATTTATCAACTAATTTGATAAAAAAAATGAGATAATAGTAAAATCATATTGTTAAGATAAAAAAACATGAACATACACATTATTTTTTATATGCAAATAAAATGATGAGTCATTGAAAATTCAGCTACACTAAATAAATAAGTCAGAGTCGAAGCTCAGGTCATGGCTGCAAACACTTACTATTTTTTATGAAATTAAGAAGATGAATTAAATTTAACTAAAAACAAAATTTATCAATAAATGTAAATTAAAATCGATGTGGCATTTAACTGAGTTCACTGACCAATCACATTCCAATATATACAAGCCACCAGCGCCTCTACGCTGAATAGAAAGCGAGTGGGATCCACAGCACAACGGTCACCTCTGTATCTTTACTTATAAACCCTAACCCAAATCCAAATCGAAAAACACTCCCTTTTCAAATTTCGAATTTCGCGCTCTCATTTTCTTCAATCTTTCTCCGATCCAATCTTCTCTCCAAAAATGGGTGGCGCTCACAGTCGCGACGGTTTACTCGATAGTTCCGACGAAGAAAACGAAAATGAAAATGAAGATTCAAATTACGAAGATGCAAGCGAAGGAAATTCAGAAGGAAGAAGAATCAAAACTCCCTCATCAATCGATGACGTTGATGCTAAACTCAAAGCCCTCAAGCTCAAATATTCCTCTAAAAATCAAATCCCTCAAAACCCTAACGCCGTTAAGCTTTATCTTCACATCGGTGGTAACACTCCCAACGCTAAATGGGTCATTTCTGAGAAACTAACGTTTTATTCTTTTATCAAAACTCGTCGTGTTGACGGCGACAGCGATGATGAAAATGATGATGACGAAGAGGATGAGGATGAGGATGAGGAAGGTTTTTGGGTTTTGAAAATTGGTTCTAAAATTAGGTCAAAAGTTGGGGCTGATATGCAATTGAAAACCCTAGCGGATCAGCGTCGGGTTGATTTTGTTGCGAAAGGTGTTTGGGCGTTGAAGTTTTTTACGGAAGAGCATTTCAATGAGTTTTTGGTGCAGTTTCAGAATTGTACTTTTGAGAATACTCATGGATATGAAGCTAATGATGCTAACAAGCTTAAGGTTTATGGTAAGGATTTTCTTGGGTGGGCGAAACCGGAAGTTGCGGATGATTCTATGTGGGAGGATGCTGATGATAGTTTCAAGAGTCCTGCTTCTGCTACACCGGTTCGAGCGAGTCAAGATTTGAAGGAGGAGTTTGAGGAAGCTGCAAATGGTGGAATTCAGAGTTTGGCGCTTGGTGCTTTAGATAACAGTTTCTTGGTTGGTGAAAATGGTATTCAGGTTGTGAAGAATTTTGCGCATGGGATTCATGGAAAAGGTGCTTTTGTTAATTTTGGTGGTGGTTCGTCGTCTTCGAAGTTGGTGCAATCCACTCCCAAGAAAACTCTTCTCATGAAGGCTGAAACTAGCATGCTTTTGATGAGTCCGTTGGGTGAAAATAAGCTTCATTCAACTGGTCTTCATCAGTTTGATATTGAGACAGGGAAGGTTGTGACAGAATGGAGATTTGGTAAGGATGGTACTGAGATTACAATGAAAGATATCACCAATGATAGTAAAGGTTCTCAATTGGATCCATCGGGTTCGACTTTTCTTGGATTGGATGATAACAGGCTCTGTAGGTGGGATATGCGTGACCGTCATGGAATAGTTCAAGATCTTGCTGATTCTAACAGTGATATGGGTACACCTGTGTTGAATTGGGCACAAGGTCATCAGTTCTCGAGGGGGACAAACTTTCAATGCTTTGCTACAACCGGTGATGGTTCAGTTGTTGTTGGTTCTTTGGATGGAAAGATTCGGCTGTATTCGATCAACACTATGAGGCAGGCCAAAACTGCTTTTCCTGGACTTGGTTCGCCGGTTACTCATGTGGATGTAACTTTTGATGGAAAGTGGATTGTGGGAACCACAGATACTTACTTGATTGTTATTTGTACCGTCTTTACTGATAAAGATGGGAAAACTAAAAATGGTTTTGCTGGAAGAATGGGAAATAGGATTGCTGCACCAAGGTTGCTCAAGCTCAACCCTCTTGATTCACATCTAGCTGGAGTCAATAACAAATTCCATAATGCTCAGTTTTCATGGGTGAGTATAACAAACTCACATCTATTGTTATTTGTTTCTACCTGCAAATTAAGAATGATCATATCATCTATTACTGCGAATTATCAACTGTTATCTTCTTTTTTATTGTTCTTCTCATGAAATGCCTTTTAACTAAATCTTATGCTGTAAATATGTTTTCCGTCTTCTGACTTTATGCGCTTGATTTACTATGTTGCGATGCACAATATAAATTATAAAGACAGGTTACCTCAAATGCCACGTGGTTGTCAAAACATTTAGCTTGTAATATGTTGTTATTTGCAAATTGCTGCATGAGGATATGTTTACCACATCTATAGCATTGTATAGAATAGGTACATTTATTATTGATAACGTTGGGTAAAGTCTCTTCTCTTGTATTGCTCCAGCAGATGAATTAAAGTCCATACTTTCGCCTAATAACTTTGCCTCTTGTTTTCCATAACTTACCACAATGCTCTTTATTTCTTTTTGCATATTGAAACACTGCCTTTGAAATTTGAATCTGTTAGCCAAAAATATTATCATGCATTGATAGAACTGGACCATATATTGCTGAACAGTATTGCATGATCGCTGCTCTGCAATTCTCCTCTTGATATTGTATATATTGGTAACAGCACAAGTTTGTTCGGAAAATAGTAGAACCTTTCACAGCCTGGCAACCAAAGTCTTGAAGAACCATGGGACTACCCTATCAATTCCTTTACTTACTAATTTCCTGCTTCTTTTGTCTCTCCCCCCTTCCTTGCTTCCAGCACCCCCTTTCTACTACCTGTAGGTTGTTGCATGAAGTAACCCTTACCATCTTACTACCTGTAGGTTGTTGCATGAAGTAACCCTTACCACCTTATTATACACGGGATTTCAATCCCCCTACCCTACTACACCCTCTTCTCTTCCTAAAATACAGCCTAGTCATCTTAGGGTACCTAACACATGGATTGAATGGAAATTTTCTACATTGACATCTTATTTGAACGGTCTCTTGGCTTCTATATGCATCTTCTTTTTTTGGGTTAAATTCTACTTATACAACCTCTTGGCTATATGCATTTTTTTTTTAAGATAGCAATCTTTAACCTTGTTGGTTTTATACTGAATGTCATGTTGGTTGTTGCTGAAAACATATTGTTGTAGAATCGTAGTTTGGCATGGTGTGTTTTTTTTCCTGCATTTTAATTGTCTGTTATGTTTCCGTTCAACTTCTTGATTACACAGGTGACAGAGAATGGGAGGCAGGAGCGGCATATAGTAGCTACAGTGGGGAAGTTCAGTGTGATATGGAATTTTCAACAAGTCAAGGATGGTTCTCATGAGTGCTACCGCAGCCAACAGGGTCTAAAGAGCTGCTACTGCTACAAGATAGTCCTCAGGGATGACTCCATTGTTGAGAGCCGATTCATGCACGACAAGTTTGCAGTCACTGATTCTCCTGAGGCTCCATTGGTTATAGCTACCCCAATGAAAGTTAGCTCATTTAGCATGTCCAACAGGCGATGATAATTAAGGGCACAGCCATTGACCAAATTGTTAGCTATTATTGTAGCTTAATTAGTGACATTAAGATGTTTCATTTTAAAACTTTCATTGTATGTAGGATGTTTTAAGGTCAGCAACCGTTGTCAAATTGTACTAGTATACTGTATTTGGTTTTGTTTTAAGCCAATGATGGTTGGTCCCAGAATTCTACTTGTCTTCTAATTACTTTTTTCTTTTCTGAATTACTACTCCTACTTGTTTGTGCTTGAGCTTTTAAGTTATTACTATATGAATATGAATTTTAAAAGGTCTGCAAAAACTAAAGGGTATGTGGAAGCTTTGGAAGCGGACGTTTATTATCCAAAACCATCTGAATCTGATTTCATTGGATAAGTGGTCCCCATTTTTTCTCATGTTTTTTTTCTACCTTGAACTAAAACAAAATAATAATAAGCATGTGGTTGTGAAAGAGTAGCAAATGCAAATTTGAACAATTGATTTGCCGTCCTGGGATAGGAGCAGATAATAATTAGAAAACAATGGTTGCACTTGCAGCAATAGCAAGAAGCTTCCATTTCCAGCAACACTCTTTAATCAACAGCAATACCATTGGTAAATCTTCAACAGCAGGACACTACTGGCTCAGGCCAGCTACTGCAGGAACAGGAGTCACTCGACGTTATAGGCAAATTTGTGCAGCAGCTCAACAGCGACCCACATGGCTCCCAGGACTTGATCCCCCAACTTATCTTGATGGAACGTGAGCCTCTTTACACCTATCTGCATTTTGGCTCCTAAATTTATCCTCTTTTCAAGCTATAATAACATTAAGAGCAACCTTTTCAGTCTGCCTGGAGATTTTGGGTTCGACCCACTTGGGCTTGGAGAGGATCCTGAAAGCTTAAAGTGGTATGTGCAAGCTGAGTTGGTTCATGCTCGCTTTGCAATGCTTGGGATCTTGGGAATTCTAGTCACAGATGTAAGTCACAAAACTCTTAACATCATTTTTTCACTTTTAGTAATGCCAGTAACGTTTTTCTATATTAAGAAAACCTTTACTATTGAAATACTTGTGCCACATATATACAATCGGAATTTTAAATATAGGTCTGCGACTGCAAACTGAACTGCAGCATAACAGTTTTTGATGTTGAAACCGCAATGTGACTGCTATTGGGGTCGCATCGGCCACATTTAACTGTGATTCCATACAATATCAAGAATTGCAATGTAGCTGCAACTCTTATTATAACCGCTGTTTAAAATCTTGTATCCAACCAGATGGACATTTCATCCTCTAAACTTGTTAGCAATCTGTGCAGCTACTTCGCGTCGCAGGAGTTAGTAGCATACCAGTTTGGTTTGAAGCTGGTGCAGTAAAATATGAGTTTGCAAACACAGGGACGCTCGTTGTTGTTCAACTACTCTGGATGGGGTAGGATTGTAGTCATAGGCTTCCAACTTCTGCTTGATGAGTTGAGGTTTTCATATTTTCATTATCCTTTATAGGATATAGGATTTATGACTTCTTCATTTTCACTTTCATAGGTATGCCGAAACAAGAAGGTACATGGATTATGTTAGTCCCGGATCTCAAGCTAAAGAGGGTTCCTTCTTTGGATTGGAAGCTTCACTAGGTGGCTTAGAGCCAGGGTATTCAGATTTCCAATAACAGTACAGATACACGCGCACACACACTTTTTTGGACTTGTGTTCTCTTTTACACTAGTCAAGGTATATAAATCTTGTTTCATCAAACAGGTACCCTGGAGGTCCTCTGCTAAATCCTCTAGGCCTAGCTAAAGACATTAAAACTGCTCATGACTGGAAGCTTAAAGAGATCAAGAATGGTATATTTTTTTTTATCAGTTTTTCATTCTTTGTTGTTTAATATCTCCAAAGTTTGTTTTAATAGTTGTAAATATTCCGGTTACAGGGCGACTTGCAATGGTGGCAATACTTGGCATCTTTGTGCAAGCTTCTGTGACTCATGTTGGACCAATTGATAACCTTGTTGAGCATCTCTCAAATCCATGGCATAAAACTATTATTCAGACCCTTGCAAGTTCTAGTTCTTAGTTCTGACAAGTACCTGTATTAGGTTTATGGAACTTGGACTGATCCATAAAACCAATTTTTTCCCTAAAATGTTACCCTTTCAAGTTTTCATTACAGTTCATATTATATCAACTAAATATCAATTTGTTAAACTAGAAATTTTCCTACATCGTGATACTCAGTTCACTATGGATAGCAAATTGAATATTTTTTTGTAAATTTTTTTATAATTCAAATTGAATAAGTATGATACCATATTAATATAAGAATCGAATTGAATCGAAACAAAACACTTCTAGGCGAGTTAACAAAATGATCATTTCCATTTACCCTTTAAGATTCATTCAACCCAAGAAATGCCAGTGCTAGATGCGTGATTCTCCTGGTCTTTCTACGTCCCATTAAATTAAATACATGAATGAATATCTGGACTTATATGCATTGCTCCTGGGTTTAAAAACCGTTCTTTGACTTGAGCTGCATCACTTGCTCCTACTTATGTGAAACCAACCATTTCTAATGAACTATTGGATGTACGTGTAAAATAATTGTACACTGATAGAGCATACTAATTAGACTCTTTTTCTTTATAACTAAGATATAACATTCTTATAGTTCATTGTAATTTGTAATTGTATGTTAATTAAGTACACGAATGTAGATGGCCGATTATTAAATTGATTTTCCAGAAATTAATATGTATTGTTAAATAAGACCAAGGAAATTCAAACAATAATGGATAAATCTGTCATTGATAACTCATCAAAGTAGTACTAGCATCAAATGACCAAGAATCGCAAACCTGCCATGAAACCAGCTTTACAAATTTGATCTTGGTACACGTGCTTTGAAATGTAACTTGCACACAACAAGTGAAGCTGAAACCTTAATGGTTCAGCATCTAATAAATAATTTATCAAAAGAGATCGGTGACATCATTCAACCTTTATGAGACATTCCATGCATCAGGAGGAGGTCCACAATAGTCTCACCATGTGAATTGGTTGGAAGGCTTTGAGAATCTTCTTCCTAGTATTGATCAATAAAATGAGTTTCTAATATGGACATACCATGCCATTCAAGTGCTTCAAATCACAAACTAAGAACTTTTTTTCTTTCTTTCATTCAATCGAATCTCAAAACAAATCTTTACAAAAGCCAATGTTCAATATATCAGAAGACTATACACAATACAAAATCATCTTATTTTCTCTTTTCCCAACATAGATGAACTTATTTTTAAGTCCTCATAAAACACTGAGCAGCCCACCATATACCATCCATGAAGTGAGAGTATAATCCAATCAAACCATACACAAAGCGATCACCATAAACGGGTTCAATACAGCTTTGGGTAGTCCAGCATTTCAAGCCACTGTGAGATCTCCAACAGTATGAGAGGTAAGATAACTGCAACACAGCAATGCATGTAATTTCAATTTGGCATTACCCTCACTTGTTTGAATGGTTTTTTTTTCTAGCAAAGAACATCAAAACCCGTGGGAACAATGATTTCTTCTTCTTTTTTCCATGTTTTGCTTCCGGTGTTGATCCACCCTCATCATTTTCTGCCTTTGGACTTGACAAGTTTCGTGCAGGATTATCTGCCCCCCGGTCAAAATTATTTGCTTCCTTACTCCCCTCAAAACTGCCCCTAGGACTTTTATTCTGGTTAACCACTCCTTGGCCAGACTCACCAGCCTTTCTCCGTTGCTCATTTTCAGCTCTCCACCTTCTAAGTTCTTGTTCTACACCTAATTTACCTTCCTTTGCCTTCTCAGCTTTTTCCATTGCCATCTTCAAGGATTCCCTTCTAGCAGCTATCTCTCTATTCACTTCATCCAACTTCTCAAAGGATTTTAATTCAGACACTTTAGCTACCTCAACTTCAGAATTAGCAGCTGCAACCCGCGTGTTGGCTCGCTCTTCTGCCTCGTGAGCTCGTTTGCTAAGCTCATAGTACTCATCCAAAGAAAGTGCTACCCCACTGGAAGGGTCCACTTCATTTTTGCTTCTATTTGATTCACTCTCTTGCAATGCTTTAATTGCTGCTATTGCCAACTTTTCAGAAGCCTTTGCAGCCTCAATCTCCTTTTGAGCTGCGAGTAACCTGCTTTCCAAGGTACTTACTCCAGCCTTGGCTTGCTCTGCTTCTGCCTTTACTTTCTGTAGCTCTTCACGAGATGCTTGAGCAAGCAAGTTGGCCTGATTAGCCTCTTCAGCTGTTAGTTGTAGCTTCTTTGGAAGTTCAGTCATCTGCTCTTTTGCTTCTTTCTCCTTCATCTGAACCAGAGCTATTTCTGATCTAGTCTTGTCCAACTCAGCTTCTAGAGATGCAACTGCAATGGATGCCATTCCTTCTCTTTGCCTGATGGAGGCAAGAGATGATTTTTCTTGTTCTAGTTCTGATTTTAAAGATGTAGCAGCTAGCTTCAAGCAACTAACCTCAGCATTTGCTTTCTCTATGTTAAGTTTTACTTCCTCGAGTTCCACTCTGGCTGATTCCACGGCAGCTTGTATTTCAGCGTGTGTCTTCTTTTTCGGTTCTTCTAGGCCTCCTTGTGAGAGTTCTCTGTCACTTTCTTGCTGTAACTTTGACTCCATATAAGCAGTTAATTTAGCTTTCAAATCAAGCAGCAAACCAGATGCTGCTTCTAGTTTAGATTTGAGATCCTTTGCAGACAACATTTGCTCGTTGATTCTCTGGAGCTCTTCTTCTGCCTGTTTAAGTTCCTTCTCCCAGTTGAGTGAATCCTGATCTCTTGCCATCACTGTTCCTATTCTTTGTTCCTCAGCTTCCAAGTGTGCGGCATGAGCAGTCTCCAATAACTCTTTTGTGGCGATTAATTCAATAGTTAAATCTTCGACTGACTTCTCTACTACTTTGGATGCTGTAACTGCCTCCTCAGCTTTCTTAATAGCTTCATCTCTATCGGTCACTAAGGCAGCATATTCCTTATGCAATGCTTCCAGCTCATCTTTCACAGCTGCTAAATCTGTAATAGCTGCTGAATACCTAGCTTTAGCAACCTCAAGTTGTGCCTTTGCTGCAACACTAGATTCGTCTGCAATACCTTGCTCCATTTCTTCCACTCTGAGCTTTGCAAGTTCGGAGTCCTGTCTTGCCTGATGCTCTTCAGTTTGTGCCCTCTCTAAGTTAAGCTTTAACTCTTCTATAAGTCTCTTTGTGCTGTCAAGCTCCTTTAGTACTTGAACTTTTGTCTGCTCAGCCGCCTCTGCTTGTTTTCTGTATTCTGGTATCTCCACATTTGCTTTATCAAGTTCTTGTTCTACTAGATTGCGCCTCTGTACATGCATAACAAAATGAATTTCACAACAGTTCCAAAGAAAATCATGCAAAGGTCAAAGTAGAAATAATTTATCCTCTGTACGACATGAGGCACGGCAAAAAGAACGATTTTTAAATCAGAAAGGACCGATATTGGGTGGAAAATATCTGTAATTAATTCTCCAATTTGTTTCAGTCGAAAATGAATTGTCAGACAATAAAAAATCATACAGTTCATAGTTTTCTTTTATTTTACAATTAGCACAAGCAAAAAAACTTTAGCATGTCTAACACTCAAAACGGTTGAGAGCATTAATGATTCCAACTTAATATGATGCAGCACACATACTGGCACTAATATCCAAAATAACAGATATTGTACTCTGATTTCATAGATTTCAAATATAGTATACACCTTGCTGCTTTAGATAGAAAACTACTCGTACAAAGAAAAGGACAATTTGTATCGTAAGATCTAGCGTGAAAATGCCAGGATAATTAATTCAATACATACAGCTTATGCAAAGGCAATTTTGTTGATATGCTAAATAACAGTGTCACATTTCTACTATGTGTGCATGCCTAGTAATGTGTGATTAGCCCTATAATGTGACTTTGGTTGGCAGATGATTTCACATAATTATTATCAACCCCAACATGAAAACAACCATCACAGCAATCCTTCTAAACTTTTCAGTATTGCAGTTGTAGCTTAACTACCCCAACTAAACCTGATAATCAAATTGATAAGTCCCACAATACCAAAGACTATTGCTCTTCTTATTCTCCTCCATAACATTATTTGCCTCTAGCCTATCTTTTAATAATATTGTATAAGCTTTAAGAAGCAACCACAATACTCAACATAAATATCTCCTTGAAAAGCAATAAGAGTAATAGTATTTGAAAATTTTGGCCCGTTTATTTGTTTTACGCAAGACGTGTGAAGGTAAATTGAAAATAATGGTCGCGCATAAAAGATGAAGATCAATGCAAGACTAATTTACCTCCACAGTCTGGATTCTATGAGCCTTCCAATCCACAATGCCTCCAAATTTAGAAACAGCTTCCTTGACAGATTCAAATGGAGGTGCGGTATCAATAAGGCCTCTTTTTACATCAACCTGCTTGGTTTGAGAGGGAGAGTCAAGTGCTCCAACAGAAGAGGAAGTTGAAAGTCTAATCTCATTGTCTGCAGCGATATTGGTAACATCAACCTGCAATGCATGCCTGTCAGAGATATCTTCAGTAGCACCAGGTTCAGAATCTTCAACAGATGTGAGCTGATCGCTTGCTTTTATTACATCCACTGTATCATTTGGAATTGAAGCTGAATTATCTACAGAAACACCATCCTCTTGTATTATAGTGTGATCATCAGAAACATTTGGCAACACTGATAATTCAGGGAGCTCATTCACAGTCAAGTGAGAACCAGACGCTACTTTTCCATTACTAAGTGGAATTGGAAGTTCTGTGGAAGATTGATTATATGGTGGGTTTATCACATTGGTATTTTCTTCAGAGGGTTCCATCAGTTGTGTCTCAGTAATGTTTGTAGAGTGCTCAGAGAGTAGATTGTCTTCACTGTGTTCTGCCAGTGGTGTCTCTTCAGAAATTTTTGAAGAGGATTCAGAGGGTAGCTTGTCTTCAACATGTTCTGCCAGTGGTGTCTCTTCAGAAATTTTTGAAGGGGATTCAGAGGGTAGCTTGTCTTCAACATGTTTTTCCGTCTCTTCAGTAAGTTTTGAAGAGGATTCAGAGGGCAACACGTCTTCAACGTGTTCTGCCAATGGTGTCTCTTCAGCAGCAAATTTTGTAGAGGAGTCAGAGGGCAACTTGTCTTCAACATGCTCTTCCATATGTGTCTCTTTGGTAAGTTTTGAAGAGGATTCAGAGGGCGGCATATCTTCAACATGTTGTGCTAGTGGTGCCTCTTCGGCAATTTTTGTAGAGGAGTCCGAGGGTAACTTGTCTTCAACATCCTCCATTATAAGGAGGGGTCGGGAGTGCTAACAGCGGCTAAACTCTAAAGAACAATTAATAATGAAAATTGAAAATCAGTTGAATACAAAACCAAAACCATGAGATATTACAGCCATTGTAGGGAAATTTTAAATTTTTAATAATGAAAATCAGTGAATACTCTTAGAATTTGGGTTGAGCTAACTCAACCATACAAAACACACTTATAAGGTGAAGACTATCCCCACTTATAAATTAAAATGTGCAAGTTTTAAATTTAAGTGGTATATGGCTGCTCACAAGAACTAGAGACAAATTGAGAATTAAATTATTGTATATACCAGTTAGCTATTTTTCTCTTAACAAACTGGCAATTAGATGAAATTTCGAGGTGTAAGACGATGGCCTGAAATAATGATATTTCCCAAGATTTTAGTGTTCGAATTTTCGGTATTTAGAGGACAGAAAAGACTTTTTATGGATAATTCTAATATCACAATTAAATTAACTCTAAACTGAATGTGAACCGTTAATGATATGAAACAGCCTTCTAAAGTTGATAGATGTTTTGAGTTTTAAATTGGGTTCCAAGGCTGCTTCGTGATCACGACATCAAGGTTTTTAGGACCGAATCAGGATTCGCAACCACAATTGTGATCGCATAAGTCATATTTATCTGCAATAATTTTCTACAGTATCAACGATTGCAACAAAACGACGCCTGTGACCACATTACAAAAGCAAGTAACTGCACTTCTAAAGCTCACAATAGGTCTTCTCTCTTGATATCAAAATGCAATTTACACAATAAATCGATAATCAAAAGATTGCAATTTAAATTTAAATACTTACTACAACAGAAATTAAACACTGCATAGTTCTATTTCAAAATCCAGATTAACCTATTCCTTTTTTCATCTACAACATCTGAATTTAGAATTGACTAACCTTTTTGATGACAAAAACCTTCAATAATCTTTAAGAATACTATGCAATTCGCAGCTCAGAAAATCGATAATCACAAACTCCGTTTCATTTCCTATAATATTCAAATTCAATATTATTCAGCATGAGTTATTGTTCATAATTAAAGTTTGAAAACAAACATTGATATGATTGTAAACATTGAAAAATACCTGATTAGGAATTAATTAAGGAAAAGATTAAGCGGAAAAATGAGAATAGGAGATATGATTGATAGTAATTGAGAGAATTAGAGGATGAAATTAAAATTAGGGTGTGGAAAATAAATGGAGGTGGAAAAAGAAGGAGCTAAAATTAGGACACAGAAAAACACGGACAAGAGAGTTAGTGGATCCTACCTCATCAATTACTACTACATAGATCCATCTCTCTCTCTCTCTCTTCCTTTTTCTCTCTCAAATCAAATCTCTATTTCCTTCCTTCAATCATCTCCTTTATTTTATTATTTTTATTTTTACATTTACCGCTTACTTGAAATTCTTAACTAGTTTGACGTTAATTCTAACATTTTTTTTAATAATATTTTAATTGATACTTCTTTCATCTTTATATATATAAATTTCTCTTAATTATTTCATATATATATATTAAGAAAAGTTTATAGTGTAGTTACTGTGTCTAATTTTTGTGTTAATTTTACTAAATTTAGTATAAGTTAGTAGTAATAATTAAGAATATATATATAAAAAATAATAATAATAAATACATCTAATAATTTGCAAATAAACTTATATTTAAGGTCTAGATGTTTTTTCCGAAAAAATACTTATAATTAAGAACGGAAAGAGTATTTAATTTTAAATACTACTCCTTCAAAAAATATATATAGATTAAAACATTATCGAAAAATGTAACATTTAATTCAAATTAGTTGGTAACAACGAATGTTAACTCTTTATTAAATACTACTTTTTTTCACCCTTTAGTTCATAAGGGAAGGAGCTTTATAGTAGTTTAAAGTTCAGAGTAGGTTCTGACATCAAGTGGTTTCAGTTCCCCGTCAATTGCAATTGCGAAATCGAATTGTAATCTTCTCTATCAATTCAACATGAATCGTCACTAAACCAACTAACACGTGATTATTAAATACAAATTTGAATAAACAAGTTTAACAAAACTCATCCTCAATTCAAATTTAGAAATAGAGTTGATAAAAAAAATACTCTCCAATTATTGTTACATGGTACCAACATTGTTACACTAATGCACAGTTGATTATGATTAATATCGAAGAATAATTAATTAATCAGAGTTATTTAATCTTTAGCAATGGAGTCATAATAACGACATGTTTTATATTAATATTTTTTAGTACATAAACGAAATGATTAATATGATGCATGTTCTACTAATTTTGACATTTTTTTTGTCAGGTTTTGAACTCTATTAATAATTTTTTATTGCATGTAAAGCAATTATGAACGGCAAACATTAATTGATCTATTAGTGATTGATGTTTGACAGATAAACTAAAACTCTATCTCTACAACTGTGAGACATTAAAATCATTTGATATAAGAACTTATTCTAAACAAGATTATATTGAACTGATGGTAAAAACTCAGAAAGAAAAAAAAAAAAAAAAAAAAACAGCTATGAACGAGAGGAGGGAGTGGATCTGGAGACTTTTGTCGTTGAGTCAAATACTAGTTGAAACTTGAAATGAGTCCAACTCAACTCAATGACACGCTTTCTCATCCGTTGGAAACGTTGATATGGGCCTCGTGATTGTGAAGCTTCCACAAAAGGATCTTGTTCAACGAGGAGAATTAATCAGTAGTGTAGCATGGAAGTATGGGAAGGAGCATGATGACACGATTCTGCATCAACTTCAGTAAAAGTTGTACTACTCTCATTCTTGCTAATGTTTGTTTAAGGATGTTTCACTTTTTTCTTCTTTTAGTATATTTAAAATTCCACATACTAGTATTTTTTTGGAAAAAGGAAACAAAATGCTTCTATACGAGTCGTAGGATTTGAAACGGAAAACAAATATTTGTACTTGCGTTAATGCAATAACTATTTCAGACTAATTAAATACTACCTCCGTATCAAAATATATGTCGTTTTGACCAAATCACACAAATTAAGAAATATAATCATTGTTGTATGGAAAAGGTAAATTATGGGTTAGTTTATATGATTATCTCTCATTAATGGTATGTGAGAGATAAATTATAGAATTGAAAGAAGAAAGAGAAATAATTAATTAAGGGTATAAGAGGAAAAAGAGCATTAAATAATAAATAGGGGCAGTTTTGTCACTTAATAAATATACATCTTTCTTTCTTTTAACTTTCACTCATACCAAACAACTAAAAAATCATCTCACTTTCCTTTAATAATCTTTCCTTTCACTTTCTTTCCTCTCACTTTCCTTTATCATCCAAACAAATTGTGTGAAATTTTCCTTATCTATTTGGTCCTGGGTTCCATCCTAGACCGTGTGTATGGAGAAATATTTATTAGAATATGTCAACTCGTTAAATGAATCTTAATTATTTTGAGGAGATTAATCTCTGCTGTTACGCACGAATGATACCTTTAATTTATCAGAAATATTGTGTGAAATTATATTTAATACATCATGATTTATACAGCTAAGATTAATACATTATCCTTTGAAATGAGCTAAGGTTCTTGTTCTCCATATCTATCTCGCTCTTGAAAATACAAAAGTCAACTCAAAAAGCTCTTCACCTCTTTAACTACTTTTAATTATACTCACTGCGTTTTTTATATTATAAGAGAAAAAACAAAAATCATATTTATTAAGAAAAAGTGAAATATAATGATTAGAAGTTTGTTTTGTTAAAATAAAGTTGTGGAAAGATGTAAAAACAATTTTTATTAGTTATTGGTTATATAAAAAGTAAGAGAGAGAATAAAATTTTCTTGAAAAGAGAAATATTTGTGTTTTTTCTCTTATATTTTAGGACAAAAATATAGAATTTTTTTTCTTATATTATAGGACGGAGGGAGTATGTAGTAGACTAATATTTCCCCGTACTAAAATATAAGTCACTTTGAGGAAAACAATTATACCAAAATATAAGTCACTTTATAATACCAATGAAACACTTAATGCTATATTTTTTATTATATTCTTAATATATATTTATTACTCTTTCTTTTTTTACTTCTTCAATTTATCTTTTTCATACAATTAATGAAAGAAAATGTGTAAACTAACTCATAATTTATCTTTTCCATACCACATTAATTATATTTTTTAATTTGTGTAATATGGTCGAAACAACTTATTTTTTAGTGCGAGGTAGTAGTGAATACTTGTTTATAATAATAATGGACATAAACAGTACGTTTAATGTTAATGGATATGCAAAAACTATTAAAAAATGTGAGATGAATTTTTTTTTCTTATCGTTAGAGGATATTATTAAAATATTTATTCAGAAATTCTAACTTAACTGACAAAAAATATCGAAATTACTAGATCAAATATCTATGATTGAGATTCGATCTCTGATCTTTCCACTTTATGTGTGTATGTAAGTTTATAATAATTTTATCATTTTATCTATGTAAAAAAAAACATGATAAAGTATTGTTCACTCAATCTAGTATATATTTCTTACAAAAGTTTAGTAGTCTTGCCAAAATTTAATCTTCATCTTTTGCTTTACCAACCAAATCGTGCTTGTGGACAATGTTAGCTTTAACATCTGCGTAAACTTTGGCTTTGCATTGTCGTAAACTTTATCACGATTTTTTTTTTTTACGAAGAATCACGATTTTTTTAATAATGGTTCTATTTTATTCTTGCTCCTTTTTTTCTTCTTCTTGAAACATAAAGAAATTTTATTAAGCATCAGGCCCATAAATGGGCTCAGTAACAGAGCTACAGATACAAGTAGAAAAATGACTTAACCAGACTTGGTTTGATTATTGCTTTATCCGCCCCCTCAATTACTCCCACGTCCCCTAAACTACTTAAATTGTCCTTCGGATTTTATCTTCCGAAATATATTAAGGCTAAAAAATTTCGGAAGATATAATCCGAAATATCACAATTTTTGGATCTTATAAACTGAAATTGTAAATTATGTGAAGGTTAAATTGGCGGGAGACATTTTGGTAGATACGATTGGAAACACAAATTTTGGTAGTTACGATTTGAAAAACCACACTTTTCTAGAGATATCTTCCGAAATATATTTTTAAAAGCCAGGTTGCAGCAGACCTGTACCATCATATAAAACTCAAACACTCAACCTCTCAAAAGTAACATGCGATTTTTTTAAGGGTTTTGCGTTTTTAAGCTTCAAATCATCATTTATTCGCTCATTTGGAAGATCAAACACTCATTTGAAGGTATAAAACAGGTAATCATAGCTTTTAAACCGATTAGTTTTTGATTTTTTTAAGAAATTCTGTGTACATAAATATTGGAAGATAACTTCCGAAACTGGATTGGTAGATATCTTTGAATTGTTTTGGAAGATAATTTCCAAACTGGGTTAGTAGTAAGCAAATGTGCATTATTCTTATTTATTGCTGCTTATTTATTATTCTTATGGACCGAGTTCGCAGTGTTCACCGTTATTCACAGTGTTCGACTTCGCTCTCTACCAAGTCGCAGTTCGCAGTGTTCGCCGTCAGATCTGAAAAAAAACTGAAATAATAGATTTAATATTTTGCTGGGTGATTTTGGGGGATATGATCCGAAAAAAGTGATTTTTCGGATTATACAAACCAAAAATTTGTTTCACTAAATTGAGGGTATTTTTGGGTTTTTGGGGAGTCTAGGAGCATTTAGAGGGGCCTAAAAAGCAAAAATCACTTGGTTTGGGGAAGCAATAGCTATGAGCAGCCCAATTGTGATTTCTTTTAAGAAAGTTGCTCTTTGGCCTCCTATATTATTCTTAGGCCCTCCAAGTTTATGAAATTACCCCTCAAATCATTTCGAAACATGGGTTCTGGTAACACCAATTTTTGGATCGTAGGTTCTGAAATATTAGATTTTTATTTATTCGGAAGCTAGATTCTGAAATTATGAGTGTTTGTATCATATGATCTGAAATCTATTTTTAAACATGTATCTTATGAGCAAACTGAGTCGAAATATAACTAATGCTAGGGTCTTGCGTTTTGGTCATATAAGACCATTTCGGAACGTAGGTTCCGAAACCACCTATTTCCGGATGTTACAAAATTAAACACCATTTCGGATTGTAGGTTCCATATGAAACTGAATTCAAATTGAAGTGGTTATGAAACATAAAAAAAAAGATAGTGGTATACAATTTGTTTCATAGTAATGGTTATGCAAAAAAAAAAGAAGAAAAAAGAGTGGTTAATAGAAAAGGCTGAAAGGATTCAAACTTCGATCTCTGCACATTAAATGCAAATGTTCTACCAATTGAGCTAAGATCATTCGACTTCTTCGTTTTATTAAAAAAGAATTTCAATTAAAACACACAGATTAAAATTAAAACATATAAACACTCAAATTCATTAGCACTATGAGAAACAATTTTATAATAGAGATTTCGAATAGGTCAAGTGGATAGGATATAGTAGAAAAGAGAAAGAGGAATTGAAAGAGGTTGGTTTGGTTGTTTGTGATGATATGTTTTGAATTGATACAAATTAAAGAACACAATGTGATGTGAAAGGTGAAAGAGAGGGAAGAGTGTGTGACCCTCCCCCATTTTCTTTTCTCTTACAAAATTCAACTAAATGGTGGTTTAATGATGAAGAAGATTTATGTGTTTTTGTTTTTTTATATTGTGAATTCGTTGAATAAAGTCACACTAATAATAAATATTTGATGTGTGGAGTAAAATAATTAAGCAACTAAAATGGAAGAATATAGATATGATAAAGATAATCTAAAACAAGCAAGCAAGAGAAGAAAGCAAGTAAAGAGACACAGGATGTAATTGTTTACCCAGTTCACTACAAGAAAACTGGAGTTTTGCGGCAGTTTTAAACCGCCGGCACCCATATCTGTGGCGGTTTATACAGTGCCGCTGTACTATGTGGCGAATTCATGTTTAGCGGCGGTTTTTGAAACCGCCAGACAGACTGCCGCTTCTTTTAATCGGCGGTTTGAACCGCTGCAATAATTTAAGCGCAAAACAAAAAAATAGCGGCAGTTATAAACCGCCGGTATATGTTCGCCAATTTTTTTTTTATTTTTTCTTCTGCAACATTTTGCGATATATTTTTTAATATTTTTTTTTACCTGCAATTTTTTTCCCTTTTTTTGAATACATTCTAATACTAATTATTAAATTAATTCATGAATTCTAATAATATAAATGCTTCAGAAAAAAAAAGAATAAATAAACATAATACAAATCCATTTGATTATAAATAAGGTATTAAACATAGTAAAACAATATAACCAAAGTTTATATTGAATAGTAACTAACAAAAAACTAAAACAAAGGTCATAACACATGTGCCTATTATATCAAAGCCAAAACAAATAGTAAAAGTATGCCTAAACAAAAATTATATATTCAAGTTCAATCACGTGGTGTCGCTTGATCACCCCCACGCATATCATGACTAGACTCAAAAGCGCGTCGTACTTCAAACGGTAATCCTATGTTTTTCTAAATCTGGTGAATAGAGTAATCTCTCAAATGATACATAGCTAAACAAGCAAATTATGGTGTAAGAAACAATAATATGATATATTGAAAGTTGAAAGAACAATCAGAAATTCACCTATGAGATGCAAGCTCTTTCAATACAATGACAATGACCTCAAGAGCTGCTTGTGGAGTATCAACTTTTTTTCCACTTAAAAGATCATGTAACTGATGCATGCTAACATGAGCTGCAAACTTGATTGAAACTTCAAATTCACTTTCCCTGTACACACAAAATATAGTTTCAAAATCTAAATAGAATATAATTACTTAGTTTTTTCTTTGAACTCTCTTCAATAATCAATCACCTTGTAGTTGTACTGCCATCACTTTCATCCAATACAAGCATACATATCAAAATAGAATATAGTTATACTATATTAGGTCTCACTAAAAGAAAGAATACATTTTTCTTAAGAACTAATTAATTGACTAGTTAACATTGACTAGTCCTCCTTATACTTTTATTCATATCTGTACTTCATATACGGTTACAATCATATTAATTCTCACATATTAACAATAAATGTATTTTGTAAAGTAGGCAAATTGTACTAACATATAATGTGCTACGTGTTACTCCCTGCCATTCTTCTACTAAGCAACGTGACATATTACTTCACAGGCCAATATATTATTACTTAATCTACTAATAATAAAATTAATAACCACACTAATTTATTGTTTTAGAGAAAATGAATAGACTTATTAATAACAATTCAAGGTCATCTTTCAGGTCAAACATACATAAAAATGGTCAGGAAAAGCTGCCATATTATCAAATGTCAGTAGGGTCACTGAGGTGGGAACAATACCTGTATTACAGCCACACCACCAGACAGTTTTGCAATCCTTTCGTTCAACTTCTTCTTTTCATAATCTTGTTCTGTAGCCTGTAAAATAAGTAAACATTTTGTTAGAACCTGCATAACAATGTGAATTTCTCGTGCTCTTCTATATGTACATTTCTTTATATATATAATATGATCACTCCTATGCATGTGTGCATACACACATTGCATTATAAACCGTAACTATCAACCTAATGTTATGTATATTAATCCTCCTAAACTTGAAAATATTTCTCATTTGTAGAGTGTATGATTAGCTACTCATTTTGTACAAGGTCTCAATCACCAACAATTGTGGTTGTATCTTTGGTGAGCACCACCTTGGCGGCTGTACCTAGAACCTCGTTCCCAGCTTTGTCTAAGGTAAGGCCAACCTCCTTTCTGATAAGGGTACCTGTACACGAATTGGGATGATACATATTGTTACTAACAACTGGGCCAAAAAAGGAATACAGGGAGAAAATATACACTTCTAAATTGAACAGAATCATCAGAGACATAAAACATTTAAATTTATAAACATCCACATTAACAACAACTATCAAACTGCCTCTTCATAATCAATTTCAAATCAAATTTCAAACAACACAAAAAACAACTAATTCAAACTACCTTAAGAAGCACCATATCATTATTATTAATGTATCCATGCCAATCCTCATCGAAACGATAATTTCCCGCAAAATCCTTTGTCATAGGAGTCCTGTCACACAAAATAAACAAAACACAAAATAAACAAAATAGCCATTTTGAAGTTTAACAAAAGAAAAAAGCAATATTAGTACAAATAGCCATTTTGAAGTAGAATCCGTACCTGCTGAGATTGAAGCTTTGTGACCTAAGGACAGAACACAAACGACAGAATGCATTTGAACTTCGAACAACACACAAACAAATCGAAGAACCTGCGAACAGAATGACATAAATTCAGAACAAATGCTTAATAGAACATAACAAAACACTAAGCTTCAAAACTCCACGACACAGCAGCACAAACCTTCGTTCAATCGCAAAAACGAACAAGAAGACGAAACGATTGAACAGAACACCAAACAGAAATCAGCAACTAAAAAAGGGGACGATTGAAAATGCGACTGAAGCTGCTTGACTGAGAGACTGAACTCGTGACTGGTTTGAACGATTGAACAGAACAGAACACGAACAAGCAAGACCGAACGAAACAGAACACGATCTAGCAAGAACGAACATGAACAAAATGGTTGAACACGGATTTGAGAGAGATTTGCGTTTCAGATTTCCTTTCAGGTATATTTTAAACTAATGGGAAAGCTATACACATTCCCCTTTCCTATCAGGTAATCATTCGACTGATGTAAAATCCGAAAGGAAATGTCATATTTCTACTAGTGTCTACAATTTGTTCAATTTGATAAACTCTAAAGTCAAAATATATATGATGATAAATAGTTCCTCTACAATTAATTCTCTCTGCCTTGCACTTACTCACTACTCCTTCAGTCCCCCTATCATGTTTTCATATAAAACTCTACTAACTCTTAATATTCTATTATCACTTGTAATTCCAACTTGAAAACACAGATTATGCAGATACTCTAAAATAGTAGTACCTTATCATTCTTATTTCTGTTTACCTTGGATCTGCAAGATCTAGAGTACATCCTCATAAAATCATTCATCCAAACAAGAAACAATTAAAAATTGAAGATCTAAAAAGACAAAAAATCACTCACAGACAATAAGAGTAACCAAAGAAAAGTTAAGATACATTGATTTTAAGGCAAATCAGAAATACAATTAGAAAAACTAAGGCAAATCAGAAACACACAATAATAAGGTTAAGGGTGAAAACCCTAGCAACAACTTTACTAAACTCACAAAATAGAAAAGAGATTTCTGAAATTGGAAGACAAATCAGGGAGTGAAGAGAGAAAAAGCTTACAGGGACTGGTCATGTGAACCTCGTGTTATATGCTTGGCGTGTAACAACAATCGAACAAAAATTCTTGCAAAGAGGAAAAATATGAAAAATCAAACCTAACACAGTCACCCGGATCTAGAGAACAAAGGTGCATGATGGAGAATTGAATGAAAAACGATGGCAGCCAAGAACGATCAAGGTTCAACGATCATGGTTCAACGAAGTTGAGAACGGGCTAGGGATCCTGAAACAAAGTTTTGCAGTGAAATTGCAACGAAGCTTCAGTAGTTGAGAACGATTCTTAAGGTTAACGATTCTGAAATCAAACGATTATGAATGTGTAAGACGAATCTGGAAGAAGGAAGAAAAAAGGGTTTCTGAGCGTAAGAGTTTTGTTTTTGGTATAGTTTCTGTGCGTAACAATTGATTTTTGATTGTGAGAAAAAAAAAAGGAAAATAAAGCGAAACAAAAAAGAGCTTAAACCGCCGCTATACACTAAATAAACCGCCGGTACATTAAACCAGACCGGCGGTTCACAAAAACCGCCACAGAACCGCCACACTTATTTTAATTTTTGTATTACCGGCGGTTTTTTGATAACTGCCGCAATCCATGTGCCGCTATTTGTCAGTTTTCTTGTAGTGGTTCAATCAATGTGACCTACTCTGAGGGAGAGAGCAGCCCGCCCGTTCACAATGTGACCTATAATCAAAAGAGTCATTACACAATGAGTTTCAATAGAGTTACAAGAATTAGCCTTCAAACATAATTTTACCCAAAACCCGAATCTCATCTTGTGACCAAGAGACTCAATAATATAGTATTTCCAAGGTGAACCATTGATAATTTGTCCAAATCCCTAGGATTAAACCAAGAGCAATTCTCTTCAAAATCTCTAGCATTTGTAGTGTGACAAATACCAATCTTAATTTCCTCAACTTTATTTTTTTTATGAATAAATAACCTCTATTTATTTTGTCAAAAAAAACCCCTCTATTTATAGAAAAATATATGCCTATAAATTAAAAATAAAATCTCACATAAAACTGCAACATATTTGACCAAAAAGCCAAAAAAACATTTTAGTTATTAGTAAATAATATTTTAAATAGTTAAATGTGACGTGGAAAAATGTAATGTCAACATAATTATGCTAACTCAATGCCACATTATTAAAAATGATGGGGAGTAAAATGTCCGGTTGATTTTTTTTTTTAATAAAGGGAATAAAAAATTGGTCTTTTATACCAAATTATGTCCCTTATTATACCAAAAAATAATTGGTTTTAGAAAAACAAATTAAAATTTTAAAAATATCAAAATAGATGGATCAGAAATGTATTTAAGTCTAACTAAATTATAGTTGTTGCTATAAAAATTATATGGATTATTCTAACGTAACGTAGCAGATTTCTTCATATAGTGATATATATGACTGTCCTATTATTAATATTTCACTCATTTGTGATATCTATGATTGTTTCATCAAAATTGAATAGTGTATAGTCAAATTGAATATTGTATATTACTAAACAAAAATTGAATATTTCACTCTTTTATCTTTTTTTTTTTTGACAAAAGTAAAAGATATTCATTCATTCAAATTGATAAAGTACATCGATACAATGCATATTCGCTAAAAACAAAAAGGATGAATCTGCGAACAAACTCACAGCACCCATGTTAATAGCATAAAACGGCAAAGTACAAAAGCCTACACATATGACTATATTCAAGTCTCCAGAATACCTATGTCTCCGGATCTGCAACGTAGATGGCGCCAAAGTCATTGATTTGCACAGGATCGAAGTTGATCTGACAATCTGAACCAAACAAATACCTAGATGAAACAAGAAAGACAAACAACACCGCACAAAGACGATGAACAGACCAACGCCGCACAAAGACGACGAACAAACAAACGCCGCATTATGACGACGAAATCACAAAATAAAAAGTAAGAAGATGTGAAAATCACTTATTTCAATAAAAAGAAAAAAGGAAAACGGGTTAGAGGAGTGATTTTGAATCAAAAATTGATCCTAAATCACCTTCACTCTTCACTCTTTTATCTTTTCTTACAAAATTCAACTAAATGATAGGTTAGATGAAGAAGATTGATGTGTTTTTTGAGTTATTAATTAATATTTTAAATAGTTAAATGTGACGTGGAAAAATGTAACGTCAAACATAATTATGCTAACTAAATGCCACATTATTAAAATGATGTAGACAAAAATGTCTGGTTGAGTTGTTTTTGTTTTTTTGGTCAAGTAGCTTAGAGGCTAGAAAATCCACTCATAAAAGTGAGTAAATGGGATGATCAATGTTCGAACTCAGATCCTCTACATATAAAATACTATATCCTACTAATTGAGCTATGCTCACGGGACCAGGTTGATTTGTTTTTAATAAAGGGAATAAGAAAATTGGTTCTTATACCAAATTATGTCCCTTATTATACCAAAAAATAATTGGTGTTAGAAAAACAAATTAAAAAGTTAAAAATATCATAATAGATGGATCAAAAATGTATTTAAGTATAACTAAATTATAGCTATTGCTATAATAATTATATGGATATTCTAAAATGTGTTATAAGGACACACGTTAAAAATTATAATTATTGCACTTATAGAACTGTTCCATCAATTTGTTTTCCTTGGAGCAACGTTGCAGCATGACGTAACGTAGCGGATTTCTTCATATAGTGATATATATGACCAGGCTCGGTGATGAAGCTAGGCAATATAGGCTTCATCCTCGGACCTCCAAATTTTAGGGGCCTCATAAAAAAAATAGTTCTATTATTATAGGTTCAATCATATTTGATTCAAAGAATGTAGTAATAAGGGGGATGAGTAGCTCAACTGGTTAATCTAACCAATTGAGTTAAGGGTTAAGGAGCTACTCGAGGTCCATGGTTCAAATCCTGACAAAGGAGATTGTAATATATTATTTACTATGTTAGTTATAGAGATATATAAATGATTAATTTTAAAGTTGTTGATGTTATTTATAATTTAAATAGATGATGTTTTCTTAAAAAAAATAGTATAGTATATATTTTTTTTGGTACAGTTTTCTTATTAAGGGTCTATTTTAATTATTTGCCTCAGACCTTCAAAATGTCGGAACCGGCACTGTATATGATTATCTTATTATTGTTAATATTTCACTCATTTATAATATCAATGATTGTTTTATCAAAATTAAATAGTGTAATTGAATAATATTTTATATTACTAAACAAAAGTTGAATATTTCACTCTTTATCTTCTCTTACAAAATTCAACTAAATGATGGGTTAAAGATGAAGAAGATTGATGTGTTTTTGTTTTTTTCAGTTATTAGTAATTAATATTTTAAATAGTTAATGTGACGTGGAAAAATATAATGTCAACATAATTATGCTAACTCAATGCCACATTATTAAAAATGATGGAGACTATAATGTTCGGTTAATTTTTTTTAATAAAGGGAATATTTTATTTGTACCAAATTATGTCCCTTATTATACCAAAAAATAATTGGTTTTAGAAAAACAAATTAAAAGTTAAAAAATCATAATAGATGGATCAAAAATGTATTTAAATCTAACTAAATTATAGTCATTGTTATAAAAATTATATAAATCACTCTAAAATGTACCTTAAGGCCGGGCACACATTAAAAATTATAATTATTACGCTTATAAAACTGTTCCATCAATTTGTTTCCCTTAGAGCAAAGTTGTAGCATGACGTAACATAGCGGATTTTTTCATATGGTGATATATATAACTATCCTATTGTTAATATTTCATTTGTGATATCAATGATTGTTTTATCAAAATTGAATAGTGTAGATTCAAATTAAATATTTTATATTACTAAACAAAAATTAAAATCTATATATTTTTTGAATATCGTAATATTAGTCGTGTGCGTTTGTTTTAATTCAAAAAAAGAAGAAGTTGAATTTAACTTCTATTTGTTTATTATCATAATTTTTTTTTTAAAATTAGAAACTCTTGCTCTTAAGTTCTTTGCCATTAAAGAAAAATAATAAAAAATAGTTTTGCGCCATACATAAAACATTACTCCATCCATCCTAAAACGTAAGAGAAAAATGATTAATAAAAGTTGATATATTTGGAGACGAAGAGAGTATTTCATACTAGTACTACACGTGAAAAAATAGTTTATTTTTATAATGATTGATGATGCAAAAGGGGCCGAGGATGATGCTAATATAAAAGTCATTCTTGGAAGTGGGGACCGAGGCACTTGAAGATTGCACCGCTATGTACATAATTGTACTATACTATATATATAGGGTTCATGATTTGGAAGTGGAATTATTGGATCCTTTATACTATTATAATGTGTTTTGAAAGGGATTGAGGAAAGGGATTGAGGAAGCGGTCTGGTCTCATTGTTTCTGCTGCTAATGTGTGTGTTTGGTCTACCATTTTTTGCTACTATTGTTTTTGGTTTATTGTTTAGTTGCAGCTGTGAGTGGTTTTGCTTCAGCCCTTAAAAACACAGAGACGATACAAATATTGACATTAATTGAAACTCTCGTTAAATTTTAAAATCATAACATAATTTAAGATAATCATAAAATCGTTGTCGAGCCTGTGTCCGATATTGAGGTATGTATGATATGTAGGACACCTATATCTTGTGGTGTGTTTTTGCCATTTTTTTGTATAATTCTTGCTGTCTGTTTTGTGATAGTGATAGTGAGTGGGGGTTAGGGTGTTTGGAGTCATTTTGGATTTTTGGTATATGTAGATTTCTAGATGGTAGATTTCTAGTGGGGGACTGGCCCTGGGGGTTGTGATTTACTTTTTCTGTTACATTTGTGTGGGGATGTCCCTACTCTTTAGTGGCACTACCATTATTTTGACTTTAAATAACATAGTACTCCCTCCGTCCCAATATAAGTGTCGCAGTTGACTAAATCACACACTTTAAGAAAAGTGTATAAATGAAAGAGAGAGAATAATACTTTTACAAAAATATCCTTACTTTTTATTGGTAGTAGATATTGGTATACTAAAAAGTAAATTTTTTAGTTACTTTATTAACTTTTGTAATCATTACACAATAAAGTAATAAGGGTAAAAGAAGAAAAAACCATGTTATAAGTAGCATGTGACACTTATTTTGGGACAAACAATTTTGGCAAGTGTGACACTTATTTTGGGACGGAGGGAGTACTAATTTAGTAACACTTTCTTCACACGTGCTATTAAAATGGAATGGGGGACCTGTAGTTTGTGTTTCTCTTTTGATTTTTGCAATATCTATTCATTCTACTTGTCATAATCTATTCATTGTACTTCTTTTTTACTACCATTAGGATATAATTTCAAACTTTCAAAATAAAAGTTTAAATATGATTTTAGTCCTTATAACATAGTGACATATTTTTAGTTTAATCTTGATTTAATTTTTATGAAAATTTTAATCTCTAAAAATTATTTTGTACTTAATTTTAATCTTTACTGTTAAATTAACATATTTGAATATAACAATTAGGTCCATTTAAAAAGTTCGAAACGGTAAAATATTTGCTAATGGTCTTTTTGAAGCAAATGCACTAATTGAGGAGATTAAAGTGTTGAGTTGGAAGTGGAGTAGGGAGAGAGACTAAATATATCGCCTTGTCTTTTTTATGAATGGTCTTGGAATCCTAGATGTTGTTTGTTGCGATAACTTTTAGGCTCTTTGTTGTTGTTGCTTTGTTGTTTTAAATTTGCACCATGACCTTTTGTTCGGAAGGTTGCTTTGGTTGCTTGTAACCTTTGTTTCTTTGCAACTCCTTTACATCTTGTGTTGGAGTATGCCTTAATAATATTTGCCATTCAAAAAAAAAACATGTATTTTGAATGGTTTTTCTTACAAACACGTATAGAACATCATGAAAAGTTGTTCCAACCAAATCAAATTCAAAATTTAAATGATTTTTATCTCACATTTTTGCTATCTAAAAAAATCATATTTAATTCATATTATGCTAAAAAATTCTAAATTTAGTAAATAAATTTTATATGATATTTTAAACATGCTTACAAAAACCATTAAAAAAATTTAAGAGTATAATAATAATTAAATAAATATAGTTTTAATAGGGATTAAAATTATGTGAAATTTTGCGGTAGAAAAATTATGTGAAATTTTATTTTACATGGATTAAAAATATATTAAAAATTAAATAAGGACTAAACTTATAAAGAAATGCTTATTTTATAAGTATCAAAAATATATTTAACTCTAAAATAAATAAGTAGATGTATTAAAATTTAATTAAATTTCTGTTTTATATTACATAACATTAACTGAATTATGCTTACGGAATATCTATTCATTATACTAATGTTGATTTATTAATATATAAGTTTTGATGATTCAAGATTATAATGATAATTTATATAACAAGTGGCAAAAACCATCCAAAATAAGAACGTCGGGAGAAAAAAAACCATCTAAATAAGAGGAAGAAAACGGTGCATCCAAATATAAAAGAGTTTTGTCAAAAAATTAAATAAAAAATATAGAATTCAAAATAAGAAAGAAGAAGAAAGGTAAGTAACAATAAAATCTCACAACATATTCAAAACACAAAACATATCAACATGCAGAAGATCCAAAATATTTTTTTTTTTTGGTACAGAAAAGAGGGGAAAGCCTAAAGAAAAAAGTTACAAAATTAAATAGACTTTTTTAGATATTAAAATTCTGATGGAGAAGTCTCTATAAATATGAACATAAAAAAACCATAGTTAGTTTAAAATTCTTCTTCTTTTTAAATGTAAAAAATAAATGTCTTTTTTTTAGTAGTAATTAAAATAATTTTATCAATTTTTTTTTGACGAAATAATTTTATCAAATTTATAAAAAAAAACAATAATAATTCAATCAATAACTAATTTAACATAAATTCCGTCAAAAAAACTAATTTAACATAAACTGAGTGAAAATAAATAATATGATTAAATGTAAAGAATGTTTTTTTACACTTTAACTATATAATATAAACTAAAATATGTTCAAATAGATCAATGGGATTAGGTATAGTCAAATAGACTAAACTTCAACTACATAGCAAATTAAAGTTTATTTGAATATTATTAGTCTAGTAGCTAAGCATTCCATCTTTAAGTCATAAGTGGATGTTCGAGGTCTGAACCCCGATCTTTGTAAAAATGATTTGATATCTTTGTCAATTAAGTTAAGTTTACGATGTCTCTTATTTGGATTTATTGTTATAAATCCCATATTTGATTAATGAAGATGAAGATTGATGTGTTTTTGTTTTTTTAATTTACAAGTAATTAATAACATCTACTAAATATATACTCCCTCTGTCCCGAAATATAAGGGAAAAAAATTATATTTTTTGTCCCAAAATATAAGAGAAAAACTATTTTCTAGAATGCGTTTTTCCTTATTCTCATAAAATTAAATGTAAATTGCATTTAATTTTTCTTCTCTTTCATTTTCTCAATAAACAATATAATAACTAATAAAAAATGGTTTCACACCTTTTTATGCAACTTATTTCAAGAAAAACTCCACAAAACCATATTTCAAATTCTCATGATTATATTTTCTTAATAAGTGAGATTATTTTTTTCTCTTATATTTTGGGACGAATGGAGTATATTTTAAATAATTAAATTAAAATAGAAAAAAGGTAATGTCCATATAATTATGTCATTGCACTCATTAAAATAGTCTCAAGGATTTGTTGAAATCAACTATCCTGACACCAATTCTAACAGTTCTCAATAAATTTTATAAAAGTCACAATTTCATTGAAAATTTATATCATAATATTGATCATTTGTGTTAAATTTCAGGTAAATATAAAATCATTTGATATGTTATTAAAATACATCAAAATAATGAGTTTGTGTTTTTTTAAACGTCGTTAATCTTTATGTGTTTCAATAATCAATAAAATGATTTTGAATTTGTCTTAACTTTTACATAAATGATTTATATGTGATATAAATTTTCAATCAAACGGTAGATTTTATAAAATTTATATTGGTTAAAATGTTATTGAGAAGTGTTAGAATTTTTGTCAAACTAGTTGGTGTCAATCGATTCTGACTCGTTAAAGTTAGTGGGGATAAAAATTTGTTGGTTTCTACTGCAAAACTAATTTAGAGAAAAAAATAGAATTAAAATTAAAAAATTAAAAATATTAAAATAGAAAGATTAAAAATTTATTTATAAGTCTAATCAAGTTATATTGCTGTAAAAATTATATATTGAGGATTGTTATCATATATTCATAAGAGCATTTTCATCATATTGTAAAAAAAAAAAGGTCTTCAACAAAGATTTCTCATGTTGTGTTTGGTTTATCGCGGTATTATATGTCTCAATGAGTATATGTGCAGTTTTATACCACAATTTCGCAAAAAACAACGCCATTCTAAACACTTAATGGTTTCATACACTTATGAAAATATTTCATTAAACTTTTTCCATGAAGCAATGCTGCCACACGACAAAACGTAGCAAATTTTCTACGCATTTGTGACATCATTGTTTTTTTTTTTTGTTTTACAATAAAACAAATTTCATTCATTCATATGTTAAAATAGCAAAAATAAAAGAGATGAAGATATATAATTAAGTACTCACTAAAGATATATATAAAACTTTCAATTGATAATATAGACTAGGGTTAACAAACCAAAAACTAAATTATAACAATCTAACAAATCCGTGCACACATGACCAAAAGTCAATAATATAATTTGAGATTTAAAGTCTTTGATGACATCTAACTCAAGAAAAAAGATATTAGCATGTGTTTGCACAAAATATCGATTATATATGGTCTCTGCGATGACTGATTATATTATGGCGCCATATACCGACAACATATTTGCGAGGTTGAGAAAAAATTAACCTTAATTATAACTACCATAAACCCTTAAACGAACTATAGTATTTATGTCTCTAAAATTCATTCCTTTGCATAAATACTATAGTTCGTTTAAGGGTTTATGGTAGTTATAATTAAGGTTAATTTTTTCTCAACCTCACAAATATGTTGTCGGTATGAATGAATTATAAGAGACATAAATATTTTAGAGACATATTTGCGAGGTTGAATCTATAATGAATGAAGACTAATTAATCTGTTACTCTGAAATATATGTTTGATGCAAAGGAATGAATTTTAAAACTAATTTATAGTTTTACCCTAATTAAAATATTAATATACTAGCGCACATGAGTTAAAATTATAACTCTTTGACGCAAATCAAACGATATCTATTAATAGTAATTTTCCAATCTTAATGATCCATTTAATTCAATAAAGTGTTTTAAAAAATTGAGGGTTGAGATTAAAAGTGACATGAACAACATTTAAAAAAAACAAAAAAAAAACATGTGATCAACAATGTGACGTGACATTGTGAAAAGCAAGTTGAAAACAATACATAGAACCAAAAACAAAGAAACATATAAAAGCAAAGTGAAGGATGAACTTGTATGAATAAAGGAAATATTGCGAGACAACACAAGTAACACTTTTACATGTAAGAAAAAATTATGATAGAGTTTATTTTGAGGCAATAATGATAGATATATAAAAATAATAATAATTGGAATATTAAAACTGCTTCTAAAATGAATAAATTTTTAAATACAATCCAAAAATTATATAGCATCTCAGTTTAAGTATTTCATATACAATTTTAAGATTTATATAAATTTAAATCACACGCGAGTTTAAATGTGCTTAAACTTAGTTTACATAATACATGTAAAATTGAATTTACATAAGCTACGTAAATTGAGTTTATATAAGTCACTTGTGCAGTTTAAGAATTTTTATATATTGAGTGATCTGAAAATCGCGTATATAAACTCAATACAAAAAAATTTTAAACTGCACAAATGAATTTACGTAAACTTAGTTTACGTAAGTCAAGTTAACTTAACTCATGCAAACTAAAGTTATGTAAATGTGTGTTATTTCAATTATGTTTATTTGAATTCAATCTTCAAACTTTATTATAGGGATTGATTAATGTGGTTTGTTAGAAAGAGCCATAAAAAAAGAGAGGTGTAAAATTAAAGTCAAGAGATGAAAAAGAAAATTCTTAAAATTTATAAGACAATTTTAGTATCATGATTAAATTTTAGTAAAATTTAAATGTAACTATATTTTTTAGAGTATGGCTAGAAAATTTTGCGACGAATCAGACAAATAAGAATTTAAAAAACTCTCCTTCCATTCTCCTCTCGTTCTTCTCTTCCTTCTTAAAGAATGAATCAAACACTAAAATAAAATTAATAACATTTTCTCCCCTCTCTTCCATGATCCATCTACCTTAAATCAAATCAAACAGGCTCTAAGAAAACTAGATTTTAGAATAAATCAAACAGACTCTAATTTTTTCTAAAAAACCATAGCAAAAAACTATTAAAAATGATAAAACTAATTTTAAAAAATAATAGATTTTTCTTAAAATTAAAATACTTATAAAAACGCACCCAAAATTATTTCTATAACCAGTGGCTACAACCCATCCAAAAGAAGAGGGAGAAAACAGTAATGCATCCAAAGGTAGAACTTAGAAGAGTAAAAAGATACACAGTAGGTGAAATATAACAAATATGCAATCTAAGGGAAATAATAACTTCGGTCAAGAAAAGAAGAAGAAAGGTAAATAACAACAAATTCATCACAACATATTAAAAACAAAAAGCATATCAACATTTAGTAGATCCAAAATAATTAAACGTTTTGCGGTCAAAACATACTAATAATGATTAAACGGTATATATATCTTTTTTATGAAAAACAACACAAGTAAATAAAAATATCTCGTAAATTTAATTCAGTTGATATAGAGATATCGCATTTTAGATATAGAAGTTGGATCGAACTTCGAATACTCTACTTAATTTTTTTTATGATAATATTAATTAAAAAAATTATCTATTATATTGTAGTATTTAAAATAATTTTATCAAATTTATAAAAAATAATAGTTCAGTCAATAATTAATTTAAAATAAAATTGAGTTTATGAAAAATAAATAAATATTTCTACAAAAAAAAAAGATAATACTTTTTATACTTTGACAATTTAATAACTAAAGTGAAATGTGTTCATAATGACCAATAGGGTTAGATATTACAAAATAGATTAGACTTCAACTACGCGAACTAAAATTTGAATCCTAATTGAAAAAAATACTCACATTTTAGCGTGTAATCTATCTCAAATATGATTATCTTTTTTGAAAGAAATCAATCTGAAACAATAAAAATTCTCTTTTGAGTTGTTTTTTTTTTTGTGACTAATTCTCTTTTGAGTTGTTAATTTTGGTATAATATTGAAAAATCACTATTAATTAGTGGTGAAATATAACCCGGGTCCCTTAACCTGACTTACTTTTTTCTTGACATATCTTAATCACTTTGATTAACGAATCTTAAATCTTCTTAACTATTACGTAAATGGCTTTACCTAACATAAAACATTTAAGTATCTTCCTTCATGCAGTGTTTTCAAAGAGGTTCAATCATTAACACAATTACTAAATAAGGCCATTTCAAATCAACACGACATTTTCACGTTAAAAGTTAAATACTATCATAGGCATAGTGAAAATGGTTACCTAAGGTTTAACTAAATAATTGCATGACAATGAGGTTGCAACCATATTTGAAGATTAAAGCACAAAAGTCTACACCATCCACCATTAATTAAGTCTCTTCTTCACTTCAAATATAAAACCCCTTCAATGCAAATGCTTTCATAACACAAAAACTATTCATAGTTTAACACATTTTCTTTCATAAAAATGTCGTTTTACAAAGAATTGTTCCTCCAAATTCTGTTGATTTCTTCTTTGATTGCTCTTAGTTCCCAATACCAAACTCAGAGAGATTATAATTTTGTTGTAAGGCCCTCCCCTCATTTTCACGAATTTTGGTTACACTTATTTAATGTTCATTATGTGTATGACTTTTTTCTTTTTGTAGCATAGTATAGCATATATATAGTAGCAATCATAATTCATAACCATAACCATATTTGCATGTCTTAAATTTTTCACTAAACTAATTTTTTTTTTGCATGAAACTGTTTAGCTAATACTCCATCCATCATTCAAAAAATGTAAGAGAAAATTGGTTTAAAAAACTTGATGTATCTGGTTAAAATTTTAGACCAAATACATTAAATTTCTTTAACTAATTTTCTCTTATATTTTGAGACGGAGTGGGTATGTAATTGAAATAACACAATTGCATAATACATTAATCTTTGCAGGTGAAAGAAGCTCGTTACACAAGACTGTGTAGCACAAAAAACATATTGACTGTGAATGGAAAATTCCCAGGGCCAACTGTAAGAGTCTACAAGGGTGATACAATCTATGTCAATGTTCATAACAAGGGAAAATACAACATAACTATACATTGGTATTATTAATTTTTTTCAATATTTGATATAACACTCTGAAAATACAATATGTTTTAGATGATAAATATTACTATATATAACTGATAAAATGGGCAGGCATGGAGTGAAGCAGCCTAGGAATCCATGGACAGATGGACCTGAGTATATAACTCAGTGTCCAATCCAACCTGGAAAGAAATTCAGACAGAAAATTATATTTTCAGAAGAGGAAGGGACATTATGGTGGCATGCTCATAGTGATTGGTCAAGAGCAACTGTCCATGGGGCTATCAACATCTATCCTAATCCTAAAATGAATGGTACAAACTACCCTTTTCCTGAACCTTATGGAGAGATACCTATCATATTTGGTAAGATACTTTTTTATGTTATTGATCGTCGTATATGTTAATGTATATTTTTTGTGTGATAACCCTTCGGTTCTTAGGAAAGGGATTTTGATAATCTGAAATTCAACTATAAAGTAAATAAAATTTGATAAAAATTTATTCATCATTATAAATTAAACTCATGTATGTTCTCTCCTGATCGAGAATTGTTCATCACTAAAAATAAGGGCGGTTCCAAGGCCTAGTGAGCAATTGTCCGGGCCAAAATTGTTGGTATTTTTAATTGTTCGTTTAGGCCAAAAATCAAAAAAATTTTGTTCAAAATTGTTTTTTTTTAAACTGATATTTTTAGAGTTAGTATAAGCCAACATTGAGATTTTTTTTGTTAAGAAATGTAATTTTGCTCAAATTCTATAATTTTTCTGACTCGGCCGCCGACTAGAAATCAAATTTAAATTCTTTCAAATGATTCATTTTAGGAGAGCTCATTAACCATTTGAACTCATTGATTGGTTAATTTAGTGTGTATTAGTGAATTGTTTAATTGAAAATGAGTTGTTTAGTTAGGCCAGACGCGTATGACCATAGTTTGAACTTCGGTGGTCGCTCACTTTATGTGTATCAAATGAGTTGCTGTTTTTAAACATTTTATTTAATTTTTTCTTACCAGCTGAATGGTGGAAGAGTGATGTCAACAAAGTACTAGCAGAATTTGTTGAAAGTGGAGGAGCCCCAAACGTGTCTGATGCTATCACTATAAATGGTCAACCAGGAGATTTGTATCCTTGCTCCAAATCAGGTAAATGCATCATGATTTCCCTATAGATCTATATATAACTATATTAGTAAGAGTTATGATCAACTTGATAGGATATAATTCAATCTTGATCATATGTATAAGATTAATTGATCATATGACCGTTATTATTTTTTTACCATGTGACAATTAATAAGTTTTAATCTTGATCATTTTATGTTTATTTGGTAGAAATCTACGACATTTTTTTGGGTACAATCCAAGACATCTTTTCATACTAAGACAAACATGTACTATTCATTGTCGTATATAAATTATTTACACACATGGTCAACCATATAATGCATTTGTTTCATATAATGAAAAATTCTACCTCAAATGAAAAAACACACCATAAGGTTTTTTCCACTTGACCTAGAACTAACCACATTTTTAAAATCAAATTATTTCTTTTAACGTTATAAAAAAACTCCTTTGAATGGTGTAACTAAATACTCCCTCCCTACTCAAGTGTAAGTTATTTAGACTATATTGCACAAGTAAAAAAATATAATTAATATTGCATAAAAAATATAAAGGTTAAATTGCAGTTTTTTTCCCTCAAGTTTTTTAATTGTACAATTTTAGCCCTCATATTTTAAATGAGCAATTTTGGTCCCCAAAGTTTTCGTAATTGTGCGATTGTAGACCCCTCATATTTGCCCACTTCTAGAATAAAAAAACACAATTATTCTCCTTATACAATAACAAGAACACTAACTAAACATGTGAAGACAAGACAGTTAAATCAATAGGAGATGAAATTTTATCAAAAAATATTAGGTATTTCTTCATATTTGTCTTATAAATATGCTGTAGAAAGTTGCATGAAACAATATAAATGACTAGTTTTATTATAAATTAAATTTGTTGAATAATTATGGAGTTTCTTAAAAAAAAAGGCAAAATCTAAGTTCAGGAATATATCTGAACATTTGCAATTAGTTTAGTGAGTTTTGCTTAATGTTTCACAAACAAATATAAGAGCTTTCTTGATTAAATCACTCTCTATATCAAATTGTGCACCAACATGAGCTTAGCTCTTGTTTCAAGCACTGTCTCTGCATAGTGCAAGCTCTTCCCAAATACAAGGATTTAGCTGAGCATTAATTTTAATGGATCGTACAATTACGAAACTTCGAGGACAAAAATCGCTCATTTAAAATATGGGGGGCTAAAATCGCACAATTACGAAACTTGGGAGGCGAAAACTGCAATTTAACCAAATATAAATTATGAGTTAGTTTACAAAATTATCCTTCATTAATAGTATGGGAAAAATAAATTATAGAATTGGAAGACGAAATATAAACAATTGCTAGTGTAAAGCTATTTATATTTTGGTATAAAAAAATTTTCTTCTCAAAACGATATACATTTTAACACAGAGGAATTACTAATTAGAACCTATGAATGAATAATAATTATTGAAAAATAAATAGGTTAAATATTTATATTAAATTTTTGCAAAAAAATAATATTTATATTAAATTAAATATCTCAAAATATTATATAAAGATTTAAGTTTTCAAAAAGAAAGTTTTTAATTTTCACCAAATGACAATTTGAACAGAAAATGGGATTTTAGTTGGTTTATCCACCCCACCATAGAACCAATAGCTCTCATTTATATTGTGTATAATGTATAGTATTTATTAATGTTTGACTCTAAATGCTGAATTTCTTTTATTTTTCAGAAACAACCAAGCTAAGAGTAGACCATGGAAGGACATATCTTCTACGCATTATTAATGCTGCAATGAATCTCATTCTCTTTATGTCCATTTCTAACCACAATCTCACTGTTGTTGGTCATGATGCTATGTATACCAAACCATTGACAACAGATTACATTTGCATAGCACCAGGACAAACAATGGATGTATTGTTGCATGCCAACCAACAACCTAATCACTACTATATGGCTGCAAGAGCATATTCAAGTGGAGTTGGAGTAGATTTTGATAACACCACAACTACTGCTATAGTAGAATACAGTGGAAATTATACTCCACTTTCAAATCTTTCATTACCTTATCTTCCATACTATAATGATACAGAAGCAGCTTTTGGTTTCATCAGAAGCATTAGAGGCTTACCTGATAGATATGCTCATAAAATCCCAAAAAAATTGAAGAATCATATAATAACCACAACTTCTATCAACACATTTCCATGTCTTGATAACCAAACATGTGTAGGTCCAAATGGAACCCATCTAGCTGCTAGCATGAATAATATTAGTTTTCAAAGTCCAAACTATGACATACTAGAAGCTTATTACTATCATATCCATAAAGTATACAAAAAGGGATTTCCCCGTTTTCCACCTTATGTATTTAACTTCACTGCAGACACTTTTCCTTTGGCGTTGTTGACACCAAAGCGAGGAACTAAAGTTAAAGTTCTAAAATATGGCTCAACTACTGAAATTGTTTTCCAAGGGACAAATCTGGTTGCAGGGTTAGATCATCCCATGCATCTTCATGGATTTAGTTTCCATGCTGTTGGATATGGGTTTGGTAATTTCAATATAAGTACGGACACCGCGAACTACAATCTGGAGGATCCTCCACTTATAAATACAGTGTTAGTGCCGAGAAATGGATGGGCGGCTGTTCGATTCGAGGCCACCAACCCTGGTATGTGTCTTACATAACACTTATACTGTTATTATACATATATAGTAAACATCTGTTTTTAAGGTAAGATGATCCTAAGTCACCATAAAGTTTTTGAAAAAAAACATGGACACAGACTTAAATAGTAAAATCCATGCAAAATAGACAATAGTCATTTAAAACAGATCATATTCTATCACTATTCACTAACATACTATCACTATTATATTTAACTATTTTTTGTTTCCATTTTTTCTTAATTCAAAATTCACTGTTGCATGAACTATGCATTCAATTGCAGGAGTATGGTTCCTGCACTGTCATCTAGAACGGCACCTTACATGGGGCATGGAAACAGTGTTTATTGTGAAGAATGGCAAATCCTTGAATGAAAAAATACTGCCACCACCTCCAGACATGCCACCATGTTAATTAATCTTTTAGTCTTTTCTTATATATGCACTATAATAAATTTTATAATTACAAGTTTATTTGTTTTGCTATGTTCATCCAAGAAAAAAAAAGTGTATTTGTTTTGCTATATTTATCCAAATATAAAAAGTGTTTTGTTTTGCTATGTGCTTCATGAAGGCAAGTGTTTAAATTTGAATAAAAATATGTCCAATTGATTGTCTTTAATTTGATTCTAAATTTTCTTTTTACATCTATTTTTTTTCTTTTTTCTAAACTACTGTGATTAGGATATTTAACTCTCATTAGACACATTAAGATATCTCCATGAATTATGTTAGAGCAACTTTATAGGGGTACTAAGATTTTAAACTAAGAATCTGATCCTTAGAATTTTTCACCATTAGAGACATGTGTGTTGGCGGTCTTTATTTAATACTTAAAATTAAGAAATAGTGTTTGTTTAAGGATTTTACAACTTATGATTTTTAGATTATAACAATATTTTTTTTCTCTTTCTTTCCATAGTCATTCATCACCAAAAGTGTTAGGGTGTGTTTGGTTGTGAGAAGAGAATGAGAAGAGAGAAATAGGTGAGAGAGAGTATGTGAAGAGAGAAATAGATGAGAGATAGAGTAGATTTGATGTATTGTTTGGTATAAGAGAGAAAGATGAGAAATAGAAGAGAAAGAAGTGTTGATTATTTGTAAAAATATCAAAATACCCCTAGTTAAAAAATATTCAGTTAATAAAATTATTTTCTATTGAAGTAAAATCAATTAAATAAAATCAAAAGTAAAATGCCTATTATTAATTTTTTGTTCCAAACAACACTTTTTTTAATAAGAAAAAAGTAAAGGAAAAAAATCTCTAATTATATGAGTTTATCGTCTTCCATTGCCAGGCTTCTCTCCTCCACCACATATCCACAGTGCACATAGCTACATATAAAAAAGTTAAAATAATCCCACTGCTCACAATTCACACCAATTTTTCTTAATTAGCCCCTAATTATCCATAATTTAACCCCACCTCTCCACATATTCTTCCCCTCCATCAACACACTACATGGCAAAGCAGTCTCGTTTGAACAGATTTGGCTATTGCATCAGATCAAACAATTTTATCCTTCATAACCAGTGCTAATCAGGTTTGGCTATTTTGTTGTAAAACTTTGTTTTCTACAGTGCAGAGTGAAGGCATATTAGAATTGATAGAAGCATAAACAGGCAACCAAAATAGAAGGGTAATATTGGAAAACAAAAACGATTGTTCTTTCTTCGCTGTTTCTCCGCAAGTTTGCGAAGAAGTGAAAAAGTCGTGGGGCCCACCTCTTTTTAGTCTCTCTTCTCAATTTCTTTGATGAACCAAACAGGAGAGATTGTCTATTTCTCCTCTCTTTCTCTCTTCGATACTTCTCTCTTTCCAAAATCACCTCTTCCAAACAGACCCTTAAAGAATTTGTGGAATCTAATGAATAGTGTTAAATAATCCAAAATAAGAATTTGCTAATAAAGCAAATTTTTTCTAAATTGCTTAAGAATTGCTTAATCCTATGTGGCACAGTAAGACCCGCGCGAATAGTGTTAAGAATCTCAATTTAAATTTCTAAAGAAAGATGTTCTTAGGATCTGATAAGTGCTAAAAAGTAGTAAAATTACATATATATTTTAGGCACTTATTATTAACTTGTTTTGAAGTCTATGTAGGAAAGCTCAAGTGGTAAGAGCTGAGGGTTCAATCCCTGGCGGGAGCAATTTATCATTCCGATGTACAAAAAAACTTGTTTTGAAATATATTCATATGAAAACTCCAACTAATATGTAAGTATTATGTTTTGTTAGAAAATAGTCAAATTCTGTTTTTTGTACCTAATCCCAACCATTTTGTAAGTATTTGTGCTTGCCTTTTGAATCTTGACAAAGGAAAAGTGAAATGAACTTCAATAGTCTGGCTAAGCGAGCTCAAAGCGAGCCAAAATAGATAGTGCATAAAACCAATTGATGTCACCGTGGTTGGGCGAGCTCTGCCGAGCCTTGGCCAAGAATAGTCTGATGCTTCCTCATCAGTGGCGAGCTTTGGCGAGCCCGTCGCTGGGCGAGCTATCCGTGGCTAAGTGAGCTATGATGGTCAAGTGGGGGCACGTGTCAGAAAACCCACAGTTGAAGAAAAGTTCTCTCGCCCGGCGATGCATTTGCTCGCCCGACGAGCTGGTAATCTCGACTCTACTATAAATATCCTTCAAAACAATTTTTTTGGATATAACTCACCTCTCTCAAGATCCAAAGACCACAAAAATAGAGAGAACACCAAGGAGCAAGATTCATGGAGATTTGAAGGTGGATGCACTATAATAGTTGAGGAATCATCAATGATATATTTGTTCATCTTTTTTCTTCTTAATCTTTGTAAATTTTTCATGAAAATGAAGGGCTAATCTATCTTTTGTTAGGATTAGATGTTATCTTTTGTTGGGATTAGATGTGAACTACTCTATAAATATGTGTTTATCTTGATCATGTCATTATATATGGTTTAGTTATTCATCAATCTTGTTATTATCCTTGTTAATACTATAAGAATATATGCTTTGAATCATTGAACTAGGATAATATCTTTAAGGCTTAAACATTTTTATGTTTTTGGTCCCTGTATGTACACAGGATTTGATTTTAGTCTGTATCTGATTTTGTTCTAAAATAGTCCCTGTATCCACCAAATTTTTTTGATTTTGGTCTCTGCTGTTCGTTTATGTTAAAAATCGTTTAGATGGCAAACGTTTTGATGACGTGGAAAAAAAACATGTGTAACTGGATTAATGAAAAGAGAGGGACCAAACTAAAAAACGCACGTTACAGGAACTAAATCCAAAAAATTTAAACATTTAGAAGAAACATAAAAACCTAAATTTTCAAATCAATTTCATTCTTTCATGTTCACCCAAATCAATTTCATTCTCTCATCTTATTATTATAGAAGAAACATAAAAACCTAAAGAAATAAGAAATTAGTTCCGCTCCGCCGTTAATCAGGTCTCTTTTTTTAATTAACATATCTTTTGGTTAGTTAAAAAAAGTTAAAACTTTTTTTTTTACATACTTAAGTTAAAAAGAATATTATCAATGACATATAATTATGTCTTCAATTATATATATACCCTCAAATCTTGTGGAGGTACACAAGTTGTCACCATATTTTTAATTCAATGATATTTAACAATCTCCATATTCCAAAATCTGCCAAGTAATTAAACCTATCATTTTCAAACCCTTATCTAAAGACCTGCAACTCTTGCAAAGGCATAATTTAAGCAATGAGTAGATAACAACTGTTGCCAAAATGAAGACAAGAAAACTGTATATCAGTACATGTACTAGTGGACTGGATACAATCTCATACATGTAGTATTTAACACACTCAAAAAAGGCAGTTCCATGGGACCCTTCACTGAAATGGACATGAGCGGTTATGCCCTTCACTGAAAATGATTTGTCTTTCGGTTATTTATTTGGTATAATGAAAAATTACTATTAGTGGTGATGAAACATAACCCGGGTCCCTTAATCTGACTTACTTTTTTCTTGACATATCTTAGTCACTTAAATTAAACGATCTTAAATCTTCTTTAACTACTTCCTCCGACTCTTTGGTCGACAAATTATATTGATCACTTTGATATTTACTCTTAGTAACGAGGATGAAAGATAGTATAAAGTGAAAAGAAAATAAGTGGAATAATAGAGTAGTATTATTTGTTGAATGCTATTCAAAAAAATATTTAAAGTAAATAGAGTAATTTATTTTGGTCAATAATAAGAGTAATTTTAGATAAAATATAATTAATATTATTGAGAATTACAAATGAGTTTTATATAAAAGGATAAATTCTTTATCAAAGAAATTTGATGTATCTGGTCCAAAATTTGTACAGATACATTAACTTTTTTTGACTAAATTTTACTTATATTTGAGATCAGAGGAATAAGTACTTAATGTTTAATGTAGTGTTTTCAAAGAGGTCCAATCATTAACACAATTATACTAAATAAGGCCATTTCAAATCAACGCGAAATTTTCATGTTTAAAGTTACCAATACTATCATCGGCATAGACGCATAGTGAATAAATGGTTACCTTAATAATTGCATGCGAGTGTGTGACAATGATGTTACAACCATATTTGACGTCTACACCAATATCCACCACTAATTAAGTCTATTTTTCACCTCAAATATAAAACCCCTTCAATGCAAAGTCTTTTATAACACAACAAAATTATCCACAATAGCTTAATACAAGTCCACATTTTCTTTCATGAAAATGTCGTTTTACAAAGAATTGTTCCTCCAAATTCTGTTGATTTCTTCTTTGATTGCTCTTAGTTCCCAATACCAAACTCAGAGAGATTATAACTTTGTTGTAAGTCCCCTCATTTTCAAGAATTTTCGTTACAATTACTTGATAATGTTCATAATGTGTATAGCCTTTTCTTTTTGTGGCATATATATAGTACTATTGTAGCTATCATAGCCATAATTTGCATATTATTGCATGAAACTGTTTAGTATGTTATTGAAATACATTTGCATAATATATACTACATACATAAGTATAGTATAATACGCAGGCAGTAATTGATTAATCTTTGCAGGTGAAAGAAGCTCGTTACACAAGACTGTGCAGCACAAAAGACATATTGACTGTGAATGGAAAATTCCCAGGGCCAACTATAAGAGTCTACAAGGGTGATACAATTTATGTTAATGTTCAAAACAAGGGAAAATACAACATAACTTTACATTGGTATAATTACTAATTTTTCAATTTTTGGTGACACATTCAAAACACAACATGACTTTGGATGGTAAATATTAATTGAGTTGTTAATTACTAGAAGTGATTAAATGGGCAGGCATGGAGTGAAGCAGCCTAGGAATCCATGGACAGATGGTCCTGAGTATATAACTCAGTGTCCAATCCAACCTGGAAAGAAATTCAGACAGAAAATTATATTTTCAGAAGAGGAAGGGACATTATGGTGGCATGCTCATAGTGATTGGTCAAGAGCAACTGTCCATGGGGCTATCAATATCTATCCTAATCCTAAAATGAATGGTACAAACTACCCTTTTCCTAACCCATATGGAGAGATACCCATCATATTTGGTAAGATATTTTTTATGTTATTGATTGTATTTATATATTAATGTGTACTCCCCCCATCCTTTAATATAAATATTAAAGTATTGCTGACTAATTTCACATATACCTAGTATTAAAAAATATTGGTAGTATAATTATTATGTCTAATTTGTGTGTAAATTTTACTAAATTGTTTTTTGTTTGTATGTGTATTTAATTTAACTTTCCATATTACAATGCAAGTTAAAGTAATAATTAGGGGTATGTGTAGAAAAAAAAGTAATAAATGCACCTAGTAATTTGCATAGGGACTTATATTTAGAGACTAAATTTGTTTTGAAAGGATACTTATAATTAAAGAAAGAAAAAGTATTTAAGTTTTCTTGTATAAGAGCATATCAACGGTCATATAGAATAAAAAGTGAACTAAGAATCGAACTCGAGTTCTACCTTGATAAGAACCTGTTCTTCACTAGGTGTAAAATTTAAATTATCCCAAATGATTCGTTTAGAGAAGTTTATTAACCATTTGAACTCATTGTTTGTTTGGTTAATTATTATGTATTAGTGTATTGTTTTGATAGAAAATAAGTTGTTTTGTTAGACCAGACACTCATGACCGATATTTAAACCCCGATATCTCCACTTTGTGTAGGTAATTATTTGATTTCCAAAAAACGAAAAAATGACTTCTTTTTTTTACATTTTTATTATTTTTTTCATTCCAGGTGAATGGTGGAAGAGTGATGTCAACGAAGTCTTTACTGAATTTGTTCAAAGTGGAGGAGGCCCAAACTCATCTGATGCTATCACCATAAATGGTCAACCAGGAGATTTGTATCCTTGCTCCAAATCAGGTAAATGCATCATGATTTCCCTATAGATCTATAACTACTGTATATTAGTATGATTTATGATCAACTTGATAGTATTAGTATATAATTCAATCTTGATCATATGTATAGGAATAATTGATCATATGACCATTAACTTTTTACCATGTGACCGTTGATAACTTTTAATTTTGATCATTTTATGTTTTTCTGGTAGAAATCTATGACATTTTTTTGTGTACAATCTAAGACATTTGTTCTATTAGAACAAACATTTACTATTCATTGACCTAAATTATTTACACACATGTTCAACCATATATATAGAGCCTTTGTTTCATATAATGAGAAATTCTATCTCAAAAAAAAAAAAACACACCATATGGTTTTATTCACTTGACGTTGAACTAACCACCTTTTTTAAAATCAACCATATTTCTTTTTTGGTCAAGAATCAACCATATATTTGTTTTCAGTATATAGACAAAATGACAAAATCATCATAAACTCACACACAAAGTGGAGAGACCGGAGATCGAACCTCAGTCATAGACGTCCAACCTAACAATTTTTATATTTTCTGTCAATTGAAATATGACTTCTTAACAAACCATATTTCTTTATAATTGTTGAAACCACTTTTAACCTTTCTTTTTTTAAAATACTTTGAAGTTTGAAGGATGTAACTACATACTACTTAGAAGCTAGGCATGAATAATAATTATTGAAAAATAAATAGTTTATATATTTATATTAAATATCTTAAACACCAATATAAAGATTTAAGTTTTAAAAAAAAAAGTTTTTCATTTTCGCTAAATGACAATTTGAACAGAAAATGGGACTGTACTAGTTGGTTTATCCACTCCACCATAGAACCAATAGCTCTGATTTATAAGAGAAAAATGGTCAATGAAAGTTGATGTATTTGAACCAATTTTTAACTAGATACAAGAATTTTCTTTGATCATTTTTCTCTTATATTTTGGGACAGAGGGAGTATATAGTATTTAATGTTTGACTCTAAATGCTGGATTTCTTTTATTCTTCAGAAACATCCAAGCTAAGAGTAGACCATGGAAGGACATATCTTCTACGCATTATTAATGCTGCAATGAATCTCATTCTATTTATGTCCATTTCTAACCACAATCTCACTGTTGTTGGTCATGATGCTATGTATACCAAACAATTGACAACAGATTACATTTGCATAGCACCAGGACAAACAATGGATGTATTGTTGCATGCCAACCAACCACCTAATCACTACTATATGGCTGCAAGAGCATATTCAAGTGGAGTTGGAGTAGATTTCGATAATACCACAACCACCGCGATAGTACAATATAGCGGAAATTATACTCCAACTTCGACTCCTTCATTACCTTATCTTCCATCCTATAATGATACAGAAGCAGCTTTTGGTTTCATCAGAAGCATCAGAGGCTTACCTGATAGATATGCTCATAAAATCCCAAAAAAATGTGACCATCATATAACAACCACAACTTCTATCAACACATTTCCATGTCTTGATAACCAAACATGTGCAGGTCCAAATGGAACCACTCTAGCTGCTAGCATGAACAATATTAGCTTTCGAAGTCCAAACTATGACATACTAGAAGCTTATTACTATCATATCCATGGAGTATACAAAAAGGGATTTCCAAGTTTTCCACCTTATGTATTTAACTTCACTGCAGATACTTTTCCTTTAACCTTGTTAACACCAAAGCGAGGAACTAAAGTTAAAGTTCTAAAATATGGATCAACTACTGAAATAGTTTTCCAAGGGACAAATCTGGTTGCTGGGATAGACCATCCCATGCATCTCCATGGATTTAGCTTCCATGCTGTTGGATATGGGTTTGGTAATTTCAACTCGAGTAAGGATACCGTGAATTACAATCTGAAGGATCCTCCACTTATAAATACAGTGGTAGTGCCTAAAAATGGATGGGCGGCCGTTAGATTCCAGGCCACCAACCCTGGTATGTGTCTTACTCAACTTATACTGTTATACATAGCATCCTAAGTCACCATAAAGTTTTTTAGAAAAAAACACGGACATAAACTTAAATAGTAAAATCCATGCAAAATAAACAACAATCATTTAAAACAGATGATTCTACCACCAACCTTGGTATGTGGCATTGCATGTACTATGTTTATATTTAACTTTTTTTTTCTTCCATTTTTTCTTAATTCAAAACTCATTGTTGCATGAACTGTGCATTCAATTGCAGGAGTATGGTTCCTGCACTGTCATCTAGAACGGCACCTTACTTGGGGCATGGAGACAGTGTTCATTGTGAAGAACGGCAAATCCTTGGGTGAAAAAATACTGCCACCACCTCCAGACATGCCACCATGTTAATTAATCTTTTAGACTTTTCTTATATATGCACTATGATAAATTTTATAATTACAAGTGTAACTGTTTTGCCTTTATGAAAAAAAAGTGTATTTGTTTTGCCGTGTGCTTCGTGAAGGCAGGAATTTAAATTTGAATAAAAATATGTCCAATTGAAAGCATCAACTGCATGTCTTTAATTTGAATAAATAATAGATGTAAAAAGAAAATATAGAATCAAACTTATTTTCTTTTTACATCTGTTTTTTTTGCTTTTTAAGCCACTATGATTAGGATATTTAACTCACATTAGACACAATAAGATATCCCCAGTACTTAGGACAATTAGGACCCACTATAGAATTAATCTTTAAGTCATTTTTTTATAGGGCGGGTCATGTTATCAACTCTCTTAACTCCATATTGGTTAATTTTATCTTTTAGTCAAAAATAACCAAGTAAAAATTGAACTATTGAGATGGAAAATTATTATTTACTCATTAAATTTAATAACTTACGAAATTTCAAAATTAAGGAGAATTTTAAATGGTCGCTAAAAAATTTGCAAATGAATCTCTATACTTGTCAATTATTTGTAATCAGGTCTCTTAACTTAAACCTTTTGTTTTAATATAACTTTTGGCTTATTAAAAAAACTTAAAAACGTTTTTTTGGTACATAAGAACTTTTTAATTGGAACCCTAAGAATATTATTAATGAGTAATGGCATGTCATTATGTCATGAATTTTTAAATATTTTGTTAAAACTCCAAATTCGGGAGATATAATCTTAATATATATACTTTTAATTCAATGACATTTTATGATCCCCATATTCAAACCCTTATCCAAAGACCTCCAACTCTTGCAAAGGTATAATTTTAGTAATTAGATAACAGTTGTTGCCAAAATAAAAAAAACTGTACATGTACTAGTGGATACAATCTCATACTGTCATACATGTAGTATTAAACATACTCAACAATGGCAGTTCCATGGGACCCCCAACTGAAATGGGGGACTGGATCCTCTCCGGTAAATGGAGAGTCCAGTGGAATCCTCACCATAGAAAAATAATAAAACAAAAAAAATATAAAATAGCATTTAAGGGTAGAGATTGACCCACATGAGAAAACATGAGGTTTCACCGGAGACAATCCGTCTCCCTGAAATGGACATAGGCGATTATGCCTTCTCACATATAGACATACCTTTTATCCATCGTAAATCCTTAAAGCAGTATCTGCAAGAGAAGGAAATCCAGTTGAGAAGAAAAGAGAAGAAACCGTTGGAAAGCAGAAGTCCCGACATACCAACTGACTAGAATGTGCCAACAATAACATCCAATTTGCTCAAGAAACCCACATAATACTATAATTAGCTTAAGTTTGCTCCCTCAGAATTAAGCATTAACTTCTTGTATTGATTTCTTGTATATGTTGAGAATGGCTTTTTCCTGGGGGAATAAAAATCAAATCCTCCCATCCTGAACTCCTTTCACTCGTCTGCAACATGGGAGAGAAAGAGAGAATTATCAAAATTCAAATTACTTCCAAGATTATAAACCATGACCAATAAGCAAACTTTACTATTACTACCTCCATTTTTTTCAGTACATCTTCAAAGCTACCAACCTGCTTAATTATCAAAAGTAAACAAATAAATAAATAAGAAACCTTCAGATGTATCGTAAAAAACCATTCACATTAATAATAAATTATAAAACAATAAACTCAGGCATGTAACTTATTTTATCAATTGAAAACTCTCACAAACCAGATATCTAGCAAACTATCAGGATTTAAATCACCATATGATGATCATGTGATTACTCAAATCCACACATACATATCCATTTCCTGTTTATTTAAGAAAATGTGTGCCTCTCCCTTTTCTTCTAATTTTCCATGAAAGAAAGATCACCAAAGATTATTCTATGAGGGTTTCCAATTGCTATTTTCACATTGAAATAGCCGATTCAACAGATGCACTATGGTAGCCATAAAATTGAAGAGTGAAGACACATAAACAAATCATACCATTTATAGGACTTAAACTAATTATTACATCAGCATAATTGTTTTCAAGGCCATATAGTTTCAATCAGAGCAAGATATAAATAACATAAGCACTTTTTGCCTAGTTATTGACATAAAAGGAATTGGCGCCGTGGCAATATGAAAAATGCATTACAAATTACATATATTACACAATATTGAATACTGTAATTCAAACAATTGTTCAAATAGGTTTACAAGTGGATCAATCTAGCAGTTGATGTTAATATTATTCAAGATGAATCTTGGACATAACAGGGGAAAAACAAGCTCTGTTTTTTGAGTATTTAATAAAATCTGCTGACAAATACAAAAATTAGGGTAACTAATAATCAGCTCTGACAAATACATTGGAATGTTAAAAGTATAATATCTGATTGATATAAAGAATGATTGACATACGCTAATAAAAGCAAGAGATGAGAGATTCTATACCGTTATATGCTTAGAAACTCCAGGACCTTTAGATGCCCTAGAAACCTTGGATAGTTCCTGCTCAATGTCTTCCTGTCCATTTAACCACCAAATGATAACTATGTGCTACTTTTCTAAAATAATTGTTAAAGTCAATATATATAGCCACATAAGCATCATGTGTACAGACAAATAAACTGTCAGCAGTCAATAGCCATGTCAGTTTCAGTGTTTCACGTATTCAATGCCACATCAGCATTTGACTGCTACACATCATCATCATCATCATAGTTAAAAATTGGATGACAACTTGACAAATGGACTAAAATTGGTTAATTTTAAATATGGAGGACTGAAATTTCAAAATTATAAATAGGTGGACAAAAATTACATATTGACCATAATAGAGGGGCCAAAATTGCGATTAAGCCAAACATTTAATAGTGTAAGTGAAACATGGAAGGGGCCAATGGGTTAGACAAACCTTAGAGAAATATACAGGGCAATAACGCTTATTCTTCTTCTTCACAACCAAAAGGTCCGACTGTAAGCAAAACATATGTGATTAGTCAATTGGTAAAAAAAAATAACATTGATCAATTTCTATCAATATATTCACATATTTAAATTAAACTATGGTTTTAAAGCTGACTTCCAGTCTCTACTCTCAAGTATTTATAAATTGCATACAATATATTGGCTGCAGTTACTTACTTGGGAGTTAGTTCAGTGAAAATAAAATATAATGAATTCAAAACAGATAGCTACCGACATATGCAAAAACCAAAAGACAAACTCGTGCCATTTTGTAACTCCTACCCACACCTCATCATTACCCAAACAGTCTTCTTCTCAAGGACAGTAGACTTCCAAAGTAAGAGAACATACCTGAAAAACAGGAACTCCATCAAAACCTTCCTTGTTGGCTGCTCTGAGCTGATAAACACAATGAAAATGAAATTAAACATAATCCGATACTTCAGTACTTGAACACACATACTACATCTTTAGTTACAGAACAAATTCTCACACTACAGCTACCATGCATATTACCAAAGCTTTTTTTCCCACATGATTTTACATTTCAAACTGATAAGACTAACTCCTTAAATATTGATATTGGCTCTTAAGTGATATGTTGTGTACACAACAATTATAAATGATGCTAACCTCCAGTGCATTCTTTATCTGAACAGGATCGGGTAAAAATCGGAATGCAATACCTTCGACCTTCAACATGTACACCTATAGCACAAGAACAATAGTTTTATGTAAAAGATTAAAACATAAAACAATAATTAATTGATTAAACCAGCATTATCAGGAGATAATTAAGAAATGGTGTTATACCTGTTCAAGAGTAATGGGAACAACCCTAGCATTGCCGCGAAATTCGTTTTTCCGCGATCGAACCTAAAACAACGAACAATAAATTAATAAATTAACACTGCAAAATCAATAAAATCACAAAAAGAAAGGAACAAATTATTGATAGAGAAACCGAAACCTGAGCAAGGAAAGCTTCAGCATCCTCATGGCGAAAGCAAAGCAATCCAATGGACTTAGCACCTTCAGCATCAGACATAAGAACGAACTCATTGTTGGAACTGCTGACGGTGTAAACGGAAGTTCCGGCGAGGGATTTAGCGACGTGGTTGGAAGTTAAAGTGGCGGCGAAGGCGGGTTTAGTGCGAGTGTGAGATTGAATTAGGGTTCCGGCGAGTCGTTTGGTGTGTTCGAAATGAGTAGCGAGGTTGTTACAGTTTTGATGGATAAACCTTGAGAATGAGAGAAGAGGGTTCCACTGTCCCTGAGACTCCATTTTTTGTTCGGTTGTACTAGTAGCTTCTAATTGTTTTAACAGATGATGATGGATAACTTTAAATTTAAACACGGGTTGTCTTAATTATGGGTTAAGCCATGTAAGTTCGGCCCAATAGTTAATACCAATCCAGTTTGGGTCACAACACGAACCAGATTCGAGGTTGGGTCCCAGTCCCTCCACTTTATGTGTGTTATTAATGATTTATTATTTATCAAAAAAAAGAAGAAATTTGTTTAATTTATAAAAACAATGACCCGTGCGATACACGGGTAAAAAAGCGTCTATAAAAATCTACGGATAAAAATGCATCTATATAAAAACAATGTATTCCCTCCGTCCTAAATTATAAAGCAAAAAAATCCAACTTATTAAGAAAAGCAAAATAATGAGAAGTTGAAAATATGATTTGGTGTAATTTTTCTTGAAAAAAATTGAATTGAAAGATGTAAAAATCTTTTTTTATTGACTGTTGTTTATTGAGAATACTAATAAATAACCATAACTTTTCACCTTCATTTAATTTTAGTACGTTTATTTTTAAATTTTATAAATTAAATTATTTAAAAATATTCCTATGAATCTAAATTTTTTTCAAACACATTGTTAGAAAACCTGCATAATTAATTTGATGAGCTATTTATTTTTAATTTTATTTTCTAGTTTTGTTTTCAAATAAATTTATATTTAGCTCAAAAAAATAAGCAAGAAAACGGCGAGTTAATGGAATTTGATAAAATGTAAATTTATTAATTAAAAATAAATAATGTAAATTATAAATATGTTTGTAATATACATTGAAAAAGAATATATACAAAGTTAGAAACATTCGGTATAATTGTGTAATGTTGATTCTTTGATCGACCACATTCGGTATATTTAATGGTTTTGGTTTGTAGGGTGCTCAAGTCTTGGCACTAATGTAATTTTTTCAATTGATGTTGTAATCCTTTAGCTTGTTTACAAAGTACCATGTAGGTCTTTCTTTAGACCGTAAGGGTCGAGTACCTCTTATTCACCTTATAATCCCAATTTTCCTTATAAAAAAACACATGCAAAATTAGAAATTAGAAATTAGATAAACTATAGAGAAATTGTTACATTATAATCTTATATACAATTATTTATCATAATCGCATTTAAAATGTCAAAAGCTATATTGCTTTAAATATATATATATATATATATATATATATATATATATATATATATATATATATATATGCGTATGAAAATTTGCTAAAAAAAAATAAACGCATATGAAAATTAAAATTATATCTCAATCACAATTAAATTTTCAATTCAAGAGTTTTAATGAGTTTTTTTTGTTACAGATTTAATTGGTTTATATTTATTTTAAGTTATTATTAATTATTGAAATTTATTTCATGTTTTATCACAATCATAACTACTCATGCTATTAATGAGTAAAAGGTTTTCAATTTGGCACCAAAAACTAAACTAAAAAATTAAATCCACAGATTTTCTTAACCTAAAAAATGGAAAATTAAAAACGAAATTCAATTATTTTTGTTAAATATAAATGTATAATATGAAATTATTATAGTATTTTATTAATTAGTGGATTGATCATAAAAAAATTAGTTGATTGATCATAAAATTGTTTAAATTCCAAATCATGAAAAATTAGTGGGTTGATCAATTTATATTCAATTCAATCAAATTGTACAATAATAGTTGATCTATTACTTCAAAAACTTTCAAATATTTCATATCCTTAACAAAAGTTACAAATATTTTTAATATATATTTGAATAATTGTACAATAAGAGATTTCACCTTAGATGCAACTTATACAAATTTGATATTCAATTAAAAATATTCAACTAAAGTATATAGAAGAAAAACCTAAATTCTAACATATAATTAGATCCTTTAACAAAAAACAGATAATTAGAAATCAAATAAATTACAAATTATTTAAAATAATACAAAAAAAAAAAATGTTACATGCACATAGTCATTAACAAAAAGATTATAAAATGACTTCTCATTAGAATCATCCTCTATAATAATTTTTTTGACCTAAGAAAAATCATTATACAAATAATTGAATTGTTGCCGTAAAACTAATTAGAAATATATGTTTATAGTCATCTTCTTTCTATCTCCACTTCATCATAGATCTTCCTTTGTGTTATGTGTGTCAAGCTTTGATCTCTAACTTTGCAAATACTGATATAAATTAAACAACAAACAAAAATAAAATAAGAAGAAGAAGGAGAAAGAATCAATAACACAAAAAGGATAAAAATTGTGCAAGAACGTCATATTATAAATTGTTAAAAGCAAGATTATAAAAAAAGAAATTCACATCTCTATCTACAGATAATAATAACAAAAAATACACATAATTTTTATCAACAAATATTGAAAAGGTACAATAATATAAAATTAGGAAAATTGTGAAAGTTTATGATGAATTACCGTTAATATATTGGTCATGTTGGGGTTGAAGAGTTCAACAACTCCTAAAAAAATAATTAAAAAAATAAATAAATTAGAAATTAGAATTAAAAGAAAGAATAGAAAATAAAGAAGAAGGAAGAGGAGGATGAGGAGTGTTTTTTTCGATAAAAGAAGAAGAAAAAATAAGAAGGAGGAGGAGTTATATATCATTACAATGCATTTGTACGTGTATAAATAAAAAGAAAATATATATTAGGAAGAAGGTAAGGATCATTAATATTAATTGATTCAAATTTGTAAATTTAAATTTAAATTATTGGCAATTAATTAAAATATCAAAATGTAAATAATAGCATTTAATGTGTAAAAAAAAAACGTAATAGTATCCTTTTACAATGTCAAATAATATATCATTGTTATTAAAAATAATCATTGTTATTTTTATTAAAATAAAATCTTTGTTATTAATAAAATTCATTTTTTTTAACCAAAAAATCAAAATCTTTAGAGTAATAACAATCAATTAAGCAAAAGCATTGAATGGAAATGTCTTTTTTTTTTTTTTTTGAATCAGAATGTGGGAATCATTAAATAGGTGCAAATTTTTTTATGTATAGTACTGGATCATATTAAAAAGAGCTTAGAATTATACTGAATCATATTAAAAAATTTATAACAAAATTTGTGTAAATAACAATCAATTTGTGTTTACCATTTCAAAAATAACAATCAATTATTGGATTTTTCATTTTTTAGAGAAAAGGAAATAAATTTATTATTTTACCTTAAATATATGTTGACTATCTGATTTTTTTGTATAAAATAAAATATAATAAATTAATTACAATTATTATAATTAATGATATGATTTGAAATTTGGGCCTTAAATAATATAGATGTTTATGATAGTGGCTTAGGGAGGGAGGGACACGCTGAATTAATCATCATGGCTTTAAAACAAAAAACCAATTTTTCATCATCATCATCATAATAAAGATTTTTAAGATATAGCATTTAATATGAAAATGTTGTGAGAAGAATGCTATGAAAAACTGCCACGTAGACATAAGAAGAAAAAAAAAGTTGCCAAATTATAGTATTAAAGATTTATCCTAAATCACTTAGCTGAGATGATATAAGTCTCTTCTAATTTAATGAAAATTCTTGGCTCTATCTTTTATTTAGACATATAATTGTTCTACCTCTTTATGTATGGTGTACCACATGGTGCACATGTGCACCATACATTGCCATAAAATTAAAGAAAATCTATTTAATTTATCCTTAGATCACTTAGATAAGATGGTACATGTTCTTCTAGTTTAATGAGGGTTTTCGGTTCAACCTCTTATTTGGACATGTAACTATTAAAACTATTAGAAAAAATCTGTCGTTTATTTATATCCTACAAGACTTGAGAGATTAATTTTTACAATTACTTACATACTATATTTTGTTGTTTACTTACATTATATTGGATCAAAATTAACCCCAAAAAGTATATGATCAATGCTCCCATGCACAAGTTGAGCATGGTATACAAATTGGTAACTTCATTTTAACGAATACGAATTTTATAAAATTTACTGTTGAATTAAAATTTTATATTATATAAATTATCCATACAAAAATATAAAAAAATAATAATAATTTGATATGTTATTGAGACTCATCAGAATTAGCGATTTATACGTATTTTTATTAAAAACCATATTCATTATAATTATAATTATAATAAAATTAAAAACTTGGCACCATCATCATAATATCATACCCAACTTAGCTTGTACTAAATGTTAGAATTTGCCCAAAAAATATATGAGGTTTTTTTTATGGAAAGGTATTAACTTTACATCACCTGCCAACAAATCCATATACTCACACTCATAATATTATAATTAGCGATATTTTTTACCTTTAAAAAATCATCACCACTCTTTATAAAAATTACAATTTTCTCAATACAAAAATTATATTCTCTCTTCACTTCCTGTGCTTTCTGTGTACTCTCTAAGGGTGCGTTTGATCTGCTAAAAAACAGAGTATTGGACAGAACAACTTTTTGTACCCTGTTTGCTGTAAAAATTGGTTCTGGGACTGGACAAAATAGGTAGCAAGGGACGGGACAAAATCAGGAATTTTTGTTCTTCAATAAACCACAGGACAACTTTTTGTCCATAGTACAACTATAAAAAATACGAAAATACCTTTTTTATTTTTAAATATGAAAAAATTATCTCTATATCTCTCTTCGTTACAATTTTGTCCTGTTCTGTACCATCTTAGTTTGTCATGTACTATCTTATTCTGTTCTGTATTGTTCTGTCCAGTACTTACTACTTTGCGAATCAAACGCACCCTAAGCGAGTAGCTTTTTGCCCTTTCACTTTTTATTCCCTCCACACGTTCTTCTCTTGACCAAAGTTTAATTTAAAAATTACATTGGTTTAAATATTTTACACATTCATTCATGATAAGTTGTTGGTTAATTTTTTTTCTTTCTATATATGTTGAAAAACTCTAAGATTGAATTTATTAATAGACAAATCAACAGAATTACATACATATCTTAGCTTTAAGTGACCACACAAATCTAACAAGTATCTATCTCTTTATTAATGTGCACTCTTGTTTTAAAATATGATATGATTTAGTTGTACTTTGATTATAATTTACATAATATAGTCATATTTATTAAATAATGCAACAACAACACCTTTAAACTTAACAACACTTCACATCTTTTTCATGCACATGCCTATTGTAGATAGACCATACTACATATAAATTATAATCCAGATTCTTGAATTATTACTTTTTGTTGATAAATTCCAGATTCTTGATGAAGCTGAAGGATAAGCTCGGATATTTTTATAATTAGTTGCTATTATTGGTGTATGCAGACCAACTTGCAAGAGAATAAATAAAGAGAGTGTCGTTTATGCTTAAATACCTACATATAAAAAAAGAGAAATACTCAACCCACAACAGTGCGCATGTGATTTAATCTATCTACTTTTTTTAAGAAGAAAAATCTTCCACCAGTAACAGTGTAACATTTAGTAAAATTGATGCTTACTTTCTAATATATTTATGCAAGTTTATACTGCATCGTCTTTGCTTGTATAAAAAAAAGAAAGTAAAAATACTGCATCTTTGCTGGTGGACTTAAAATAATATGTTTGAAAAATGTCAAATTTATACTGCATCTTTACAGATAAAAACTTGTTTATTAATATTTTTTCTTACAAATTTATGGTGTATTTTTATTACTTTATATAACTTAATTTGATAAGCTAATTCAGTTATAGTTTATAATACTTGAAAAATAATTAAATATTAAATAAACACTTTTTTAATGTCGTTTTATATTTATAAGTTAATTCAAATGTTAATTTTAACAAAAATTACAAATATAATCAGTTAAGTTAAATTAACTCGTTGCAAACTAATTAACTTATCAGTTATCCACTATTTTCAATGAATAAGAGCCTTAAATAAAATTTTGGTTCACTATATATTTTGCTCAAATGAACCACTCCCACAAAATATTTCAAAATTTTATGAGTTGTAGAGTTCATTTTAGTCAACGCCTAGCTAGTAAAAAAAGTTAAAGTCAACATTTGCCCAATTTTCCACGGGTGGAAAATAATGTATTATGTGCATATGGAATATATTCTAATTAACGTGTTTAACGAAGTAAAAGAATATGTTTGTTTGTGTCAAAAAAAAAAAAAGAATATGTTTGTTGTACTAAAAAAAACAGTGTTTGTAATGTAACAAAATGAAGAGCACTTATGATTAAACAAAACATGAAATGAAGCAAATGTTGCAATATAAATACAACACCCAAGCTTGCAAGCTAATCACAAACAAAAACATTAAAAACATATATAGTCATAGACATAGCAATTAGTAGCTAAGTACGTAGCTACTATAATTAACTAGGTATATATATGGCGTTCATGGAGCACAAAGGGTTGAGTGAAAATAATCATCATGGTGGGAAGAGTGTGATGACGGTGGAACAATTCAAACGATGGTTAAAGACAGCGTTTGATGCAAACGGCGATGGCAAGATAAGCAAAGAAGAACTTCGACACGTTATGCGTCTTACAAGAGGACTCTTTGCATCTTGGAGTTGTGGTAATGATTTCAACTTTGCAGATGCCAACCACAGTGGTTTCATTGATGAAAATGAATTCAACAACCTTGTTCACTTTGCAGACAAGCATTTCAATGTCAAAATCAAACACTAGGTTTGGTATCATCATGAGATCTTGTTTGTTGGAGTATTAATATTCAATAATGAACTTTAATTAAAGTTAATTTACTTGTTTTAGACATCACTACATCTAATCCACTAATAAGGATCCCATGCAACGGGATATAGAACAAAAACAATATAGATATAAAATTTCACCATGTGTGGAAGGCTTATTTAAGTCTTTGAATTGTATTGTGTATTTTTATTTAACTCTCTGATTATTAAGAAATATATATGATTTTTATTGTAATCGCGAGTTCAAATACTCTTATCTAATCCTAATTTCAACATCTTAATCACTTGGATATAACCATTTAGTTTCATCTCATATATTTTGGTATATTAATCACTTGGATATAATCAGAGCGTTGGTAGATAGCATTTCTCTATAGAATACATAACATAATAATATTTTCATATTTTGACTCGACAAAATATAATTCTTTTTTCCTAAAAATAGGTCAATTTATAAAAAAGAAAATTATTTTGATTTATTCTACATCTTTTTTGAAGTCAAAATTATTATAGAACTAGTATCCTATAAAATAAATAGGGTTAATAATTTTTGGTCCTATTAAATATCTTGAATTTTGTTTGTTTTTTAGTTACATCTACTTTTTAGTCCCTTCAAAAATACAAAACAATATGCTTTTAGTCTTGTTTTCTAATTTCTAAGGACTAATTAGTGGATACAACTTACAAGGATTAATAAAATCAAAATTTGATATTTATATAAAACTAAAAACAAATTTAATCCAAAAAAAATGTTAGAAAACAAAATCAATCGAGACACACATCAAAATGCTACACAACCATCTTTTTAGTTCTTAGACACTTGATATTATAATATGTACATAATATTTAAATTGTATAACATGTTTATTTGAATTGAATTAATTTAATTAACTAAATTCAGAAGATTTGCCTAATTATTATGTTAACTTGTAAAATAATACTGTTAATAATAATTTTACTTCAATATAAAATCAACTTATTCTTAAAAATATTGGTTTGACCTAAACTATTGTAAATTGTAATAAAAGTTTTTTATATTATTTAATTTGATATTGCAATGAATTATATATAAATCCATTTGAATAAAAAATTGATTAAAAAAATTAATTGTTTGGTGCCTCAACTGAATAGTAAAGATAAACAAAATATTCACATTACGCAAATACAACTCAGATGATAAAAAATTGCACGAACATTTGATGTATATGCTGGAGCGCGGATTCAAACTTACGATTCTCCACTTGTCTAAACTATGTGTGTGCAAGTTTCGTGCTAGAACATTTGAATTCAAAAAACTTTTCACTCTAAAAAGTAAAGATAAGAAAAGAAGAAATAAGAAATAATAAATGACAATGAGCATAACATTTCTTTATGCTGGAAAAATGGAACCAAGGGGAGCATTCAAGTACACTTAATTACAATATACAATCGAATGGATAGGCTTAACTACGCACTAATCTATAATAATCAAGAAATTATGTAAACTAATTATAAAAAAATTGACCTGATCATCAAACAACATCAAACAAGAAAGAAGATCCACCCTGATTTTTTTATAAGAATTCCATCCACCAAACTATGATTTTCGATAAATCAATTCACAACAGAAAAGGCTGTTCCCTGTATTAGCGAAAGATTATCAGTATGAAGTCGCATGCACAACAATGCAGAAGAGCGCAAAATAAATCATATGCGCGAGTTTAGAAGTGCTTATGATTAAAGTCAAATATTTTTAATGACAATTGTGATCGATTGACAGTGTAAAAAGTCCTAACAATAAATCCAGTGTCTAAGAACTAAAAATATGGTTATGTTGAGGTTAAAATGAATCTACTCACATTCTTTAAGAGCTGCACAGCCTGCATCTATCCATATCCAGGACCAAAGTAATTTGAGCCGAAAAGCTTTCAAATATCAATTGCAGAAGGAGGTAGCTTCCAGAAATTCCACGAATTAAAATCCTCCTGAAATGAGTTTCAGTAAGATTAAGGGCAAAAATATGTTAACAAATCCTCACAGTATCAAACTTGCATGCAAAGCATGACAATGCAAGTATGCAACCAGAAATTATATATATCATACAGCAGACAAATATATACTCCGGATATATACTCGGAATGCAAGTAAGACATGCTTTATTTTGAATATTAAATTATGGGAAGACTCCGGATATATACTCGGAATACAATCCCCAACAAGACTGACAATTATGAATAGAAAAATAAAAGATAAAGTTCGCTCATTATACTTGCTCAGCAGAGCTTGTCGGAGGGAACATTCCATTCACAAGAGCATGCATAGAAGTATATGATTTTGTGTCAAGATTTCGGTTCACAGCTATCTCTCCCTGCAAACTTAAAAAATAAGAAAGGCTTGACAAACTTATATTTCAGGAAATTCTAGCATTTTGTTTTTCCAAAATAAGGATTTATTTACCTTGGGATTTATAATGAAGATTTTTCCTAAAGGGATTCCAACTTTAAGGTAACTAATTTCGTCAGTATCCCTATTTCCAAAACCAGCATAGAACGGATTGCAATCAGAAGGAAAAAGAGCCTTGATAGTCTGGAGACATAAAAATTAAGTTAAATTTTATACCATGATGTTCATGAAGAAAATTATTAACACTTGCAGTGAAAATGAGTAAAACTATTCGAATTATTCAAAATCAACTTGTCAAATGATCAGGCCTTAGCTAAGCAAACAAGCTCCTTTTCAATTTGTTCAACTGTTGTCCACTTCCAAAATTATGTAGGTTCTATAACACTGTTGAATGTGATCATTTTGGACTATTTTAAGGAAATACTTCTTTAGAAAATCAACATTTCACTTATTTTAATTTGTTAAAAAAACTATTCAATTTTGTTGTTGTTGTTGTTGTTGTTGTGCGTAGTTTCTCATGCATGTAGTATGTATATGCATTACTTAAAAAGATGTAATTTTATTCATAGATTTATCCAGAGGATTATAATTTATCCTTATGTTATTTATCTACCAGTTACATAATTTCAATTTTAAAGTTGTTTTACATTTAAAAGAGTGACTATCATTCACACACAGACACAAAGGTAATATCAATATGTGGCAGCAGGAAACTAACCTCTAAGCATGCAATTTTGAATTCATGAGGAACTCTCTTAATAACTGCAAATAGAAAGGAAAAAGTGTCATAGTCCAAAATATTTCAAAGTAAAGACCAGAGCATTACATACTCAGCCTTGACGAATATCATAGTGTCACTGATACATCAATTAAATGGCCAATGAATCATATAAGAAAACCTCAAGATAATAGATAACTAATATGCTATGCATGTGCTCTACATATATTGATCACACCTCTAAATAGTGGCATCTAATAATTTGGAGGAGAACATTATAAACAAGCAGAAAACAAAGATAAGCAGACTTATTACCTTCGCGGTATAGAGAGGGAAAAAGACCATCCGGGGAAATAACAACAGGACCCGCTGGTAAAACTTTGCCATCCTGCAACGTAATATGAAATTGAAAATTTGTAATTGCTTTCTCTCTCTCTAGCACATTGCTGATCCTGAAAACAGATGCTAATTTTATACAACACCTGTTTAAGATTCAATAGGAATTGTCGTGTAATATAGGCTTGGGAAATTGAACGAGCACTGAGAAAAAGAAGTTGGTAACCATTCTCCTGCAAATGCGAAATTGACAAGGAAAAGACAATGAAAACCATGAAACTGGGGTGAAAAAACATTGTAAAATAATTACCATAGACAGTTAAACATATATGAATGATAAGCAGTTAAAAGACGACTTAACAATTTTGTGGTTTCAAGACACAGCAACTAACTATTTGTGCCGAGTCTACATACCCAAAAACTGCCAATAATATAAATATGTGTTATCACTTATCATTGCATTCAGGAATTAACCACAGTATCACACTGGAGAAATCTAAGACATGGATTATACAAACAAACCTTGACAGCGGAGAATAAATGTGCAACACCAGTTTGTGACCAGTCAACACCAACCAAAGGCATGAACTGACCAAGAACATCTGACCTGCAGGACATTTTTTTTTGAAACAAGATAAATAAATTACAATTGCCACACCATAGAATTAGAATTTTTTATTAAATAATAACAGAAAAGAGATAGAAGACACATAATTCTAATAGGAAAAAGTGCATCAGGATGTTAAAAATGCTCGCAGGAAGAAGGATGTTAAAAATGCAATCTTTCACAAACAATCCATAATGATGTTAAATATTAGATCTATAAAAAGACCTATGTTTTATTTTTCCTCCCATTTCATTAATTAAAAAGTAAAAAATATATAGAATCAACATAGATTCCTTGCATACTCATACTCTTATCTGCATCTCTTATTTCCATTTGATCTAATTTTTATTGTCCCCCAAGGTCCATTGATTTATACATATACTCCAAGGTCCATTGATTTATACATATGTTGTGTTTACAATATATTTCAAGTTGGCAAGAGCACGCTAATATATATAAATCATATAGTAGGAAGTAAAACAAAAAGGTAACTAAAATATTAAGTAAAAAATAGCAAGACTTGTGATTTTTGAGGAGCAAACAACTGGACCCGCTGAACAAGCAGATAGATGTTGATTCATTAGCAATATATAAACAGGAAACAAACTTGGGGGATCGGCGTCTAATATTCTTCAAGTGATAAATAGATCAGAAGAAATAAGAACCCTAGAGAGTCTAAGTGTTCAATGTCATTAAAGTGTGATAATGTAGAAAAATTATGTTACATAGCATGACAGATTTAAACCAGACATGTGTGAAGAAATATGGGATGACATGTTTTCTCTTTGGCCTAAAAACCACGGATTAGAAAAAGATCATAGTAATACACTATATTTTATTTCACAGAGGCATGAGAATGACATATTTTGAACTGGGGAAAAAAATCCCCTCGGGCAATATTTTTAGATAGACACCAAATATCTTGGTAAGGGATACCAAATTAACAATGGGAAAAAGAATGAATAACCGGCATATTATCCGATCGAGTTATCTATTTAAAAACAGTTTAATTTTCCAATAGATATATCCTCACTTTGTAATTGTCCCATCCACATCTGAGATCACTATGCGATCATTCCATTTCCACAGATATATTTGAGCATCAACCTGTTAATAGAATCAAATGTAAAATATAAGAAATAATATTGGTCAACAGAACCAAATTATGGAAACGTATACAAAAGGTAAAGAAAACTTCCAGTTCGTAAATTGCATAAATTCATGATTATTGACCTGCTGTTTCCCCAGCATAGATGTAGAAAAAGTGAAGGTTACAATATTCCTCCCTTCCTTCAGATTCAACGATGCTACCTGTTCAGAAGTTGGAGTTGTTTCTCTAACCTTCTTTTTCGTTTTTTTGGGTTTAGGGGGTTTAGTGTCATTTTTGTTCACATCTGTGGAAATCTTATTCTCTGGAGAATTGCCAGCAGTACTTTTGGCCTCATTTGAATTAGGTGGTGAAGATTCTCTAGATGCTGATCTGCTCAAGGGGAAAGGCCAAATTCTCCAATTTGCACCTGCTGAAGAGTTGGTTGTCGACGTACCTCCTGCGTGATTATTTATTTTTTCAACTGGTCAACACTGAACAGCTATGATGCCATTCAGTTTAAACAATTTTTGAATTTCAAAATACACCACGTCTTAACCCAATATCTGTTGACTTCCAAAAGACACTATGCCTAATTCCTAAATCCCATGATAAATATTGATAACAAGAATATTATCACCTCAGGCTAAAGAAATTAATTTGTTATGAACCAGATTTTCAGCAATGAATGTTTCAAAGTAGCATCAGCTTGCATCCCTTCATACCGTAAGTGTTTCGCAAATTGTTGGCATAAATGATAAATCCTTCAATTTTTCTCTACCAAAATACTAGACACATGTCTCCGCAAATTAAAGTCATGTAGTAGAATGTGTAAGTTGCTTCTGAATCTTTAGCAAAAATAAAAGCTACAGCTACGCTATGTATAACAATCATCTTTCCATAGAACACAGCATATTCATTATACATCTTTTCATAGATCGTTTACAATTCAATCGACAAAAAACAAAGGATGCTATACAACAGTAATTTATACCAGTTCTCTTACCAGTGGGGAGATTCAGAGTAGTATCTTTGAGTTCATCAGAATCTTGGTAATCTTTGGCACCTGCCTGCTTATTCGGTAGCTTCTTTTCTTTGTACTCATCTAATTTTGAGCTTTTCAATCCATCTCTTCCAGCAAATGTCGAGTCCAGTGATTGACTTAAAGGATAACAAACACGTCGGCGGCGCCTACTGTTACGACCAGAAGAAATATTTGGCAAGGATCTTGTGCACTGCCCAACTTTCCCTCCAGCATCCTCATTTCTAGGTATAACTATAGGACAGGATGGCACTCTTGAGTTTGCAGTGCCATTCTCGTAAGAAATCTTATCTTTTTTATATGCATATTCATCGATTGCATTTTCTTCAAGGTCACTATAAATGAAATTCTCTTTATCTGAACTCGAGGACGATGATCTCTTCGTGTTATTCTCACATAATACTTGTTCATCCTGGCTGTAGTAACTGGAAGCATTTGTAGCACTATGGGACTCAACATTCTCCCTTGAACGATGTCCTATATCCAAGTAGTTAGTTTCGGGTTTCGGAGATGTTGTTAGGTCTTCAACATCCTCCACATCATACATACTAACTTCAGAATCAGAAGAATCTATTTGCTTAGCCTGAGAATGAAACTTAAAGACCTCCGCTACATCAGCATTCTTAGCAACTTTTTCAGTTTCAGTACCCTGAACGAGAATTTTAACATATCAGTCTCAGTATCAAGAAAAACCAATTAGAGGTTTGCTCCATTAAAAAAATTCCGCATCATTTACTTTTTTAAAGCAAAAACATCAATTAAATTCTATGAACAAGGTTTTCAAAAAAAGGATACCAGCATCAAGTTTTGGCAAATCAAGCCCCATTTGACATCCATTTTTCGCAATGTTAAGGATAGTTGTGCGACCGCAATGTAAAACTCGACTAGACTCTACTTGGTTAAAACAACTTAATTAAGTGCTAATAGCATAAACGCTTGTCATATAAGTGCTTATCTATAAAAAAAGATAAAATAAAGTCAAAATGTTTTTGTATAAGTTGTTTACATAAGCTATCCTATTCCTGAAGAGCTGACAAAAATGAGCTGAAAATATAGTCGCTTCCATAAATTCTCCTATATAGTCTCACAAGTGTATATGCCATTATATAAGCTCAAATAAGTCATTCCAAACAGACGCTAGTACTATGAATTTACCTGAGACGGGAGTGAATGTATGATTTGATCATGAACCTCTCCGGTTTCCCCATGAGAAAGATTCATAACCTCATGAGTTTGAGTTTGTTCACTTGAACAAGTAACCATGTTCACCGCAGAAACCTCTTCTCCACTCAATTTAGTTTCATCATGTGTAACAACAACACCATAAGAACCATCTTCATTCTCAACAACCACAGCATGATCACCACCACCATCATGATGATTATTATTATTATTATTATTTTCACCATCAAGATTCGTCGACCACTTAATATCCAACAAATTAGCGGCAATCTCAGCGCGTTCCTTATTCCCAATAGCATCTTCAAATTCACCACTCAAAGATCTTCTCCCAAACATAAGACCAAGTAACCGCGAACGACGAGAATTAGTCCTCCCAATCATCATTCCACCATCATCTGAACCTAAATTAGTACTTTTAGACCTAATAGATTGATCATCATCAGCATCAATATTATTTTCATCAGCAGATTCTGGTGATTGATCAATATTTAAAATAGATTCACCATCAATTTCTCTAAGAAAATAAGCTTCACCTTTATTATCAAGATGCATTTGTAAAGTAACATCAACATCATTAACGTTGATTTGAACGATTTTTTCTTTAGATTTTAAAACACCTTGGAATTTACCGAATCGAACGTACCACGGTGATGATTTGAAAGAACCGTCTTGTTGTTGAACGACGACGATATCGACGGCGCCACCGAATGGATGAAAAGGACCGGAAACGGTGTATACGCCTTGACTAATGTAGCTTCCTAATCTTCCAACCGCTTGCATGATCCTAACTAACTAATAATTACTCTCTCTGTTTAATGTTACTATTATTCTAATCTAATCTAATCCTTCATAGTAATAATAATTTCATTTCATAATGTTCATAATATATGATCATATCATAGGGAATGAATGTAATGAAATGAATATTTGATTAATATATAGTGTAAAAGGATGTTTAAGAGGGTATGTGTGTGTGTGTGTGTGTATAAAGTAAAGTAATTAGATGTGTTCTTTTTTTATTCTGGGAAGAAGAAGAAGAGTTACGTGGGTTAGTGTGAGACTGGGTTAGGAATTAGCTTGTTTGTATTTTGTACCGTTTGATCTGATCAAAATCTTTCCTTGCTTCACGCTTCCTCCTTCCTCCCTTTTCCAATTAAATAAATCAGTCTATACATTTGACTTTTTTTTTTATTTTTTTCCTTTTATTAATAGGTAATAAAAAAAGGTAATTTCTCAAACACACTCTCTCCATTTTAAATTACAGTATAAAAAAAATGGCATAGGATAGTAAAATATAATATTAATAATTTAAAAATACGAGTTTAATTCAATTAATATAATATATTATACGTATGTGCAGGAACTGAGATTTAAATTTTAATGTGTCCACTTATTTATTTTTAAGGAGTAAAATTTTAGCCCATTCTACTTGGCCAAAACAGAATTAAAAGCATAATATTTTTTTTATTGAATATCAAAAAAAAAAATTGAATTTTTATTGATTACTCCATTTGTCCTGAAATATAAGAGAAAAACATTTTCAAGAATATGTTTTTCCTTATTCTCGTAAAGTTAAATGCAAATTACATTTAATTTTCCTTCTCTAGCCATTTCTCAATAAACAATAATCAATAAAAAATGATTTTACACCTTCCTATACAACTTATTTAAAAAAGGCAAATGCCTCCGTCTCAAATAAGTGTCCCAGTTGACCAGTTCACGTTTGCCAACGCACAACTTTGATCGTTAATATATTTAATTATCTATCTTTAAAAATTATAAAAAGTGTATACCTTAAAATTGTTCATCGAGACAAATCAAACAACATCTTAAATGCTAATATTTACATTTATATATTAGTAAAAATATACAGTCAAAGTAGATTATTTGAATAGTGCAAAATGGTCAACTGTGACACTTATTTTAAATTCTCATGTTTTCTTAATAAGTAAGATTATTTTTTTTATATTTCGGGACGGAGGAAGTATTAATTATGGAGAAAAAAAGAAAGAGAATAAATTAAATGTATACGAGAAGTGAAAGTAAAAATAACAAAAACTAAGTTTTTTTCTTAAAATTTGTGACAATATAATGTGATTTTTTTTCTTAAATATTGAGACGAGGGATTATTTAATTATATTGATGAACTAGTTTTTTAGAGTCAGAATTTCTTGATACCAATTAGTTGATACTAAATGTTATATTTTTAAATAATATTTTAATTGATATAAATTTTATAAATTTTATTGTTGGATTGAAAGTTTATATCATATAAATTATTTGTGTAAAATTTCAGACAAATTCAAAATCATTTAATTGATTAATTAATGAAACAAATTCTGAACATTTTAGAAGATACGATCCATAATCGCTCATTTTTTGGAAATTACGATCCAAAATGGGTTTTTAAATGCCACCTATGAGACTTGTACCTTCATTTCTCAAACACTCAACCTCATCCATAAAAAATGTTGAGATTTTTTTAAGGGTTTTGACGTTTTGAAGATTGAAATCATACATACTTGTGTTAATAATATACTAAGCTCTAATTATACGAAATTTTAAAATGTTATAGAAATACGAAATTTCACTCATTTTGGAAGATAGGATATGAAATTTCAACCAGTTTGAAACTTACGGTCCAAAATTGCAATTAATTTTGGAAGTTAGCTTCCAAAACCCTGGAAAAACAGACACATAACAAAGGTTTTTAACTACTTCTATGGATTTGTCCATGTAATACCTAAAATTCAATTCAATTCAGATCAATCCAACGCAAAAATTTGTTTGCAACACAATCAAATTAACCAAAACACATAATCTTAATTCACTAAAACACAATCAATATGTTTGAAACGCAAAATATTACATAATTTTGTTCAAAACGCAAATTTGTCCAAAACGCAAAATATTTCATAAGTTTGTCCAACCAACTTCACAAATACATTAGATTGTTTATCCAAAAAAAAACATTCAAATCTGTAAACTATTGTGTTGTCCTCCTACTCCCCAAACATATTACACAACTTTAGATCGTAAGTTCCAAAATCACTCCGTGTTTGAATCCTAACTTCCAAAATGGTTTTATGTTAAAGTGTCTTCTTATTATAACTTCCAAGACTATTATTTAACTAAATTGAGAATATTTTCAGATTTTTTGGGAGTTTGAGAGCATATTAAAGGCTAAAAAGCAATTTTCAAATGTTTAAGATATGTGTAATGGAGAAAAAAAATGTTAATTAATGAATATTTTTTTGGTGTTGACATGGGCCTAAAATAAATATTTTAGGGAGACATTTTTATTTAGGCGTAAAACAAATTTTATTTAACATTTTGAGGAGTTGTAAAATTCATGTCTCATTTTTATATATATACTCCCTCCGTCCCGAAATATAAGGGAAAATAAAAAAACAAACTTATTAAGAAAACATAAATATAAGAATTAGAAATATAGTTTTGTGGGATTTTTCTTAAAATAAGTGCATGGAAAGATGTAAAATCAATTTTGATTGGTTGTTCTTTATAGAGAAAAGTGGAGAGAGAGAAAATCAAATGCAATTTACATTTAATTTCATGAGAATAAGGAAAAACATTCTTGAAATTGATTTTTTTCCCTTATATTTTGAGACAAAAAAAAGTGATTTTTTTCCCTTATATTTCGGGATGGAGGGAGTATTTTTTAAGAAGTCTTTACTATGCCTTTCTCCAAGACTTTTTTCTAATTGAGTTAAGACTTATGAGGAGCATATTTTCTTAATAATTCTTATTATTATTTTGGAGTTTAAAACCCTAACTTAGATTATCTTATCCTTGGATCAACTCTTTTGATAAATAAATATAGACACTGTTGTTAAATTGGAAATATTCTATATAATGAGAATTATAAAGAATATTTTCTTTTATCAACATTGTTACTAATACTCTTTAATTAGGATCTCTTGATTTGAAAATAAATCTCATAATATTCACATGAGTTTCATGTTAGAGTCTTATTGCATGTAATATGTACGGATTTCAAATCTTGATACGTTCACTTAATCCACTTTAAAAAGGTAAAATTATAACTACTAGACTATTTACCCGTGAATGAATATAAGAATGATCCGTGAATAGTTATTGGATAACATTTCATTGATATCATCTTTGTAAAGATTGAGAACAAATAAGGACTATAAGTGGAATGGATTCTTTTGGAATAAAATGATATAATGACGGTTGCAAATCAAAGTAATAAGGATTGGAGATTAAAGATTTAACCAAATGCTAATGATTTAATAAAGTTATAACTAGAGATTAAAAATTTACAAGGAAGATGAATTTGTTTTTCAAGTATTTTCATCAGTGAAGATTTAACCAAATACTAAGAATTTAATAAAGTTATAACTAGACATTGTAAAATCGATGATTCATATGGTGGAGTTTTACAACAACTTATTGATATAAGTGTTCATTTCTTCATTTGTACTAACAAACAAACATGTTGTCAACCGCAAATTCCTCTCTCACTTAGTCAAGTCAATATATTTGACTATAGCTATTTGTATTGGCAAAAATAAAATAGCTGAGTTTAAAATTTTTTGTTTGATAAATCAAACTATAGAGTGATTGACCCATTATAGAAGAGGCATTTACTTAACTATGAACTGTTTGATTTGTATTCATTTAACTATTTTCTTATATTCTCCTTCTTTTTGTTGTTAATATTATTATTATTATTATTTGAATTTGGAGCGATCAGTAAGTGTTAAGAAGAGAAAAGAAATGAAACTTTTTGTCAATTATATCATTTGTCAATTACTTTTATTTTTTCAATAAAATATTATTTTAACTGTTTTTTTGAATCAACAAATTTTTATTAGCATTAAAAAGCAAAAATTCATGGCATAAGACATACCAAAGAATTCAGCCAAAATACAAACAGCAGGTGGGAGAAAACACCACCGAAAAGCAACTGCCAAAACAAAGAAGAAAAAGCCCGAAAGCCAAAAAAACAACAGGAAAAACAAAGTTTTTTTTAAAACGAAGTTTGTTTCTTTTTATATTCTTGATATTTTTTATACAACATATCATATTAACACTAGTGTGAAAGAAAAAAAAGGAATATATTGATGAATTAAAATAAGGGTATAATAGAGAAAGAAAAAAAAGGTGCAAAATATTGTATTTTTTAGTATTACTATTCTAAAAAGACACTTAAAAAGAAACAGAAAGAGTAGAACTTTACAAAATTTTGTGTTTTTAACTTGAGTTTGTCTAACATGTGCAATACTACACGTTAAAACAACTAAAATTAGTTATTTTTTATTGAAAAATAATAATTAGTATTTATTAAAAAATTATACATTTAATATAAAATAAATTTTATTATTTCAAACTTCTTAATATGTGCAAATTTACATATAATAGAAAAATACTTTTGACTTATATATTTATCATATCACATAAGATTTATGAGTTTAAAAGTCATATTTGATAGATGAAGAATTAGGGAGAGTGTATTCATGAATTATATGCATATAATTGTTGGTAGGTTTTGTTTTTTAGTAGTAATTAATATGTATGACTCAAAGAATATTTAATATATGAGAAAAAGAGAAAAAATATATGTCAACAACTTAGATATGTATTACTTCTCATATATTTTATTTTTTTGACATATATTTTTCTCTTTTAGTGAAAAAACAAAATATATTTTTTTTTATGTTTCTGTTTCTCTTTCAGTGAAAAAACATATATTTTGTTTTTTACAGAAGTAATACATATTATTTCTGTTTAGTGAAACAGAAACATATCTAAAGTATTTCAATTTAGTGATTTATTATTTCTGTTTTCATAATTTTAATTTGAAATACTTTAATTTTTAAGTTAAAATTAAAATTTTCAATTTTAGATTAAGTTTAAAATAAAATTCTTGATCAAAAGTATGTATTTAAGTTTGATCTCTAATTATTTATTAGAATAATATTTGATATTTTACTTACCTTCAATTGAATTTCAATCTGTCTCAAATTATTTAAGCGTTATTGGACGAGAGTAATAATTTGATGGTTAACTTGTTGGGAAGTCATTGCATTGTATCTCTCTAACAACGATTAAAATTTATTTTACTTTTTATATTTTCACCCCTTAATTATTTCTAGAAGAAGAAGACTCTAGTAGTTTAGAGTTCGGGGCAAATTATATCATAATTTTGTCCAAGTGGTAAGGCTTGTGGGGCCCTTAAATAAGTGTATGGAGATTGACTTCTTGTTTTTGTTGCTTTACTGAATGGAAAGAATTGTGCTATACATATTGATTAGTCATCACTAACAATGTTCAAGTAAAAAAGTATGAGTAACCAAAACTAGGGAGAAAGGAGCATCCAAATGTTTTTTTTTCCTAACAAATTTGGACATGAATTGACCTCTCTGAGGCAATGTTGAATGGTGATAGACAAATCTTGAAAGTGTAGTAATTTAAGAACCTCTTTTAAGAGAAGTTTGAGATAAGAGATGGTAGAAGAACAATTAAGGACTATAGTTGGCACAAGAGTAGATTCTGTTTAAAAAATTACATTGTCAAGGTGGAGATGGCGAGTTTGAAGATTGACTTGAAAATCATGGACAAAGTTTATGTTTGTTTTTAAACTAGATATGTTTGAAAACAAAAGAAGATTTTGTTTGGACAAAGTTTATATTTGTTACTTTGTTCCACACATCAAATTTATTGGTGTGATTTTATTCAACGAATTCACAACAGCGAGCAATACACATAGCATGAAGTAAACGCCACATCTCAACACCTTGAGTTATTGTGACCAAGATTGCAATAAAATTTTTGTATAAGGTTACCCTGAGTATCTCTAAGTAATCCTCCATAAGCTGAGGATTAAACTTAAGTGTACCTATAGGAGGGGGCTCCCATTTGATCTTAATAGTGGAACAAAAGTTATCCATATAAGTTGCAGGTTTAACAATACTTTCAACAACCAATTGCACTTGACTAACTGTGAAAATAGAGATCAAACACCATTGTTGAAGATAACAAAGGAACTTGTGCTTAAGCTATGAACAAACAATGAAAAGAAGAAAATTGCTTATGCATTGAATAAGTTATAAGCTGAAAACAGAACTTTTGATTATTCACAAACTTAAGTTCATTACATTCATCATCTCTTATTTATACAAGTTTAATGTGTAACTTCCATCTAACTAATATATCAGCCACAATGCTAGCCATTGGATCAAAACAGAAAACCAATAACTAATAGTTAGTTACAAAGGTTAGTTAGCTTGTGATGCAAGTAAAATCTTCATTGATTTTCTTCTTCTATTTTGACATCCCCCCTGAAGCTGGAATAGATATCAATCATTCCAAGCTTAACTTGCAGCATATGAAAAGGACCTGGATGAAGAGATTTTGTCAAGATATAAGCTACCTGTTCTTTTGATGACACAGGAAGTAAAAGAATGAGTCCTGCTTGCAATTTTTCTCTGACTACATGACAGTCTAGCTCAATATGCTTGGTTCTTTCATGAAACACAGGATTAGCAGCGATGTGAAGTGCTGACCTGTTATCACAATATAAGACTATAGGTGTAGGATGAGTAATATTGAAGTCTTGTAGCAAGAATTTAAGCCATTGTGCCTCACATGTGGCTTGTGCCAAAGCTTTATATTCTGCTTCTGAAGAGGATTTAGATACTACATTTTGTTTCTTACTTTTCCAACTGATCAGTGAGTTACCTAAGAAGAAACATAGGCCTGTAGTGGATCTTCTTGTATCTGGACAAGCACCCCAATCAGAATCTGAGAAACCTTTCAAACTAAGAGATGATTTAACATCAAAAAATAACCCTTGTCCTGGACAGTTTTTGATGTATTTCAGCACATGTAACCCAGCCAGCATGTGTTCATTAGTAGGAGCAGCAAGAAATTGACTCAACTTACTGAGAGCATATGCAATTTCTGGTCTAGAGTGAGTGAGATATAGCAATCTACCAATGAGTCTCCTATATGCAGTAGGATCATAAATGACTTTACCAGAAGTTGAATGCAGTTGTAATTGTGGCTGCATTGGAGTAGAACATGGTTTGGCACCTAGAAGTCATGTATCTTGAATTAAATCAAGTGCATACTTCCTTTGACATAGAGAGATACCTGCTTGTGTCCTGGCCACTTCAAAACCTAAGAAATATTTGAGAATTCCAAGATCTTTAATACTAAACTTTTCATCTAATAGTGCTTTGATCTTTTGTATTTCTTCACTATCTGTCCCCCCTAAAACAAGATCATCTACATAAACCAAAATAACTGTGAAACCAGATGATGCTTGTTTTGTAAAAAGAGAATAATCTGATTTGGATTGAATGTATCCAAAGGAGAGAAGAGTATCAGTAAGTTTAGTATTCCATTGTCTGCTGGCTTGTTTAAGACCATATAATGATCTTTGAAGTTTGCAGACCAAGTTATCAAAAGGAAGAGCTAGGCCAGGAGGTGGTTTCATATACAATTCTTCATTCAAATCTCCATGAAGAAAAGCTGTATTGACATCAAGTTGATATAAGGGCCAATTCTGTATTGCTGCTATAGCTAATAACATCCTAATAGTAGTCTTTTTCACAACAGGACTGAATGTATCCATATAATCAATGCCCTTAGTCTGTGTATAGCCCTTAGCAACCAATCTGGCTTTGTATCTCTCAATAGTACCATTGACATGTAATTTCAACTTGAAAACCCACTTGCAACCAATAGCATGTTTATGTTTTGGTAAAAGGACAAGTTTCCAAGTGTTGTATTTTTCCATAGCAGCTAACTCAGCTGAAATGGCTTTGGTCCAATTTGGATCACAAATAGCTTTCTTATAGCATGTAGGTTCAGAGATGTTGGTGATATTTGAAATGTAATGATGGTGTGCAAAAGAGAGATGTTGATAAGAGACATATGAAGATAAAGGATACTTACATTGAGAAGATGATGATGGTGTGTCTGTGGATGAATCATGAACTGCAACATTGTTAAGATTGCAATAATAGGTTTTAGCAAGGAATGCAGGAGGTTGAGTGACTCTATTAGACCTTCTAAGAGGTTCTGGTTGAATATTGGGTAAAGAAGATGAATTTTACAAATTGGGATTAGGACTGTCAGAGTTGTTTGTATTAGAAGTAATGTGTGGGGAAGCTAATGGTGGAGTAGATTGATTTGAATTATGAGTTATGGGAGTATTAGGATCATTAGGAGGAGAATTAGGTGATGAGTTCAGGTCATTTGAGGGATATTGGTCAAGAGATAGATCATGACAGTCAACAAAAGGATCATCAAACAAAGAAACATTATTATGTGATGTATGAGATTTGACTGCATTATCTTGTGTTTATTGAAAAGGGAAGATATGTTCAAAGAAAATGACATCTCTAGACACAAATATTTCTCTGGTTTTTAGATCAAACAAGACATGACCTTTGACTCCAAATTTGAAACCCAAATTCAAACATTTCCTAGATCTGGAATCAAGTTTCTTTCTATGTGCAGATAAAGTGGCAGCATAGCATAAAGAACCAAAAACTTTTAAATTTGATATATCAGGCAAAACATTATAAAGAACCTGATAAGGTGACTTATTTGACAAGAAAGGAGTTGGTAATCTGTTAATGATATGAACAGCATGACTAATGGCAAAGTCCCAAAATTTTTTAGGTAAATGTGATTGAAAAAGTAAAGCTCTTGCAGTACCAAGTAAATGTTGGTGTTTTCTTTCCACAATCCCATTTTGTTGTGGTGTCCCAACACAAGAGCATTGGTGTATAATACCATTTTCAGAGAAAAAAATTCACCAATTTGAACTCATTGCCATTATCAGTCCTAATACATTTAATATGAGTTTGAAACTGTGTTTTGACCATGGAAAAGAAATTTTTAACCAAGTTTGATGTCTCAGATTTTTGTTTCATTAGGTAGATCCATGTAAATCTACTTTTGTCATCAACTACAGTTAAAAAATATTTGTAACCAGACATGGAAGGGATTGAAAGAGGACCCCAAATATCCATGTGCACAGTATCAAAAACACAAGCTGAAACATTTGAACTATTGACAAAAGGTAAACGTTTTTGCTTAGCAAAGAAACAAGTATCACAAGGAATATCAGATTTAGACAACTGAACAAAAGGGAAATTTTTATTGATTTCAACAAGTTTATCAAAAGATGTATGGCCAAATCTCATGTGCCACATATTACATTCTTTATTGGAATCTATAGGCTTAGTACTATCTAAATTGTTGATAGTTGAAATGGGAATTTTGAAATTGAAAGCTTGCTTGGTTGACAAGGCAGTAGGAGAAGTATGTTTTATAGTGAGAGTGTACAATCCATGATTCAACTCAGCTACACCAATCATCTTCTGGGATGAAATTTCTTGTATCATACATTTATTTCCATTAATCAACAAAAAACGATTTAGGCTTTTTGTAAGTTTGGATATGGAAATCAGTTTAAAGGCAAATTTTGGAAGATACAAGACATTGGTGATGTACAGGTTTTTGTCAAAAGTAATAGTACCTGCAAAATGACTTGTAACAAAAGTACCATTTGGCAATTTAAGTTGAATTGGTTTAATTCTCTTCATGCACTGAAATTTTTTTATGGAATGACAAACATGGTCTGTGGCACCAGAATCTAATATAAAAGTGTTATTTGTTTTTGAATTATACGGAATGGTGCAAAGAATACCTGTACTTGTTGAAGGCTGAGAGGTTATGTGATTTACACTATGAGATTGCATATTTGTGGCATTTTGGAGAAGAGCCAGTAAAGCTTTGTGTTGATCTGGAGTAAAATACAGCTTACCTGAATTCAAGTCCTCATTATCCTCTTCATAAGCAGCTACTGATTTAGAATCCTCTTCATTGCCATTATTGTGACAGTTATTCACTGCTCCTCCTCTCTGCATATGAGGAGGATACCCATGCTTTTGAAAGCAATCATCCACAATGTGATTAGTCATACCACAATGAGTGCAAAGCTTATTTCCTTTGCCTCTACCTCTGCCATATGCAGGTTTCTTACCATTGCCTCTTCCTCTAGAGGAATTTGATCCTCTACCAGTAGAATGATTATTATTATTATCATGTGCTTGATAACCATTTGCAGCTAAAATCTTTGATTCATCAAAAAGAAGTAAAGATTGTCTTTCTTGCTGAACAAGAAGGGAATAAACCTTGCCTATATTTGGAAGAGGTTCCATTAACATGATTTGGGATCTAACAACACTGTATTGATCATTCAAACCTTTGAGAAATCGAATCACTTGGTCACTATCTCTATATTCTTTCATTTTGACAATGGCTTGACAATTTTCAAGACAAAAAATTTCAGAAATAGGACGAAAATTGTCCAATTCTTGCCATAGTTTCTTCATCTTACTGTAATATGTAGAGATAGTAGAATCACCTTGTTTCAATGTGTAGATTTCTTCTTGAATGTCAGAGATACGAAAAACATCCCCTTGATAGAACCGATCTTTGAGTTCCTTCCAAATTTTTGAGGCAGTGTCCATCCATAGAATACTCTGAGAAATTTCTGGATCGACAGAATTGCTAATCCATGACATTATCATCGTGTTGCAACGATCCCATGCAATAGAATCTCTATCATCATCAAAAGGGCGAGGCAAAGATCCATTGATGAAGTGCAACTTGTGCTTGGATCTTAATGCTACAGTCATTGCTAGTGACCATGAGTGATAGTTGGGACCTGATAGAAGCGGAGTAACAAGCACGTTTCCAGGGTTCTCATTTGGATGCATGAAATATGGATTCAAGGTATCGTTTTGATATCCCTTGTTCTGAGGAGGTTGAGAAACGGCGTGATCGCCATTAATGCTACTCACTGAGCTTGCTTGAGACATGATGCAGAAGAAAGCAAGAAATCACGATGTGAAATGACAAAAAAGAAAGAAGAATCAAGATCACGCAGATCTTGTAGAGAAGTTTGTGAAAAAGAACTTAAAGCATCAAGAAAACAATGGCGGAGATCATAGTGATTACTCCTGATACCATGTGAAAATAGAGATCAAACACCATTGTTGAAGATAACAAATGAACTTGTGCTTAAGCTATGAACAAACAATGAAAAGAAGAAAATTACTTATGCATTGAATAAGCTATAAGCTAAAAACAGAACTTTTGATTATTCACAAACTTAAGGTCATTACATTCATCATCTCTTATTTATACAAGTCTAATGTGTAACTTCCATCTAACTAACATATATCAGCCACAATGCTAGCCATTGGATCAAAACAGAAAACCAATAACTAACAGTTAGGTACAAAGGTTAGTTAGCTTGTGATGCAAGTAAAATCTTCATTGGTTTTCTTCTTCCATTTTGACACTAACTATTTGAAGGAGTCCATTTTATTGAAGATTGAAGTATTGGTTAAACAATAATTTGTTACGATCTTTACTTAAAGCATATTAATGGAAAATAAAAAAAAATCATCCAACTCCAAGATGTATTTTCAATATTTTTATTGTTAAGGTTCTATTCAAGCCAATACATGAATCTTAGATTAAAGAGTGTCGTCCAATAATCGAAGACCAAACTTCTCTAGCTTCATCACAACCTCTTAATACATATATAATCGATTTCGATCTCTGTTGACAACTAATACAACTATTATTATCTATCGTATTAAATTTATATTAAGTTTATGTCTCTTCCACGTCTCTACTTATCTTTGTTATTCACTAATGTGTATATCTTTTTCATCATCATTTATTTCTTTCTCTCATCCTCACCTCTTCATTTTATTTATTTATTTATTTTTATTTCTCTCCTCACACTTGCAAAACCAAAACTACACTCCTGTATTCAAATCCATATATTTCAACACCACGCACTAAGGGAAACATTACACTGCTTTAATATATTATTTGCCTTTATAAACCTTCAAAATGCTCCTTATTCAATTAAGTTAAGTAGGATTTCTCAGGGGACAAAGTTGTATTAATGTCCCCCCAAATAAAAAAGTTATATTAATGTTTATATTCTTCTCAGCACAAAACTCAAATCCAAATATATTTGTGTAAACAAATTAAAATTCCTCAACAAACACATTTCATATTTTGTTCTAATTCCAAACAACACACCTTCATACTATTTTTTTTATTGTGCCAAAATATTTTACTTTTTTATCAGTTCAAAAGAACAAAAATGATTTTCAAAATTATATACGAAATACTGTACATACAAGTTGAACTAGAAGACACAAATTATTAATCTTGTCTGATATATATATTTTTGTCACTTACTCTTTGTCTCTGAATCTCATGTAAAAGAATGAAGAAAAAAAATGTAACTTCTATATTGATCCAACTTCTATTCATTACTTTTATATATCTAAGTTATCTACCATAAATTAACTTTAATAATAGTTAATGTTATTGTCAAAATAACAATTAAATGGCACAAAAATAGTAAGAATCAAAACCTGAAAATGCAACGGTGTTAAATTTTCACGAGATAAAACTTTATTACTTTTTGCGGTCCTATCCGGTTAAAAAAAAAATAGGGAGTATTAAATACAAGTCCTCCATTATTGGTATTTAAGTGTAACCTGAGGTAAATTTTGAGATAAAGATTTAACATTACAAAAACATAAAATGTGAAAACTATGACAGTAACTACATTAATACAATTATAGGAACAAACAAAAAAAAGAAGATAATCTATGATGTGTTTATGAGGAAGCAATTAATTGAGCTTATCTTCTTTTGCAATAGAATTTTTGCAGTGAGCAATTGCAGCTTGAATAGCTGCATGTAACTCTTCCATGGTACTATCATTACCAGAAGAAGAAGAAGAAAGAGTACCACTTTTTGCAAGCAATAAGCCACTATTTGTTGGAGAAGTTCTCATTGAAGCTGGTGCTGAATATTCTCCTCTGCTTCCTCTTAATTCTGGCTTATTTTTTCTCATTAAATTCCCTGAACGTGAATAAGCTTCTCCTTGGAATTGATTCTTTTCTCTTTTTCCTCTAAAAAAGTACTTTTTCAATGCTTGAATCACATCATAACCAACAAGTTTCTTCTTATTCTGCTGCTTCTCTTTATTATTGTTATTATTATCTCCTTTATGATTTCCTTTTGTTAATCCAAACAATGAGAATTTTGCACTGTTGGAATTGGACTTGTTTTCTTCTTTTGTAATTCCTCGGCTATTATTGTTGTAGAAGTTTTCTCTGTTGCTAGTGTTGCAGCTTCCGGTGTCTTTTCTAATTATATTTTCATTTAATGATTCTCGGATCGGAAGGGTGAAACTGTCATTTGAGTTTGTTGAAAAGCGCGGCGAGGAAGGGAAGTGAGAGAGGAGATGAAGTGGAAGTAAATGACCATGGAAGAAAATGTCATCGGCCGGAGATAAATCAAGTGCAAGAGAAGGTGAAGATTTGGATTTGTCATGAATAGTTGTGGAGGAATTATTAGAATGGAGAGAGATTGTGAAAGAGAATTCATGAGTAGGTGAAGAAGAAGAAGATGGTGGTGAAGAAGGGTGTTTTGGTGATGATGTTGTTTGAGTTTGAGGTTCTAATTGGATTGAATGATTGTTTTTTTCTAATTCAATTTGTTTTGCTATGTTGTTTTGATGATGATGATGATGATGATGTTGTTGTGTTTCCATAACGGTTTATGGTTTGTCTTGAAAGAGTGACAAGATTTGATGAAGTGTTTTTTGGAAGTGTTGTTTGTTCTATGATAATATTTTTCTTCTTTTTGGTGGAGATTGAGAGATGGAAAAGTGTTGTGATTTTTCTTTCTTTGTGTTTGTGTTTGTGTTTTGTTGTATGGATGTTAAAGGTAGCTAGCTTTTTAGGAGGGATAAGAGAGGTAGGAAAACAAGGAAAGGGAGAGTCCTTGTCATAACTCTATTTGGAATTTGTATGCTCTTTTTTGATACTCTTTTTCATAAAATCTTTAGTTAGTTACTCATACTAGAGGATATGCCAATCACTTGAATTACAGGATAACATTTTATCTAGTATACTATTTATTTGGTTGATAATGAGCAATACAAACAAAATAGTATAAATTTTACAACAATAGTGTACTCTTTATGATATAGAAATATGTATATTTTTATGCAAAGTTTATGGTCTTTTAACTTAATTATATGTTGTTGAATCTTCATTTTTCTAAGTAGTAATAAGAGACTTTAAGTTTCATCCACATATGCTCTACCATCGTCATTGCCGCGGCATCAACAAACACATTTGACGACCATTATCAAGAAGACTTTCAATGCAAGAAATCGATCTATTCAGTAACCATCAACTCTTAATACATTATTAAATCATGAGGGGTATGAAGAATCATCACATTCAACTTTAAGTAATCACATAAGTGATTTTGACACAACGTCACAACATCATAATCTAAAATCTTAAGACTATATTTTTTGCCTTTTTATAATCTATCAATATGTAGTAGTTTTTTTTTTTTTTGTCTTTTAGATAGTCTATAGACAACGTTTTGTATTATGATTTGGTCATGTATAAAATTTTGATATGCCTTCTAGTAAAGAATATTTTTTTTGACAGTATTCTAGTAAAGAATATTATAAATTATTAGTTGTGTCAAAAAAATTATTATAAATTATTAGTAATTAATAAATCAAAGATATTCCCTCTTTATAAGTATATTTCAGCAAATCACATGTTTGCTTAAATAACAACTCTTGATTTTTTTCCTTTTACACTTTACTCACTTAAAAGAATCAAATTCATAAAATTTGGGGTTATTCTACAATCCTCACTCCTTATTTTGTTAAGTCTCATAGTCACTTATTAGACATCAAACATAGAACATTTTTTTGTCATGTCTAGTAATTTGTTTTATTTTTAAATCAAATGTGCTCATAAGATATTACATTAATATGTAGTGTGAACATATATAACTATTACTCTCTCCCTTGTTCACAAAAACTATTACTCTCTCCCTCCTATATAATATGCGACATAGTTAAGAAAAAAAGTTAATATTGTGGATGTTTTAGCAAATTCTTACTATGACTATTAGTATTTTCTTTTGGCATTTCTCCTATGTTTACGAAAATAAGTTCAAATTAGCCATAAATAATTTGTTGCAAAACACAATTATTGTAGGTGGATTAGATTTAATACATATAAGAAGGGTGTTGTGGGGGTGAGATTAGTTAGTGTGTTAAGAAGTTTGGTGTTTTGTTATGTTGGGTCCATGTCAAGTAGTCCAACAGCAATTGTTGTGCTGGTTTTGGAAATGAGGTCACAAAACTCCAAATTTGGCCACTAAAGTTAGACACGATTGGTATGGCGGATTCCACTCAAATATTTTTGGATGTTTTTCCCCTCAATCAATGAGAACGTTTATCGGAGGGAGAATGAAGTTTCCATCCTTCCATGTGATGTTGTACACTTTTTTTGGATGAGAATGTGATGTTGTACATACATTACATTTACAACAAAATATGAACCTCAATTAATGCAAGTGTTAGTGTAGACTTAAGTTGACTACAACTAATCTTGAATGAGCACCATATGAAGTTACTCTTTTCTTAAAAAAAAGTATACAATTTATTAGATTTATTTTTAAATGTTTAATTAATAATTTGCATATATTGGACGTATGACAACATAAATTGATTTTGCACAATCGTTCATTAAGAAATCATCAATCTATCATACCATACAATTAATTTTAGAATATAAAATATTTATTGGCCGTCAGTGTAAAATTAATAGAAATATTTTTAAAAGGTGATGATTTAAATACCTACTTTAAAACTCCATTACAATTGGATAAGAAAAAAGTATATAATCTGAGCCCAAAAGATATCATAAAATAATTCACCATATTATCCTTAAAAACAAATGTGCATACAAATCCTAGTTGAACGCATATACAAAGAAGGATAAAGTGTATATATATATATATACAATCACATAAATAAATGCAAATAATTGATTTAATTTGAGAAAAAGAAAAGAGAGAGGGGAGGACCATGACTCATAGTAGTCCAGCTGTTTCACGTACCCATTCCATTGATAAATCATTCATTGATGAGCACGAAAGCTCAAAGAAACAGAAGGACCAATGTCGTTTAGGGAAGGAATGTCATGTGATTGTGAGCCCCAACATATATATAATAGTGTTTGCATATCTATATGTGTATGTATAATTCCACAAATATACATTGACCACTATAGTCATACATAGACCAAAAATATTCAAGGCATGCAAAATGATGGGGAAAAAGTTATTTCATTAGTCCCACAATGATCAACCTATTTGAAGATAATAATTGTTCTAAAAGTAAAAGTGATGATACTTTCTGTTACAAGAAGAACCGATGGTGAGATTCAAAGTTGATTGGATGTGGTGGAAAGATGCGATTGCTTTTTAGAGGGAATGTATTTGTAAGGACTATAACACTCAAGTTAGTGATGATTTTAGGAGAGCTTAATGATTTTAATCATAATTGAGAATGCATGTTTCATCAAGAGTTTATATCTTTAAAGTGATGCATCAAGGAATGTTAAATTCAACTAAGACATTAGTCTCAAGTGATTAATGAACATTATCAAATGACGATTTTTCAGGAGATCTAATTCGAGTTCGACTTTTGGATAGAATAATTCATGATCATACTTTATTTATCTCGCGACCGAACTCTAGGGTCTCATTCCCAACCACCATCCCAAGTATTCCTAACCACCACTGAAAAATGCATATTATACTAACGATATGGGCTTGTTGTGGCTAGGTGGTAATAGACCCACACACACGTGCATACCATGGAGGTCCATTCAAAGGAATTTTGTATATGCCATTGCCTGCCTCATTAAGGTCAACATCTTAATCATGGAGTCATTATTTGGTTGGAACGAATCATCCTCAACACTTTTACTGCTCAAATTCTATTCTAAAAATTTTTCATCTTTGCTTTACGCGTGACATGAGAGAGATAGATAGAACGTTGCATAAAACAAAAACTTCACTATCAAATAACATAGAGATCCTTTTGTGTGGGAAAAATTAACAAATGATATTCTATCTCTCATATTAGCCACTCAATATCCACGACCAATCCTTTTTTCTCCCATAAACATGGATAGTCAAAGGACCAACAGCTAGTACATCAATAATAAGCAAGCATTGGATCAATTTTTCCAATAAATCATTAACTATTTATTTAACTTATATTTCATTAATCAATTTAACTATTTTATTAATCATAGTTCTTCTAATTGTGGTTGTAACCTTGCAAAACAAGTTAGATTTAGAGAGATTTTACCTGTAGTGTGTTGTTTGCATTTCCTATTAGTATATTTGTTTAAAATTTTGGAAAAAAAAAATTGTTTAATTTTTTGGGGTTTATTTATATGAGGAACAGAAGAAAGTGGGCTATCTACTGTGGAACCTGCGGCTATTAAGATATCAATGAATAATGAACAATATTACACTTGCAATCCTTTAAAGTAAGTTTGACTCCTTTTTTAAATTGATCATTTTTATACTCCCTCTGTTTCAAAATGCGTGACGCTTTAGCTCAAAATTTTATTTTAAAATGAGTGTCGCTTTTCGATTCTCAATGTAACATTTTCCAATTATATCCGCTAATTACTACTTTATACATAATCCAAAAAAACAAAGAAAAAAGTAAGCTTAAGTTAGTAAAAGTGTTATTATTTTTAACATAATGATTGTATTCCTTAATATATGTAAAAACACCAAAAATGACACTTATTTTGAAACGGACGGAGTATCATAATATTTCATGACAGTGCTCCAAGAAAATAGTCAAACTTAAACGACAACAAGCATAATTTAACATAACATAAAAGTAATGGTGTAAAACAGCGTAATGTTTAGTGCCTGCGCTGCGCATGCACTAGTGACACCCTTGTAGAAATAACATGCTATTGTTCATGACTACGCATCAAACAGAAGGAAAAAAAACAACACTAGGCTGTAAGAAACATTCACCATTTCTATGCATTTTTTCATCATTTCTATTACATAATGTTCATATATCTATAAGAACAAATCATTCCAGAAGGCTCAACGTACGTCAAATCTACTAATGTGTTTGTGGAATTGGTCTATGAAGTCTATATAAACTTCCTATAGCGTGTAATACAACAAGGGTACTTCCAATTAAGATCCATTTCGTGATTCAAAAAGACCCAATATACAAATGAACGGATCTTACATCCAGAAACGAAAAAGGACTACAAGATAAATAATAAATCACCTCCGACATCCTATTGCGCATTCCATCTTTTAACAGAACCTTTCGCCACTCTTGGTGGTTCATATTCCATCCACTCTTCCAAGTCATAGAAATCCTCTGACAGGCTACTATTGTTAGTCTCCTTTCTCTGATGCATTGAAAAACACAAAAAATCCATATGAACAGTCTAAGAAGATTTCAAAATGAATCCATATTCTGAGAAACCCCCGACGAAATAAAGGGAGTCACAGTTGCTTGGAAGTTTGTCCTGTGTTATATGAACAGTCTTTGTCACTCTCAAAATGCATATGTACATGATAATTCATTAGTCACTTCCCGTGCTAAATCTATCTGAAAACAATAGATTAAAGGAGGGAATTAAATTATATAAGGACACATATAAGTCAAATACTCAATGCATCAATGGATATAAATGAGGAAGAGTTACCACACACCTGATGGTTGTTTCCCTTCCATGGCTTCTTTCTTCTGTTGGCAACTAAAGCAAAGGAAAGGTCCATCCCATGGGCGCGGTTTCCCTTGGTTAGGGGCACCCTCATGTACTGAAATACCCTCCCCAGGTTTAATCTCTACTTGACACACTGCACACATGAACAACTTGAACATGTTGCAAAGTGGATATTTTGTTTCAAACCTGCATCTCAGACAAAAATGTTTCCATGTCAAGAGAGACAACTAGAGAACAAGCTGCAAAAATTAACAACACTAACAACAAAACCAAACCTCTCTGAAAGCATAGCAGATCCTTCCTCGTATAGTTCCCGTACCATATCTGGCTCAACGTATTCCTTTTCAACATATGAAGATGACTCAGAAGGCTTTTTGCGAAAAATGGCCTTCAACATTCCTTTTACCGGTCTCTTTTGTGTTGGTACAGGAATAGGTGGCTTCTCCTGGGGTAAAATATCAACCACAATGCAGGTTGTATCATCTCTAAGTCCCTTTGCATGCAAAGATTCCTGAAGAAAAAGGCCGGGAATAAATGGTAGAAATCAGTTAACAAACAAAGTGACAAGGTGAAACCAAAACATTCAAAGGTGTCTGCTGAGCATACTTTAACAATATGTGGTGCTGCAGCCTCCGCTGACATGCCACGACAACAATCAAGGACCACTTCTGCAGTTAGAGCATCCCAGACTCCATCACTGCTGATGATAAGCCTTCCTCCAGAAGTGGAAAGCTATATAAACCAAAGCAAGAAGAGTAAAACAAGGAATTAGAACTATAAAGACAAAAGGTCTTGTGAATTCCTTAAGGGAAAGTGACTTATGAAGGCAAGTATCAAATGGATTTTACATAACTACTTCACTTTACATTAAAATTCTTCCATTTCATCAATTAGTGTTCAAGGGCACTCTTTAGTATTTTCAGAAAACAAAAGGACTTACAGTACAAAATATTGATTTTGACATTTAAAAGGCATTAGTTAATCTTATGACATTTCATTTGATCGTTTTAAGAGGGTAGAAAATCAAGCAGTAAAAATTAAGAAACAACATAAGCCCAATATTGCTATATGTGCATGAGATAGCTTTGACCAACCTTCACTTGCTTTACGTGTGGTACAGGGACAATAAATTCGCCTACATCCATATCACCAATGGATCGAGAGAGACACAAGCCACCTGGCCAACATCTCAACGGACCAACCTATAAAATTAATTTACCTAGTCAGCCATATAAGTTTGACACAAATACATATTTCTCCTAAAAAAATATCAATGAGTCACAACAGGAGATACTATAAATATCATCAAATATATCCAGAACAACATCAAAAGCGTAAACAGTTCTCTTAAACGATTATAAAATTTAATGGCCTAGATCTATTTTATGAGCACTTTTGAGTGAAACACATGATCCAAAATGACTAGCGTCAATTATCTTGCCTTTTGATTCTCCATGGTATTGTTGACCTAATTTATTTCTGAGACCTCTGTTTATGTAGTTTATCTATTTAAACAATGTATACATAAGAAATAAAAAATTATTTTTAGTAGAGGCATCAAGGCCATTGCTTTGTTTTATAAGTGGTGGTTGTTTTTTGTTGTTTTTCCTTGAGGGACGAGTCTTGAAGTCTGTTTACGAAAAATACCACCAGGGATCAAAGTGGATAACAGTTTAGTGGAAATATACCTCTGCGCCTCCACCTGTATTTAGCCGACCAACTTCCCCTCCACAAGAAGTGATGCGCGCCCTCCTGATGAAAGAAAAAGAAAGGATGAGACTTTACTGCAATGTAATGGAGCAATTCCAGACAGTTGTTACAGTAACACTCCAGAAAAACATACTCCTCTTCATTTGTGTCTAGTCGATGATCTGCTGACAAGTAATGAAGCCCACCTTCAGAAGGTTCAAGTATGCACCGGGAATCACCAACTGATGCAACTGTTATAACCCATCCTTCTATAATCACAAAGGTTACAGTTGTTCCTGATGATTGTGCTGCACAAATGAAGATAATATATGAATATCAACATACTCCTTAAAATTAGTTTAAAAAAAAAACATACTCCTTAAAACAATTTCAGAAAAATCATGAATGCAGAGGTACAGGAATTATCAGTCATGCCTTCGTTGTACAAGCTTAATAATATTTCATTAATAAATGATGCTTTCCAGTAACTATTATATATCTAATATGCCAAAGAAATTCTAAGTAAATCTACTATCCATATGGGTAGACAATATTAGACCCTTTTAGTTAGCATGACCTATGTACATTAGTCATTAGACAATGTCAGACTGTATTTATTTTTATTTTGACATGCAATTGGGCAGTTAAAAAGAAACATGGCGAGTGGCAGTGTACCAACAGAGGTTAGGAAAATATTATGGAGATTAAAATACTGCCAAGTGCCAACACATTTGATATGCATCAACCTGTTTTTTATGTCATTATTCTTAAAAAAACTGAGAATTGGGAACACTGTTTCTACTTCGATAACATTATTTATTACATTATTCATACGAAGATTCCATGTGGAGTTTCTGAACTTGCCTCATAACCAAATATTTAATGGAGGCAAGAGGGAACATCACATAATTAGCCATACCTTTCTGTTGAAAATCTTTATCAGTTTTCACAAAGCCAGCAACCAAAGCCCTTGGCAACGCTGCTATCCACTCATCTCTGTTAAGATCTAGAGGAATGGCACTTAAAACATTGTTCAGAAGATTCTCCTTGGCATAAATTGCAGCAGCAGATCCATTGTGACCATCGAATAGCTGTAAATTTTCTGCATCAGAAAATGCAAATGCAACATGGAAAAAAAAACAAAAACAGAAACCAAGCTAAAGAAAAAAATATGGTATTACTGAGTTGTAACGTATGCATTCACCATATAAAAAGGCTACACTATTCTTGATATCCAAATAATAAAAATGAATTAGGAATTTAGGATGAAAACGGCTCAGTTGCTTTCAGATGCACAAAAACCGGAAAGCTATAGAAAACAAAACCATTCCTAAACTGTTTAATGTATCTTTGGAATCAGAGTAGGTTTAATAAATCACAGTGAGATTGTAATTTTGTTGAAGCTCCAAAATGTTAGCTTTTGCAAAATCACAATGACTCATCGTAATTTTGCCAAAATCATCGCAAATCCATAACATAGAAGCAAATACAACAAAGAATCAAATTTAAGTTCATCAATAACTTTTAACAAAATAAAAAAAGTTCATCCATAACTCAATGCTTCTTAGGATTGACAGTGAATTTGCCAGAATCATCACGGCCATCGTGATTTTGACAAAAAAAACTTCCCTTGAGAGCTTCAACAAAATCATGATTCTACCATCGTTTCACACTTTCACTTTCACCAAATTCACAGTTAATCCAAACATGTCAACATAGTTAAGTTGCTTTTCACCCAATGCTTGTTTGGATTGATAGTGAATTTGACAGAATCACCACGTGCCACGGTGATTTTGACAAAAACTTCCCTTTCACCAAATTCACAGTCAATCCAAACACGTCAACATAGTTAAGTTGCTTTTTCACCCAATCATTTACTCTTACTCAATCATCATATCACACCAAGCCAAAATCATACGTATAATAAGACATAATACATACATTGACTTTTCATGCCTCCTAATCACATAAATGTTGTTTAGTAATTACAATCAATAAAATTACAATTTAAAAACAAAAAAAGAACATGATTTGATGAGTTTAGAAAGAAACATACCCCAAAAACAGAATATGTAGAAATGCCATCCATGACAACTCTTTGACATTCAGTCTTTAACAAGGTAAAATCTTCACCTTTCTTATTCTCACTAGCTTGGCTATACACAACAACCATATCAGGTCTCTGGATTCTCTCATTCGCCAATTCACGCTTCAACAGCACCGAAAGAGGAACCGTATTATGATTTTGATTCCGACGAGACATTGTTCCCTCCCTCGGATCAATCAATTTCTTCAAATATCTTCAAATATACAAACAAACAAACCAAACCTAGAATGAATAAACACAATAACACGTTGTTCTTCTTCAATTTCTTCAATTTAATCAATAATATCCTATCCTCCTCCACACGCAAATCTGTTACAACAAAAATCCTAAATTAGAAAACAAAATCAAGTAGCATTTATGAATTAATCATGAATCATTAATAATTAATGATGAAAATGAAAAAGAGATCGCAATGCAATGGAGGAAATGAAATAAGTTATGCATACGGTTATTTTAAATTGTTAATCAGTTAGTTAGTTAGTTAGTTAGTTGAAATGAACGCGAAGTTTGTTGAAAAAATGCAAAGAAAGAAAGAGAAAGAAAAAGAAAAGAAAAATTACTTGAAAATGGAAGAAAAAGAAGTTATTGAGATAGGTTGAAATGCAGTTGTTGTCGGAAAACGTGGATCACGGTGTTCTGCAAAACTTGCATCGTTGAGAGAGAGAATGAATTAACGAACGAAAGAAAGAACCATTCATTTTTTTCGTTGTCCCAAAAAAATGGTAAATAAAGAGAAAGTGAAATACTCCACTTGACCAAAAAAAAAAAAAGAGAAAGTGACTTGGCCAAAACGCAGCGTTTCGTAGCTCGGCGTGAGCTATTTTTTGGAGCCAGCTAGTGATTGATGGGTCCACTCAATATCAATGTTCTTTTTCGTTTGAAAATGATTTCCTCGGCGCATGTGAATTATTACTGCGCTATTGTTGTTTTGATTTTCAGATTTTCACACCATAGTATAGTCCATGATTTGATTTTGGTAATAAACAGTGACATTTTCACTTTGCTTCAAAAAGCTGAAAGAATCAACACATTTTTTCTCAAGTCTAGTGTACGTAAAAGTAAAACCAAGTACAGTGGTAACATCGGGGCATCTAAATTCTGCAACAATAAGACAGTCAATTGGACATTTGGACCCTACATTTCCTTTTGTTATTTGCCTTATCCACTCAAGGTTGATTGGCTCATCATCTCACCCTTCTAAGACAAGAGTTCTATTAAAATCTATATAAAATATATACTTCCTCCGTTTCAAAATGAGTGTCGCTTTTGATGTTTTCACACATATTAAGGAATGCAATCATTACGTTAAAAGTAGTTGCACTTTTACTAAATTAAGCTTACTTTTTCTTGAAAATAATGTATAAAGTAGTAATTAAAAGATAAAAGTGGAAAATTTTGCATTGGAAATTGAAAAGCGACACTCATTTTGAAACAAAATTTTTGAGCTAAAGCGACACTCATTTTGAAACGGAGGGAGTATATTGTAGTTCATTACATTTGGGGAATAAGGTTACTAATGTTATCTGATTAGAAAGAGATATGGTTTGTGATGAAAATGTTGTGTCTATAAAGTTGTTTTTGAAATGAGTATAAGTATGAAATAAGAGATCGATTTTACTGTAAAGAATAGAATACCTAAATTTTACACAAATAAAGATTATAGGAAGGCATTCGGCATGAAACCACAATCATTAATGAGAGATTGACAGGACATAAGTGACAATCTCATCATTGATAGGAGAAGGAATTTTGATCTTTAATACATTGATTAACATTGAAGAGTCGCGATTAAGACAACAGTTGTGATTGTTGTTGATAAGACCCTTGTCTCAACCTAATGTGAATTGGGTTGCTAGTCGAATTGGACGTTAGTCCAGTCTAAATCGATAACAAATTGAATATGTAGGGTTTTAATAAACAAATGATATAAAAAATATTTAATTAATATTTTAGAGAAAAAAAATCAATTAGGATAACATGAGTAACATTTAGAGAAAAATGATTGCTACCATGTTAGTAAAAACAAACTTTATATATTTAAGTTTACAAAATATATTTAAACTTTTTCTATTATAGTGATTCCGTTTGCCGGCGTGAACTTCCTCCTACTAGCGGATGCTAGTAGAACTTTTTATTCTAGATAGTTTGTTTTACTTTGTTTTCTTTGGTTTTTCTCTCATATACCAAAAAAAAAAATGTATATTCAAAGGTAGACTTGATAGTTGGTCCATTATTGAACAATTTTTAAAAAATGTATAAAATCCTTATCAGAATAAAAGTTTAATGTCATATTTCTATGTACACCCTTACATACATGCACACACTATACTTTTTGGAATAACTTTATTGAAAGTTTATTAGTAGTAGTTATTTTATAGTACTAGTTCCAACCAAAACCTCGTTGATTTGGACTACCCGCAATCATCGGTGCCACTGAGTTATTATTGCTCAAAAGGCCGCCGTTTTCATATGGGGGCTTCCACATTCCACACCATCATCGTCAAAGGAACAGCTAGCAGGACAATGAATCCTGAATGAAGGGGTGTTCCTTCAGTGTTAACTGTTTTTTAAAATGCTGATAAAAATAGTTTAACATTTAAGATATTGGGTCTAAATGGTTAATGAATTTCTCCAATTGACGAATTTCAGGAGACCGGATTCGATTCGGAACCGTTAGTTATTGGTCAAACTTTACTTTCTTCGTGGCCGAACTCTGGACTACTGAGGATGTTACAGGAAATAAGTAGTAGGATTAGTCTATTTTCAATAAATAATTTATTTGATGTCATTTTCCTCTTTTAGCCTTTACGGTGTTGTATTTAAGAAGCTTTTGTGCTTCATTTGAGAATCATTCAAACATTTAACAAAAACTCTTCTTCTCTCAAAAACTCTCAACCAATACTATATTTTTGCATAATATCTCATTTGTACCGGATTCTATTCTAGATCATTAATATTCTTACTCTGAGACTTGATTCTACCGGTTCGTCCCTAAAATCTAAATTCTCGTTTCAGACGATCCTCTCTTAAAATCAATCAGAGGGTTAATACCAAAAATATATTTGCTACCATGAAAACGCATGAGATGCTACAATACATGCTTTTGCAAGCTGTAGACACCATACTTGACGCTTACAACCAAGTGTTGTGTTGCTATCTATTCTAATTATATCAAATTTCAAATACGCGTAGTCTATTTCAGTTATTCACGGAACCCCCTCATCTAATCACATGTGCTATTTTGAGCATCTTGGCCATAACCAATAATGCATTGTTTTCCCATAAATATAACAGCTTGATTATACTTGTCGTCCAAGAAAGCATACCACTAGTAAAACTTGACTAACTTTCAATACCAATTAAGGGAAGTAAAGTTGTTTGCAAGTGATGTTGTCAAAAAAAAGAGTACATAATTCATTAATGATTATATGATATATCTTACCCAACTTATGAATTTCAATTGGATTAGAAAGCACATGATTGTGACGCGTTAATAGGCCCATGGACCCATGTGCTCCAGGCCAACTTCTTTCTGTGTGGTACCTGTGTGTTTTAGCCAGAAACTGGGGCAAGGCCAGCTAGATATATTTTGAAGTCAATAAGACATGTTTTTACCATTCAAACACTGATTGTAAATAAATATTTAAGATTATAAGGTTTGATTTGATTCATTCATTTATACATATGCAGAAGAAGAGTTACTTTCACATGTAGGACCTCAAAATAGGAGACAGCAAAACACAAGTTAGACATCATACGTAAACCAAACTACTACAACACCAAAAAAACTCAGTCCAAGACCAGCATATTAGAACCTGCAAAAACAAGAAAAATGCATTTATGAGACCACCAAATAAATGTTGCACTATCATGCAACTCTGGCTGTATCCCAGAAGAAATTGGAATTAATTTGAAACCAAAACATAAAGCAACGTTTCACAACTTCAAGATATAAATAAGAACAGATATAATGACAAAATGGAACCATATACCAATTTAAAACCCCACACACAATACCCACATGTCTCTTCAAGAATACACAAAGGAACAAGACAGAATTCAATAGGAAAGTTGGGATGAAGCCAGACCATCTTTAGTGTGTCTAACCTAACATTAAGCCTAGGAGGAAGCAACCAAAAAACTCAATGATTTCACTGTCGTAAAGAATTCTTATTAAAAAAATAATGTACTTCGAAAACTATATGGATTAAAAGGCGCTTTTGTTTGGCCTCTGAACGGATACACATGTCTTTTATAAGTTACGTTACTTGGTTATTAGTTAATTTCATGAAACAAATCAACACATTCCATGGAGCCACTGTCCAGGACTAACAAAATTATAGTTGACCATATATCAGCAGAAGTTGTCCAAATTGCATATAATAGGGGAAAATAACTACACAGACAGTATAATCATTACTCAAGATGCAATGTATACAGAGAAAACAATACCTAGATTAATTTTACTGTCTCCAATCTCCAACTGCAATTCACTCGAGGTCTTCACCCTCCTCTGAAGGACCATTCACTCTAATAATGTACACCTGAGAGAAAATTTTAGCAACCACACTATTCAATAATTAATACAGTATATGTGGAATAGTGAGATCACTAACTATATGAATTCAAGTTTCAGAAAGTGTAGTTAAATTTCATTAGCAGTTTATTTTATTTTTTCATCAATTATAATTAGCAGGAAATGTACAAGTGCTACAATTAGATCAAAAGTGAACTGTTAACAAAGATAATTAGGTTGGCCTTGGTCTTGCCAATCAATGTCCTTAAAATACTTACCAAAATCTCTCTTTTTCTTCAAAAATTGTCAGAACTACAATATTCCATACTTTTTTTGAAGAAAAAAAAAGTCTTTTAATTACTTTTTCAGTTTTAAATTTTAAAAACAACTTTCTATAACATGTGAAATAACTATGATGGTATTAGTAGTAGCGCACAGGCACAGCACATGGACTGAAAAATGATACACATGTATATACATATTGAAAAAGGGCGTCAAGATTTCCATTATTAGCCACATGCATATAACATTCATCTTTAATCATATTTTATTAACACTCATGAATGGTCTCATGAAGACCATTAGCATGAATAAAATACAAAATATGGTGAATGTGTTCAACAACAAAGTATGAATAAGAAAATAATCAAAATATCATCACCTTGAATGCAGTGCGTCTAATTAATTCAAAAATTAAAGCGTCCCCATCCACAAGGTTGTGAGCAATCGCAAAACCTCTCCATCCAGCGCTAAGTCCATTTTTTTGAGCCAAATATGTAGTTGGAGATTCCTCCCCATCCTCATCAATCAAAGTCATCACTTCGTCCCGTTTTGGAAGGTTTTTCGTGCAGAATTGACGTGGAAGACCCTGTTGTCAAAGATTGCCAAAATGATTAACCAATTATACATTGTGGCCATAAGCAAAGATATGTATAATTTAATTTGAAAGTTAGTTTTTTTGTCAGTGATATTGAATTGAAAGATATAAATTAATTTATTTGTACAAGGCTGTCTCTAGGCTAATCTGCACCATTTAACAATGACTAATCTTTGTTAAAATGACATAATTTTATTTGCATGAGTTGTGAAAGCACCTTCCATGTGTATGAATGTATTTTGATTATTGGAGAAATGAAAATTTCATGAAAATAGCATGGATGAAAGTCAATCTTCTATCCTATAAACAGAGCAAAGAAGATAGCAACTGTGTGTGTGATTACTTGTGCAAGAGTCTCTTAAAGTGAATGTGTTATCATTTCTTGTAATGCTTGACTGAGGGTACTTGTGTCTGTAGAGTGATACACAGTTTGACTTCAATTGTTATTGTTGTAATCTTATTTGAGATGGTGAATAATTGAATATAATTATTGAGGAGTTTTCATGGACAGACATAGAAAAGCGGTGCCAAACTACTTATTGACATCATAATTAATTTCAAATTGACTTAAGTATGACTCCATGTTTCATGCATCAATTGTTTCCCCAAAGCCTTCACTTCTGGCTCTGCATAAGCAATGGATAATATTCCATCCTTCAGCAAACTACATAAACATATCTCTCAATTGACTATGTCCATGTTTATCATTAAAAAAGTCTTGTTATTAGTAATGACTATTGCAGCTTGCCAATCACAATTACTTGCTCTAGTGGTGGGGAGTAGGAGCAAGTAATCCAAATAAGTGGGTTTCTGATAAAATATGTAACAACAATGCAATTGTGCGTGCATAGGGGTATTGATCAATATTAATGTAAACATTAAACAAGCTTTTGTTGAACACCTTTTCTCTATCTATGATTCCTAATGTTATCAAGTACAAACATACATTAGACAGTGAAGAAAAATTCCCAAGTTGATAAAATGAGTGTTTCCAACCACATTGTAATTTATAAAAAGTGAAATATTCGAAGTTAAATGTCAGTGATATTAAAAATGGGAATAAAAAAGAAAATCGACTTTGGAAAGCTCAATTGTAATTCCTTCTCTCTAGAAAGAGTAGTGTAGATTTTTTTTTTAAAAAAATGTAATGTGAATTAATAAATCTAGATTGTATGAGAAATGAAACTTCTTGAAAATAAAAGATAGTAAACACTAACTATGTCACATTTATGAATGAAAGTCCTTAAAATAGAGCAACTTTGTGTGTGGTCACTTGTCTTAGAGGGTACTTGAGTTTGTAGAGTGATACACAATTTGAGTTGGATTGTATGTATGGTGTTAATCTTTTTTGATACACAAATTTTCTTTCAACTTTCATCTCTCCAATAATCTAGATAGATACATTGATTGACCCTTAAAATTAATATTCTCCCTTTTAATTGCTACTTTTAATGAGGTATCAAATTTTTGTTTAAGGGACTTGAAAAAGAGCAACGGTTGATTTTTAGTAAATGACAAAGAGAGAATGCTCCCACTGAGTAAAAGAGCATAAGCTTAAATTAATGGACTGTGATCAAGCTACCCCAAGTCCCAACAACTTCCATTAAAAAGCATTAAAATTTATTAACTAAACCATTGCATATTTGTAACTATACATGTACATACAATACAACAGAAATCAAAATCCACAATAAAAAAATGAACTTTAATCAACAAAAACTAAAACTTTTACACATAGTACAAAATATATGAAAAAAAGTGCAGAATAGATATTACCAGCCAGAATCCACCAGTGACATGAGATTGGAGCATAGACTTAATAAAAATCGGATGATCAGAATCTAAATCAGATTGTAACTTTTCAGCTTTATCCAATGCTTCCACTCTAGCTTCATCGGAAGCATAAACTCGATTCGAATAATCCCTGTACTTATCATAACCTCCTCTGCAAACACAAAAAATAAAAAATCCATAAAAGAAAATAAAAATAAAGAACAAATGGGAGTTTAGTGAAAAATAATCTGTAGTATACAAAGTTTGAGAGAAGAAGAAAAAACCTTGAAATTCTATTTCTAGGTATCGTGACGCGATCTATGAGAACCTGTGAAAAATGAAATGAAATGAAATTAGGTTAGATAGAGATAGAAGGGTTAATGGAAGAAATGATGAATGTGAGTTAGTTACGGTTAGTTAGTTAGTTAGTTACTTCTTTGTAAACGGGGGTGGGTAAGTTGGCGACACGGCCGGAGCGACGAACAACAACAAGCTCTTTAGTGACGGTGCGAGGTTTGGAAGGAGAGGGTTTTGAAATGGGGGAAGATGATTTGTGAAGAGATTGAGAGAGTTTAGTGAGATTGAGAGCTTCCATTCTCTTTTTGTTTTCTTCCATTCTTTGCCGGCGAGTCTCTTCATATGCTGATGCTGATGATGCTGCTTTTGCCACCATTTTTTAGTTCTCAAAGCTCAGTCACTGTAGTACTCTCTCAAGTGAAAATGATGTTGATTTGCTCGTCGACCGTTGCGTTCCCACACTCCACCTTACCACTATTTATAATCAAAATATAAGTAGAAATTATTTGAAAATATTACTACTATTAAGTATTACAATTAATTTAATACGTGTGTATGTAGGAGTATAAAAAAAAATTACTAATTTAAAACGTGTAAACAGTGTCAGTAAAGTAAACCGTGTAGAATATGTAATGGTTCAAATTCAAAAAAAACTTTCTATATAAGTTCAAGTTCAACTACATCATAATAAAAATAAATATGGGTTCTTTTTTGAACTGCAAATTATTTGCATGTAACTGAAAAAATTAATCTCTCGAGCCGTATAAAAGGTGGCAAAACTCTCTCTCAAAAGAAATTAATATTGTTGTGTTCCCAATGTCAATTTAAACTCATGATCTCTAATTAAGTTAGAAGAAATTCATCATCAATTTATTTTTTGATACAAATTTTTGATACTCTTTGTTATGTTACATATTACAATGTTATTTTTTTTTCGACGCAATGTTACAATGTTATAGGAGCATTATAAAAAAATCAGAAGTGCTATATAGCTCGAATGCACGATACACTATATCTTGAAAAAAATAAAATAATGGTCAATGATAAAATTATATGGATTTGTGTGTGCACTACAAGATGTTGTCGTATGCACGACTCGTGCCATTAAACATTTTCCTAAAAAAATAATTATAGAAGCAAAATTTTCAGTCATTTTTTTTGTTACAAAATCTTCACGGTCATTTAACAATGACCAATCTTTAACAAATAATTTGGGGGATACATGACAACTTACTTTAATATTTGTATACTCTCTACTCTCCCTTTTTTTATAATATTTTTATTTTATACTTAGACAAAATGACAAAGTCATCATAAACTCACACACACAAATAATAGAGTCAGAGTTTGAATCCCGATCATGACGTTCGGCCTAACAATTTTGATAGTTTTTGTCCGTTAACCTAAAATTTATGGTTTGTATACTCTTTAATAATACTCTTAAATCATTTTAAATATTATATGAGAACGGAAATACCATTTTGGCTTAAATGCACTTTTGATCCCTCTATTTTAAAAATTTTGAACTTTTGATCCCCCTTCTTTAAAAGCCAACTTTTTGGTCCCCCTTCTTTGTTTTTTTTGAAATTATAGTCCCCCACTTTATTTTAGTAAAAATTTTGATGATGTGTCTGCCTCATTAATGACGTGGCAATATCCACATAGATACAAAATAATCCACCTCATTAATCTTAATTTTTGATATAAATAATATATTTTTAAAATATTAAACTAACTATATTAAATAATTTAAAACAATAAAAAAAATAAATCAAATTATAATTGAATCATGAACCCTAAATTCCCAAATAGACATATTTTTTCATCTTCTATCAACACGAACTTTCAATTTCTTTAAACACTAATAAATCAACATGAACACTCAATAAACATAAACTTTCAATTTCTTTAAACACTAAATCAACATGAACACTCAATTATACATTGTCTATGTAAGAAGGAAGAGGCAATAAAACCCCTAGGAACCTTTGCATTCTCAACCATTAAAGTGGCATGTGTTGCTGCTAATTGGCAAACCAACTATTTACAACTACACTTTAACCTTTACTTTAAACTCGATTTAATTTGTGGAATTGTTTAGTGCAAGAAGTAATGATACTATAACATTTAGATTGAGCAATGAGAAACACGTAAAGAAGAAGATGGAGAATGATGTCTATTTAGAAATTTAGGGTTCATGATTCAATTATAATTTAATTTACTTTTTTACTGTTTTAAATGATTTAATATAGTTAGTTTAATATTTTAAAAATATATTATTTGTATCAAAAATTAAGATTAATGAGGTGGATTATTTTGTATCCATGTGGATATTGCCACGTCATTAATGAGGCAGACACATCATCAAAATTTTTACTAAAACAAGGTGGGGGACTATAATTCAAAAAAAAAACAAAGAAGGGGGACCAAAAAGATGGTTTTTAAAGAAGGGGGATCAAAAGTTCAAATTTTTTAAAATAGGGGGACCAAAAGTGCATTTAAGCCTACCATTTTCTAAATTTGTTGCATTATAAGTATAATTTATAACCAGAAGTGTGGGAGGAAATAATACTCTTTAATAATACTCTTAAGTCATTTTAAATATTATATGAGAATTGTACCGAAAAATAAAAAAAATATTATCAGAATGGAAATACCATTTTCTAAATTTGTAGCATTATAACCACAAAATGTGGGAGGAAATAAAAAGATTTGAATGCAGGTACCGTTTTCTAAGTTTTTTTCCATCCATCCATTGCATAAAATTGACTTGGAAAAGAAAATTTTCGCAAATCCTGACATAAAGTGGTTAAGTTGTCACTTATGTATATATGTAAGATCACATTAATAAATTTCAAGTTATAAACATGCAAAAATGTTGTATATTAAAAAAAAAAATAGACAAAAACCATCCTGACAACAAGCTTTGTACATCAAAGGAAATGAATAAGCATGCAGGAAAGAGGAAAACCAGTTCAGCCCTGTCCTGGCTGAAGCAGTAGGCATTAGATGGGTCATGCAGACGACAAATGGACAATTGAGCTTGACATCGAAAGAGTCACCATCGAAAGAGGCATTAGATGCAATCACTATTGTTAATGGAATTGCAAGAAGTTCATGTCCCATTGAAATAGAACTTGTTGTCCAAGATTGTATTTTGCTTTGTAATGATTTTCTTCACATTTCTATTGTATTTGTCAAAAGAGCTCTCAATGTTGAAGCTCGTATAATGGTAACAATCTATCATGTTCAATTTATTTTTCTTAATAACCAAATTAACAATTAACAACTGTGGTATAGGCCTTGCCAAAAGTGAGGCCTAAAAAGTAGTAGAATATTCACTAATATCTTATTAATCCCAAGTTCTTCAACCAGAGTAGTACCTCCGCAAGCCCTTCTCTCAGGCTTCTGGGCTTATAATCTAGCTCCCTTTTAGCTTTCTCGCAGGAATACTCCCACTGATGTCTTAAAACATCCACTGTCTGATTCAATGTTAAAACACAATTATGAGAACAAAGAAGATAAATATACTTTATTTTCGTTTTAAAACTCTTTCAATAGTGAATCTTTTCATGAAACTTTATTTCAAATGTTGAATTGAAATTATGAAGGATAAATTATGATCTATGATCTAACTTATATCACATCAGCTCTAAGATATGCCAAGTTTATGTAGTATTAACTAAGTAAAAAATTACTCAAAAAAAAAAAACTAAGTAAAAAAGATCATAACTATAGAACTTTAGAAAGAAAGATATATGTCATTTGGAAGCATGAAAATCAAACTGTAGAAGAAGAAAGCTTACCGGTGGACTGATGAGAGGTAGCTTTCCAGTGATTCGAGATAATAATACTGACAGCCACCCATACACTTCAATCACCCACAAAGGGATACTAACCATTGGTTTTCTAGTATTAGTGATCTCAGCAGCCATATCAAAAACTTGATTGAACGACGCATTTTCACCCGTCAATAAATACCTCTCCCCAATTTTTCCCTTTTCCACAGCAGCAATGTGCCCCTCCACTACATCATCAACGTGACTGAACGAACATTTATCATTTCCATTGCCTATGTAACCAGGTAATCGACCACTAAAACGTTCTACAAGCTGATAAATTAAAAACAACAAAAATCAGACAACATTTCCACTTCCAATTACATGTCACAAAATATAATCAAAATCTATTATGATGCAGCCGCAAGGAAGTTAGACCTAGAGAACTCTAAGCGTATATTTAGATTGGCTGTGGATTTGGCAAAATACATTTAGATATAGAGAACTCTAAGTGTGTGTTAGGGAAAGCACATGATCACTGTGAGGATGTGAGTTTGACAAACTCCATAATTCCTAGCTTTTATATTTTCACGGTGGAGAAGTCTATCCAAACATGCTATAACTTATAAGTATATATTTGGAACGGCGGCGAGTTTGGCAAAATCACTGCAACAACTCCAAAGAAAACCTTTTGCCAAAACCATTGCGTCTCACTGTGATTCTGACAATCTCACCATCCACCGGCACCACCAACCCTAACATGCAATAAATCTCTCTAAATCTAACATTTTCCGATTCTAACTATCTCTATAAAACTCTAAATCTAACTGTCCGAGACCTAATACACATGCAGCCTTAGAGAATCCAATTCCAAAATTAACATATGACAAAACACAACACACAAGAAAAACGAAACAGTACCATTTTTGCAACAATGTTTCCTCCAGTAACTTTACCAGGACCAAAGATAACCCCAGGATAAAGCAATACTATTGGCACCCCTTCAGATGCAGCTCGAAGTGCAATTTTGTCAGTGGCAACCTTTGATTTCTCATATTCCGTGCAGAAAAATTTCTCATGATGAAACTGAAAAAAAAAGTCAAAAACCAATCACAATCATAACATCTATTAGAAAATGAAAAATCAAAAATTGAAGTAATGCTTTGTTGTATACTTGATTCTCATCCGCAATAACTCCGTCGGTTGGTCCGATAGCGAAAAATGACGACGTATATATGAGTTTCTCCACTGTATTGGTTTGCTTCACTGCTTCCAACACATTCTTCAAACCTTCAACATTGACCTAATTTGAAATCAAAAAAATTATTGAATACCGCGCAACTTGTTGTCTGTTTACCTTTTATTCGCTTTTATTCCTGTCTAATTATCTTAATATATATTAATACATCATAAAATTATTGAATTGAGTTGAACTAATTAGCGGAATGAGAAGATGAGAGAAAATCAATCTTACGGTGAAGAATTTAGAGGGATCGGGGAGCCAGGGTTCGACGAGAGCGGCGAGGTGGAAGACGACGGAGCAACCGGAGAAGGCGGAGAGGAGAGAGGGAAAGTCGGTGACGTCGCCGTAGACGATTTCGGAAAGGGGAGGAAGTGCGGAAAGATCGCTGGTGCGTCTGACGAGAGCTTTAACGGAGTAGCCTTGGCGGAGGAGAGCCTGACAGAGCCTTCCCCCAAGGTAACCGGATGCACCGGTGACAACTACTTTCTTCATTCTTTCACTCTCTCGAGTCAACGTTCCAGTTTCAGATTCTCTTATTATTCTTCAATTTTCTTCTTCAAAGTTCAAACAAGATGGATCACTCTTTTAATAAATCTAAAAGGATAATTTTTGCTTATAAGTAAGGTCGGAGTAAGTACACCCTTGCCTATATGAAAACTGTTAAATTGTCCTTAATTTGGGGTAGAACTTTTATGACTTGTCGTATACTCGTATACGGTGTTTAAGTCGAATGAATGGAGTGTTTGATTTTTGTTTAATAGTCCTTGTGTTTCAATTTTTTTAAATTTTATATGAATGATCTATATAATATAAATTCTCAATTCAACAAAAGATTCTGATCATTTTCATTATAATGAAATTAACGACTTATATACCATGCACAATAATAATATGATGGACTCGTACATGTTATAATGAAATCAACGACTAATACATCATGTACTTGTGCATATTAGCAGAAACCTGATAAAAGTAAAACAATCTAGTATGTTATAATCCAAAACCACCCTAGTACATTGTCAAAGTTGGATTCACTATTTCCCCATATACAATAATGTCCTTCTATTATTCCCAACAATCAATGATGTTCAATTTATTTTACTTAGGAACAAGATTGAATCTCACAGTTTATTTCAGGAACTAAATAATATATTTTCACTCTTCTTTGCTCTACAACTATATGATTGTGGTGCCAAAAGTGATACCTAAAAAGTAATAGAGTATTTCACTAATATCTTATTAATCCCAAGTTCTTCAACCAAGGTAGTACCTCTTCAAGACCTTCTCTTAAGCTTCTGGGATTATAATCTAGCTCCCTTTTAGCTTTCTCGCACGAATACTCCCACTGGTGTCTTAAAACATCCACTGCCTGATTTAATGTTAAAGCACAAATATGAGAACAAAGAAGATAAAATATACTCTATAGTTTCATTCAAAAAGTATTTCCATAGCAAATTTTATTTTCATTTTAACTTGAGATGTTACTTAGTCTTCTAACAATTTCTGATAAAAGTAAGATATGTACTATAACATTTGGGTTTAGCTAGATGCATGAAAATCAAAGTGTATGTAGAATTGAGAAGATAAACTTGCTTACCGGTGGACTGATGAAAGGTAACTTTCCAGTGATTCGAGACAATAATACGGACAACCAGCCATACACTTCAATCACCCACAAAGGGATATTAATCTTTGGTTTTTTAGTATTTGTGATCACAGCAGCAAGATCAAAAACTCGATTAAACGATGCATTTTCACCCGTCAGTAAGTACCTCTCCCCAAATTTTCCCTTTTTCATAGCAGCAATGTGCCCATCCACTACATCATCAACGTAATCGAACGGACATTTGTTATTTTCATTGCCGATGTAACCAGGAAATCGACCACGGAAGCGTTCTACTAGCTGATAAATTTGAAAACAACTAAAATCATACAATTTTCTTACTTCCAATCAGATGTAACAAAAAATAAAAATATTCCCCTACAGTATGGTGCTACAGTTGTAAAGACCATTTCTCGAAATCTAATCTACAAAAAGAAAGTAAACAATACCATTTTTGCGACAATGTTTCCTCTAGTGAGGTTACCAGGTCCATAAATAAACCCAGGATACAGCAATACTATAGGCACCCCCTCAGACGCGGCTTGAAGTGCAATTTTGTCCGTGACAACCTTTGATTTCTCATACTCCGTGCAGAAAAATTTCTCATGATGAAACTACATTTATAATTAGCTAGAACTTTGAGAAACAAAAAACCAATCACAATCACAACATCTAGTAGTAAAACAAAGAAATAAACAAAAAGATTGAAGTACTGTTTGGTTGTATTGTACTTGATTCTCATCGGCAATAGCTCCGTCGGTTGGTCCGATAGCAGCAATCGACGACGTATATATGAGTTTCTCTACCGTGTTGGTTTGCTTCACAGCTTCCAACACATTTTTCAAACCTTCAACATTCACCTAATTTGAAAAAAATTAGGCTGAAATACAGTTTTCTCGTCCTTTAATTATTTTTGAAATTTTATTTTGGTCGTTTAACTAATATTTATTTTGGTCGTTTAACTAAAATTAGGGAGAAGACACAACCTGCTAAATTAAATACATAGTAGTAAATGAAAGAATTGTAAAACAAGGGACCCAAACAACAAGTGTAGTCCAAAACAGACTCAGCCTCAATCAAAAAACCATCAAAACTCTACATACAAACTACACTCCTTTACTCAAACAACAATAAGCCAAAAATCTCTACCACTTACACAGTAAAAATAGCCACCGAAATAGCACCACTAATTTTTGGGTTTGATAGAGTAGTTCATGGGGTTGAAGTGTTTTACTTTTTTAGATTTCAATTTTTTAGAATTAGATATGTCTTCTGATTTTGTGTTTGAATTTCTGGGTTTTTTTATTTAAATTTTTGAAGATATTGATGAACATGATGAACAAGACAAAGAAGAAGATGAAGAAAAGTGAAACAAAATTTGGTGTTGGTTGTTCATCATTAGATATAATAGATCTACAAGATCTAATGGTTCTCTTTTGGATAAAATAATCACATGGTTAAAATTAAAATAATTAGTGAGGTTTATGGTGGACCACCTATAATGTTAATCCACTTAAGAACTTTTGGAGTTTAAAATTGACGGAATGGACCAATTTAATTGACGGAGATAAATTAAAGGACCAAAACGCAACGTTTATTAGTTAAAGGACTAACATGAAACCTACAAATTAGTTAAAGGACTAAAACTATATTTAAGCCAAAAAATTAACATGGTTGAACTGAATTAACATGATTATTAGAATATTGTATGTAAATATTTGTTTATACTTTGTAAATATAAATATATTTTTAATCTCTCTAAATATATCACATTTTATTTTAAGTCTCTTAAATTTTTAACTTTAGTTCTATTTTTATTACCAAGAATTTACATATCATGTTTTAAAAGATATTAGTAATATTTTAAGTTTTTTTTTTGTGTCAAAAAAAATCATATATCATCAAAAGTATATATTTAGAATGTGTTATGAGAATTTAAAAAAAATTATGGGGACTAAATTTAGAGGGAAGAAAGTTTGAAGGACAATTTTAAAAGACTAGCAATAAAAGCTACTATATATTTACAGGGATTAAAAATATGTCTAATATTTTTTTCTTATTTAATTCTATTTTGTATTTTTTAGTCGAGATTAGTGTATACACTGCTGAACATAGTGACTATTCCACTTATATGTTCTATGAGTGGAAATGGGATCCGAAGGATTGTCTCTTACGTTAGGATTGTCGTTGTTATGGTATGAGGGGTACTTTTTTAGGCGGGTGTCGTGGTAGACTCTTTGTGAGGAGGATCTTTTTCTCCTTTTTTTTTTGCTTTTTTCTAAGCTCTTGTACTCCTTGTTATTGAGTTTATTAATAAAATTTGTCATTTCAAAAAAAAGAAAGATTGGAGACACTGGTGGGATAGTTCGTTGGCTTGAAGATAGATTTAGGCGTTGTTTGACCCGACTTATTTTCTATTTTTTTTCTCCTTAAAAATAGTAAAGAAGGAAAAAATTGTATTTAACTTCACTTCTCTTTCTTGTTTACTTCTTTACTTTATTTCCATGATACTTTTAAGGAGAAATATGACTAAATTCAATTTTATATTTCTCTATTTCGTTTAAAAAAAATAGAAAAGTAGAGAATAAGTCGGGCCAAACAGTTACTCCATATCGAAAGATTATATCAAACCCACGACCATAAGTTAAGGGATAATGAACTCCAAATTTAAGGCAAGTTATATGGTACATTAGATAATTTCTAATGTATCGATACATAAGGTATCAAATTAATAAATAAAATGAATATCTTTTCATGAAAAATTATTTTTCTATCATTAAAAATATTATAATAACCAAATATCATTAACCAAAATTGTCAAAAATATAAATTTTAATATTTTTTAATTTTTGTATTTCATAATAGTCAATATTCAATTTTTCTATTGAAAAAATGTTAAAATATTAGTGTAATTATCATAAAAAATAAAATCATATTTTTTCTTGTGCTCATATTATAGTATTTAAAATACAATAATAATTAACTAATAATATTTATAATTTATAAAAATAGTCGTTAATCTATTAATTTAGACTTCATGTATATACTACTCCGTACACTTGAATTGTATTATTTAAATAAATGTATTGCAGCTCTCCAACTTTATTTCTATTTTGTATGCATGTAAAAGAAATAGTACTTGAATACAGAAAAAGGAGAATTAATTTATAGATGAAGGAAAATCTCACAGAGAAGAATTTAGAGGGATCAGGGAGCCAGGCCTCGACGAGAGCGGCAAGATGGAAGACAACGGAGCAGTCGGAGAAGGCGGAGAGAAGAGAGGAAAAGTCAGTGATGTCGCCATATACAATTTCGGAAGAGGGAGGAAGTGTGGAAATATCACTGGTGGGTCTGACGAGAGCCTTAACGGAGTAGCCTTGTCGGAGGAGAGCCTCGCAGAGTCTTCCTCCAAGGTAACCGGAAGCACCAGTAACCACTACCTTCTTCATTATTCCTTTGCACACTCTCTTTACTGCTAACTCGGTGTTCCACTTTATTTCAGATTCTCTTATTCTTCTTCTTCTTCTTCTTCTTCTTCTTCTTCTTCTTCTTCTTCAAAGTTTAAACAAGTTATATTTTGGTATTGCTAGCTCGATTATTTGCATTGTTATTTATTGTTGGATGGGTTCGCTCGCTCCCCAAGAAATAAATAAAGGGAGTTTCTAGCAAAAAGTCGCCAAATTAATTTCTTGGAACAAGTCATTTGTTAGCTGACGTGGTATTAAGAATTACATAATCACTTTACTACAAAAGTTTAGTTCTAAAATATAAGCCCCTTTACAATTTACTAGGTATATTTATTATTTTTTTGTTTACACATACCCTTAATTATTACTACTAAGTTGTATTGGAATATAAAAATTGTAAAAGAACTTATATTTTGAGACTAGACTTTTATAGTAAAAGTGCTGGGACGAAAGGAAGTATATTAGTTTATGTGTTTATATTTTTCTTTTCTCTATTTTTCTTCAACTAAACGACCTATTAACATATGAGAAAACCAAATGGTGTTAAAAGCCTCCACATAATATATCATAAAGCCCTCTGCAATAAACTGTCGTAAATGGTGCAGTTTATTGTATCAGGTGGCAATTGCAAGTGTTACAAAGCCTCCGCATATCATAAAGTTTTTGATTTGATATTTTTCAATTCCTTGCATATGCATTTTAACTTTTTTCTAACTTTTTATTAATTTACTGTAAAAAACAAATATAAAAATTAAAAAACATCCCGTAAAAACTTTACTGTTTTCTTTTTTGACAAGAAACTATAATATTTTAATTCATGTCTTTAATGTGATAAATTATTAAAAAAAAATATAGTATTTTTCTAATTAAATTTGTATTTGGCTTAAATATGTTTTTAGTCCATATAAATATATCAAATTTCATTTTTAGTCCATATAAGTGTTTTTAGTAAGATTTGGTCCTCAATTATATTTTATCATGATTTTTAGTCTCTGCTTTTTATTTAACTCGAGTATATCATTCAAAATTTTAATTTTTTTTTCCGCTAACATGTTTAGTGTACTTTATCGCTAATATTGTAAACACAAGTTGACAATATTTATCTCTTTATGTTTCAATTTTGGTTTGAGATATTATAGGACGTATTTGTGTTATCCTCTCTACTCAATATTTTCATGAATCTTTGTTTCTTTTCTATTTTCTAATGAAATGATAATGATAATGTTAACTTATGTGAACTTTGTACGTGGTATGACCCCTTCCATTTAAGCTTGGGTCTTTAGCATTGCGTTTCTGGACGCAGTCTATGTTCTGACTTCAAATTTGCCGGTTCATACATAGGACAAAAAGCAATAGTCAAGAGTAAGATTACTTACTGAACAAGGCTTGTCCACTTGATATGAAAAATATTACATTTACAACTCTCCATTATTCTTGTCTCAGTGATTTCAGTCAAAACATAAAATATACTTTATATCTCCATTGAAGTAACTATAACTATACAATACAAAGGCCAGCTTCTCAATCACATTACTTAGTAATTAAAAAGACATCTGAGATAATTTACAAGCCGTTCCGCCTCTTATTTCATGTACTACAACATCTCTAGGCCTATAAGATCTCTCTTAATATTTTTATGAAGCAAACAAGAACCTTCAATTCACCTGAAACTTGTACGTCAACATTCAACAATGTTACAACCTTGAGCGCCGGATGCATTTTATAGGATTGAAAGGAGCATTCCTCCTTGTACCAGATAATAGTCCTGTATTTTTTGAATTCGACCGAACATCCCAATCCTCTACTGTCTTGGGAACACAAACATCAAATAGTATTTGGCCAAGAACCCCGTTAGCGTTGATGCTTGGACGGCTTGGGAGATGAATAAAACTTCCTTTTCGTTCATCTGTCACAGAACCAACATCTTTACCATCGTAATACTCCATTGACCTAGGAGACAAATTCTCACTTGGAGCAACTGCGAAACCCTGGAAACTAGTTGATGTTGTTGCTGCTGCTTTCCTCAGTTCAGAGAACCGATCTGTGATCTCATCTCTTGTTCCTTCTATGCCCAGATTCTCATCTTCCATTATTCTATTTTTGTGACGGTAAATTGCAACTGCCTTGCCAAGGATCTCAGTGATAGAAGCTTCGTATTCATCCGGATGATGACGAAAATGACCTGACATATTCAAGCGGAATTTATTACTTTTTTATTTATTTGTCAACCCATACAATTAAAATTAGATTTTGTTCTTAATATTTGCAGTTGCAGACTTCAGAGGAAATCTAAAATGCTAACTTCTGTTGGAATGTACATAAATGAATGTTGTTTCATTAAATTTATGAAAGACGGGAACCGGGGAAAGGAAAAGAAAAAGATCAGCAAGTTGCATCATGCATGTCTCTGCCAGAAATGTTAATTTGCTGTAAAATGTTCAAGTGCGAGAGAGAAATGTCAACACTCCACTCTTTTTTAAATGTCTTTTTTTGGGTGAAATTTGTGTTGGTGTCACTAAATTATGTGGTTCTCACTTTCACTTCTATTTGAGGGATCTAAATGAATTTCACCGGATAATAAGGGGTTCAAAAAAGTGTTGTAAAGCATGTATTGCAAGCAATAAAGCATTCCTTTCTTAAATAGATAAGCGTTCCTGTAACAGATTCCAAGAAGCACAATGAATCACACCAATATATGCACAATGAATCATATTGACCAAGAAACCAGCATTAAAAAAAGCTTTGATGCACGCAGATGCAGTTACATCTAAAAGTACAAAGTTACAAAAAGAGCTACTAGGCATTAGCGGAATCTTATTATCTTATCCATGCGTTATTATGCATATTTAGATAGATACTGACCTACATGAGGTGAGGAACTCCATTTTACAAGTTTGACATCCCCACCAAGGAATTTTAGTCGATGGAAAAAATTTGAAATAACTTCAAAAGGTGCAAGATCATCATTTTCTGAACAAAAAATGAGATATGGGACCTTCATACTCTGCAACAACAAAATATACCTAATAAGCATACATGTCAAGATACCAAAGAAAAAAATGGAGGTAATCTGTTGATTATATGTAATGTACTCGTGTATTCTTAGCTGCTTACAGTGGTAGAGTAAAGTGTTCGCCAAAACTCTGCACGCTGTGATTCAAATCTGTTGAGGAAAAGAGAATCAAGACCAGATGATATGCCATGAGCAATCCATGAAGCAAATCTTGGAGGATGGGACGCTTTTAACACAGATGGGTGTAGAATAAATCGAACGCCCATATCACTGGTAAAATCAACTGGACTGGAATCATATATATAGCCCGAAATACAGTCTCTAACAAGCTGGTAATCATCCTGTGCAATGAAAAAAGTTAAGATGAAGAAAAGAATATAATTAAAGATAAAACTTGAACAGTGTTTTTACTATTATTTTTGTGTATAGGAAAGTTACAAGGACAAAATATCACAGTCCAGTAGGCCAGTACACACAAGTCCATGAGCAAAATACTTATCAAAGGAAAACAATGATCAATTAAATTATGAAGCACGGGTGGCAAGCTACTGGTTGAACATCGTATACCTCGTCTAAGACATAAACATTATTTGAGAAAAATAAAGATTAAAGAGTTGTGCTTTAGACTACTACTGGCAGAAAACATACCATATTATGTGTTTCGCACTTCCCACTTATTATCTGGATCAAAGGAAAATAAAGTAATCAGCTGTCAGAATTAAGAGCACTTAGAGACCAATGATAAAAATGTAAGCAAACATACACAAGATGAAGCCTATATAGTTTGGAACAAAATACCTGAAGAACTTTTAACATACACGCTTTGGCACCACCAGAAAAAGATGCAAAGACAATGGGACAAGGCCTAATTTTCAGCACCTGCATATTGAACAAACATCGGTATCTGTAAGCTTGTTCATACATAACAACTTTTTACTAAATAACAAGATTACAAATTCAACAGCATATTAAATTTTAATACATTCGATCAGTTTATTTCATGATAGAGTTTAAGATACCAAAGAAACTGTAGAAGAGTGAGATAATGCAAGAGAGGAACATTATGAAGAATTGTAAAATTAATACACTTCAACTCAGATATAATACAGCTTTATATACTAGCTGAGCGGGACAAACTGACTTGTAATTGAAATACCTAAATGAGCAACAAAATGTACTGACTCAGCTCATTATGTTGTGCACAAAGGTTACCAATTAATCTGTAGTTACTTAGCCTAGTTGTACTAGCTTTACTCTAATACTTCATTTCAGATTTAGACATTAACCAATGGGACATGAAACAGAATAGATTTTTCATATACGCTTCTTATCTCATCTAGACTCATTTTGTGTAAAATTTCAACAAAGGATCATAGACTACTTACACATGAAAGTAAAATAAGACATTTAGCTGACTTTAATGAATTCAGGCTGACTAACCTAGAAAATGGAAGGACTGTAGTAAAACTTACCTCGACGAGTTCATTTAGAATATCAACAGCAAGAATCGTGGCTTTATCAGGGAAGAACCTGCAAAATGCAAATAATATAAATGTTATAATCATCATTCGAAGGAATGGGAATAACTAATAAGTCAATCAGCTTGTCGGGGCAAATGACTAACTTGTATAATTGTACTTCTCCTAACTTGCCTCATCTTATTTACTAAATATGGGCTGAGCATTTTTTAAAAGCCCGTTTAGCTAGGCGTTACTTTATTTAAAATATCTTTCAAGATTAACGGGCCACCCAATTTAAATTATGTGCATAATATGATGATAATATTATTATCACTGTCCTGATTATACTTGATCGATCTTGTTAGCATATTCAAATGTTTAATCCCGTTAGTCAACATAAAGACATAGGCCTAATGCCCTATTAGGAGATAGGCAAGGTCTTACTACAAAGTATGCCTTTAAATAGGCTTTCAAGCCAAGTGATGCTTTTCAAAATATCAGATCAAGCCTTTTTAAAAGGTCTACGTTAAGTAAATAAGCCAATCCTGTTTTAAGGTCAGGCTTACCATATCCTAGCGTGGCTCATTTCCACTCCTAATTTCATCTAGTATAAATGTGATGTGCAAAGATGAAAGAACCACATTATAGACGGTATCATCTCCTAAAGCATCTGCACGCCATTTAACTTAACAATTAAACATAGACTTCAAGTTGCGAGTACCAACAGAAAACGCCTCCGGTCTCTATTTCAACCAACACACAAATAGTGCTGTCCAATTCAAAATCTGAGAAGGCAAAGGTACAACTTCTGGTCTACTATAAATCACAATGTCAAGTAGAGTTCCGAGTTTTCTTACTAAGTAGGCAAAACAATTTAACTAACAAAAGTACTCTATGAGGTATCAGCTCAGTGGTAAGAGTTGAACCTCATAACCTTAAGGCACGGAGTCTAATTACTCTCGGAGACAGTTGTAAAAAATTCATTAGAAGTCACATTCATCAGTGTCAATTTTATTTAATCAATAATAATTTCGCCCTTCCCCAATTTATTTATTTTCAAAGTAACCGATAGAAGTCACATTCATCTATTATTCCAATCGAAAAATAGATTAACAAAACTGATCATCTATCTATGCAATAGTTTGCAAAATACTACTACTATACTACCAATATGGTATAAAACCTTGTCTAGTAAAATTGGTAGTTGTGGAAGTACCGTCCACCTATAATCAAACTGTTATTGTTTATACAAAGATCATCATCAATATCAAAATTATCAAAATTGAAGGGACCACAATACCCAATATAAGTTAAGAAACTACTCACATATTGAGAAATTGAGAGTGGCAAATAAGTGAATTCCAACCAAGAGAAGAGTATAAATCAACATATTTCATCAAGTGCTTTTCCTCACTTGACATCCAAGCAAACACAACAACAATCCCATCTTGTTTCTCAAAATCTAACTTTCTTCTTCCCCAATAATATCTACCACCAAACCCCCACATTTTCACTCTTCTTCTTCAAACACTACAAAAACTTCAAAGCTCTAAGCACTTAATTTTCATATGGGTAAGATCAAAATTCGAAATTTAGTGGAAAATCAAACAGGGTTAAGAAATTGAGGTGGAAAATGAAGAAGGGTCAAAGAGTACATGCAATTTCAGCTTTCTTTGTTTTTGCAGTAATTAAGGAAGAGGAAAAACGAGGTTGGAGAGAATTGAGGAACAACCTTGGTGGGTGAGTTAAGGTTTTGGTTATGTCTCCACGGGATGAAGATGTTTGAGCTCACGCTACGCCATCACAGATTGCAACGCAAAACTCCATTTTTTTTTCCTTTTCCTTCTTTTTCTATTGGTTCACTTTCTTCATCTTTTCTACTTATTTATCTGTCTTTTAAATAGTGAGTTTTTTTTAAAATTTTCACGAGAAAAATCAAACATATTCTTTTTTTTTTGTTTTTGTTAAATACTGTCACTCCCAAAAATATTCTATTTTGATCAATTTACACACCACGGCAAGAAAAGTGTATAAAAGTTGTCCTTAGAATGTGTTTGATCTGCTAAAAAATAAGGTATTGGACAGGATAAGTCCAGTTGTACTGCGTTTGATTGTGAAACTGTTTCAGGGACTGGACAAATCAGGTGGTAAGTGACAGCACAAAAACAGAAATTCTTGTCCTCCACTAAACTACAGTACAACTTTTTGTCCACAGTACAAGTGATCTAAAATACCAAAATACATTTTTTTCACCAAACATCGTATTAAACAAAAAATTATTCAATATCATAAAAGTTTGTCCTGTGTTGTTTTATCTTGTGTTGTGTTGTTCTATCTTATGTTGTCCAGTACTTAGTGTTTAACAGATCAAACGCACCCTTAAAGTTGCATTTGAAATAATTCATCCGTCATAAAATATAAAGGAAAAAAATAATTTTATTTATTAAAAAAATATAATTATGAAAATTTGAAATAGGATTTTTTTTGAAATAAATTGTATAAGAATGTGTAAAACTATTTTTTATTAGTTATTGTGAAAATGAGAGAAAGAAAATTAAATGCAATTTAATTTAATTTGTATTTAATTTTATGAGAATAAGAAAAAACATATTCGTGAAAATAGTTTTTCCCTTATATTTTAAGACAATTTTTTTTTTGTTATTTCGGAATGGAGGGAGTATAAGCATTTATAAGGGATAAAATAGTAAGATTTATTTTATATTATGTTGGAAATGAAAAGGTCTATTATTTTAGGTTAAAATATTTTGACAATTAGGTTAATTATTTTAGAATGGAGAGAGTTAATAGAATAATAAATTATTGAAAATTTACATAAATAAAGAGGTTGAAGTTCTAGTTCAATTGAAAGAAAATATTAAAATTATTAGATAATATATTCAAACTTTAGTATCTCAATTTTATGTATGTGAGTTTTTAATAACTCATTCTTTTATCTAATGTTAAAATTCAAACTCTAAATTTATCATTCAACTTAACACTTTCAACATTTTTGTATGTTAAAATATGTGTACAAACATATCCTTGATTTAATCGTGTGTTGAATTGAAGTGTGATGATAATGTTTTTTTACTACTAGTAGTAGTATTTTATTTTTTGATCGTGTCGTAGAATGATTACGTATTAATATTATCTTTGAAGATGAAGATAAATACTATCAATATCATTGTCCTTATCTTCTACCATATATACCATTACCAGGTCTGGTCCATTCGATTAGTTGCTGTTGCACGGAAGGTTAATTCAACCTTAAAATAATTGGCCTAGACCACAAAGTGGTGGAAATGAAAATGAATGAGCATTGCATTGCATATAAAACCAAAAAAATAAGATACAAAAAAAGCTACTGTGACTCTGTGACACATAAAACCAAAAGTTTACAATCAAGAACACTGGTTGTTAAAAAAAATTTGCAACAGTGGAAATTTTCATTAAATTGTATCTTATTCACCTATTGAAAAAAAAAATTATTCAAAATCCTTCAATTTTGTTATGTACCTCAGATTCTTTCTTAAGAAGAAAATACAGCAAACTTTCCATAAAGTTATGTTAATGTCTAAATATTTTAGCACACAAAGAAAGTTTCTACAAAGACTTTAATACTTGCGTATAAACTATAATAAAGTTATTTTTTTTTTATAAAAAAGAAACAAAATTAATAATTAGCTGTTAGATTAATATTTTATCATAACCATATGATGATTTTATTTTTCATGTGCTATTTTTGAAAAAAAAAATCAATGTTTGTCATTTAAAAAAATGTTAATTTTAGCTAACAAAATCATATCAATGATCATGGAACGTAACCACCATAATAAATTCCCACCATAATAAACCGAACCAGGTTCAATGTTTTGTAACTCCCATGTAGTTAAACCATTTCAGTTGAGTGTGACCAGCGACCAAAACTGCACACATAATCAAAAAGCAAAAAACCAATCAATTATCGAATTTTGAGGTTGCTTCAATTCCTCAATCTCATATCAAAAGTCGCAAATGTGTCTTTTTACAGTTAAATAGTAAAAGAGAAAGCTTAGAATGAAGAGAGCAAGAGTAACATGGCTAGAAGGAAGTGCTTTTGTAATTGTTCATACAACAATAGTACTCTCTTTCTTTGCTTTTTCAACATTGCTGTTGTTTCTCTCTTTGTTTTTCGTTCTCTTTATGCTTCTCTTTCTATCCACCCGGCTAACGATAAAGGTAAGTTAAGCAATACTTCAGAGTGCCAAGTTTGAATCTCGTCAGAAATAATTGTAAAATGACAATCACTACCACTTGAATTAATACATTTTGTTTAGAAAAAAATGAATTGTTTCCACATTGATTTGGTTTCTTTTGTGTTTTCAGCTGTTGTATCTTATAGCCCGGATCAGATTCGGAAAATGGAAGAATCTGTGCAAATCCGCATTGCATATAAACCGGTTGAGTTAATTAAATCGGTAAGAACTAATAACACTTTACATTCAGAAATACTCCTTAAGTTTTTTTGTTGTGCTCAAAATATGTAAAATAATCTCAAGTTAATATTGTGAAACTGTTGTAATGTAATTAGTTGAAGGATTTAGACCAAGAATTTTTGAGAGAGAACTTGGCAATTGAGTTGCCGCGGTATTTGAAGCAGAAAATAGTTGATGAGATATTACACAGACTAAGAAGCTTGAATTCCAGTAGCATTGATATTGCTAAGGAACGAGGTGAGTCTGTGCTAGTAGTACTGCTACATTGTGCTCATATTCATAAGAATCTATTGTTAATTACTTAATTGTACTCCTATATGATATGATAAGATCATATGATATCACTAGTCATTTAGTCGATTAATAGCACTTTTTAAGAAATCATCTTAAATTCTTAATGACAATTAGAAGTTAGAACTCAATAGAAATTTGATATGATTTTCTCTATTATCATGGTTACCTCTAGGTTGTGTCTCATTACATCTGTTTTTATTATATTCAGTAAAGTTGTGTACATTGACTGGTTCTGCTCTGTTGGGTGATATGATGTTTTTTCGAAAACAATACAGAAGTTGTTGAAAATTGGCGCAAGGAAAAACTTAAAGAGGTTAGCTTGGCTCGTGTAAAGGGGACTTCTAACTCGACCATATCTATCGAAGAGGCTGGTATGGACAAAGTGATCTTTGCATATCAAATAAGGAATTATAAACGTATTTTTATTGAGAAATTTCCATGAGCAATCCAAAACAGATCATTATGTATTTCAACTTCCTAGGTATGCTATTAAGAGCTTTGGAGTCTGATTGGGCGGTACTTTGCGAAGAGATTGGCCTTTGGATACCTGCTCAAGTCGTTAATGAAGAACATGATGAAAAACCTGAGGGCACAGAAGATTTTGGTAATAACAGTTTCCTTTGTCAATGTAGTTTTCCCTTGTTATGACTGGTCTGAACCGTGTTCGTTGAAAATAACTATACCGTTTCCCGGAATCTGTAAATATGCAGACATTGTGTAATAGAAACTAGAAGCAGTATGCATTTTTTGTTCCAGAAGCTTATTCTTTGCATTTACCAAGTATTAATTCTATGCAGAGGAGGAGATTCTTCCTGGCAGACCCCTTCCACCTGAGTGTCGTGCAGAACTTCACACCGATTATGATGGTACTGCAGTAAGATGGGGTCTTACTCACCACAAAGATAGTGCAGCCGATTGCTGTCAGGCTTGCTTGGACCATGCAAGAAATGCCAAAGAAGGGGAAGATAAATGCAATATTTGGGTTTATTGTCCATCTGAGTTTGGGTGTCATTCTCCAGACATCTATGAACACAAACATCGGGAATGCTGGCTGAAATATGTAAGTTACATTATGATTCACTAGTTTGCCTCTTTTATGTGTATTTGCATAATAACTTATAATTTTTCTGAATCCAGGCGGCGAAACCTCAGCTAAATTATAAAGACAAGTATCCTGAATCATATCGAAAATCATTCCCATCCGCACCAGTGGTCGTTCCATGGGTGTCTGGAGTTGTCAGTTCATGAGTCAAGTAACCAACAGAAACCAAAGGTAAACAGGCCATGATCAACCAAATCAGGGCAACATTTTATATATATAGTTCTTCAACATGTTTTGTGGAAAAGAAGCAAACTGGGGGAACAAAGGATATTCACAATGGCCATTTAAAACTTCATTTTGGCAGAATTCAGAATTAGGCAACTCACCATCTCAGTGCCAACTGCCATGGACATCCCACCAGCAGTAGGTCTGAGTCTATAACTAAAGGAAAGATGACTTTTTAACTTATTAGAAATTGTTTTGTTGTATATTATTTGATTACATAGTAGTTCATTGTATCTGTAGGACTATAGTCCTATTCATTATAATTCTTATTCATTTATTTGGTGATTTTCAAACACGTATAGATATTAAATTGCAGTCTTACCTGGTTGTGTTATGCACTCTATCACATTTTTCCAGCAAAAATGTTGCTATTGATTTACGTATTTATCAAACCCATGACCCAACGCATTTCAAACTCAAATACAATAGTTGTTCCATGGCATGATTGAAATATAGGTAATCACGGAACAACTTGGTCTCAAAGAAACGCAATTGTTACTAGTATGATCAACTAAGTTTTAAAAAATGAAATAAAGCAAGCAAGCAAACAAAAGCCAGTACAAATAGTGAAAATCACAAAAGAATGAAACACCGTCTAGTACTTTCATTATTTAACTGTAATATTGACAAAGAATATTAAAATAGACCAGTGAGGGTTATCAATAAATGTGCAGTTTGAAAGGACCCCTTTCAATGCCTAAAGACAGTGTTAGGCAGCAAATATTTGAATGCTTGCGCATTTCTACTTTGGTTGTAATGTCACACACGTAGATGTTTTATCCATTTAGACGAGGTAATCCCACTCCTCTGGAAAAATTTGGGTAAATAAAATGAAATTGACTGAAACAAAATCATAATTAACAATTTCTTGCGGACTTCAGAACAAATATCAAAGATGATCGATGATTGCTTTTGTAAATTCAGTTGTCTTTGAAGTGCCACCAAGATCGGCAGTTCGGTACTTCCCTTCTGCTATAGTGTTGAGGATGGCATTCTGAATACTTTCTGCTTTATCATGGAGATCCAAATGGCGCAACATTGTAACAGAACTCAATAGCAATGCCGTTGGATTTGCCAAATTCTGCACAATTCACAGTAAAAAAACAAGTGTAATTTAATTAAAGGTTTTATGAATTAAAAAAAAATGTAAGTCTTTGATGCAAGTGGTGTACTATTACAAAACAGGTACTCAAAAAACTATACATTCCATGAAAACAAGCAAAATGGTTAGAACAGATAAAATATGGATGAAAAGTAATTCCAAAGCTCACCTTTCCAGCAATATCAGGTGCTGAACCATGTACAGCCTCAGCAAGTGCAATACCTCCCTCACCAATGTTGCAGCTGCAAAATGCATAAAATGCTGTCATGATATAATCGTGACTACTATATTTCCTTTCCCAAAATTCAAAACAAAAGGAAAACAAACCTGGGTGTCAAGCCTAATCCTCCAATCAAGCCAGCACAAAGATCACTGATTATATCACCATAAAGGTTAGGCATCACCAATACATCAAAAAGTGCAGGATTCTTCACAAGCTGTGGATGGTCCAAAAAGTAATCAGTGTATTATTTTCAGAAAGAAAAAATTAATTTCCAAATGCAGATGCATCCTACATCAAGTTAGCCAAAATTACCATCATGCAGCAGTTGTCAATGACAACTTCCTCATACTGTATCTCTGGATATTTCTCCGCAACCTCGCGACAACACTAAAAATAATTCAAAATAAAAAGTCAAGATTAGTATTCAAGAATAAAATTTGAGACCAAATAATTATAGGCATCAGCATGTATTAGTGAACCTTAAGGAAAAGACCATCAGTCTTTTGCATAATGTTGGCTTTGTGTATAGCAGACACCCTCTCTCTTCCATGTGCTTTGGCATAGTGAAAAGCATACTCAGCCACCCTTAAACTTGCTTGACGTGTAATGATTTTGAGACTTTCTACTACACCTCTCACAACCTACAACCCAAAATTGCTAAATAAATTATATTGATCAGAATTTGGATGATAGTATGCAAAATTGATTGTTGTGAAATTTACCTGATGTTCAAGTCCACTGTACTCACCTTCCGTATTTTCACGGATTGTGATGAGATCTACATTATCATATCGAGTTTTGTAGCCAGGAAGGCTGTAACAAGGTCGGACATTGGCATATAAATTAAGTTCTTTTCTTAGAGTAAGGTTTAATGAACGATGCCCTTTTCCAATAGGGGTGGCCATTGGGCCTTTCAATCCAACCTTATTTTTCCTTACAGATTCTAAACTTTCCCATGTAAGAAAGCTCTGTGTTCTAGGGTCAATTTCAGTCCCTACATAATGCTCCTCCCATTCAATTGGAACGTCAGCCGCTTGGAATACCTAATTATTGCAACAGTAATAATTGACAGCGCATTACATTTTATTCAACAAAGAAAGTCAATTATTATGAACAATGAACATACAAGTATACCTATTACCTAATACCCTAATAAGAAATAAAAAAACAGGAGATAAGAAAGCATAAAGTATCACAAACATTAGAAAGTGAGCATTCTTGGCAACAAAACAGACTTGAGACTCACCATCCATGGCAAAGAAAGAAAAGTAAAACAAAGCAATATACTGATGGGAACCGTATGAAAGAAAACTAAATGAAAATGAATTATTATTGCAAGGAACAGAAGGAAAAAACCCCATCACACGTGTATTCATGCCAGAGCAGATCTCCTCACACAGAAACTATAGTCTCAGGTGCCCACTAGGAGCAACCTTTATAACTTACTCCTCCCCTTCACACCACTCTAATCATATCCCCCATTACACTCGTAACAAACTGGAAAACTCAGCACCCTCTATTTTCTTTCCTTTCTTGCTCCCCCACTCATAGACGCCACATTTTAGGCCCAAGCTTGCTTAAGCCTGCTTGTGTTTTCCTTTGAATTCTCCTTGAGGGTGTGTCCTATCCTATCATATACGCATAACATAATACAAGTAAAACCATAGAAACCCTAAGGGTGTGTTGTTGTGTTTGTATCTTGTTTGGACAGCTTAATTCATTAGAGAATACACAAAACAAAAATCAGAAGAAAGATGAAACTGAATCAAACTTAAGCTTATTAAAAAATCTGTTAAAACTTCAACAAAGAAGTTGTTTATGATAGATATAATATTAACACGTGAATGTGATAAGGGAAATAAGGTGGCATGGTGGTTTTGGGGAGGAACAAAGGAGTTGTAGTAATAAGAACTAAGAAGATCATTGGTTCAACTCCCCCAACTAACACATTAACAGTTACCATTTGTCATTTCAGAAGAAAATATATAACATGTGACATGGGAATTAAAGCCAAAACAAACGTGTAAAAAGTATGTTATCGACAACAAGTACTACAATTTAACCTTTTGATCTTGCAATAAACATTGATAGCCAACCAAATACATGTCCCTCAAACACTACCACACAAGTCATTGTCATGGCTATATATGCCCTAATCATTAGCCACAACAAACTCCCTCACAGCATCATCTTTCTATTGATGTCGATAAACCGTATAAATAAACCGAAGGCAACTATAACCAAAGGGGGAATTGACTTCACATAGCATACTAAAAACATGTAAGTAACCATAGATGATTAACATTAACTAACTATGAACAGAAACACACACAGGTCTCATTTGTTAACACAATCATACAATTATTAAAAGTGGCAATAATAAGAATTAGAGAAAAGTAAACAAAATAAATCATTCAATTATAAAATTATGATTAAGAAAACATATTTGGTTGAAAATAATTACTGCTATTTTTCTAGGAGAAGGTAAATCTGAGTAAAAACGGGAATCAGAATTAGAGAGAGAATTGAAACGGTACCTGTTTAACGGAATCGGCGATTTCGGGACCAATACCATCTCCGGGGAAAAGAGTAGCACGGATCGGAGTGATGACGGAAGAGAAAGACCTGCTGCTAGGGTTTGATAGATAGCGGCTTCCGAGGGTTCGTCTCACTAACTGAGAAGCCATACTTTACGCGCACAATACAATTTCCCTTTTTGATTGATTTCACCAACAACAAATCAAACCCAATTCTATGATTTGTGTATGTGTGGAGTTCAGATTTTTTACTCTAAAATGCCCGATAATTATTATTAATAAGTTAGTTTATTTGAAAATTTGTTTATTTCAAATTATTTGCTGATCTTATTAAATTTGTAGTGATCCACTTAGTTTATAAAAAAAAAAAATATATAATGTAAAACAAAAATATAATAATATAGCTTTTTAGTACGGGATATAATAATAATATAGTTAATATTAAATTTATTTAAAATAATTGATAGAAATAAAATTGAATGAAAAATAAATGATAAATTACAAATTTCAATTTTTTTTTTAAGCTGACGAGAATTTTTTTCTAAGCATTAAATAAAAAAGTCATCTCTGTTTAATACTTATAAATTTATAGACAGAAATACTAAATTTATTCTTGAAATTTAAAAATTTGTTAAATATCTTCTTGAAATTTGGAAATAGACAGATACCTTTATGAAATTGTAAAACGTCAATCAAATTATCTCCTGTTCTATTTATTCAATTTATTTTGATGACATGATCGTTAAATTCATATGTGATAGTGACACTTGCTAACGTGTCACCACATTTAGTAAAAAAATAAAAAAAACGTCACCACATCACATGCGGAAGGAGTTAATGATGTGGTGCCACGTTGACAGATGTCACATATGCAGTTAATGACCATGTCATTCAAATAGATTAAATAAACGGAGCAGGGAGTAATTTGATTGACGTTTTATAATTTCAGAAAAATATTTGCCTATTTCCAAACTTCAAAAGGATATTTAACAAATTTTTAAATTTAAAAAAAACAATTGGTATTTCACTCTAAACATATAAGATATAAATCATATACTTTCAAAAATGATATTCTCAACCAGTGAATTATAAACTTACAACGTAACATCAAATAATGTAAACCTCATCTTCAATGTAATTGCAAAATAGAACTGTGATCTTTGTCTGGGGCGTATCTAGGTAGGATGGGTTGGGGGCTCAAGCCCCCACCATAAATCATAAATTTATTTTAATTGTAGTATTAATAATATTTTTAAGCCCCCATGACATAGTTTAATACCTACTTATTTCAAATTTATCTTCTTATTTTTAAATTTTTCACTACTCCAATTTTTTAATTTCCACATATTTTCTTTTAAATTTTCTTTTCTTCTCTATAGTCTTCCAACCATTTTTGTCTCTATCTCTTGATTTTACATTCTTTGAATAATTATTTATAATGTTGGTAGTGAAATTCCGTAGAAATAATTGTATATAATTTATTTATATAAGCTTTTATGTGTTTTGAAGTATTTTAATCACTATAATTATGTATTTCGTCAAAATTTATAATATATTTATTCAGTCGAAATCTATACAATATTATCTAGCCACCACCGACAACATTTTCTGAATACGCCACTAATCTTTGTCAATTATACATTATCACTTACTATTTCATTTCATCACATACATACAAGAGTCAACAAAGTTGGCAAATGCCGCAAAATTCAAAAAGTTTTATCTTTCTTTCTTCTATTCCTTTTCTTTCTGGGGGTACAATCTTTCTTCTTCTATTATTCTTTAAAAGGGCGGGGGCAATTATAAAGGGCTACAATTTGGTGCATTAAAGATGTTTTTTTTTAACAAGACAAAATGAGATATGATATAAATAGCGACCCCCAGCACAAGATGTGCTAGAAACAGGCCCAAAGTGTATACATCAAAACCACCAGTAACAGTAAAGGTACAACAATCAAATACCCAAACATAGCAAAACCACCAAGTGTGTAAATTAACCCCCACCCAAGGATACTGCACCCGTAACCACCAAAAAGAATGCCGCCTAACCAAGTCCAACAGATGATGAACTGATTGCGCCGAGTTTTTAAACAGGCGCTGATTGCGCTCTGTCCAAATAACCCAAACACATACCAGCCAAATGAGCTGCATAAAAGATCTTTGTGCCCGACTGCCACCCACTGCTAAAGTAAACTGAATAAGATGAGCAGATGACGTCGGAGGGTCTACCATCGCAAAACCAATCCAAGACTTGACTAGCGACCACAAGGAACCAAACACTCCACAAGTAAAAAATAAATGATGAGCCGACTCAATGCCACCACAACCAGATACACATAGCTGAAGATCCGATGAAATAATGCCCCTACGAACCAAATTAGTCTTCGTAGGTAACCTGTCACGCAGAAGTCTCCAAGCTAGAATAGACACTTTCAAAGGGACCTGACGATGCCATATAAGATCAGATGTATCGTCAGGAAGAGCCGCCTTCGAAGTAGTCAAAAGCTGATAGGCACCACTAACTGTATACCCGGTCTCTGGATCTGAGCGCCATTGCCAGACATCAGCCACCTGGTCCTGCAACTGAAAATCGTGTAATAAGGCCTGACACTCCCCCAACATCTCCTCCTCCCAGACCCACAACTGTCTCCTCCATTCCCACGCCCTACCCTCAACCTCCCACCCTAGCGCAAACATCTCTGCCACAGTATGCTGTTTAGTCTCTGTCAAATCAAACAGACGACCAAACCTCACACGCAACGGCTCTCCCGCCAACCACGGATCCGACCAGAAAGAAGTATCTCTCCCATCCCCCACCCGTCGCACAACATCCTCTGCAAACCAACCTCCCCCAACTCCATCACTCCCATCCCTAATCTTCACTATCTCCCTCCACCAAGATGACCCTCTCCTCCCCCCCTCGCGCAACCTGCCATCCTCCAAACCATACCAAGACTCCAACACTCGAAACCAAAGACCCCTCCGATCCACCAACATCCTCCAACACCACTTTCCAAGAAGAGCAGTGTTGAACTCCCGAAGCCTCCTGACCCCCAAACCTCCAACCTCCCTACTCGTGCAAATAGACTGCCAACTAACCCACGAAACCCCTCTAGAAGCCTCACCCTGACCCCAAAAAAATGTAATAAAATGGAATCAAGGGCAGAAATGATACCTGTGGGGGCTTTGAAAAAAGAAAGTGCATAGACAAGAAGAGAGGTCAGAACAGATTTGATCAATACCAAACGACCACCAAAAGACAAAAACCGGCTCTTCCAGCTCGCCAATCGCTGTTTGACGCGTGCCAACACGGGATCCCAAAAACCTAACCGACGCTGGTCACCCCCAATAGGAAGGCCCAGATACATAAAAGGAATCTTACCTACTTTACATCTCAGAGCACTCGCTGCCTCGACTAACCAGTAATCCGGAATATTGACCCCGACTAGCATACTCTTACGAAAATTGACTTTTAAACCGGACATCATCTCGAACAACATAGGAACAGCTCTCATCGCTCGCACATTAGCCCAACTCTTGGTTCCTAAAAGGAGAGTATCATCTGCAAACTGCAGATGAGACACCGAGGTAGTCCCATGCCCACCCACATTGTATCCTGAAAACAACTCACGCTCCGCCATCGACTTCATCAGAACATTCAACCCTTCCGCTGCCAATAAAAAGAGAAAAGGGGACAGAGGATCCCCTTGTCTTAGCCCTCTCTCAAGTGCAAACTCCTCAGTCGGACTACCATTGACTAACACAGATGCAGTCGCTGTGCAGACACACTCTTTCATCCACTTCCTCCATAAAGTCGGAAAAGTCATCCGTCTCATCACTGCATCCAAATAACCCCAATCCACAGAGTCATACGCCTTCTCGAAATCCACCTTGAAGAGCAAAACCTCTTTTTTATGTTTCCGAGCCTCATCCACGATCTCATTAGCTATAAGAATCCCATCAAGAATTTGTCGATCACGAACAAAAGCGGATTGAGACTCAGAAACGACACTCCCGATCACCATACGCAAGCGATTGGCCAAAACTTTGGCCAGAATTTTGTAAAGGCTACCCACTAGTGCTATAGGCCTAAATTCATTAAGACTCTAGGGGCTGTCCACTTTCGGGATTAAAGCGATAAAAGTAAAGTTCAAACCCTTTGATAACCGTCCATTACGATGAAACTCTGTAACAAACCTCATAATGTCCCCTTGCAATTCCCCCTAGAAATCTTTAATGAACCCAAAATTTACCCCGTCAGGACCAGGACTCTTAAAACTATCACAATCCCAGATAGCTGTCTTAACCTCTTCAACCGAGAAAGGCTTAATCAAACTATTCCCTTCAACCTAAGACAGACAACGAAACTGAAGAGATTCCACCCCCGGCCTCTCCGTATGAACACTTCTAAAATGGGAAGAAAAGTGATTGAACACCGCCTGCCTAATGGGTCCCACTGTATCCAACTGCTCCCCCTCCACCAAAATATTCTTAATTGCATTACCCCTTCGACGCTGAGCTAATATAGAGTGGAAATACCTCGAATTTGCATCCCCTTCCTTGAGCCACAACGCTCGGGACTGTTGCCACAAAATACTGGCACTCAATCTAGATAAGGAATGTATGTCCGAAGTAATCCCGTGTAACTCCTCTATCTCTACCTCTAACAAAGAAATCTCCTCCCCCTTACTGTCCAACTCCGCCATACGAGATTGCAGAGTCTCAATCCTACTAGGCAGATTATTACTATGTGCTAAGTGCCATTCTTTTAAAGCCGCTTTAATAAGCTTCAATTTTGTTTTTAGAACGTAGCCACCCCACCCATCGACCTGAAGAGCACCCCATCTTTCTTTTACAAACTCACGGTAACCAGGAGTATCGGCCCAGCATTTTAGCATCCGAGTAGGCCGCGGTCCCCAATCCTCCTCAGAAACCGTCAAAATGATAGGACAATGATCTGACAGACCTCTTAACTGAGCAGTCTGAGTGCAATTAGGCCAGGTCAGACACCACTCCTCCGAAAGCAAAAATCTATCAAGGCGACTCATCGATAACCCATCCCCCCTGTACCATGTGAATTTACGACCACTCAAAGGAAGATCAACCAGGAAGTTGTCCTCGATGAAGGCATTAAAGTGAGCGTAATCTGAGCCCACTGAGCCAGATCGCGCAGTCCGCCTTTCATCAGAATTCCTAACCGCATTGAAATCGCCACAAACACACACAGGTTGACCAGCACCCTGTTGAAGGCGAGCCGCCATCAAAGTCCACAACTCTTGTCTCGCCCCTGAATCACACGAGGCATAAACATTTGCCACACTAAAAACCTCCCCCAGCCTCTTAGTCTTACCATGGCTCCACAACACATGTCGTTGACTAAACGACGACCAAATCTCCACCTCATCTATATCCCAGATTGTCAACACACCCCCCGAAGCCCCCACCGAAGGACGAAAAGAGAAATTATGAGGGGATGAACCCCACAAACTAGACACCAACGCTGCATCACATACCTGCATCTTAATTTCCTGAAGACACACTATTTAAACAAATAAACTAATCAAGCATGCTCAATCATTCTAATATTTTTTGCAGCTCCAACAAATCAATACATATTTACTCAATTCAATTCACCTTTATTATTTTTTATTTATTTTTATTTATGCCACGATCCTACCCCTTCTCGTTTTTCTGTTGGAACTTCCAATGATGATTTGTTTGTGTTGAGTTGTATTTTCTCACCACAAACTAATTTTAAATCAATAATAATAAGTAGGCCAAGAAATTGCTTTATGTTCTTTGGCATATCTTAGTTTTGCACACTTTTTCTTTGGGATGTTAAAAATTAAATCAAGTAGTATTAATGTATTATGAAGTCACTGTGATTAAACTAGAAAATAAACTCACCACCAAGAAATAAACTGCATGTGAAGTTTACAAGTGTTCGTTGAATTTTGTACTACTGTAGTTGAAAATTAAACATTTATTGAAATTAATTACTAAAATTTACTAGTTGAAATGGTAGTTGCCACCAAAATCAATGTTACTTAACAATTTATTCAATAAATAAATGCTGTCTCAATCACATGACTTTTGAGACCACCAAGTCTTTAAATAATAAAATCACATCCACTGCATTCACAATTTCTCACATTTATGGAGTCAACATATTAATAGCCGTCCGATCTTGATATGACGATAAAAAAATAAATATATTTTTTATATCATAACTTCTAAAATACTAAACTTAAATTAGAACTATCTAATCTTGATTGAACAATTATCTACGAGTGATCGCCTAAATATGCGAATCGGCTAACAGCATCAGATTGTGACCCGCTTACCATTATGGTCAATAAAAACTCTGTTAAATAATAGCTTCATCATCAATCAACACACCTTTGACTCTCTCTTCTTCTCCAAAAATGGATCCAACCTATCCACAAATCGCCATAGATGTTCCTCCTTACCTTCGTGTACACAAAAACGGAACAGTCGAAAGATTAGCCGGCATTCATGTCGTTCCTCCAGGCATCGATCCACAAACAAACGTTATCTCCAAAGACATCACAATCATCCCAAAAACCGGTGTCACAGCAAGACTCTACTCACCCAAAAACTTCACTTCAAAAAAACTACCTTTAGTTATCTACTTTCATGGTGGTGCTTATATGATATCTTCACCCTCTGACCCACTTTACCATAACTCTCTCAACAAACTTGTAGCAGAAGCAAATATCATGGCTATTTCGGTTAATTACCGGATAGCACCGGAACATCCACTTCCAGCGGCTTACGATGATTCCTGGGAAGCAATTCAATGGATTGCTTCACAAGCTATTGAAGATGGTGAAGAAATTGATCAAGAAAACTGGTTCAAAGAAAGAGTTGACTTTAAAAAAGTTTTCTTAGCAGGTGATAGTGCTGGTGCTAACATAGGACACTACATGTCTTTAAAGTTGAATATTTTGAATCATTTGAATTTTAAGGTTTTGGGTCTTATTATGGTGAATCCTTATTTTTGGGGTAAGGAATCAATTGGTGTGGAAATAAGTGATTATGAGAGAAAGAAAATGGTTGATAAATGGTGGGAATTTGTTTGTCCTTCTGATAAAGGAAATGATGATCCTTTGATTAATCCGTTTGTGGAAGAAGCTCCTGGTCTTGAAAAAGTGGGTGTTGAAAAAGTGCTTATTACTGTTTGTGAGAAAGATATATTGAAAGAAAGAGGGAAACTTTATCATAAGAAATTGGTTAATAGTGGTTGGAAAGGAATTGCTGAGATTTATGAGACTCAAGATGAGGATCATGTGTTTCATATTTTTGATCCAGATTGTGATAAAGCTAAGAGTTTAATCAAACGTATAAGTGATTTCATCAATGAATAGTGAAGCTTTTTATGATAATAATTCAAGTATGTGTTTGTGTGTGGAACAGTGGAAGCATTATTGATTAATAATAATGAGTTGTGTTTTTATTGTGTATAATTTTGTGTCAACTCAGAGAATAGTAGATCTCCTAATTTGAGCTTCTCATGTTTTGTTCACTGTTAATTAGAGTTGTGGATTGTTCTGTTTCCAACCAATTGGTTTATGCATTTGTATAATTTGTATTTGTATAAGCTACAAATAATTGATATTAAAGCTTCATGGTTTTGGTGTTTTAACTTTATACCCAATTAACATATTCATTTAGTAGATCTAGCTACCATTAGGTCAAAATTTGTGGTGTTCACGCATTCAAAATATTGGTAACGTTTTAATAAATATCAGACAGTTCAAATTCAAACTCACTATATTTATAATTTTTGAACGATCTTATCTTAATCGAACAACCGATGACATGAATGCGCGACCAAAGCATTTCCCTTGATGCGATTTCTAGTTAAATGGCTTAGTGTTGGATGCACTATAATATTTATTCATATCTTTTAGACAATTAGACTTTACATATATAAAAAGCATGTATTAAACTATAAACTATGAATCACATTTAGTACTTGTAAAGGTTAAGCAACACTTTTATTCAAGATCATTCTTCATATAATTTAATGAACATGGGGTATTGATGTTAACTAAAGCCATGGACTAGAATACAGAAGAAAAAAACCAGGACAAAAGCTATGTTTTTAGAGTTAATGAATAACAATTACACTTTTTCTATATGCCAAATAGAGTAAAATGAATACTCTAAAAATGAAAAAATTAAATGAAATCAACAAATTGTATAAAATTACATTGAAAGTCTCGAAAATATGTTTCGAGCAAAAACTAAGAATTCACAAACAATGAACAAATGTTTCTCTATATTAAGGCTTTATTAATGTGGGGAGACGTCAACTCGCGGAGCTTCCTCTCTTGCGAAAGTATTTTAGCAAACCTGCAAAGATTAAAGCCAATAATTTACTTAGTAAAAAAAATTATGACTTGATTTGCAAAATAAAAAAGTATTAGGCATATAATCACTATAAACAAGTGCTTTAATGATTTACCTTTTGAGAGCATCTTCATTGGTTTCTCCTTTTTCAATTGGTTCAAACACACCAGTCTCTAGATTAACCTTAGATACTGGTTTCTTCAACAACTTGTCACCAATTTGGCAAAGTTTTTCTAAATTATCTTTTGTGGCAATATCAACTGAGGAATTTGTACCAGTCAATGTATCATCCTGCATTTTAATAAAGTTTATTATAGGTTAATTAATCAACTTAATTATCATTGTATATAACTTCAAAATTACAATATTTTTATATATATTGAAAATAAATACCTGTATCCTAAGGTAGTTATGTTGTGAATTAAGTGCTTGAGTGATGGTTGAAAGATGAAAATCAACCATATCTCCTGATGATTGACTAAACACATCAATTAAGGGAGTTGAGCCACCATGAGTTAACCAATCCAATAGACCCCATTTTGCTGCCATCTTTGCATTAAACTTTTGTTCATTCTTCGGTGTTCCAGTTCCTAGTGAAATTATCAAGAAACGACTATATTCCATAGGCTTGATGGCGTAAAAGTCATTATTCTGATTAATAATCTGCTTTGTTACTTCATTCACAGCGACTAGAGTCTGAAATATATCACAAAAACAAAACTAGTCAATGATATGCTTGCAAATTAAATAAACAACTAGTTAATGTTAATGAACATTTATATTACTTACCGGATTATTTGCGCAAACACCACCATCAACAAGGTTGAATTCATGTGTGTTGCCTTCTGTATCTTGGTTCTTGAAGTTGTAGCCTGGAAGATAAGTAGGTGCAGCAGAGGTACTAATGCATATGTCCGAGAGTCGAGCATCCATACAAGGAGTTTTCTTGATCTTATAAGACGAGAAAACTATTGGTTGCATTGTCTTTATATCAAATGCGGGGATCACAATATTAGTCAAGGTCTCGTGGACACGAATTTCGCCTAACTTTTCCCTCACCACACTGTGAAGGTATTTTCCATCATATTTTGGTCCTGCTAATGATCTGAACAATTTTCCCAGTGATCCCAAATGCCTGCATAAGTTCAATCGTTACAAGTTAATTACTATTATAAGCTAATGTACTCATATATACTATTATGTAATTGATCATTACATATAATTTATTTTTGTGCACGTACTTGTTTTGTGGGAAAATCTTTGGACAATGTTCTAAGTAAAAAGGTTTGATATCTTTCGCAGCAAAAAGAGGACGCTGTTTATCATTTGGAGCGCTTAACATTGCAGTTACAAGACCGCCTGTGCTTGTTCCTGTAATCACATCAAAGTAATCTGCAAGCCTTGCAGATTCCCCGTCCAATTCTTGAAGTTGTGTTTCAAGAAACTCGAGAATAGTTGCGGGTATAATGCCTCTAATGCCGCCACCATCAATGCTTAGAATAGTGACCAAGTTTCCATAGGTAGGAGGCTGAATTTGTAGTAGTGATGATTGTGTTCTTTCCATTATAGAATGAAATGTATTTGGAAATTTAATGTGTATATTTTTGGTCAGGTGGTTCTGTGGAATGCTAGAGAAATTAAGTTAAAACTTAAGAGCTTATGAATATTAGTTGGTTGCACAAATAGAATATATGTTGAAGCTAGTATTAGTTGATGCTAGATTGCATTCCTTAAAGTTGTATTTATAGAGAGATTGAAGCATAGTACGAGGAAGAGGAATGAGTATAACAATTAATGTTTGTTGACTGTGTCTCCGTCATGAGTCAAGGCTGCGTTCATGCGTTGAATATTATAATCTGTCGTCTTTGCTAGGTCCAAATTAAGATCGGTTCAGAGTAGTACTGGTAGTAATTTATACAGTACTAGTATTAATTAATGTATTTTTTTGTTTGAAAGCTCGGTTTCCGGTCAAAGGATCAGCTAATTTGAGGGGACCAATCTCACCGCCCACTTGCGGGACCCCATTTAAAGTCAGAGTTTTTGTTCTGTATGGACTAGCTCACCGAAATTGACACCAGTGGTAATCGAACATGAGACCTTGTGAAGAGCAAACTCCAAAGATACAATCCAACACCACTAGACCAATATTAATTAATGTATTATCATTATTATTTCAACAAGCCAAAATGAAATATATTAAAAACTGAGAATTTAGCACTCTTTAACACAAGCTAGAAAGAACTTCTAAACAAGTACATTAGTCAACAACCGATCAAACTAAATAACAAAAAAACTTAGCTGATACCATACAAATTAAAGGACTCGACCACCATATACGAGCTGATGTCCAATGTATTATTATTATTATTATTATTATTATTATTATATGGCAAACCAAATAGGAAACAAAGTACATTAATGAAAATTTTAGCCATAGGCCTATAACTATAACTTATTTCTACGAAGGTGAGGGAGTTCAAAAAAGAATGATCATTGGAGTATGTCACTTGAATTATAACTATATTTTAATCAACTAGTTATGACTAGTCTTGAAAAAGCTTGCGTCTGCATTTTTTGATGGCTGTAAAATTAAAAAAGTCGTCTACACAAAGTAGAATTTTGTAATTATTTAATTGTCCACTACCAAATCATAGGATGTAATCATCACACAAATTTTAGTTTTTAGAAAATTGATTCAACATGCATGTAGGTGACAAAATAGATTGGAGCCGTCAGCCCAGTTTACTATTCCAATAGTCCAATAATCTTATCAAAATTTTGAATATTTTAGAATTTTGCACATATACTAAGAAATAATAAAAATTAATAATTTTAATTATTTTTACTTTTATTTTATTGATAATGAAAAATTTTATTTAATGAATAGTAGTTTGTTATTTTTAAAAAAAGAGTTGAGATTTGAATTTATCTCTAACTAGTAAAACAAAAAGGGGATCAACGACGATAATAAAACTAGATATATTGACCTACTATCTAATAGTAATAATTTTTTTCCACAACTATTTATTTATAAGTAATTAGAATCCATTTCTAACTTTCTCTTATATTTGAATCGTCATATGGTAGAAAGAAAAAACCTAACTAATTAAAATTGCTTTGGTTTTATAATTTTAAGTTTATGTTTCTAATTCTGTAAAAAATATTTTATGATTCTAATATTTTTTGCTAAACTCATTAATTTATTATTTTTTTTGTCATGTTGCTTTATTCTTATAAATATTTTTTGATAAATCTTGAACTTTTGAATAATAATATTTTATATTTGAAAATATTGACAATCTAAGAAAAATAAATAAATAATTTGTTGGTCTAGATATTAAGAATTGTATTATGGATATGTCAGTAATGTCACAAAGAAAAATGATTTCTGGATATGCCTCAAAGTGATTTGCAATATAAATATGTTAAATATTTTCTTCGCCTTTGTTTGGTTTGAGAGAAATAGAAGAGAGATAGAGAAGAGAGAAATAAAAGTGGTGGGTCTCATGCATTTTATTTTTCTCTCCACTTTTGAAGTGAAATGAGACAAATATTTTATATTAAAAAGTCATTAATGCACAAGTAATAGTACATAGTATTTACATTTACATTAAAATAAAATAAAATGCAAGGACATTTTTGTCTCTCTTCCCTATTCCTCTCATCTTTCTTTTGTATCAATCAACACATCAAATCTACTCTATTTCTATCTTTTTAGACTCACTCTCACCTATTTTTCTCTTTTCACAACCAAACATACCTTTCAAATCGCGCAATGAATCTCCACCATCCATCAATTTCTGGCTAACAAGATGTTGTTTGTTAATGTACAAAATGCACTATATATTGGAAAGTGATACAAGTCTTTATGAAATTCAATGTGAGCTCAATAAAATATTGTTCATCCGATTAGCAAACACTTACAACAAAATTGTTCAAGTGAAATTGAAAGATATTGTCCATAAAAAAACTTTGAACTTTGATCTTTATGATAAACTGAATTCTCTTTATAAGCATAAGTTAGAAATCAAATCCTTAATCACATATTTAATAAGGACTCATCCTTATCATTTAAATCAATTTATTGTTGGTGTTATAATTGCCTTGAAATCTCAATAGAATAAAAGAAAGGAACAAAAACCATGTGAAGAAAAGCTGTAGGCGCGAGGCGGTGAAAACAGGGCACAAGGCTTGCAGGAAAAAGCTGAAGAATCTGCCTGCTGCGTTGAGCGCAATTACCAGTAAAATTGAGGGATCGATTTTGCTACTGCCTCCTGCGCTGAGCGCAAGCCTAGTTGCGCTGAGCGCGGGCGCGAGACCATATTTTTTGTTTGACAGTTTTTGGGCTGTTTTTGGTCAGATTTATTCTAGATTAAAATAGATTTGTTCCTATTTTAAAGGTATATTTTATTCTATATAAAGGGAGGTTTGGAACAAGGATTACTTGAGAGAGAAAGTTAAAAACAAGAGAGTGAGCAATGTAGCTCGGGTTTAGAGAGGCCAACACAAGACTAAGATTTAGAGAGATAATAAGATGGTTTCTCTTGGTATAATTTTAGGGTTGAGATTGAATCCTTTTTGTTTCACCTTGGGTAAACACTATATTGAGTCTCTTGACCACGGGAAGAGATTCGAGATTATGGTAGAATTAGGATGGAAGACTAATTCTTGTAACTCTCATGGAAACTCTTTGTGTAATGAACTCATTGATTATAGTGGAACGGAGAGGTGCTCTCTCCCCCAGACTAGGTCGGTTTAACTGAACTGGGTAAACAAATATATTGTGTTCTTTAGTTTTATTGTTACTGCATATTCTACTTTATTGGTTGCTTGTTATCTATTGCCCAACACATCAAATATCTTTATTGATGTGATTTTATTCAACGAATTCACAACCAGTTGGTATATCAAATTTGTCTTTAATCTTTATCGATCATTAGCTCATTTACAATATAATCTCGTAAAGTTAGCTTGTTTTATTGAGTTTGTTACGTTGTTATTGAGTTATATTTCTCAAGATAGATTTGTTGTTGTTTTTTTTGGTACAAGATTTGTTGTTAATGTAGCTAGGTTTTGAAAAAGAAAAAGGACTAGGAGAAATAATATTTACATAATGTTTATTTGTTGTTATTGAATACTTCTACGTAACTAAAAATGAAATATTTCTCTCAAGATATATATACTAGACATCAAAAAGAAAAATCCTAAACATTTTACCAAATCCAACTTGTAGCTGGTTTTTTCATAATCAGCCAAATATATTGGAAAACTACATAGCTAGTTAGACACAAGAAGTACTAAATTTTGAACATTTATCATTAAAGTTGATTTATTTGGTATAGAGAATAACATTAAATTAAATTTTTTATTAATGAATTAACAAATAAATACATACACTTTTTTCTACATCAATTGAATCCAATACAAACTCTAACTCAAATAAATAAATAAATAAATAAATACATAGACAAATAATTTTATTGAATAACAACATAGAAAATATTGAGTAATAATGTTGATTGACGTCTTTCTATCTCAAGATCTTGTTGGTGTGAGGGGATGTCAATTCTCTAAGCTTCCTCTCTTGTGAAAGTATTTTTGCGAACCTGCAAGAATTAATATTAATATTGTCATTTAACTCATTTATAAAATTTATAATTAAAAATGGTTGAATAAATTTTATTTTTAATAAATATAATTAATAAATGAAGATTAATACCTTTTGAGAGCTTCTTCATTGGTCTCTCCATGTTCAACAGCCTCACACATTCCATTTTCTAAATTAACCTTAGCTACTGTTTTCTTCAATAACCTTTCTCCAATTTGGCACAATTTATCCAAATTTTCTTTCGTTGCAATATCAACAGAAGATTCAGTTCCAGTCAATGTATCATCCTGCAATTTTATTTATTTTCAAAATTTAATAAAAAAAAATACATGCATATATTAAATTTTTAAAACTTGATTATAATGTTGCATGTAATTACTTGTATCCGAAGGTAATTTTCTTGGCAGTTAAGTGCTTCAGTAACAGTAGCGAGATGAAAATCAACCATATCTCCGGAAGATTGGCTAAAGATATCGATCAAGGGATTGGCTCCGCCGTGTGTTAGCCAATCCAATAGACCCCATTTTGCGGCCATATTTGAATCAAACTTTTGTTCATTCTTCGGTGTCCCAGTGCCCAACGAAATTATCAAAAAGCGACTATACTCCATGGGTTTGATGGCGTAGAAGTCATTATTCTCATTAATTACTTGCTTGGTTACTTCATTCACAGCTACTAAAGTCTGTACCAAAAATAAATAAAATTAATGAATAACATAGATTACAATATTGTAAAGTTTAATTTTCGAAAACAATTATTAGTAATTATGTATATACCGGATTATTTGCGCAAACACCACCATCAATGAGGTTGAATTCATGTGTGTTTCCGTCCTTGTCTTGGTTCTTGAAGTTGTAACCTGGAAGATAAGTAGGAGCAGCAGAGGTACTGATGCATATATCAGAGAGTCGAGCATCGAAGCATGGGGTTTTCTTGATCTTATAAGATGAGAAAATTATTGGTTGGGACGTCTTTATGTCGAATGCAGGGATCACAATATTAGTGAGTGTTTCATGCACGCGAATTTCTCCAAGTTTCTCTCTAACCACACTGTGAAGGTATTTTCCATCGTATTTTGGTCCTGCTAAAGCTTTGAATAATTTCCCCATGGATCCCAACATGTGCCTGCATAAGTTCATATCAATAAAAAATTTATAAGCTATCAATTACATAGACTATATTAAGCAATTTTTTGAATAACTTATGTATCTGGTATATAATATAAATCAGATAGAGATCAGAGGGAGTGTAAATTTTTTTTTCTCGCATACGTACTTTTGTTGTGGGAAAATTTTAGGACAATGTTCCAAGTAAAAGGGCTTGATATCTTTTGCGGCAAAAAGAGGACGTTGTTTATCATTTGGAGCGCTTAACATGGCAGTTACAAGACCACCTGTGCTTGTTCCTGTAATCACATCAAAGTAATCTGCAAGTCTTGCAGATTCACCGTCCAATTCTTGAAGTTGTGATTCAAGGAACTCGAGGATAGTTGCGGGAATAATGCCTCTAATACCACCACCATCAATGCTTAGAATAGTGACCAAGTTTCCATAGGTGGGAGGCTGAATTTGTAGAAGGGATGATGTTCTTTCCATTATTGATTGAAATATATTTGGAAATTAAGTTGAAGTATATATGTATGTGTGTATATATGTTTTGGTTTTGAACAAATATAGAAGTGCTAGCTAGAATATATATAATTTGGGAGTATATGAATGAGAAATATTAATGAAAGTTAGGAAGCTAGAATGTATTGAAAGTATTTGGTTTGTTGTTAATTAGATTGCATTCCTTAAAGTTGTATTTATAGTGTTTTAAGATTGCATTGCATTACAAGGGAAGAGTATGTTTATGTTCCATATTATATGGTCAATTGTAAATGTGTTGAATGCTTACTAAGTCCAAACATCAATCAAGCCACGTCCGTGTTGAATATTATTCTGCCTTTGGAATTTATTATACTAATAAATCATAATTTAGGCAAAACAAAATGGAATTTTCACTGCCCTAGACACTTCTACATGAATTTCTTACGAATAATTTCTACGAAGGTGAAGACTCACAAATGAGTGGATCATTTTTGGACAAAACAAAACTTTGGTTAAAAAGTCATATAGCAATTTGGAGTTTTCTTTGGAAAAACTTTGGTTGGCGTCTTGGCGATTAATCAAACTAAAACATATTTAATAAAAGTATATATGACCTTGATTCTTTGCATTTGGAGTATGAACTATTGGACTAATTATACTGTATAAATTTTAATTTCGGAATTTTGAAGAAGATTGCATAGGTCAAATTTTGAGTATTTTTCTTGACAAAAATTAAATTATTAGAGTTAAGGGTTGAAAAAGTTAAAGGAATTGAATTCAAACTCTTAAAGTAATTAAAATATAACATAACAATTAGTTAGTTTTAAGATAATTTTATCATAATTAGTTCTTTAATTAATATCTCAGAAATATTAGTTAACATTTTCTTTATTTTTTATAGAAGAACATTGTTCTCTTTTAAAAATTAGTCACACTTCTCTTTTTGTTTTTTTTCTCTGAAACCAACCAATTTATATATTAAATCTACTCTATTTTTACATATTTCTTTTTGATGGATTTAATTTGTATGTACCGACAGTATAAAATTATTTTACAATGTCAATTAATGACAACCATGTATTCTGCTACGTCACCCCAGTTTATCCCACTTTCTTCATATGACATGAAAGATTGGAGGTTTCTTATTGGATGACCGTGTAAAATTACTTTACACCGTCAGTGCACATCAATTAAATTCTTCTTTGTTTTTTTTGTCACACTCTTTCTCACATTTTTGTTCTTCTAAATTTCTTCTTGCAAACCAAACTAATTTCTATGGTACATTTGAATAATTCAAATGTACCGATACATGAGGTCATAAAATCAATAATTAACGATTATTTTTTAAAATTAAAACAACTACTAGTTGATTATTGTATTTTAAAAATAATAATAGCACAAAAAAAAATATATAATTTCATTGTTTATAATGATTACACTAATTATATTTTTAACATTTTTCAATAAAATAATTGAATATTGACTATTATGAAGAATAAAAAATAAAAAATATCAAAATTTATATTTTTGACAATTTTGATTAATTGTATTTGATTATTATAATGTTTTTAATGATAAAAAAATTATTTCTTTTAAAAAAATATTCATTTTATTTATTAATTAGGCACCTCAAGTACCAGTACATTAGAATTTCCCATATATCAATCCTTTATAGAGAGTGGTATATACAAATACAAGTGGTAATTATTAAGATAACTTAATACATGCTCTGACGCCCATTGATTAAATTAAAATTTGATTATTACTACTATATTACTCCAAAGGGCTGCTTTCTCATGTAGTATTGCCTAAACGAGGTGTGTCCAAAAAACTACAAGGTAGTGGTAAAATCCAAAGGGCTGCTTTCTCAATAGCTGACAATGTCCATGTTGTCACCTGTGATCATTGGCAACGTAACAAGTTAATTATTAATTATGTATCCGGGGGGCGACACTAACGCTAAGCTAAGTACAATACCGTGATTATTTTTTCTTCAAACAATCAATCTAGTGGATGCTTAATTTATTATAGATATAAACATCATGATTTTTTTTTTTGAATAAGATATAAACATCATGATTATAATTATAAAAATACCTAAGTTTATACATTCTTATGATGATTGACATTTAATTTTAAAAGAAAAAGTAGAATTGTATGATTTGAATGAATCATCATCCCCATTTATGTACCTTACCATGTTTGACACGAGACGAGAAGAACTAATGCCCATTTGCAATTTTTATTTTATTTTATTTTTTCAGTCAGTATGACATTTTTTCAGTTAGGCATGGCCAATTACTTTGGTGACTACGTGCACGTCTAAAAAATTAAAATAATATAATAACAAAATTTCACATTGTTTGGGCCTTTCACGAAATCTGTATATTCTTCGTAAAAGATGGTGGCTAGCTTCCTGCCTGGCTAGACTTGAGTTACAATCCTATGAATGTTTCTCCTTAATTTAAAATATAATGGGATGAAGTCCATTCCACGTATGCTAAAGCATTAAGATAAAGTTTTGGATTAATTAGAGTTTTTTAAGATTAATTAATTGATAATTACTTGAGAGCATATATATACATAATACATGTCAATGTTATTGATGTCATGCATGCGCGAGTGAGTTTTTTTATTTGTTTGTGATATAAAAAATTAGTAACCTTCATTGCAAGCCAATAAACTACTAGAAACTAAAACCAATTTTGATTTTAAATAATGGCATATTGTTTTGAGCAATACAATTAATAGATTTTAAATATGTCTACAGTGAAATTTCAAATACACTTATACATGTTATACCTAGTTGTCAAGTACATGGACATGGTGATTCAATGACTTGCATTGGATGTTTCCGATTACAATGCTGTGAACAAGAGGAATCAAGCACACGTATATTAGATTATTCTATGTAGAAATTTTCATTCTACAGCCCAGTGGATGGATGTTAGTTAGGCATGACAAGTTCAATTAGGTGTGTTTAAAGTGAGAAGATTGAATATATCAACCGGGTTGAGTATAATGGAAGAACAGCCCAAGGTCGATCAAACGGCCCAAGATAAAGTCTAGGAATCAAAATTCTAGGAAAAAAAGTCTTGACACTTGTTTAAGAAAATTGCTCTTCTAGTCCCTATACATTGCTTTTAGGACCCCAAAAATTAAAAAATACCACAATTTGAATTCAGAAGCGTTTGTAACATAAAATAAAAGCGTTCATAATATTTTGTATCCTACAATCCGAAATGACAGTTTTTATATTTTTTATTTATTTCGAAATACAAGTTTTGAACACCTTCAATTTCGAAAGGTAAATTTCAAATTATTTTTATATATGACAACTATCTTTTTTTTTATAAACATATGACAACTATCTGAATATTGTACTTTTATTACTGGTCTTTCAGTTGATATGAAATCAATTATTGTATCTTAGAATATCTGAAATAACAGATTTTTTATTATTATTTTGGAACGCATGATCTGAATACGCTCATCTTCGAAACACAAATTTTGAAAAGTTTTAAATATGACAGCTATAAAAAAATTGTACTTTCATTTCTAATCTTTCAGTTGATATGAAATAAGGCATTGGTTAACTTGACTTTGTTGAAACTTGACTTTGTTGAACCTGACATTGTGTGGGTTGTAATGAAAATACAATGTTCTGATAGTTGTCATGTATAAAAACATTTTGAAATTTATGTTTTTTGTTGAGCATGTTCGGAATCTGCGTTCCGACGAAATAAAAAACAAAAAATACTATCATTTTGAATTATAGGATACAAACGCTTTTGATTTCATGTCAAGTGAGGATTGATCGTTTTCATATCAAGTGAAAGTACAATTCTCTAATAGCATTAACTATCATATATAAAAACTTTTCAAAATTTGTGTTTCAAAGTTGAACATGTTAAAAACCTCCATTCCAATATAAAAAGAAATGTCATTTCAGATATCAGAATACAAAATATTACAACATGTTGTATTTTAGGATATAAACGCTTCTAAATTTAAATTGAGGATATTTTTATTTTTTTGGAAGTCTTAGAACAATATAAGAGCTGAGTAGTCCAGTGGCGGATCCAGGACAAAATGTCCGGGTGGGCAGTTTAAAAATTACTCGTATAATATATAGGAAATTATTATTCATAATAGTTAATATTGAATTTTTTAATGAAAATTGATATAAGAAATTAGCATAAATAATAAAATAGTTGGCAAAAAATATTTTTGATTCATAAAAATGTTTATTTTTGTAAGATTAAGTATATTTAAATTTAACTATTCTACTTTTAAATATCTCATGTTGAAGCCTCTTTGCATTTGTTAAAATAGATTTGTTTTTGTTAAATAAAAATAAAATAGAAAAAATTCAAAAAATGTAGGAATTGAGACTTGAACCCACACATCTATTTAACCACTACGCCACACATGCAAACTTGTTATTTTTCACACAGAGATAGATATATATGAAAACTGAGTTATTTTATTAAAATCCTTAGGGCATAATAGTAATTTCCTTTTTATCGGCGGTGGGCAGAAGTCCTGCCACCCCTATATCCGCCACTGTGAGTAGAAGAGCAATTTTTCTAGATTTAATAAGCGTGGACCTCATTTTCATAAAGCACGTGTAATTTATATTTTAAATTTTAAAAGGTTTTCATATTAAAGGGTTAAATATGTTTTTTATCAAAAAAAAAATATATGTTTTTGGTGTTAATAAAGTTACAAAATTTTATTTTTAGTTCTTATAAAAAAGGTTGCATGTTTTCGTCTCTATAAAATTTTTATCCATGCAATTTAGTCTCTGCAGTTTTTCAAAATTTTAAAATTTGTTTAATAATCATTAAACTTTAAAATTTTTAAACATTTTTTTAGATACATGTTTAAATTACTATAAAAAGTTTCTTAACAAAAATTTAGAGCTTTTAAAAATGAAAATAATTAAATATGAAATTTTCAAATTTTAAAAATTAAAGATAAAAGTAATCTAAATCTCGATTTACAAATCAAATTTTTAAGGTTTTTTTTGAGAAACTTTTTATAATATTCTAAACATGTCTACGAAAAAATTATTCAAAAATACATATTGGTTTAATAGTAGGAATTAAAACTACATGCATAATAATTTTATAGAGACTCAAATGTGTGAAAAAAAATTTAGACAGACTAAAAATAAAAAGTTTAAATGTTTATGAGAGATCAAAAATATATTTAACTCCACATTAAAAATTATGTTAGGCCTCTAAATATTGGGTTGCTCCTTAATTGGGCTTCATGCCTTTAAGTCCATTATAATAGTATGTAGTGTTTTCACACACTTAAAAAAAAATGCTATTAACATTATTTTTTTAACACTTTTTAATACCTTTTTGATTGGTTAAAATTCATGTGGATCTCTCTATTTTATGTAGATCTATTTTTAAAGTGAATGATCCACATGAATTTCAACCAATTAAAAAATGTAAAGAAAAATTAGTGTTGCTAGCACGTCTCTAAAAATAGACTAAACATTAAAAATTGTACCAAAAATGACAACATTAAAAAGGAAAATTCTAACCATTTATCATATCCATCCAACTTAATATGTAAATAGAAGAACATTGAATTAAATAATATTTTCATGAATTAATGAACAAACAAGCACACTTTATTTATTTATTTATTACAAGCACAATTTTTCTTTAACATCAAATTGAATATAATGTAAAAATTCACATCAAAATAAATGAAATAAACAAATACTACATCCGTTCCTTATTATAAGAGATAAATGTACTTTTTAGATTCATTAAAAAACGATGTATCTGGTCTATTAATGAATCCAAATACATCTATTTTTTAATAAATCAAAAAAATATATTTGTCTCTTATAATAAAGAACGGATGCAGTAATAACATAGAAAGTCACAAAATTAGCTTAACGAAAGAAAATAAGCATTGTTCAAAAATAACAAGTTGATGTCTCTTTATATTAAGATCTTATTATAGTGTTGCGGGAATGTCAATTCTCGAATCCTCTTCTCTTGTGAAAGTAATTTTGCGAACCTACAAAAAATAATGACGATATTTAACTCATGAATTAATATATGCCCACATAAAATGGTAAAAGTTTTTTCTTATTAACATAAGTGATTCAAAAAACATCATACTATCATATATATATATAAATAGAATAATGTAACAACTAATACCTTATGAGAGCTTCTTGGTTGGTCTCCCCATTTCCAATAGGGTCAAGTACACCGGTCTCTAAATTGACCTTAGAAACCGGTTTTTTCAATAACCTTTCTCCAATTTGACACAATTTATCTAAATTCTTTTTTGTGGCAATATCAACTGAAGAGGTTGTACCCGTCAATGTATCATCCTACATTTTTATATAATTCAAAAATTAATAGATGGACATGCTTTTATATATGTGTTTTTGGAGCACATGTTAACATCTGCCTATTATTTTTACCTGTATTCGAAGATAGTTATCTCGACAGTTAAGTGCTTGAGTGACAGTAGCAAGATGAAAATCAATCATATCACCGGAGGATTGGCTAAAGATATCAATTATGGGATTTGAGCCGTCGTGAGTTAACCAATCCAATAGACCCCATTTTGCTGCCATTTTTGAATCAAACTTTTGTTCTTTTTGAGGTGTCCCAGTGCCTAATGAGATTATGAGAAAACGACTATATTCCATTGGTTTGATAGCATAGAAATCATTATTTTGATTTATTATCTCTTTGGTTACTTCATTCACGGTTACTAAAGTCTGAAACAATATCAATTATCACCAAAAACAAATAAAACAATCAATGACATTTTAAATGTTTCATTTAAAAATAAAAAAAAATAAAAAAAATATAGATAACAAGTACTCGTATAGTATTTACCGGATTATTCGCACAAACACCACCATCAATGAGGTTAAATACATGCATGTTCCCTTCAGTGTCTTGGTTCTTGAAGTTATAACTAGGAAGATAAGTAGGAGCAGCTGAGGTACCAATGCATATGTCAGAGAGTCGAGCATTCAAGCAAGGGGTTCTCTTAATTTGATAAGAAGAGAAAATGACTGGTCGTAATGTCTTTATGTCAAATGTGGGAATCACAATATTTGTGAGTGTATCATGCACCTGAATTTTTCCAAGCATCTCTCTCACCAAATTTTGAAGGTATTTCCCGTTGTATTTTGGTCCGGTTAATAATTTGAACAATTTACCCGCCGATCCAAATTTTCTGCATAAGTATCAGATATATCAGTTATTCAATAAAATTAAAAAAAATATACAAACGGTATAGTTGAACATATAATTAAACAATTGTTTTTAGAATATTTTTTTTATTGATTTTACATAATACATGGACGGTTTGAACGTACTTCTGTTGTGGAAAAATCTTTGGACAGTGTTCCAAGTAAAAGGGTTTGATATCCTTAGCAGCAAATAGAGGACATTGGTTATTATCTGGAGCACTTAACATTGCAGTTACAAGACCACCTGTACTTGTTCCTGTAATCACATCAAAGTAATATGCTAGCCTCGCAGTTTCACCGTCCAATTCTTGAAGTTGCGATTCAAGGAACTCGAGTATAGTTGCGGGTATAATGCCTCTAATACCGCCACCATCAATGCTTAGAATTGTCACCAAGTTTCCATAGGTGGGAGGTGGAATTTGTAGAATTGATGATTGTGTTCTCAACATTGTTCACTGAAAAATATTTGGAAATTAAGTTGAAGTTTATATATGTATGAATGAAGCTAGGAATATAATAGAGTATTTAGTTGCACTTGCACAAATAGAAATATTGATGAAAGCAAACTAGAATATATTCAAAGAATTTTAGTTGGTTGTTAGATTGCATCCCCAAAGTTCTATTATATATAGGATTTTTAGATCAGTGCTGCTATATGTACCGAAATTTCTAGTCCCGAATTTTCCCCGAATGCATATGTGGCAATAGCATGATGTTTTCCTTATATATTTAGAACGTGAGCACATGATGTGTGGTCCCTTTTATAACATATAAAACAATTAATTAATAAAAACCATCACCAGTAATTAATTTTGCCGCCACAAAGTGCTAATACCCACTAAATTTTAACCTAAAGGACCCACTATTATTTCCAAGCAGTTATTCATTGTTCTTAATTTTTATGCATGAAGTTGTGATCTTAAAGAAGAAAAAAACTTGATTCAAAGAAGGCTAACATCACATTCAGTAGAAAACTTTATCAAGTAAGTTTATTTCTTTTAATAAAGTCATCATTCATGGTTCATCAAATTGTATTATGCAATGAATTAATTCTATTTAAATTTCTATTTAAAAATCCTTGAAATACATTGACGGTAATGAATTCATTGAATGAAATCAATCATGATTTTAAAATTTAATATCAATTAGTCCAGGTGATACTAGTTGTGTTTGTTAAGAGAGGGTTTGGGATCTTGCTTTACTTTTTTTGGTCCCTGTGGTGTAATGTTGTGTGATGTGCTTTGTGTGTTGTTCGCTGGTTTATGTTTCCTGTGTTGATTTAGCCCTTTTACCTCTTATAATGGAGCTAGTATTAATAAAATTTTGCCATATTCAAAAAAAAAAACAATTAGGCCAAATTTCTATTTAAATTTTAAATTCCATGATGTTCCTATATCACTTATATTTTTAGACAACTAACATAAGATTTTTTTCTTCTTCTTTAATTTATCGCATTAGTGGAAGAAGTAGTTGTATCTTCTGAGGAAATCAACGAAGAAAATAATAAATGTGATGGTAGTTTAGAAGCAAATATTGTTCATGAAGATGAAAACCCTCATGTTGGAATGATATTTAGCTCTAAAGATGAACTTACAGAGTATTATAAGGGATATGGTCAGTCTATAGGTTTTGGAGTTACTAAACGTAGTAGCAAAAAAGAAGATGATGGTAAAATATATTTTACTCTAGCATGTAGCCGTGGATCAAAGTATGTGAGCAAATCAAAGAATCTTTTGAAGCCAAATCCTATAACAAAATCTCAGTGTAAGGCTAGAATTAATGCACATATATGTTTAGATGGAACCGTTACTATTTCAAAAGTTGTTCTTGAGCATAATCATGACTTAAGCCCTACGAAAGCACGCTATTTTAGAAGTAGTAAGAATTTGGAGGCTCATTCAAAAAGGAGGTTAGAACTTAATGATCGAGCTGGAATAAATGTAGGTCGAAATTTTCGATCTTTGGTCGTTGAAGCGAATGGATATGAGAATCTGACATTTGGTGAAAAGGATTGTAGAAACTACATCGATAAAGTAAGGAGACTACGACTTGGGATTGGAGATGCTGATGCGATTCAAAGCTATTTTGTCAGAATGCAAAAGCAAAATAACCAATTCTACTATGTAATAGACATTGATGATGATGGTCGTCTGCGAAATGTATTTTGGGCAGATGCGAGATGTAGGGCTGCATATGAGTATTTTGGTGATGTTATAACATTCGACACTACTTATTTAACAAATAAATATGACATGCCATTTGCCCCTTTTGTTGGAGTAAATCATCATGGCCAATCTGTGTTGTTGGGTTGTGCTTTATTATCGAATGAGGATACAAAGACATTTACTTGGTTATTCACAACATGGCTAGAGTGCATGCATGGCCGTTCTCCAAATGCCATAATTACTGATCAAGACAAAGCCATGAAAAGTGCAATTCGGGTTGTTTTTCCTAAAGCTCGTCATCGATGGTGTTTGTGGCATATAATGAAAAAAGTTCCAGAAAAATTAGGTAGACACTCTGATTATGAGTCTATCAAAGAACTATTGCATGATGCTGTATATGATTCTTTGAGTAAAAGTGATTTCGTGGAAAAGTGGGAAAAGATGATTAAAGATTTTGATCTTCAAGATAATGAATGGTTGAAGGGAATATTTGATGAAAGAAGTCGATGGGTTCCTGTATATGTGAGAGACACATTTTGGGCGGGAATGTCAACAACACAGAGAAGTGAAAGTATGAATGCATTTTTTGATGGATATGTAAATTCAAAGACAACATTGAAGCAATTTGTTGAACAATATGACAATGCATTGAGAGACAAAATTGAAAAGGAAAATTTGGCCGATTTTGGTTCATTCAATACATTGATAGCTTGTGTAAGTCATTTTGGCTTTGAGTCTCAATTCCAGAAAGCATTCACTAATGCCAAATTTCAAGAATTTCAAGTGGAAATTGCTTCTATGATTTACTGTCATGCTTGGTTTGATAGATTGGATGAAATGAATTCTATATATATTGTTGTAGAAAGCAAGAAAAATTTTTACAAAATGAAATACATAATGTTTGAGGTATCCTTCAATGAAGTAGACTTTGAGTTACAATGCATGTGTTGTTTATTTCAATTCAAAGGTATTTTATGTAGACACATCCTTTGTGTGCTTAAGCTAACGGGGAAAACAGAGTCATTGCCATCTGATTATATTTTCTCACAGTGGAGGAAGGATATAAGGCGAAGACATACACTTATTAAATGCAGTTTTGATCATTTAGCTGGAAATGTTGAATTGCAAAGAGTTGATAAAGCTTGTAATGCATTTTATGAAGTTGCTTCTATGGTGATAAATACTGATCATGATTTGTTAAAAATGATGAATCGGATTAAGGAAATAAAAATTGAGTTTACCTCTAAAGAAATAGCCCCTGACATTAGAGAAGAAGATGGTTCTGTTAGAAATCAAGTGACTAAAATTCTCGACCCTAAAGTAACTCGAAGTAAAGGACGTCCTCCTTCAAAAAGGAAGTCTTCTAAAGTTGATCAAATTGTGAAGAAACTTGCACGAAAGAGGGTCCAGAAAAAAGTCAAAAAAGTGGAAACCAACAAGGTCAAAAAGAGGTAATTTTATATTTGTGTACATCTAGAGTAATCATTTATAGTAAAAAAAAAAGTATTAATTTGATTTTCAAAATTTGATGGCAGAACCTATGTGCATCTAGAGTACAAGATAGTGTTCAAGTAATCGATGGAATTGGCACACAAGAGAGCATTCAAGTAAGTGAAATTTATTGCTTTTATTATCAACTTTTGTTTTAAACAATCAATGAAACATAATATACTAATTATCTATACTTGTTACATATATATTTTTAGTGTGAACGAAGTAGTGTTGGGTGGAATGGACAAGGTGGTGTAAGTAATTTAGCTCCCTTCAATCCAAACTCAATACCTAATGGTGAAGTAAATCAGGTACAAGCATGAAACTAGTGTTCTTTAGTTACCTGCATCATTTATATTATGGTGTCTAACAAGTATACTTAATGTTATTTAGGTTCCATTTCATTCTCAAATTTTAAATCATGGTGTTTCCTATTTTGAATTGTTACAGGTAATCTTTATAGTCACAATTTTTTTTTAATTACCTATTATGATATAAAGTATCAATTTTGTCAATATGTTTTTTTTTTAGGCACAAGCACAACACCATGTGAATGATCCGTCATCGTCAACAACACGCGAAGAGAGATGAAGGAAATGTTTTGTCATTTTGATATTAGTTAGAACTTAGAAGTAGAGCATTGTTTTTGAACTTTTAACTTTCTACCTTTAGGCTTAGCATAGGATTGCTTTTGAACTATTACATTTAAATTTATTTGTTACCTGTTGAAGGCAATATATTTCATATTTATTTAAGCAGAATACCAATGCATGGTCATTTATCTTTATACTTGTTTGCTAATTCTTGAAAGAAGTAGATTTTAAACTTAAGTGAAGAAACTAGAAAATGATATAGCAGTATACAAAAATATAGCAGTATACAACAAAAACTATAGGCTTAGTCAAAATTCAAATGTTTAGCATCATGAAATCAACAATGTCTCATAGTCTGATATTTTAATTAGAAGATATATACCAAAGCTAAGCACAAACAATTAAAATTTTCAATATTTAACATGATAAAATTAACAATGAAGGGAACACATGGATGGACAACTTGCAACTGCATATATGTTCAAGAGGCCATAACTCACAATAAAGTAAAAGCATCTGTAACCAAAATTGACAGAACAAGACTAACAAGACTAAAGATCATCCTGAACCACTAATTAGAACACTGCCATATCTATTTTTTTTGAACTGCAAAAGAATTTTATTAATAGGCCAAAGTGGAGTACAAGTAGTACACCACTAGCCAAAAAGAACAGGAAACATAGTTACAAACAGGTTACAAATCAAAAGGCCTTAATAACATGCCTACTCAAGAGCTTAACCAAATCCCACACAACATAGCCCCGTCCCCTTACAACAACACATGAAAACATATAAGCCACCTAAAAGACAAGTAATGAGGCCAATGTTGCACTACACCAGAACATCAATAGCATGGCAGCAGCATCACGCACAAAGAATGCTGGCATTTACATCAAAGCCAGCTGCAGACGACCAACCGAGACTAAAACTGCCATATCTATGCATATGCAATACTCCCTATCCAACCAGGACTCAAGTGACATTGCAAGAGATCACAACATTAACTATATACAACTGTACTGCTACTTCAGGCAGCAGCAGAAGTTGCACTAATACTAGACAAACTTCATCCCTCTTTGAAGCATTTCATCAAACAACTTCTCTGCTAAATCAATCTGACTGCAAAATTTTGAAACAAGTGAACTCTTCTGCTTAATGAAGATGGACGAATAGAGACACACAGTGAAGTCGAGACAAAGCATGAGTTGACGGCGGCCGTGGGACAATATCTATGGAGATAACCAAGGCTGAGATTTGCTTCGGAGTGGCGGCGGGAGTGTTTTCCACGCGAGAACGATATAGATGCAACTTACCAATTCAATTCAATTAGCAGTACAAAATTACTCAATTTGCACAGATGAATATGAAGGAAGACAAAGGAACGACGGCGGCGAACAACAGCAAAGGAATGTCGACAACAAACAAAGGCAGATGAACGACGGTGGCAAAAGAACGATGAGCAACAAGCCGACAACAAAGGAACGACGGTGACAAAGCAAAGGAACGAGGAGACAGCCGCACACAATGGAGATGGGGGAAACAAATAGATAGGGATGAATTGAACAGAGCGACTGTCATTCTGAAAACAAATAGATAGGGATGAATTGAACGCGCTATACTTTGGAGTTGGTTTGGGAAAATTAATTCCACATTGACACGTCATTTCGGGAGACGTTCGGTACTAGTTTTATCGGGACATCTAGCATTTTCCTTTTTAGATTCCATATAAGGAATGATCATAAGGTAATAGTGTCGAATGCTTAGCAAATGCCAGCAGCAATATAATCAAAGCCACGTCCGCATTGGATTTATGCCATTCCAAAAAGGAATAATTAGTGCCCTAGCTGACTTTTGGGGTTCAAAAATGATTGATCTATTTTTTAGACTTAAAAAAAAAAAAAATTGTCAATTTGATATTTTAAATTAAAAAATCATAGCAATTTGGAGTTTGCTTGAAAAAACCTGCCTTGTCTTTTGAGTGGCGGTTAAATTAAAAAAATTATAAAAAGTTAGTCATGATATCTTCACAGTCAATATATAACCACATCGACGATTATTGGCCAAGATCATACATTTAGTTAGATATTAGTCCAAACGTTTGGATTTTAAAAAAAATAAAATAATAATCAAAATGCATATTTGTGAATTGCTTGATCTGAATTCATCAATATACTGTTTTTTGTGAATTATCAATGTATTGATTGAACATGTGAATGTATAGATATGTCACAATTTTAAATATAAATCGTTTAATTTAGACATCCATATAAAATTGTGCATTATTTAATTATTTCTTATTTTTTGTATTCTTTTTCTTTTTGTGTGTGTAACTCTTGTGACCATTTAATACCATCTCGATAGAAAATTCATTATCAATTTTATATGTAAAATAAACAGAGCAGAGTGAAATGCAAGGAATAAAATGAAGTAGAGCGGAACGGAACAAAAACGACATTCTTTATTTGTTTAAATTTAGATATTTTAATCTTAAATTTTCATCTCATTGTATACACCTTAAATTGAAAGATTGAAATATTGAAGGATGGTATGAATAGAATGGGTAATATTGCAGTGTGTTCCATTCCATTCCACTCCACTCATTTTTTAAAAACCCAAGCAATATAATCTTACTCGGTTACTCCTTACCACATCATTATCTTTTTAGAAAATTCATTATCAATTTTAAATTAAAACAACATCAACGGTAAAAATGAAATCTAGGTAGGTATCACTTCTTGTCCTGTGTCAATTCATAGAGAGCAAAGTTATTTCTAAATTGATTAAAGAACATGTTCTGTTTGGATAGTTTAAAATAAACAAAGCAGAGTGAAATACAACGGAATAAAATGGAGTGGAGCGAAGTGGAATGGAACAAAAATCACATTTCTTATTTGTTTAGATATTTTAATCTTAAATTTTCATCTCATTGCATATATACACTTCAAATTGGGGATTGAAATATTGAAGGATTAGATGGTATGAATGGAATGGGTAATGTTGCATTGTGTTCCATTCCACTCCGTTCAATTTTTAGAAAACCAAACAATGTAATCTTACTCCTTATCACTTCATTCCATTTTATTCTATTACATTCCATCAATTCAAACACAGTCTAAAAATATTCTAAACAAAATTATAAATTAGAAATCCTAATATCTTATTTTAAATCAAAAATATATTTAATTCTCACATTCTACATTAGGCGACCCACTATTAACTCATTCTATATTTCGGATGGATTGGGTGCATGGATGTCCATTAATCTTATTTATAAGCCAATAAATGACTGTATGAATGTTCACCAAAAAAAAATAACTGTATGATGAATGGATCACAAATCTGATGGAAAATGCTAATATATAAGAGGTAAGATGAAAGTGATTTGAATGTTTTAGTCGATATAGTAATAGGGAACTGTAATATTAACAGAAATATTCTTGCTTTGATTCGGCACATTCATATGACTTTAAGAATATAAATTGACAAATTCAAATCAATAATTCATGGCATCGATCAAAAGAACAAATCAGTTGATTGACTAGTTAATTTTTGTTTTAATTTGAATTCTTTCAATTTGTATGTAATATTGGAGATGGAAACTCCTCCTAAAGAGCACTAAAATCTTCTTTTTGATAATGTTTCGAGCGCTTGCATCCTTCAAAATGTTCATTTAGTTTCTTAATTTTCTCTTTTTTGGAGGCTTTGCCCTCTATCTTTATAAAAAAAATGACGGCTGTTTAAGCATATGAAGGCCAAGACAAAGTCCATGTTGTGACATATGTGATCATTGGCAATGAGTTAATTAATTAGATTTATTATAGTTACACTCCATGATTACAACTAGCAGTTTCAAAACCGTACACTATGTAATCAAAATTAGTCGGTCTAGTGTAATTTGTGTTAAATTTAGTATGAAGAACTGCGGTTCGATTTTTATAACTGTGTTTAAGAGACGACCAAAATCACTTTATATTAGAAGTTACTTTGAATCAAATTAGTCGGTTTAATAGATCGGATACTGATGATAAAATAAAAAACAAAACAAAAAAACTGTACACTAAGTAAAATGAATTCAAAGAATTCTACGTCAAATGTGTTAATCAGGCTCGTATCGAGCTTCTCTGCCTCCTTCCTTAACAATCCTTTTGTTTGCTATCTTTAACTTTTAGGTGTTTCTTTTTTGGTTTCATCGTTTTTTATCACATTGTTGGGCTTTTCACGAATCGATCTTCTACGTCAATTATGTTTGTTTCCGGTAATTAATAAATTAGATTAAGAGCAAGCATTCTACCAAAAAAGAAAACAAAAAATTAAGAGCAAGCACGCGTATATATGTCAGATTGTGTTATGTAGAAACTTTCATTGCATGGATATGAAAGCTAGCTGGGCAAGACAAGTTCAATTACGTGTGTTAAGTATTTGTTTGTATTATAATAATAAAATCCAGTGAGATCAGGAATCGGTGAATTGGACAGTTCGGTTAGCATGTAGAACAATTATGGTTGAAAGTGACTCTAATCTCTATGGTTAATACCGTGTGTCATTAGTTTTCTTAGATGGTGTTGTCATTGCGTGGTTAATGTCGGCGCAGCGGAATTTGAGCCACAAAAATCAAGCACACACACAGACACACACACAGAGAAGGTTATTGTGAAAAATGTAAAGAATTCTGCTTTACTTCCACTAGAGGAAATCTAGTGTTAAACAAGCCTGGTGACAAATTGTGATGTTTTGTGATATACTTCATTTGGTGGAAGTGTAGTTATATACTAGTTAATTGCTTCTCACATAAGCAACTATAACTACCTAAGACAAAACAAATTTTCACAATTTCTAGGTAGTTAACAACAACTAACTACCTCTAACTAACTTCTAACTTCTAAATGATTAGAATTATACAACTTTTAACAGTGTGTAATTAATTTTTCTTATATATTTGATTTTCTGACCGTTTCTAAATATGTTGAGATTTGCACGATTCTATTTGAATCTCTGGAAATTTTCAAATATGTTGAGATTTGCAGATTTTTTTTTATCTGGTTGACCTCTACCGCATCGGTGTTGACTATTTGGAGACGGACCGAGAGCTGAGATATATCTGCTTAAGTTTTTATTCTACCGTTGTTCCATCAACTTTTGACTCATGAAGTTGCTTGTTAGATTCTGATGATAGGCCGATCACTTTTGATTCGAGATTGGAAGTTAGCGTTTAATGAAAAAAAATTGGTCGGGTTGATGTCTTCTTTGGTGGTTTGGAAGTTAATGAGTGTCTTTCTTAGAATAAAATTAGAAATAGACCTCTTTTAGGTGGTGTATGTTTTGGTATTGTTCACTGATATTCTCTTATACGGCGTTTTTGTTTTGTAGTCCTCTTTTACAAGTCTTTGTTCATCTTATGCAGAGACCTATTTATAATTATTAACCCAAATGGTACCCCTACTTTAGTTTGTCTTATTCGTTAGCTTATGAGCCTTGATTGGCATATTCAAATCAAGCATGTTTGTCATCAAGATAACCAATGCGCTGATTGAATTGCAAATTTTAGTCTTAATTGAAATTATTTCAATGTTCATTTGCTTGAAATCTTGAATCTATTCTTAGAAAATTTCAGAAGTATCTTATTTAATACTATCTCGATTTGTCCCTAATTATAAGACCTTCTTTATAAAATTCTCTATCTTTTTATAAGATTTTGTTTTAATTTTCAACTACATTTATTATTCTGTAAAAAAAAAAAATCGGATTTTAGGTATCTCCACGTTAGGGATTAGTGATTTTTATTTTATTTTTACAATGTGAATCCTTTTGATTTATCATCATATTTTTTAGATTTTATCTTGTGTGAATTAAAGTACATGCACCGTACACGATAAGTGTATTGACGGTAGATTAAAACGTTTTTCAAGGTTGAAGATTTTTCAAGTTGGCCTTATATTGTGCTGTGTGACGAGAGAAAATTTTTATTCAAAACCAAATCTTAATGTTATTAACTTATTATCTTGAATATGAGAAGCTCATGATCAATGGAGTGATGGACAAACCAAGACAATTTCCGAGTTGAATTTAAATTATTTTTTGTGTGTGAATAAAACGGGGTTAACCATGCAAGAGAAACAGATAATATAAAAAGAATTTAATATCCCTTGAAAAGACTATAGAACTAATATCGGCCAATAAAAAAGAATAATTTAAATCAAGTTATGTGTGATTGTTATTTTTTATTTTTTTATAAGAGAAGGAATGTGTGGTTGTTATTTTAACTCGTAGGAGTTTACAATTTTCATATTTTTCTAATCTTTATTAGACTTTTTATGAGAGAGACCGTGTACAATTGTTAATATTTTAACTAATTAGTAGAGTTGGATACACATATATTTATGGTTAACTTTTAAAATTGTTCTCATCAAAAAATTAAAAATGTGATCAAGATTTTTTTTTTTGATAAAAAAATGGTTAACTAATGTGTATCTTTTAAGTGTCTTTCTTTGATTATTCACATAAAATAATCATAATTATAAATGTTTTTTTAATTTAAATTCATAATTATTATAAATTTTGAATCACTTTTACTTTTTCTTTTTATTTGCAATAGAGCATACGATCAAATTTAGAATCTCAAACATATTACTCAAACTCTTAACCACTAGACTAAACTTAGCCAATAACTTAATTTAAAATCACTTTTTCAACCCGACGAGTGGAGCAAAAGTTTAATAGCAACAGAAACAATTAAGCAATTCAAACAATAATAATTCTAACAATCTAAGTGTAAGATAAAATCAACCAAGTAAGCAACAAGAAATGGTAAAGAGAAACAAAATACACAAAAGATTTGTTATATAATTCGACTCAACAACGATGTCTAGGAGAAAGATCCACTACTCCAACAATATTAACAAAAGATCAAATAAGTTATAAAAAAAAATAACTCCAAAAGTTCACGAAGAACAATCGATCTCTACTCATTAAATGTCTTCCCTTGTTATCTTGAATAACAAGAGATTCAACAAAACACAAAGAAATTGCTCACGGTTGCTATCCAAGAGCAATACCCAATTTTTTTTCCTCTTCGCTCAAGAAAAAGTTCAATGAATAATAAATCTCACTCGATCTCAAGATGTATTTTTCAAACTTAGATCTATCCCAAATAACATTCGATTAAGCACTAGATATTGATCATCCAATGACTCTCTCTGACTCCAAAAACTTCAAGATCTATCAAAAAATGCAACACATGATGTCAAACGCCAGTTGTGCCCCGGGAGACTTTTATGCACCTAGCGCAGACTACAATGCTTCACTCAATTAGTCTATAATTGCAACGCGCAATGTATATAATATAATCGTAAACTATATATATATATATATATATATATACCTTTAAAACAACTTCGGTCTGCCCCAGGGCTCTGCCCTGTGCCTCGCGCAACCAGGGAACATAAAGTAGCCTCCCTAAAAATTGACTTTTTTTGAGATTTTAAGGCACACAACAACAACAATTTTTTTAAAATTTGTTAAAATCATATAAATGTGAATTTTATGCAAAGAAAATATGAAAAGTACTTGCAAAAGTGTACCTAAGTTTCCTCCTTCAATTCAGAACGCACTTATTTTTCAAATGTTTCTTCAACCCACTCCAATCTTGCCGTCAATCGCAGCACTTTTATACTCTATACTTCGACAGCGAAATAAATAAAATTTTGATCAAAATTTATTTCAACTTATACACGTATTTATTAGTTAGACATTTTAAAGTTGCAACTTATACACATATCAATACATGCAATAAAAAAAGGAAATAGACATATACCTTATTTCAATTTATGGGCATGTTTATACAAGGCTATATAGTATTAATTTGATTTGTTTAAAAACGTAAATAGATATATACCTTATGACCCCTTCTCACGCCTTGCATCTCTCAAACTTTGAAATTTGAAACAGAATTTGTGAAACTAAATGCCCTTCAATATTGTTTGGATCTTTGTTCTAATTTTCTTTATGGAGATCTTAGATGGAAACCAAAGTAAGCTCTGGAGATCTCTCTTTGTTATTGTTAATATTGCATGCACTTTGGTAACTATGCTTACATTTAATTCTTTAATTTGAGACTTACATTGGTATAATTCATGTTGTTACAGGACACAGATATAAAATCAACAAAGAAATTTCCATTAACATTGAGGTTGATAGTTGTAACTATCGCAGTGGTTTGTGTAATATACATTTGCTCGATTTGTTTAGAGCTAAAAGGTATAAGGACACATTCAAGATTGTTAGGAATCAGTGTCTTAAAGCAACCATGTCCTCCTCCTCCTCATGTCCAAGAATGGGAACTTCCCTACTTGCATTATCCAGAACCCAAAACCTATAGCAGGTATATAATTATATCATGTTTTGTTCTACTCATTATTTTTCTTTATTTTATATCAATAACTAATTTTCTTTTATCAAATTAGTTATTTTTGTACCTTAATTTTCTTTTTTAATAAACAACGCATATAGTTTTGTTATTTTTGTACCTTCAATTATTCTTTTATCAAATTATATGTCTCTATCTCTATGTATGCTAGTCATTATGTGAGTTTCTTTTAAAAATATATATAATATTTACATTATGCGGATTTTTTTTGGTACTAACTCTTTGGTTTCTAAAGGAAGGGTAGTTCTAGTAGTATAGAGTTCGGTCGCGAGACAAGTAAAGTCTAGCTAAAAAATTGTTCCACCCAAAAAATCGAACTCAAGTTATTTTAAAATTTATCATTTGATTTTTTTTTTGACGAAAAATTTATCATTTGATGAAATTTATTAACCACTTGAGTCTAATATCTTAATTTAAATTATGGCGGATATAATTCATACTTAAAATCTAAAAAAAATTACATTGCCAATATTTAATTATAATCATTGAAAGTATTTGACTTTTATCATATCTAACTTAAGAGTCATAAAAATGATGATGCATTTGACAATGTAATAAGTGTGATAAAATGGATACTCTTAGACTGTAATAGATCAATCAAAACAATTTACTGGAAAAAAAATAAACATTTTGTTTTAATTTAAAAAAAAACTTGTTCAGTTTTATGTTCTTAAAAAAAGTGATTCATTATTTAATTTATACAAAAAAAAAAGATTTATTGAAATTTAGAAAAGTTTGATTGGATTAAATCAGATTCATTGGAGTTCCCATATATGTTTAGCTATGTTGGTAGAGATATCATATTTTATATGTAATCATTAGAACTTTCATTTTGATTGTTTTAAGGCAACATTTTTGAGTATCATTTTCGTGCTTGTATGTACGTGAAATTTTGGTATTAGTCCCTATATCGATTTTTTTTAAATAAGTCTCAGAATCAACTAAATATTTTGCTTTTGGTTTCTAAAGCTAAAATCCACAGGAAAATTTGTAAGTTTCTTGTAGATTTTCTTACGAATTTTTCTGTGAATTTTATCTTTAAGGACCAAAAGCAAAAAGTTTGGTTGATTTAGAGACTTATTTAGAAAAAAATCGATACATACATTAAAACCAAAATTCCGCGTATATACAGGGACGAAATTGATACCTAAGCCTTTATTTTATGAGGAGAGATCCGTTGACTCCAGGAGTAACTCTGAGATGAGTTACTCCGCTTAATATCTCATTATTCACGATGAATTTCACCAATAAAACCGTTGATTATCATCATTATATATCAAGGATCAAATACACACATTTTTATATAAATTCGAAATTCGTAGCTATGTCATCTAAGCATTGACATTTACTTTATTTTTTAAAAATTTATTATACGTTCATTTTTGAAATAACTTAATGATGTATCAAATAATTTTAGAATTTCATAAAAACTTGTAGAGTTCATCTATTCAATAAGAACTTTTAATTGGACGGTTGGATTGGTAAAATTCATCGTGAATAATGAGATATTAAGCGGAGTAATTCATCTCAGAATTACTCCTGGAGTCAACGGATCCCTCCTCTTATTGTATTGTTGAATGATGCTTAATAAATAAATTGAATTGTCACCCTCTAATTATAAGTACACTAACTAACCGTGCATCAAAATAATATTCTAATATGATTGATGAATTTACAGAGAGGAGTGTAGTTGCAATCCTGTTCGGTATTTTTGCATTGTGTCAATGCAAAGATCTGGGAGTGGTTGGTTTGAGACGTTTTTGAACAGTCATATTAATGTAAGCTCCAATGGAGAAATATTTTCTGTTGGCAAAAGAAGGGAAAATGTTTCTGTAATTTTGAAGACAATAGATGAAGTTTATAATCTTGATTGGTTCACAAGTGCTTCCAAGAATGAGTGTTCTGCTGCTATTGGCTTCAAGTGGATGCTTAATCAGGTATGCATCATATTATTAAGTATGTGTTTGATTCAAGTTGCTACTTAGTAAAAATTTAGAATTAAAAGAGGTAGATTTCATGTAAGGTTTAAAAGAGTATTCACCAACTTTATTGATGACATATTTATTGAAGATTTACGAATGAAATTTTGTGTAATCTATCAATTACAAAATTCTAGATTTAAATGTCCCGTATGATAACTCAAGTGGTAAGAGCTGGAGACATATGAGTTGAATAGATGGAGGTCCAAAATTCAATCCCTAGCGAAAGCAGTTTATCTTTTCGATGTACTTAAAAAAGTCTATGTAACTTGGTCAAAAAAAAAATTCTAGATTTAAATCAAACTCATAACCAGTGTGAGCGGAAGGTCTAACCATCTGCATCAATCGTAATTTGTATTCTCAAAATATCAGTATTACATTATTACTCCTATATATCATTACATTGTTTGTTAAGTATTTAGATTTCTTGGGAATTAATGTTTTTAAAATTTACTTAATTACAAAATTAGAGAATTTTATTATTTAAAAATAAAAAATAATAGATTTAATTCATATTTTTCAATACAGGGTTTAATGGATCATCATAAAGAAATAGTGGAATACTTGGAGGAGAAACATGTTTCTGCAATATTCTTGTTCAGAAGAAATTTGCTCCGAAGAATGGTATCTGTGTTAGCCAATTCATATGACAAAGATTTCAAACTATTGAATGGAACACACAAGTCTCATGTTCACTCTGCAGTGGAGGCTACAATTCTTGCAAAGTACAAACCACAAATCAATGCCACATTATTGATACCAGAGTTAAATCAAACAGAGGAAACTATTGCAAATGCCATTGCATATTTTAAGAACATTCGTCACGTTGTTCTTTACTACGAAGATCTTGTCAACAACCGCACGGTAAGACTAAGTGTATGTTTGATTAACACTTTGATTGACAGAATCACGTTGAATTACTATAAATTATTTAAAATTTAGAGTTTTAGCAAAGTCGATTTCACACGTGATTTTGTCAAACTCACTCCACATTCGACATTCGACAGACTCTAACTTTGTTGATATTTTTGAATTTTTTTCATGATACAGAAATTGAATGATGTTCAAGAATTTCTAAGATTACCATACAGAGAATTGGAGAGTCGTCAAGTCAAGATACATACTGCCCCATTATCAATGCAAATTGAAAATTGGGAACAAGTCCAGAAAGTGTTAACAGGGACACCATATGAGAGTTTTCTCTATAGAGACTAATAAAATGTAGAAGTATCTGTCATAAGATCATTAAACCAAGATCTAATGCTCCTTAGATATATTTTTTGTACATATGAAAGATTTTATTTTATGATTATTGATTAGGCATAAGATTATTGATTACATGTATTTTGGTGTTGCATTCTTAACAAACCATGTTTGGAACAATAGATGAAAAATGGAAAATCATTTTGATATATATAATTAGATATATGGTCAAATATTGAAGTTCTCATCTAATAGTTCTACTTCATAATTTAAACTATATATTTAATAGTGTGATTTACTTTTTTTAAGGTTTTTAAGAAGGCAGAATGTAGTTTATACTAGTAGTTTATACGCTTAGTTGTTAATTCTGGCTCTTGGTCTAATCCCCAAGTATATATTATTTCTACATTTTATTTTTATTAAACTTAAAAAAGCATCTTTGGCTTTAATTTTAAAAAATTAATTTATTCTCATATAAAATTATATTATTGTGTGAGTGCATAGAAATATCAAATAAGGTTCATTATAAAATGGAATAAATAGATATTTTACTGCCATACTCTACAACGGTATATGGAGGAACTAATTTGAAAAGTATACTATCAATTTCAAGTTTTTATCAAATAGTTTAAAATTAATCTTTCTCAGCTTGGGAGTTTCTTAAAGATTTTGATTTGACTCTTGAAGTTAGGGGAAGTTTGTGAGCACCAAATGGTTAAATGATATGAGTATCAATAAACACAAAGACGTTATTTTTTTTTTTTTGACGCAAATACAAAGACGTTATAGACAAACATATTTGTATAAATTGATAAGTTTTTTTTTTTGAACGGCAGATATATTATTTAAAAAATAGAAGGAGAAAATACAAGATATATAAATTGATAAGTAATAAATTGATAGGTATAAATTGATAAGTAATAAATTGATAGGCACAATTTTTAACCATTGTAAAGAAATTGTTAGAAAGAAAATAATGACATTAGATTGAAATGCTTAATGAGCTTGACCAAAGAATAAGTTTCATGATAATCCGAATTTGATTTCTCAGGTAAAATAGTTTCTTAACCTTAAATAATGGTTAAATTTTTTTACTTATAACAATATAAAAGAAAAGGCTAAAGAATATTTTAAAAAAGAAACTTTATAATAGAATAAAAAACTATATTGTCCACCAATACTAACTCAATCGGTAGAAAAATGCAGAAATGGCTAGTCGAAAGCCTATGTCTAGAGTTTGAATTTCAATTTCTCCTTGTGAGGTTTAAATGATTTGTCATACTTCAATGTACATGTCATCATAACAAATTAGATAATTTTTTTTTATTAAAGTGAGATAATATTATTATTATTATATGATCATATTGTGTTATAATATATAAACTGCACTTTACAAAAAAAATATATAAATCGTAGAATATAAAGAAAAAAAATTAATGTAAGAAAAAAAGCAAAAAATATTGATAATTTAATTTTAAATAATATTTTTATATATATAATTTTAAATAATCTATCTTCTATATTTATAATATTATATATTTTATATTATATAAAGAGATTTCAATTTTTTGTGATATTTTCCTTCCAAATTTTACAATTTTTGTAAAGGTTTTATTACGATTAAATCATAATTTATTTAGTAACAAAATAAATTCATTATTTATATTATTTATTTACTTAAAAAAGATACAAATCTTTTATGTTATTTTTTTCTTCCAATTTTGTTAATGATATTCATTACTTTTATGTTTTTATATTTTTGAATCAGATAATTTAATGACTAAAATTTTTTCCTTTAAAAATGAATAAATAGACATATTATAATTCGAACCTACATCTCTTAGCAACTTCTCATTTATAGTAGTTTTTTTTATATATTTGTAGATTCTAATTCTAATTATTTTTAAAATCTATAATAAATAGATGAATTATTTTAAAAAATCTGTAACAAACAACCTTTAAAAAAAAAATAGGTAGTATATTTATAGCAAAAAAAGTTATTTAACCAATATAGTAAGAAAAGCAGAAAAGGGTAAAAAAGCAAAAGATAACCGCTTACGTACTTACACACACAAACTCAGTAAGAAAGTAACAGAGTTACTATAAAATCCACAACGAAGTGAGTGAAGAAGTGAAACATAGTAAGAGGTGGCGGCGGATTCTGAACAACAAAGAAAGAAAGAAAGAAAGAAAGAACCATAGTACACACTCTACACACTACTACTACAAGTACACATACATATCCCTTATTACCACATCCAACGGTTATTATCTAACCCTCCCACTTAATCCAACGACCCACACTTCACCCTCTTTCACATTAATCCTCTTATACCCTCGCCGCAACAACAACAAAACCTTACACTCTCTCAAAATCTCAATTTCCTCTTTCATTCTCTATTCATTCTCCACCTCTCTATCACAACCAAAACTAACGAACTTGTTTCTTTCTCTCTTTCTATCAACAGAGGGGTGCAATAAGTAATTACTACTATTTCAAGAAGCTAAGATGCAATCATCCAACGGTGGTAATTCTGATTCTTCCAAACCAACAACGGAACAACAACCACGACAACAAAAAACGCCGCCGCATTCAGTTACTATACCACCGCATCAACAGTGGGTTCCGATGCAATATCCAGCCGCCGCAATGGTAATGCCACATCATATGTTACCGCCTCAACATTATGCGCCGCCACCGCATCATTATTTTCCTTATCATCATTATCATCATCATCATCATCACGTGCCTCCGAATGTCTATTCTCATGGAGGAGGAGGATCTAGTGCTGATAATAAGACCATCTGGGTCGGTGATTTGCATCATTGGATGGATGAGAATTATCTTCACCGTTGTTTCGCTTCCACCGGCGAGGTTTTCATTCTCTTTTTCTTTCTTTTTTTATTTATTTATGAACATTAGTTACGTTATGTTTTCTGATATCAATGTTAGGGAAAATACACGAAGTTGATTATTTGTTTGTCGTTTATACTTAATGTTTGTGTGTCAACCTAGCTAGAAGGAAAATATGTTTTTTGTTTTTTATTAAATGTGTAATTAAAGTTAGTACAATTGTTAACTCAAAGATTAAAGAGTGAGTAATTGAAATGTTTGAACACTACTTAGGTGTGATAAAAGTTTTAATTTTGTAGTACTAAACATTTAACAGATTCACCTTTATGACAAGTGGTGAAGGTTTTAGCGGTACAGGTGACTAATTTTAACTAAAAAAGTGACATCATTGTAATTTCTATATGCCATTCTTGTTTGGTGAAAAAAATCATCTGAATTTTGAAAGCTTAGTGGGGTGTATTGGGAATTTGAAGGATTTAAAAAGTTTTTTTTTTATGATAGAAAAGTCTTTTGAGTCTTTTAATATTCAATCAAGACTTTTATTTAATCTGAATAAATCTTGTGGTATTTCTCGTTGTGGTAGAGAACTGGTTCCTGAGATTCTCATTTTGTTCGAGATGGATAAACTAATGTTGCATCTTATTGTCGTGCTCATGCATTTTTGCAGATTTTCTCGATTAAGGTTATTCGCAATAAGCAGACTGGACAAACAGAGGGTTATGGATTTGTGGAATTCCATTCACATGGGACAGCTGAGAAAGTTTTGCAGAATTATGCTGGGATGTTGATGCCTAATACAGAGCAACTTTTCCGTCTTAACTGGGCGACATTTAGCACAGGAGATCACAAACGATCAGATAATGTCCCTGATCTTTCAATTTTTGTAGGAGATTTAGCTACAGATGTTACAGATAGCATGTTGCTTGAAACTTTTTCTAATAGATATCCTTCTGTTAAAGCTGCGAAAGTTGTTTTTGATTCCACTACCGGTCGTTCAAAGGGTTATGGTTTCGTCAGGTTTGGTGATGACAATGAGAGGACAAAGGCTATGAATGAAATGAACGGTGTTTACTGTTCTAGTAGGCCTATGCGAATCGGTGCTGCAACTCCTAGGAAATCCTCTGGCTATCAACAAGGTATGGCAATTCATATAGCACCTCATATCAGTAATTTTACTCTTCATAAAAAGACAAGAACTATGGTATATATTCAATTTGAAGTCAAAACTTTTAGACCCTTTTTATCCTCAAATTTGTTTGTTTTTCTTTGTATTTTTGTCAAGCAACATGTGGAATTCCATTTTTATTGCTCATATAAATGTATGCATGATTTTATGGTATAATTGGTGATACCAATTTGGTTAAAAAATGTTATATAGATACATTATACATATGTTGCTTGAAATGACAATTACTATTTCTTCCAATTTTACCGATTGGATTGTGGCATGATGGTATTTGTTCCTTAGTAGGCAAGTAGTAAATTTATATAACTGCTTGACTCCATTCACTCGTTCAATTCTCCTTGTTACAGTTTTCAATCTCGTGTAATATCTTTATATAGATACATTATACATATGTTATTAACATTTGCATTTGTTTTTCACCTGAATACTGCATGGAAAGTCCAGAACACCTCTACTAGTCAGGTATTGATTTAGTTTGTTTCTTTGTACAGGAGGCCAGTCAAATGGCACACCAAGCCAATCTGAAGCTGATTCTACAAATACGACTGTTAGTTTTTCAGCATTTTTTTAAGTTTCTTTGTATAGAAATTAATCTGTCACTAATTTTCTAAGGATGCATTATAGATATTTGTGGGAGGACTTGACCCGAGTGCTACTGCTGAAGATCTCAGACAACAATTCTCCCAGTATGGCGAGATAGTCTCTGTTAAGATACCTCTCGGAAAAGGATGTGGTTTTGTACAATTTGCCAACAGGTGAAATTTTTATTCATTTTCAAGTCTCTTCATATTTAGAAGAGATAACATTGTTTTCACTAATCATTCTAAACCACCTATCTGCAGAAATAACGCTGAAGAGGCATTGCAGAAGCTGAATGGTACAACAATTGGCAAGCAAACAGTCCGTCTTTCTTGGGGTCGCAATCCAGCTAACAAGCAGGTGATCCTTCTCTAGCACATACATAGACCTATACATTGGCATGTCACCTTATGAGGTTTTTATATCCATAGAAGAAGTGTAATAATGACCACGAACTTACCTAGTAATACCCTGAACTTCATTTAGTAGAGAGAAAATGATTCTATTTGTTTTCAGCTGCTAAATTTAATGAAGTATGGTTTGATGCAACCGTTCTCTGAATTTTTGCTTAATGTGGATCGATAAAATTATATTCATAAATATATCGTTCATATATCTTTCATTAATGGATTGTCACGTTCAAATGAAGACTCTAATTATAACTACTGAAGACTATAGTTCATTTAATGATGTTACGTAATTTACTCCTTTTTAAAAAAGACAAACTTTCTAGTAACTGCTTGAGTTCGAGACTACTAAATTGTCTCCACGCTGTCTGTCATTAATTGCATTTGCAATTATTCTATCTCAATTGACATATCTCTTTGGTTAGCAGTTTAGGACGGAATTTGGCAGTCCCTGGAATTCGCCGGCGTATTATGGAGGAGCTGTTTATGATGGTTATGGATATGCTTTGCCGCATCCTCATGATCCGAGCATGTATGCTGCTGCTTATGGGGCTTACCCCATTTATGGAGGGCACCAACAACAAGTAAGCTAAATGAAATGCAGCGCAGAAGAATACTCAGCAGCATCACGCTTGAATGAGAAAAATTAACTTTTCTCCGTTGTAACTTGCATGATCTGTTGTATTCTGAAGAATCCCTCCTAATTGTGGAGTGGAGTTGAATTTTGATAACCTGAGCTAGCATGGTAGCAATTCGATTAATCATTCGTTTAGACTTGTAGGAGTAATGATGAACTTAAACTTGTTTACCAGAATAATTATCTCGTAGTATACCTGTACTAGCTATTGTCTGCAATTGAGAGGTCATTGGCTCTTTGCATTTCTTCTGTGCCCTGCTGATATTTTAGTTGCATGCAATCCAAAGCTTATCTTACCTCTGAAGTCCTTATATAAAGTCGGACTAGAGTCAAGCTCTACAGGGTCTTCTTTCCCCAGTTAATTATGTCTCATTCCCTTGGTTGCAGTTTTGCTGGATGGCATACACAGGCAACATCTTGTTTATCTGTTCATGCGTGTTATTAATTAACCTACGAGACATTTGGCTACCCTAAAGAGTCATAGTTACTCCCTGTTCCCTATTTATGCTTGAATCCATGTTCACTTTGATGATCCACATGATCTTTAATATTATTATCCTCCCACAGGTGCCTTCACGGCCTAACTAATATAGTTTATTTTTTGCCAAAATTGGTTAATGAGGGAACTTTTTGACCCGAGTAGCGCAATGATATATTTCCATAGCCAATATTTTTTATATGAAAATTTTAAGGTAAGAGGATGATGCCCGAATCTAAGTAGAGTTAGGTCTCAGAGACTTACAAAAGTTTAACTCTCTTTAAAAGATTGCATGATTAGCTTAGTGTTTGTGTGGAGGTATCGATTGTTTCCTTTTCAATTCGATGATCAATTTGATGGTAGTTGTATCTGCTTAAATTAGAAGATGCCCTGCTCTCACCAAGTATGAAAGAAATCAGAAAACAAAAGGACACATGTGCGTATGTTTAACCATCTAGGAAGGTGTGAAGGTTTGAACATTCAGACAGAGTGCATGTGAGTGTTTGTATGAAAGGATGTATGTGTTACATAAATTGTATGTTGGGATATTATAGTGGTGTTTTGTCTCGTAGTATGGGAAGTGTGGTGGAAATTTTTTAGGGATGGAATTGCTTATTCCTTATGGGAGTAAAAATAAGTAATTACTGGTTAATGAGGACATGTGTTCAGTTAATTTATGCCACAAGGTTGATATTCGTAGGGATTTGTATCAAGGACCTAAAGCTTCTTTGTTGTTTCTAATAGTTGTCGAAAGCTTTGGATGATTTACGCGAGAAGCCGTGTGATCTCACTCGATCAGAAAGATTGGTTGGTCGTCCATTCCGTCGTGTAAGTTTGATGAAGCGGAGAGAGGTTGTACATGCAAGACACTCTGACGCTAAAGTCGGTAATTTGAGTGAGAAGCAGATACAAAGGTAGAAGATAGAATACCTGACAATTGCAGAGAATGACGTATATATACTCTAGCGCTGGGCCAAGACCATTGATGAGGAAGGCGAAAGATTTGTCTCTGCCTTCAATAGTTGTCGGGATTTTGACTTGCGGTCATGATGGGCAGTAAATACTCATAATCCCACAATTCCGTAGTGGCGACTAAATGAATGACGCGGAGTGTTGGGCTAACATTGTGGTGGACCTGCTCGACTTAGTGCAGTTCTGGGCCTAGTCATTGTCAGGTCCAGTCCAGAACACAGTGTCACTTGAATTGTTGAAACAACACTATGGTGCATCTAATCTAATGTATTAAATTTAGAGAGTCGGATTCAATAATGATGATCATTGGAGTGCAATTTACTGCAACTGTTACTACCATTTCGTGAAATTTTCCGGTAAGGGGAAGCAAATCAGCAATCATAAAGAATGAGCTATTTATATACATACTTTATTTAACGGCATCATTATGGAAATATATATAATCTGAGAATGTTGCTATCTTAAGGAAAAGGGTGGTTCTTTCCGCTTTAAGCAACATTTTTTTATTATGTCTCTAGCTAGTGCAGCCATGATAAGATCTACTGGTATGTTTAATTTGAGTTTGGCCTTTTGGTATGTATTTAAAGAATAGATTAGTTATTATAAAAACAAAAAGAAAAGATTAGTTGAATGATCGTAAATCTAAATTATAATCTATAATGACAACTTATGATGACTGTTTTACTCTAAAAAAAAAAAAAAACTTATGATGACTGTACTAAAAAATGTACAAAAAAGAACGTTGCTCTACCTACATACATTGCACTTACAGTCTTACACGATGGTAGTGTTATTATGTTGGGGAACTGGGACGCAAATCTCCACCATCAGTCATCATTATTTCTTTTGTTGATTCTCTAATACATTTACCGCAAAGTCTAACATGCACAACTTAAATAAGTTGGGTATGGTGCAGTGGTGCACAACTTACTCGTAATAATATAACGAAAAATAAATTTTATTATTAGATTAGAAGTTAATATTATTTAGATCATTTATATTAAATTTAAAAAAAAATAATAAATCATTTGATATTAAAACCTATTAAGACATATTAAAAAAAAATCTATTAAAATTAACGGTATTTAATAAATTTTTTATATTATACATTTAATTATTTATTTCTCTTTCTTCTTTTAATTTTATAATTTATTTTTCTCATAAAATTAATAAGAGATAATTTATAAACTAACTTATAATTTCTAATTTTCATACAATAATAATGAAAAGATCCTCATATTAAGTATCATATTTATGTTGTGCTGATTCATGATATAAAAGAGTTGTTCTCTCAAACCTATGTATCTCTCTAACACACACGCACTCAGAGAAAGAGATCAATGTATAAATTTTTTTGCCAAACTTGAAGCATCATCAGACGCCGATTTCTTGACTCATACATCTCCTTCAGAATGCTTTCGTGACCTACTTAGAAACAACGCGATGAGAACCTTCTTCCCCCGCAAATAATTCTTCTTTTTAGTTTTCTTTTCTCTTTCTTTAGCTTCTTCACAAGAAAAATAATAATTAATTTTTTAATTTATATAATATGGCCAAAAAATTATAAAATGAAAAATAATACTACCTCCGTACTAAAATATATGTCGTTTTGACCATATCACACAAATTAAGAAATATAATGATTGTTGTATGGAAAAGATAAATTATGAGTTAGTTTACAAGATTATCCTTCATTAATGGTATGTGAGAGATAAATTATAGAATTGAAAGAAGAAAGATAAATAATTAATTAAGGGTATAAGAGGAAAAAGAGTATTAAATGTTTTATTGGTAATGTAAAACGACATATATTTTAATACGGATGGAGGGAGTATGACCAAAATGATTTATATTTAATTGAAAAGGGGTTTTTGTGGCCTTTTGTCGGTGTTAGAAGAATGCTACTAAAATGATGTGATGTGATAATGTGATAACAGGTGGATTAGGACAGAGGGAGGTATCTTCTCCCAACACGTTTCAATTCAATGGCCCAATTTTCTGTCTCCTCTCTCTGCTCTTCATCCTCTCCTCGTCTTCAACTTCACCGGCAACATCAACAATTCTTCTTCCTTTCTCAACCTACAATCGCCGCTTCCAACTCCAATTCCACTTTCACTTCCGCTTCATCTTCATCTTCCAATTTCACGCCTAAAGTCATCGTCACCAGAGAACGCGGCAAAAACGCCAAACTTATCACTGCTTTGGTACTCACTTTCGTCTCTTCTTCTTTTTTTGTTTCTCTCTCTCTATCGCATTGCATTACATTACATTATGCTTCATTTTACTGCCTCTAGCTCAAATTAGCTTTATTTTCTGATTCTATTCTCATTGCTCTTTACATGCAATTCGGATAATATGTATTTCCTCGTTATCACTATGTCGCCTTTTTCAATCTCATTCCGTCATTTACATGTTTGATTAAAGGCTCAAATCAATGTTCATATTCTTATATTTTCATCCATTTTCTGACATTTCCATGTTCCAAATTTCTCTGCATATAATCATATATGCATATTGCAATAGGTTTGTTTGAACATGTCTGATTTAGTAATTTAGAGAATTTACTTGCACATTAGCTCCAAAATAGATCCTTGCCCTGTTGTTAATTACTCCCCTCCGTCTCACAATACAATAGGTGTCCCCTTTGGATTTTTCACACCTTTTAAGGAAATGATTAGTTTTGTTGATTTCAATAAAAAAATGTTCTTGTTAATGATAGTTAGTGGAGTAATTTCGTGAGTTAGAATGCAATAAATAAGGGTTGTTTGTTGGAAAAAGAGCAATAAATGTTGTCTTGGTTTTCTCAAGGGACAAATAATTTGAGACAGAAAAAAACTCAAAGGGGACACTTATTATGAGACGGACGGAGGGAGTAATAAGTGGCTCTTTCTCTAATCTCTATCTTTTTGTATTCTTATTACATTGGGAGTCTTTTATTGTATATATGGAGTACTCATTGTGTGTTTGAAATTTGAATTATTTTATTTTGCATCTGAAAACTTATGAAGTTATAATGTAGGAGTATATTTTACAGAGGGGGATTTTGAAGAAAAATAAACCTTTTTCTCTAAAGAATAATTAAAACATTTAGCCAAACATGCAGTGAGATGATCAGCTAGTTTTGCAACTCAGGTCGTGTCGGGGGTTCAAATTATACCGACAATTGTATGATTAGGTTTGACTGATCACATATTCTGAAACTATTTTGGTAATTCCAATGTCAAGTGCAGGCGAAACATGAAATCAATTGTTTGGAGCTTCCACTCATTCAGCACCAAAGGGGACCTGATTTCGACAGGCTTCCTAGTACATTAAGTGGTAAGCTCTTTGATAAATCCATGTCCTGAAGATTTACTGTTTTGTGAAGGAGTAATCATTCTATTTTTTAATATAGTACAGTACAGATTTTATATGAATATGATTTGATTATCTTTTTATTGGGCGAATTTTTAAACAAAATTTATGTGTGCTTAATGGGAAGAACAAGGTAGAGGTGACATTTCTAAATGATATGTAAAGTTGAAGTCCTTGACGAAACTATATCATATCAGGAATCAATGAGCTATTTCTCGTCACAAATGGTTTCTCTCATGATATGATATGTAAGAATTGGGTTGGTTTGGTTGTGTGGATTGATAACTAAATCGTAGGAGTATGGAGAAATATGGCATTTATGAATCCATGATGATTTTGTCAACTTAAAGTCATTTGCATTTTTTATTTTGGATAATTTTTCTGATACACGTAATAACATGAATCAAGCTGTCCATGTCATGCTTATTTCAGCACCTTATCACTTTTACCCCCATTCATTTCTTCCGACGATTCTTGATTCTTGCAGATAATGCATTTGACTGGGTTGTCATAACTTCTCCTGAGGCTGGTTCAGTATTTCTAGAGGCATGGAGGTAAGGGTTTGGGCTTGTTTGGGTAAATTGCGTAAAAATTGCTCGAGTGGTATGTAATTTAGACGAGTTATGTCTGAAAGTTTAAACTTGAAGTGAAGTGAAGTAAATGTAATACATTTGTACAGAAGTTATCTTTAGTTATCTTCAAATGATTTTGAATGTATTTTTGATGATTTTATTTCTGAAAATCAAATTTTGGAGTGAAGTCATGCATATGTACATAAGCAGCAGTCCTTAGTTACCTTCAAATGATTTTGAATTTTTTTGCAAATCATTTTCCCCTTCAAAATCAACTTTGCGTTGTTGTGGAGTGTAAGCGAAACATGCACCCCTCCAAAGTCACCCACCCTATTCATGATGAGGTTTACCTAAAATTTGTGTAGCCTGTTGATGTTTCTGTTAAAATATTTGCTATTTTTCTCCAGTGACTTCACATCTATGCTCTTTTTTACCCTAATCAAATTTGTATGCCATTTTAATAATTATGGTACCATGTAGTCATCTAGGAAGAATGCTTAAAATATCTTTCATTATGCAACATGTTTTCCAAGTCTTTTTTGATATACAATCTAGGCATCTCTTGTACTCTGTTCTTTACAATGCCTTTGTGTGTGTGTGTGTGTGTAACCTTATATAATTATTTTAGCACTTAATTTTCAAACAAATCATTAGCTTAGTCTTATTTTCTGTCCTCAGAGCTGCTGGGATGCCTTGCGTCAGAATAGGTGTTGTTGGATCAGGTACCGCTAGCATCTTCAAGGAAGCTTTGCTGTCTTCAAATCAATCACTTGATGTTGCCTTTGCACCATCAAAAGGTATCCATGTTTGTCAGTTAACTGTAGACTGAATTTAAATGGATCCTACATTTATATCCCCAGTTTTACTTCTTCACCATGATAGATGACTAACTCAAGAAATACAAAGTAATATCCCAAATCTTACTACTATTTTGCGGGTATTCAAGGAAAATATGACATAACAATAGTTCCAAGATATGCATACAGGTAGGTGAGAGAAGGACTTCACTTTACTTTGACTGTTCTATTACTTCTGAGAATCAGTGGTGAATTACATGCATTTTAATTTGGAAAATGTTGTCTAATATCGCTGTCTAACCATCTTTAGCATTTTATCAGTAGGTGATCATATTGATACTCAGTATTAGTATAATAGTGAAGGGACTGAAGCTTGTTTTCAGTAAACTGTAATTTAAAACTTCAACTTCTAAAAGTGATTTATTAAGGATTTGCCATTTTCAGCAACCGGAAAAGTTTTGGCTGCAGAGCTTCCCAAAATAGGAAATAAAACCACCATTCTATATCCTGCTTCTGCAAAGGCTAGCAATGAGATTGGTATGTGAAATGTTCTTGTTGCTTTAGAAAAATTTCATTCGCTAGTTTGAAATTATTTTTTAAAATTACTAATTTATGATATTCTAATAGTTTGTGATATTTACATAACCAGAGGAAGGACTTTCAAGTCGTGGATTTGAAGTTACAAGAATGAATACATATACAACGGTAAAATAGTTTAGTCTTGGTGTCCCCTTCTTTTTCAAGAAAATATGGTCAAATACAAATTTTCCTTACAAGCACTGCATATTTGATAAGTGTTTTGTACAACTAGTCAGGTTAAATTAATGATACATTCCTTGTAAATTGTTTCATTGTCTTTTGGAACTTGTGTTTCTGAAAATGATTTTCCTGCTATGATGTATCTTTGTTGAGTGTGTAACATTATGTTGTTTGGTGGAAGAAGTTGCAAAAGATTGAAATAGTGTCCTTTGCAGACAAATTTTCTCTTATATTTTTGTTTTTAAAAATTTATATTGAAGTTTACAACTTCAGAATACTGTCCATGCATAACACCCTCATCAATAGCTTATGTTCACTGACATTTCGGAAAAATTTAGCAAAGCTTTGGTCATAACCATCTATTTCTCGCACTTGGAAGGAGAACTAGTTTAGACTACTTATGGCTATATATCTCTCAGAGATTTACTGTTTCCCCTAATTCTAACTTAGCCGTCAGGTACCAGTTCAACATGTTGACCAGATGGTTCTAAAGCAAGCACTTGCTGCCCCTGTTGTTACAGTAGCTTCACCATCTTCAATACGGTGAGTTCCTTTTTGCTTCTTCCCTTTTTGTATTTTAAAATTTCATATCCATTTCAAATCTCCTGATAGTTAATTATATTTTGATGTAATACATCAACTGTGTAAGCAGAAGTTACATGTTGTACTTCCTTGATAAAATCTTTTTTTTAACTTCCTTGATGAAGTCCATTAACCTAACTCTTTTGTGCCACTTATGATGCTCTTTTAATATCTTTGTTAGTTAAGCGTCCCAATGACTCTTGCATTTGTAAGAACTGTGAAAATGTTGTTTGTCTTCTTATTTGTGCTTTAGAAATAGGTTGGGCGTTTTCTAGGAAGTTCTATATTATTTCCTATGATACAATTTACCTAGTTCATGTATTCTACCGCAACAGGGCCTGGAAGAATCTTCTCTCAGATTCCGAATGGAGCAATTCTGTTGCATGCATTGGTGAAACAACTGCTGCAATGGCAAGAAGATTAGGCTTCAGAAATGTGTACCACCCAACGCAACCAGGCCTTGAAGGGTAATCACAAATCCACTATTGAGAATATGTTTGGTTTTTTTTTTTTGATAATTCTCTTCGTAAAGTACTCCAGTATTTAATACCTGTTATTTGTGTTAAGGAGTGTTCACTGTCTGGTTACACTGAGGAGGTTTCCTCTTGGAAATAATTCAAACCCCTCACCACTAGATCAACTTTAGACTACCAAATCCATGTGTCTTTTATGTTACTATGCTGTTGAAGTTGAACTTATGACAGTTAATATAGAATCTTGTGGAATGATTTTGAGAAAATTATGAAAGCAATGATAGAAGATTATGAAGTTTGTGTTTCATTGGGAAAAGATGTCTGGTAGTTCTATGTTAAAGTATGGTTTTTTTTATTATGAATAAATCTACTTAACTTTCCTTTTTGCTAATTCCTCCCCTTTCATTCATATCCTCATCTGCAGTGTGGTTTAAGACAATTTTTGAGAGAATTTTGCATTAAGATAATAGTTGAACAAAACTACAAAAGCATATCTGTTGACATGTTATGATTAAAAATTGTTTGGAAGTATTTTATGGTAAATTGGCAAAGTTTATAAAGATATCTTATGGCTCTTTACTCTTTAGACTGCTTTGAGTTACTGTTGATACATCCATTTTTGACGATCTTCTTTCTCGTGACAGCTGGGTAGAAAGCATACTTGAAGCATTAGGATCCTATGATGAATTATTAAGGTAGTTCTTTGCCCATCATAGCAACCTGGAGACGTTTGCAGCTGTTCCTTTATGCAGTGTATTATATTAATGTATTGAATTGACATTATAGAAATTTACTTTCTCTGTTCATTATTATTCTTGAAGACTCGTGAGGTTATCATGCGCCAGTAGTAAATAGTTATGATCATGTAAATCCCATTCTTCTATTTTCTTTACTTCCAATTGAATTGAGCACTCAATTTGTCCATTAACATTGAGGTGATTGAGACCGTGATTACTCAATAGGATTTACAATACAAATAGGATTTTTTTATTGTCTACAGATTACTCAATCGGCCTTGGTCGAGTCTGGTTCAATACTGGCTGATTGAGACCGTGATAACCGACTAGCTCCAAACTAGATGAAAGATCTGAGACCATATACAGAAAGCCGGGCAACAATTGGAATTGAATGAACAAAGCTTCTTATTTCTAATTTTGTACTCTCTATGAGGCTTCGTATTTTCTAAGTGTTTGGTTAACTATTGATCACTGGATTTCATATAGTGTGGCCTTTGGTCACAAGAGTTTCTAGTTTGATTTCAAATTCTTTTTGTGCAATAGATTTAAAATTCTTACATTGTGTTGTTAATAAAAGTTGTCTGCACAGTAAATCTTACACTGTTGTTTAACAATTTTTTTGGATTATATAAAGTAAGTTTTGAATCAAATTAACATATTCTTCATTGATAGAAAAAAAAAATCTCTTGATTAAATAACCTACGTCTGATGTTATACGGTTATATGGTGCATGGCATAGTATTATTAACTCACCGTGATTTTACAAAATCATTGTGGTAACAAGCATTCACTAAAAAATTTATCGCTGTGCAATGATGAATGATGAGAGTGAAATTTTTGTGAAACACAGTGAAACTGTAAGCATATTTGGTAGCACACGTTGTGCCAAGTGAAAACACCATAGAAGGTGACAAATTATCACTGCTAGGGGCTAACTTTATGTTGGCACGCGGTTTATATAGTAAAAAAGACAATATCAAAATACAACATCATGTGAAGGTTAGAGGGACATAGTTTGGGGTGGATAGTATTCTTGTTCTAAAAGAAGATGCAACAAAATTTGGAGCTATAGAATCCATTAGCGTTTGGACATTATTTATATTTTACCAAATTGTCAAATTATTAGAAGACAAATTATGTGTGTCTGGCTACAAATATAATTTTCTATAGGTTTAATTTTAATTTAAATTTAAATTTTGGTCCATTTATTCTTACCATTTAGTAGAATTTGTCTCCCTGTTTTAATATCTAACAGTTTTGATTTTTTTCATCAAATTTTTAAACTAAAAAATGGCTGTATTATTGTAGTATTTTAAATGACGTGGTATACAATATGATGGAAAAAGACCAAAATCGATAAAATTTGTAAGAAAGCTCACTTAGTAAATACTCTCTCTGTCCCATTATATAAGCATCTTTACTACAAAAGTTTAATAATAATTAGGAGTATGTGTAAGTAAAAAAGTAATAAATGTACCTAGTAAATTGTAAAGAGGCTTATTTTGGGACTAGACTTTTGTAGTAAAGGTGCTTATATAATGGTACTGAGGGAGTATATTTAAAATATGTCATATCACCATAATTTAGAAAAAATATTTAATGGATGAACCAAAATTAATAAAAATAAGAGGATTGATTTTGCAAAATAGTTAAAATTCTTATAGATTGTTTCTTGTATCAAATTTAGTTACTTTTGAGATACAGTATATTTTATTTCGATGAAACAAAATATTTGTCAATTTAATCCACCTAAATAATATCATGTCATCAACTAAAACACTAAGGGTCCGTTTGATCTGTAAAATGAAAAATACTGAACAGAACAGTACAGGACAGCACAAGAAAGAACAGCACAGGACAAAAATTTATAGTATTGAACAAATTTTGTTTTGTATGATACTTGATGGAGAAAATGTTATTTTGCTGATTTAGACAAGTTGTGTTGAGGACAAAAAGTTGTCCCATGGTTCTGTGGGGGACAAGAATATCTGATTTTGTCCAGTCCCTTGATCCCCTGTTTGTCCAGTCCCAGCAGCAGTTTTAAAATCAAACACAGTACAACAGAAGTTGTCCTGTCCAATACCTTATTTTTTAGCAGATCAAACGTACCCTAAGTTGTCACGTAAATATCTCACTCGTCCTATGGTCAAAAATTTAGTTTTAAAATATGTATTTGAGTAAAAAAAAACTCTACATTTTAAAAATTGATGAACTAAAATAATGACTTTAAGAAATATAAGATCCAAAATTGTGAGTTAGTAAAAATTAGAGATTAAGGGTCTGTTTGTTACAGATTAAAAAATAAGTGATTTTGACATTAAATAATTTAGAGATTATTTTTTAGAGATTTTACAAAAAATCAGAAGCTATTTTGTGTTTGTTTACCATTAAAAAAATTACTTTTTATAAAAAAATAATTTTAACTTGTTTGGATGCAATCATATAAAAGTGATTATACATAACAAAATTACTATAAGGTACAATGATCCAAATATAATATATCATATAAAATAAATATATGAAAAATACTCAAGTTCTTGTTTTTCATTACGGTCATATGATTTTATATATATACCTACAAATAAGACAAATTTATAAATCTTATCTTCTAAAAATAACAAACTAATCGTATAAATTTTTAATAGGATATTATTGGAATATTAGAATAATATTAAGGATATTTTTGTCTCAAAATTTTTTACACTTGTTCTCTCTCTCTCTCCTCTAAAAAAAATCTATAAAAATAAGCAACTAATATCAGCTTCAGATTTTTAGTAGTTTTTAGATTATTTTCAGATTCTGATTATTTTTAAAAGCTATAACAAACATATGTTATTTTCTTATAAGTGATTATTTTTTAAAAATAAGTGATTATTTTCTAAAAAAAAACTATAACAAACGGGCACTAAAAATTGCATTTAATTAGCCCAAAGAAATTAATATACGTCAAACGTGAAGTTGTGATTTGGAGTCACCGTCATGTGGTGGTGGATAGAGAGACATAAAAGGACGTTCATGTTTGAAACACAAGTTTTTAGCTTCTTCTCAACCACCCATCCCATCATCATCTATTTGCCGTTTCGTGTGTGATTTCGTATATTAATTTGTCATCTCTTTTCGTTAGCTTTCTCAATCCAACAAAGTTTTTAATATGTAAGCCAAAAATATAGTGACGTTTTTAAACACTTCATTTAAGCTTTTGTTTACTACACTACTTGTAGTTGCATGCATATCAATTAGATATTTGATTGATGCCTATGTGACAACTACTTGTGAATTGTGAAAATATAATATAGTATTTTCCCTCTGTCTTTATTTGTTCTTCTTAATTATTTTGTTTAGCATATAAATAGGATGAAGATCTATCCATAAGATAGTAGTTAAAAAGAACGACAAACAAAAGTTGTCAATTGCATGAATCAAAATTTAAAATATGTAAGTTTTATGATTTTTCACCTGCTACGTAATTTTTTAGACAAATATTGATGAAGGGTCCGAATTATGATATTAGTTAAAGAATTACATATAATTGTACAAAAAAAATTAATTATTGACAAAAAAGTAACGAATATATTAAAAATGAGATCATTTTTGAAGAAAAAAACTATGCAAATTTTGAAGAAATTAAATTCATTAATTCACATAATAATATACTCTATCCGTTTCAAAATATATGAAAAAATTGGTCAAAAAAAGTTGATGCATCTGATCTAAATTTTTAATCAAATAAATATATCAACTTTCTTTGATCAATTTTCACTTATATTTTGAGACGTAGAGTATTTTTATGGATAGAAACACATAATAATATTCATTACCACAAAAAGAGATATTATCATAAAAAGTTAACAACTAATGCATGAGATCTCATCAAAACTCTTTAACCATTTCACACTCAAAAAAATTACGGAAAGAAAAGAGGGAATTAGGTGGCAATGCATGTGAATAGTGAAGCTTTTGGCTGACGAAAAAACCCTCCCTTAATTTCAATTATTTAAAGGCATCAATCACTACATGGTTCACTAGCAAAAGCTAGGAACACCCCATCAAATTTCACTTTCATTAATAATTAGGAACACAACAAATGAGTAATCCGAGGATAAGAAAGCTAAAATAACCACGGGGGAGGAGCGTTACGTTGGGGTTAAGGTGAAATTTAAATTTAAATTATAGGAAGGAAATCAAATAAAAAGTGCACGTTGGTTGATCATGACATAAACCTTTTTATTGGATCCTTCTTTCTTTTTCCTCTTTTTAAATCATGTTATATAGTTTTTATTGAGATTTAACATGACTAGTCTCTTCCGTAAAAAAAAAACATGATTAATCTCTTCCATTTAGAAGTCTTAAATCAACCGATAGAAAATGCCAAAAATAGTTGGACCGTACGTCAACGACTTGGATTGTTTGAACTCCCCGGTCACTCCATTTTATGCGTATGTTAAAGTTAATGATGATTTTGTCATTTTATCTGTTTTAAACTCATTTTTATTTTAATAATAATTAGGACGTAAACTTGTTAAAAAAAATTAGGACCTAAACCCCATATATATCCAAATCTTTGTGTCATATATAAGAATTATTCTCCGTTACATTGCTCTCATATTTTCTATAATTAGTACTTGCGTTCCATTCCAGCTAGGATTTGTTCTCTTTTGTCCCTACATTATTTTTTAAACAAAATTACAAGCAACACATTTTAATTAATGTATATCCTTTTCATATTCATAAAGTACTATCAAATTATTATATTCTTTTTTTTTTTGACAAACAAATTATTATATTCTTTTAAAGCCATAGTGGAGGAAATAAATGAATCAATTTTCAACTGAATCGTGTATGGTGACACTTCATTCCTTGACAAGTTTGAGTTTGAGTCTCTTCTTGGATCATCATTCACCTAAGCCTTTTAATAGTATTGTTTTCATAATTTAGTATTCAACTTTCAGTGGTAGAAGGAAGCATTTTCAAGCTTAGAAGAAGTTGAAAAGATGAACAAAACCGTGAGGACGAGGTTGCATCCTAGTAAAGGTTCAATGTCACATGAAAATATAATTAAATTTGATATAAAGTCAGAACTCATTAAAGGGTATTACATTTTTTATTTTCTTTATATATTTTTTGAAAAACGGTTTGTACAGTAACAAAAGTTTAATAATAATACTATTATGCTTAATTATGATGTTGAACGTGTAACAGTTCTTCTCCTCACAACTCACAAGCCATGGCTTCAGTTTCAACAAACAAAGATCCCAGAATTCTTCAAAACTTGCAAAAGGGCATAGGAAATGCAGTTAAAGATGGAAAAACATCGAACAAAGACAGAAAATTGGCTTTGCAACAAGATGTAATGTTTATATTAATGTCCTGTTTTTTCTTCTTCAATTTCATTCATTTTCTTTGCTTTTAATTATTTGAAAACTAAGATGAAGTTTTCACTTTTCATTTTTAAGGTGGATAGATTGAAGAATAAGCTTAGACATGAAGAGAATATTCACAAGGCATTGGAGAGAGCTTTGAATAGGCCTTTAGGGGCTCTTCCTCGTCTTCCTCCTTATCTCCCTCCCTATGTTAGTAAATCACTCTTCCTTCTTATTTGTACTCATTTTTCTCATGTAAAGAACGGACACATACACGAACACAAATACTAAAACATCGACACATGTAATCACATGTGTTGGTGTCAAACACCAGACACAACTTCAACATGAAGTGTTAGCGTTACATAGGCTATCAATAACTCATAGGAAATATATCAACATTATTGTAATCATAAGTGGTTAGTTATTACTTTTCATATTCCAGAAATCGAGTATTTGTGTGATGAATTTAATCTTACAAAAAAATATAGACACTTGGACTTGTGGCTGAAGTGGCAGTACTGGAAGAAGAAATAAGAAGGCTTGAAGAGAAGGTTTTACATTTTAGGCATGATTTGCATCAAGAAGCAGTTTACATGTCATCCTCCAAGATGAAACTGGAGTATTCAGAAGTAACACATGTGAATAATGCAAACACAAGTGATAGTACAAAATTGGGTCATTCTGCAACATTTTCAACTAAGCCTAAATTAGCTCTTCCTGGTGAGTAACTGGTCAATCCAATAAACCATTATGTAACATGCTAATTATGACTAAGCTATTTCAAAATTGAGTTATTATATGTTTGGATTCATAGTTAATTGGATAAAATAATGGTGTGCCGTCGTGATTTTAGCAAATGTTATAACTTCAACAACATTACAGCATTGCCGTGATTCTATCAAATTCACCGTCAAATGCACTATGCATTTCATAAAGTACATTATGTAACAACATTGTAGCCCCTCATTTTATTCATATCCTTTTTTCCTTACCAGATGATAGACAAAGAAAAGAGATTCAACCATGTACTCCTTCTTACAAGATCAGCAAGCAATCCATATGTAAAGGCCAAATGCCAAAAATTCCAATTGACAATAAATCTCTACATAAACATTGTGAAACTCCGAAAAAACAGGTTTGTCATAATGTCCAAAAATAGTTTCCAATTAGTTTCATAGCAGTAGTTACTAGAACGTGTTTTAAGTTGCAGGTGCCATTGTGGTTGCGGTTATGTTGCAAACCTTATACTGCGGCCGCAATTGCAGCTATAGACCACAATTTAAAACTATTTACTAGTAGGTCAAAAACCGAAGAATTTTTAACTTCATCAATGAAACTTTTCCCTCTTTGCAGCAGCAGGAACTACGAAATCTTCGTCCACAAGAAACTCCACAAGAAGATGAAAGTCCAAATATAATCTCTGAAAATATTCTCAAGTGTTTAACAAGCATTTTCTTGAGAATGAGTACACCACCTTTAAGGCCTCTAAAATCCAAAAATTGTATTGAAGGTGCAGAATTTTTGGATCCCTATGGTATCTTAGAATTTGGAAAGAGAGATATTGGTCCATACAAGCAATTATGTGCAAGTATTGAAGCTGAATCTTTCCATCCAACACAAACTGCTAAGTCTTTGTTTTTACTGCATCGGTTGAAGTATGTGATATTATTCTATTCCAATTCAAACTATATATTACTATTATACTTTTTAATGTGTTCTAAATTCTAATTTCCTCAAATTTGAAGGGTTCTTTTGAGAAAACTAGCATGTGTTAACATTGAGAATCTCAACCATCAAGAGAAACTTGCATTCTGGATCAACATATATAACTCTTGTATGATGAATGTATGTCAATTATTTCTATTTATTTTTCACTTTTTTTAGTTAATTGTTATCTTGAATATTAGTAATGGCATATTAAATGTTCTGCTTTGTTTCAGGCATTCATAGAAAATGGCATAGCAAAAAGTCCTGAAATGGTTGTTGCACTGATGCAGAAGGTTTGTCTTACCTTTTTGTTTGTTCCCTAAGTTTAGCACATAATAGCATTAATTTTTTGCTCATTAATTAAAGTGATTTTCTTGTAACTCAGGCAACAATAAATGTAGGTGGACAATTGTTAAATGCAACAACCATAGAACACTGCATTTTAAGGCTTCCATATCACTGGAAATATGTAAGTTATGTCCTTTTCAAATGTAGCTTTTTCTGTGTGTAGAAAGATATACACAAAAAATTAATAAGTTTGCTATTCTACAGCTAAATTCCAAACAGATAACATTACTAAAGGAATTGAAAAATCATGAAATGACAGTAAGAAGCATTTATGGACTTGAATTGTCAGAACCCCTTGTGACATTTGCTCTCTCTTGTGGAACTTGGTCATCTCCTGCTGTAAGTTTATCTGTTGCTCAAATTGAATTTTTAGTCGTTTAATAAAGGTTTTAAATTGCTGTCGCAATTATTGATATTGCATAGACTTAACTCAATCGCGGTCCTGTAGTGATCTCAAGGGTGTAAAAGTATATTGATGTATCATCTCAGACGGGTTAGAATAAGTTAGGTTAAGCTTTGCAAGGTTTGAGTCTTGCCTACTTTAAAAATATTCGGCCCGAGTCTTATCTATTATCTGTCATAGGCTTATTTTTAAAGTATGACCGTTTTACAAGTTCTAACACGGCCTTTTAGAGGATATGAACGGTCCTCTTTTTAATGTACACTTTCAATTACTTAATGATTTGCATTGTGTAGTTACTGATTCATGAATTTTGAACAAATGCAGGTTAGAGTTTACACAGCATCCAATGTTGAGAAGGAACTTGAAGTGGCAAAAAGAGAATACTTACAAGCTGCAATTGGAATTTCAACATTAAAAATTGTTATTCCAAAGATGTTGGATTGGTATTTACTTGATTTTGCAAAAGACTTAGAATCATTGCTGGATTGGATATGCCTTCAATTACCAAGTGAACAAATGAAAGAAACAATTAAGTTTCTTGAGAAAAGAAAAACTCAACCCCTCTCACAATATGTAAAAATTATGCCATATGAGTTCAAATTTAGATACTTGTTATGCTCATAATTTTGTGTATATGTTTTAAATGGCTTTGGGGATACAATTTGTATACAGCGTTACACAGCTCTAGATCATACACATAAATAAAATATATACATATATGTCATCTATTCTCTTATTCCTTTGAGTTAATTAAGTATCATTAATCTCACTTTACAGCTAAACCTTCAATTTTATCATTATTACTCAAGGACTTAGAAAAGGCGTGATTATAGGATCCTGATTGGTACTTATGCATGCTATTAGTGTGTCAATGAACAAATGGTTGGATTCTTACAGAGTACACTGAATATTACTGATAATAGAAGTACTGCTGGCCTTCCATGTGGTCCAACATTTGTTTTTGGTTTTCACCACCAGTAGGGCGAGTTTTGACATCAAGTGATTATAGTCTCCTCTAAAGTGTGAAAATTGAACGGTGGTACTCTCTACTAAATTCAGTGTCAATCATCAGTGAACCAACTAACGTTTGGTTATGGTCCAACATTTAAAGGAGATGATTTTTGAATTCTATAGATATATAGACAGGGAGGAATATTGCCTTGTGGTCCAAACAATTCATAATTATTGTGTCTTTTTCCTAAATATGTTGAAATTAACTCATATATTAACCTTTAATTAATGTACTTGATACAGCAGTTATAGTAAATTGTGTTGGATTTTCAAGCAAAGAAGAGTGTTATGATTTAGATTGATTTAAAACAACTAAGATAACAGATTTGACTACACTCCAATGTCTTAATTGAACCTCTATAATACAGTATATGATTAATTTTGAGTATTAAGACAAAGTTGTGCAATGTTTATACATTAATGGAGGAATATCACTAATCAAAAAATTGTAAATGAATCAAAGTGAGTCTGTTTGAAACAATTTTGATTTTTAGTTTTTAAAATGTGTTTTAGAAAATTGTTTTTAAAAAGAGAAAAGTAAAATTTCTTAAATCTGTTTTACTTTTTTAGTTTTCAAAACTGATATATAAAAAATAATTTTTAAAAACAATTTTGTAAAATTGGATTACCAATCATGTTTTTTAATTTTTTTTGTCGAGACTGGGGTATCCACCGCAGAACGCAATGACTATTCCCTCGCTAGATTGGAGGCACCTCGATGGGTGAGATAGCTGGCCCCAAGGATTTAAAGCTGCTCGATACTCAAGGTGAGGATCGAACCCTCGACCTTTGATTAAAGAAGGATGAGCCTCAACCGCTCAACCACACCCCTTAGATTTTTTTAGTTTTTTATTTTTAAAAATTAAAAAACTATTTTCGAAAAGCCATTCAAACAAACTCTCATTCATTTTTCTCAAAGTTGTCTTCATATATTCTTAAATCTATCAAAATATATTTTTCAGTAGTATTTTAGAGACGGACCCATAGGGGACACCATGGACTAATGCATGATGAATTAATTAATTGAATTGGAGTATTCGTTCTTTCTGTAACTACTTTAGCATTTAGATTCCTATGCCAGATGCTATGGTTTAAAGGAATAACTTTTAAAATATTTTAATCCTATAATCTTGTTTTATGGAGAACTAGAGTGATGATAGGAGCTTTATATACAACAAAAAAAAAGTGGAAATAGAAGCACGGATGCGGATTATAGTATGGATATTATAATGCATATTTATATCACATTTGAGATGTTAATTCAATCGTAACAGCTTAGAATTATAACTTTGAGGTGTGGAGCTCAAATTTTTTTAAATAGTTGTAGTTGTAGAATCCAAATAGGCGATAAACTCATCGTAAGAGTTTAACAACACAACTAATATTTTAATTTCGAACTTGTCTAATAGATTTATGGATACATTATATTCTTGTTTATGGTAAATTTCTCGTGTATTTATTTAAAGGACAAAAATTGAGAAATCATCTGATTATTCATTATATTAATATAGTCTATTCAGGGATCTTTTTTTTTTACTTAGCCCGTTAAAATATGATTTTTGTAGATATGGGTCGGGGGCTTCTTGGGCCCAGCCCTTTTCACACTTTTCGGCCCATTTCTCCATTTTACTCCTACCCACCCACCGCATGACCAATTGACCACACCAGTACACTACTCCTTTTTCATATGCAGCTATTATTTTTTCTTCACTTTGATTTTCTATCTACTTTTTTTTTTCATCTTCCACCTTTTGACTTTCTTACTTGTTTTTTCCTTTTGCTTTTGCCTTTTTGTTCCCATTTTAGCTACTACTCCTATTAACTAAGTATATATTTTCCAGTATTTCGCCATCATAATTTTATTAAAAATATGTCATGATCACCACTAAAGGCCATAAACTATGACTATGTTAAATTAAATTTATAATGAGTATTATTATAAGAGCTTCAGAATTCAATTTCATTGTCAAGATTCGATTCACCATAAACAAATGTGGACTTTAGTTCATGTCTTTGTACATTAATTCTTTATTTTTTTGGGTATATATTATACTACTTCATATTTATAAGGAAAGGGTGCATTCTATCTCTTCTAGAATCCATGTTCATTCATCTTTTTCCGCCACCGAAATTGATAACTATACAACGTTTTATATTTCAATACCATGTCTGAATTGACCAAATTAGTAGTGTCAAGCAAGAAAGGCAAACTCACATAAATACCATTCCCACACGTACACAGTTGTGTATACACTCATACGTATATACATACATTTAAAATAGTAAAAATCTACTCATATCATACTCATCTAGAAGCAGCAGTCCAATAAGTTAAATTATAAGACCGTCCATTTCAGACCATTGCACGTGGTACTGTTGTAGTGGCTAAAAACTAAGCTAACAAATCCAAAATCTAGAAACTATACAATATACATTATATGATCACACGTGTGGGATTACAAGTTTACCAAACAAGCAACATTACCTAGTTAAACTTCACACGTGTAGGATGCTTCATTATACTCCCTCTGTCCTTAAATATACGACCCCGTTTAACTACTGTACGTACGTCAATACATAATTTTAATCCCAAATATCTTTAATTATCTAGTAGTAAAAATTCTAAAAACTTGATATTTTGAAATTACTCATCAAAACAAATCAAACAAGATCTTATATATTAATATTTACATCTATGTATTATTAAAAAAAATACGATCAAAACATGATAAGTGAATAGTATAATTTATCAAACAGGGTTTTCTAAAAAGGGACAGAGGAAGTAGTTTTTATTCGATAATCAATTAATTAGAATTTCGCGGTGAATAAGTGAACGTGAACTTAAATCACCGTATTTTACTGCAATATTCTATCAACCAAATTAAACGGGTAGAGACGATGCATTGTTCTACTCCCATACACTTACACCATAAGTAGATTTTTTTTTGAACGGCAAATATATTATTAATAAGACTGTGTTTCGGCACAAGACGAACCGAAACTGGTAAAAGAGGTGCTACAAAACAAAGGCGCCGTATAAACGAAACACCAATTAAAATATCAAAAGCTATACTACCTAAAAGAGGTTCACTTCTAATCTCAATCTTATAAGACATTCCTCCGCTTCCAGACCATCAAAGAGACTTCGCCCCAAACTCAAAAAGATGTCATTGCACTCTAACTCCCGATCTCAAATCAAAAGTAAACGGCTCATCAGAATCCAAAAAACAACTCCTCAAATCAAAAGATGAAGGACAATGATAGAAAAAGAACATAGGTAGATAAGTGTCAATTCCCAAACCTCCTCCAACTCCAAGCAGGTAACACTGACGTGATAGCGGTCAATTAGATACTGAGAAACCTGCAAATCCCAACAAACTTGGAAACCAACAGAAACTCAAAACAAGTCCTACAAATCTCAACAGATTTAAAAAGCGGTCAGAGAATCACGCATCAAAGAGAACCAAAACCACACAGTATCGATCACACATCGACAACACCAAAAACACCATAAGTAGATTAGTATGAGTTTAGATAATACATAGATAGATACCAAAAATATGAAAACGATAATTGAAGTAAACGATTTTCATGTTAGCTTATAAAAAATTCAAAGATAGGTATACAAAGTCGGCTAGGACAAGAACCCTATGTTTGCAGTGACCCATATCTCATACAAATGGTCAACAGAATAATCACAACCCTTCATCAACTATATAGTAAATAAACTACTGTATATAATATTATTAATGAGTTTATTCTTCTCATCCTACTCTTACTACATTTGTGTATATATATCCAACAACAACCAACCATAACCCTATTGATTCAAACCACAAAATTAGAACAACAAAATGGAAGTGTTATCACATAGTCCCAATCAAAGTCCTACAACCATAGATCATTTCAATTTCAACAGACTTTCACCTTATCTAAGTGCACCTTCTTCACCAAAACGATTTGGTGAAGATTTTTACTTAAGTGCCCCTACTAGCCCATCAAGATTTTTTTCACAATTTGAAGATGAAGAAGATGTTGGATTCGCATTCTCTGTTAATAGAGAATCAAATTCATCACCTCGTTCAGCTGAAGAACTCTTCCATGGTGGAAAAATCAAACCTTTAGAATCTTCTAAATCTCCTCTTTTATCACCAAATCGAGTCAAAAAATCCACAATTTCTAAAGCGATTATTGAAGCTTTTTCACCCAAAAGCAAAAAAGATTCATCAAGAGGAAGAGATAGAACACCAGCTTCTGAAAATTCGAATTCGGGTCGTAGAGTTACACGTTCACATTCACCATACAGAACATCATCACAATACACATGGGTTCAAGAACAACAACAATTACAACAACAACAACATAAACCAACACAAATTAATAATGATTCTGTTCCAAGTTCGAAGAGTTCTAGGATATGGAGATTACGTGATTTTTTGTTGTTTCGTAGTGCATCAGAAGGAAGAGGAACAAACAAAGATCCATTCAGAAAATACCCTGTTTCGTATAACAAGAAATTAACTGAAGAAGGAAAAGGTTCATCATCACCGTTTAGAACTTCTGAGAATTCAATTCCAAAGTCTAGAAGAAAGGAAAATGGTGTTTCTGCACATGAATTGCATTATGCAAGGAAGAAAGCAGAATCTGAAGATTTGAAAAAAAGAACTTTCTTGCCTTATAAACAGGGAATTTTGGGTAGGTTGGCTGGGTTAGGATCAAACACAAGATGAATGTCACAAAAAAAATTCATTCATTCATCCTCTTAATTTATTTTTCCTGCATAAAAAAAATGTAATTCTTTTATTGAAATTTAGACTATAGTATATACATCGAATTTTGTTTTTTTAGTACAGTGTAACAGAAAAGTTATCATAAATTCACGTATAAAATGGAGTGATTAAAATTTAAATTCCGATTATATGTTCGAATCTCTGTCATGGTCACAGCTTAATAATTTTAATATAATTTTAATATTTTTTATCAGTTAAGTTAAGAAGTTCTGATATTATCATTTTTGTTTTTAATTTATTAATATTATATACCGACGTTATTTAGAATATATTTATAGGGACAAGGGCATGTGGCTAGTCGATGAAGACAAATGAGTATGTACCAGTATTATGTGTTTGGGGTCCAATGAATGAGTATATTTTTGTTTGACATTATCAAATTCAATTTGATGACAATTTTTGGGTGTTTGAAATTAGTGGTTGTGTATGATTATGATGGGTTAGGAGTTATGAAAGAACATGCATAACTTGAAATGAGTTTAGATGAAGGTGCAATTTTGTTGTCTTACACAAATTATACACGTCTCTCATGATTTGAGAAGAGACAACGTGCTGGGTGTATTGTGATCTAAAATATTCGTCAGATATTGCTTCCTAACTAACACATGTGAGCGTTAAGTTGGATCTAATATTCCTCAGATAATGTTTTAATTTTTTTTTTTTATTACTGCTGTTTAATATTTTTATTTATTTATCTGTGTTTTCTTCTTAATTGTCTAGTTGCTATGAGAATGTAATAAGTAGAATTTAGTAATTTGGAGAATGTAAAATTTGATGAAATATTATTTAAGGCATGAGGTAAAAATCTCTACTTCAGTCTTCATATCGATTCAATCCCACTGATTGATTAAAGTACTCCCTCCGTCCCATTATATAAGCACCTTTATTACAAAAGTCTAGTCCCAAAATATAAGTCGCTTTACAATTTACTAGGTACATTTATTATTTTTTTGCTTACACAAACCCCTAATTATTACTATTAAGTTGTATTGGAGTATAAAAATTGTAAAAGGGTTTATATTTTGAGACTAAACTTTTGTAGTAAAAGTGCTTATATAATTGGACGGAGGAGTACATGTTTTGCTGTAAAATATCATGATCCAGTTTTTCTTTTGAGGTAAAATATCATGATCCAGTTTCTATGCTAGTTTTTTTGTTACACGCATTAAAAGGAAAATTAACAAATCAATAGTATATATTAGAGTAATTTTTTTTTTGTTTTCATTTGTTTTTTATTTTTGTTTTTTTATAGGCGTATACTATATTAGAGTATAAAATTGTCATTAAAATAAAGTAGTTTATTTCATTACAATTGAATATTCAAACTAAATAAGAAAAGTGTTATGAATATATGGATGAATGTCTATTAATGTGTATCTATTCTTGTCCCCTATATGTGTTCTATAAATAAGACTCTCTTTTCATTGTAATACACACACTTGAAAAGTATAATACAATATTCTCTATCTTTGTTCTCTTGCATCTTTCTCTTATTTCACAACACGTTATCAGCACGAATCTCTGCCAAATTTTCATTTGCAAAGGTTTGTACACCAAAACCTTCCTTTTCTTTTTTCACGGTACAACACGTACTAATATAGATACATTCTGTTAGTTTGATCCATTATGTGATTTTAGTTTGATCTATTATTAACATATGATCTACCTACATATCATTTTCAAAGCATCGTACAGAAAACCAGATCTTTATTTACATATGGAACAAAATATTAATAATTTGAACGTACAGGAACTTTGTAGATCTAATCCTTTTTTTTTTCATTTCTTATGCATCATAGTATTATAATTTATTAATTCTTTATGTATTTAAAAAGAAATATATTCATGCATCCCTGAAGGATTGCAAGAAAAATTGGTATTATAATTCACAAGTTTCTGGAGAATTTAATAATCCTAGTTCCTAATGAACTTGAAATTTAATCTATGAATTCTTGAAGAATTCAATAAACTTAGTTCCTTAAGAACTTATAAAACACAAATTTTTCCATCAAAAATTCCGGAAGAATTCACTAATCAAGTTCCTGAAGAACTTACGAAGTATCACCATTTATTATAAAAAGTTCCTCTAGAACTTACAAACTCAATTTTATTTTCTATGAGTTCCTGAAGAATTCAACAATTAGTTCTTGAAGAACTTAGAAATATAATCCGTGAATTCCTGAAGAATTCAACAATCTTAGTTCCCGATGAACTTTAAATTTAATCTATGAATTTTCAAATTTTACAGATGTATCACAGTGAAAATTTTGATATATGAATGATGAAGATTCATAGGCTACGATCCAGAAGTGTCATGGTAAAAAAATTGAAATATGAATCCTGAAGATTCATAGCATGTGATGAACTTTTTTAATATGTAATATTTTTGTTTCCTTTCAATTCTAAAAGGATCCAATACTCATGCATCCCTGAAAGATAGCATAAATGATTGTCACTATATAATAGTTCTTGAAGAACTATAAAATTCAATATATTTCATAAAAATTCTAGAAGAATTCACGACATACGCAATATTCCTGAAATATTGTATTATCAAAAAAAATTTGAGAATTTTAACGATAAAAAAAAATTGCTTTGTCTATGTCTTTATTTAATCATCTTCATATTGTTTTAGTGGACCTAAAGTGATCAACAAATTATTCTAATGCAATAATATTCTTAATTAGGCCAAATACTTCAATATGTACGATACATATATGACCCTTATGTTACATTCATATATGACCCTTATGTTCCTAGCTTTAATTTGTGCAATCGAAGAAGTAATTTTTTTTACGATACATATATGACCCTTATGTTACATTCATGTGACTATTATTTGCTGTTTAATGTTATAATTCTAACTGCCAAAAATTAAGTTACTATTATTTGCCATTTTACATTAATTTTTTTTTTCATAATGTTGATATTTTATAACGGTCAAAAGAATAATTTATTGGCTATTATTCTCCTTTATGAGAAGAATATTTTTTTTTCATATAAATATTATTTATTATTATTCCTATTAATTCTTGATCATGTTGAAGATCAATTATAATATAGTTCCTGAAGAACAAGGAGAAGAAAGAAACATAAAAACATAAGCATTTCTGAAGTAGTGCTTAAAGATTCGGGACAAAGTTCAATAAGAACTAAAATAAAAATTTAATATCAAACATATTCTTGAAGGATTGCTAATGAATAGTATTTGTACAGTTCTTGAAGAACTTAAAATTCAACATTAAAACATTCTTGCAGTATTGCTAAAAAGTTTAAAAGCGTCCCTGAAGGATTGCTCAAAGAAAATTATATTATCAAGCATTCTTGTAGATTTGCTACAAGTGAATTTTCCTGCTCATTGTTTACGAAGATTTGTGATTGAATTCATGAATAACTAAAAAAAAATAGAGCATGATTGAAGTATATAACGCTAAAATGCATATGCTCCTGAAGTAGCAAAATTGAGAAAATATATTGACATCAAATATCCTTGAAGGATTTAGACATTGAAATTTACTTTAGTCAATAATAATATAGATTTGTGGTTGAGTTCTCGAAGAACTATAAATTTAAAGTATGATTGAAGTTTATAAGATCTATTTGATCTTAGTAAATTTAAAGTAAGTTCGATTACAAAATCAATTTTATATTACCGTTATTTTTTTTAATATCTACTATAAAGTTACATAAGTTTAATCTGTAATATTACTATTTCTTTTAAATTGTTTCGATTAAAAATAAAATTATATGATTCTCTCTCATTTAGATACCTAGTAGTATCATATACTATTTATTAGATGTGTCGTGCTACACCTATATTAGTGCAATCGAAGCACGTATTATTGTAAACCAGAAGTTTACAAATAATAATAAGTTATTGTTGGCAATACCGATTGGGTCATTCCGGATTTATTATTATGTACAAACAAAAAAAAAAGAGCCAGAAGTTTCTTCAACGTAATAGCTTTCGCGCATTACAAGTTCCCAAAGAAAGTTGATAATTTGAGGAAATGAGCCACATATTTTCAAAATATATAAGGTGATATTTGTGAATCAATACAACGATCAACTAAATGGTCAAATATTTATTTATTGTCACCTCACAACCCGAAGTTTGTGAGATAGTTTTCTCAACTATTTTTTAAAAGCTCATTTTCTAGAAAGTATTTTGCTAAGTATCGTATGCCAATTGAAATTAATAATGAACATCTTGTAGAATATATATATATATATATATATATATATATATATATATATATATATATATATTCACATAAAAAAAATGGACTTGAAGATCCATTCTTTAGACGTCTAAAGTTCATTGTGGCCGATACTTATGAAAGCATAACTTCTAGCTCATATTTCAGGAACACTCAATTATCTTGAGATATTGATTCGCATCAAGGCAATAAATTATTATAAGTAAATCTTCCCCTAAATTTACAATTTTAGATTAATAACTTAATATTATTCTTTGTCTTAGTACATTTTTGGACGTGTTGTGTATATTTCAATTGCTCGAATATAATACACTAAGATGATTTCCTTAAGGAATGTTGGGAAAATATATTTGATATGAATCTCCAATTATCTTGAGCTAGAAATTGGAGAGTAGTTTATGGTGTAGAAGGCTAATTATCAATTTATGAATTTGTTTTTCCAACATTAAGGGGAAATAATAAGCAGCTGAAAATATGAACCAGAACTTCAAATGAATAAATTACTATGAATATGTTATCTCATCTTGATCCTCATATAAAATAGTTTGAACTAGAAATTCAAAAGAAAAATCATTTGCAAAGTTTATGTAATCAAATATCAGCTACTAATGCTCCAATCAAAATGGATGTTCCTGTTGAACAATCCTATATTTGCAAATGAGTTCAACCACACTTGAGGTATGGTGTGAAATTTGCTTCCAAGGATAAAAAATCCTCAAATAAGAAAATGAGCTAAAAAGAAAGATGACCCGAGTGAGGATATGAAAACTCCAAAAGATTATTGACATAATTGATTTTTAAGTTCCAGAAGAACTTATCAGGTACCTGAAATTTTTAATAAATAAAGAGATCTCGAAAAATTATGTCATGAATAAAATACGATGGAACCAAAACGAAGTCAACGTTGACGATATTTTTATATATAATATAGCGTTGTATATGATAAGAGATGATGAGGATCATGAACCAAAGTTTATTAAGAATTATAGACAACATAATGATTGTCTAAATGAAAAGATGCAATTGCTACGTAATTAAAATTACTTTGCAAAGTGAAAGATTTTTTGACCAGCAGTCCGTATATCTAAAGATGTGAAAATGATGAGATACGAAATAATTTGTGTGCAAATAGAAAATAATGATATACAAAAATATCAATAAAAGTCTGTCATTGATTATTGATTGTGAAGAGAAATATTCACCTGAAGTGAAATCAAAATTTATTAAGTTTAGTAACACTTGAAAGTATCAATTTATTGAAAGTGTTACGATGTATTTGTATGACTCACTTGTTAGTGATGATTATATAAAACTCCCTGAAGAATTTAACTTCATGAGACATATTATTCAAACTATTGAATATATGATAAAATGTATAAGTCTCATTGTTACTCAAGCAATATAGATGCATATTGTATAATAATTTTAGTGAATATTTTCCAAATGAGAAATATGATAATGACATCATTTGTCAATTTTTGAAGAAAGGATTTGAAAACAAATTTTATGACATGAATATTATAAGAACTCTTGAAGAGTTTCTGAAAGTTGATTTCTTCTATTGAGATGAAATATGAAATTGTTATCGGTAGTTTGCTCTAGCTGTTGTAAGGCCACTCGTTATGAACAAACATCTCATTAAAGTTTGAGAAAATGATGATTCATTAGGCGGTCCTGAAGTACCACATCAAACACTATAATATTATCATAACTCTTGAAGAACTTATGAAATCTGTTGAGTACAGAAAAATTTGAAATGAAATATATCCGATGATCAAAGTTTGTTTGAAATTACAAACTTAGTACTTCAACGATGTTTTGTGCATGAAGAAAATTATATATATCAAAGGTACTACACAAATTGATCTGGAAAGATATAATTGGTTGTGTATAATGTCACTTGACGTAAACAAATATTATATTATTCCACGTCTCAAGAAAATGATGAGTTACTTGAATTGGTCTTGAAGTACCATATTTTAATTAGTTCAATTGAGGACACTATTGCATTTTGCAAATTTGCATGCAGTGGTATTTTATCTTTGTCAATATCAATAAACTTGAAGATATTGGAACAAAGTCGAGCATATAATTTATATCTTAAAGAAACGGCAATATCATCAAAATAAGTGGAAGTTTTAGCACTACATCAAGAAAGTTGAGAATATGATTTTATTGAGGTTTACGATTCTACGCATATAAGAAATTTGAAGAAGATAATATTGCATCAGCTGATTCAGGGAAGAGTATATAAAAGGAGATAAATCAGATCTTTCTACAAAGTCTTCATCAAGTAAAGTTTTTGATCAACTATATAGAAGATTAATTGGTCTTATTCGTCTCAGATATAATTTTCTTCATGAGGGGGAGATATAATTGTGTTCTGCACTCTTTTTCTCTTAACCATGGTTTTATCCCATTGAGTTTTTCTGGTAAGGTTTTTAACGAGGCAGATTTATACACATATGATGTTGTATTCTTTTTTTTTCTTCACTAAAATCTTTTTCCCATTGGCTTTTATTTTAGTAAGGTTTTAATGAGGCATATCCTTAATGGACATTAAACGGTGAGTGTTATGAATATATGGGTGAATGCCCATTAATGTGTATGTTTTCTTGTCCCCTATATGTATCCTATAAATAGGACTCTCTTTTCATTGTAATACACACACTTGAAAAATATAATACAATACTCTCTCTATCTTCTCTATCTTTGTTCTCTTGCATCTTTCTCTTATTTCACAACAAAAAGGATAATATCTTATATTCAAACTATCTTTTCAATATCTTTATAAAAAAGGGTATATCAAACAGATTAATATATTCAAATTAATTAGATTTGAGTACAACTCTCCTTCCTCATACCTTTTCTTTTAAAAAATGATATATCATACCTTTTCTCAGTTGTTGGATCAGGTCAAACGATATTCTTTTTGATGGATGAGGTCGAAAAATCCAGGCTTAGTGATTAATCTTCATAGTTGTCGGACAAATCTTTTACTGTGCTTGGGTTTTTGACTCATGATTTTTTTAGCTTGTAGTTTTCTTTGTTGTCTTGTCTTCAGACTTGTGTGGATATAGACTCTTATTGTCTGTCCTAGCACATCTTATGCTGGGGGTGTTGTACGTACTTAGTTTTTATATTTATATATATCTCATTTTGTCTTGTTCAAAAAAAAATCCATATAAATATATAATACTTAAAATTTTCAAAAATAATTAATTTCTTATCTCAAATTTTCTCTTTTTTTGAAATTTTTTGAATTTCTAAAATAAATTATTTTCTAAATTATGCAATTAGAGACACTGCCTAATTTTATTTTTTTTAATTTAATTCTTTTAAGGTGACAATACATTTTAAAATTTGTCCTCAAAAAAAAAATACATTTTAAAATTTAAATAAAAACATAAAAATTAATTATATGTATTTCTTATCACACTCACATAGAAACTATACCTTCTAAGTAGAAATGGTAATTCTTGTTAGAGCGTACAGCGTAGGCAATCATTTCAGCTTACACAAAAAAATATACTCCAAGAGTACATTGAAGCCTCGGACAATATTGAAACAACCACCAAGAGTGTCACCTTATATTTTCTTCAGCAATTTTAGGAGAATTGATGATATCCACACTCATTAAATTTCAAAACACAATACTTATGGGAGGATATTAGTCTTAGCCACTTGATATAATCTTGACTATCTTGAGTAGTCAAGATTAGTCAAGATTAAAGTAATAAAAACGCTTTTATTCTTAATAATCTGTGTATGCCTATGTATTTTGGATAAGTTAACATATTTATAGTTAAACCACATGTCAATAATGTGCAAACTAATATGTGTAAAAAAATATCTTCTTGAGAGTATGAAAATCCCCCCCCCCCCCCCCCCCCCCCACCTCTCTAATTGCCCTAAAATCTCAAATGGTCTTGTTTTAGCGTGAGTTTATTGGTCCAAAAAGTCATGACCCAACACAATCATGAATCACTAACTTTACAAAACCTTTTCTACTTCTTTTTTTTGACACACCTTTTCTACTTCTCATCACATCTATATAAGACTTGTTTCATTGGTTTTCAATATATATTGGTCCTATTGTCAAAAAGAAAGAAAAAAAAATCTTGGTCCTAAAAGTCATTCATGACTCATGACACAACATAACCATGAATCACCCACTTCATAAAGCCTTTTATCTCCTTATTGCAATTTACATCTGATTTAAGATTTGATTAATTAATTAATTTTCAATACCCCCTCAAATCTAATCTAATGAGCTTAGTAATTTTTTTTTGGGCATGACTTAGATAGTTGCTTCTCTTTTTTATTGTTAGTCTTCTAGTAGTGTGTTTCAACATAACAGAGTGAAGTCATTCATGGGCTGCTTATGTTATTTTTATGGGTAAAGATCGAGTTAATAGCTTCACTAACCTGTATAAGTGTGTTTACGGCCAACTCAATGATTTTCAATAGTAAGTGAAATTGGTGGTAAATGATGAAATGAAATAAAACAGAGTGGTAAGTAACTATATTTTATCTGATCATTCAAATTTTCATTCATCTTAAATTGAGATGTATACAAATATACAATGAAATAAGATTCTATAATTAAAAATATTCAAAGAATAGAATAGAATCTCCGTTCTATTTGATTTCACTCCATTCTATTTTATTTCATTCTATTCTATCCCATTATATTTTATAAATTCAAACACAACCTAAAATAAATTATAATGCTAAGATTTTAATTAGTACCTTGGATCAGCCCTTTCGGTGGCAGAGCCAAATATTTTTTAAAATCAGGGCAAAATCTTAAGTGTAAATAAAAATTTAGTTTTGAACAAAAGATATCTATGTTACCTTAAATTAATCTTTAAAAAATTCAATTTTATCCTAAATTAACTCCTAAAATATAAAAAAATTGTTTTACATAAAAAAAATATCAATTTTGAACAAAAAAAATTAATTTTGCCCTAAATTAATGTTAAAAAGTTATAATTTTACGCTAAATTTACCCTAAAATATAAAAAAAAAATTGGACCAAGCCCGGGCAAATACCTGGGCAGACTAGAGGGTGGATCCGCCACCAGCCCTGTGTGTGAGAAGTATTTAAAATGGTAGGATAGTTGACTCTTGATTAGAAGAGGATGACAAACAATAATTTCCATTTTTTTAAATATATGTAAAATATAAATTATTAATTGTTAAAATCAATAAGGAATTAACTCCAAACATCTTATAAATATGTATATAATCAATCTTATTTCCTACTACTACTTATATCAAAAGTTAAGCTTTTCTATTAGTTAAAATTAATAATGTGATTTTTTTTAAAGATGTCTTCATGGTAGAATAACAACCCTTGTGCTTGTATTGAACTTTCTATCATTTGATTTTGTTTCTAGCTTGTATTTCTTTGTGTTATGATTTCTTGTTAGTTTCCATTCTGGATAGTCTTATACTTGAGTGAACTCTATTTTATTCTGGTTAGTATTATTTTGACTTCTTTAAAAAAAAATTGAGTATTGAACAAACTATGTTACAAGATTGAGTACTATGCAAGATTGTCGTTGTTCAATTTTTCTTTGTTTTGGCAAGCTGTAATTGTCGAACCATACATCAAACATTGTCCACTAAAGCTTCTCGTTATATCCAGAAAGAGTACATGTTTATTGGTAAACCATTTTTGTCATGTTTATGAGTTTATCTACGCAAATAAACCACAAATTAAACAATTCAATACATGACATAATATTACTAATCTAAATAAGTAGTGTACAATCATCAATCCCATCCATCACTTTACCCCCCAATAATTCCAAGAAGACCCTGATTTGAGTTGACAATTAATATGTGTTTAATTTAGGCTCATTCAGTGATTCCTAAATGTCGCTTATGATAATATCAAAAGTTTAATTAACCTAACATGATGTTTCACTTGAAAAGAAAATAAGAACAATTATTTAATTTTGTGGCGCGTATTTGTAAATATTGATTGGCAATGAGTCACAACTAATTTTGTGGCATTTGTCAAGCAAATATTATAGAATGGATTTATGTGTAGTTAGAAGTCTATATGCAGTCAACTATATATAGTGGAATGTTCGATTTTAATCAGACAATTTAAATTTTAAGTTGAATTTTAAGATTTATAAATAATTAAAGTCGAAACTTAAAATTTAATTTAATTATATTGTTGGATCAAAATCGAACTTAATTGTTGTAAAAAAAATTGAACTTAATTAAATGTCCAAGATTAGATATCAAATCCATGAGTGCTATGGCATAGCCGGCTCCAATAGCCAAACTAAAGAAATTTGGTTATTTTCTTGGCTAAATTTTAAATCTCTATCCACACAAACTCACCACAACATAAACATTTTTTCTACAACTGTTGAATGAATTTGTATTGGTGACGGTGCTGCAACAAATAAAATACAGTAGAAATGAAGAAAATGATTAATTAATGAATAGTGTGCGAAGTGAACACTAAATGTAAGGTTCGATGTACTCTATAAATTTCCATAAAAGGGATGTAATAAGTTACACAACGAATGGTGAAATTGTCTATTTGAAGTGTAACAAGCAACACTTAATGAACATTAAGTTACAATGAATGGTGAACTTGTCTATTTCAAGTGTAACATGCACCACTAATGAAAAGAAACAACTCTTAACAAAAAGGTAGTACAATATTTAATTATAATTTATTAATTCATGAATAAACACATCCAATCATAAATAAATACAATTTATTAGTATTTTAAATTTCAAACTCATGAAGAGACTTTGTTTTTAGAACGTTTTCTTTGTTTCCATTATTTTGAATCCGCCTCTCATCTCTTCTTATTTTGCCCTTGTTCTATGGCGGTGTGGTATGAAATTTTTAGGTGGATCGGTGAGGAGATTGTTATGCCGCCATCTTTAGCTTTGTTGTTTGAGGTGATGTGGGGTGTGGGAAGGAATAAATCTTTGCGGAAAGGTTTTTTGTTAATTTGGCACACAACAATTTGGTGTATTTGGAAAGCTCGGAATGATGTGATATTTGCGAATGGTATTATGGAGGTGCGCGCTTTGGTGGAGGAGATTAAGGTTTTAAGTTGGAAGTGGAGTCTTGCTCGCTTGAAGCTCTCACCATGTTTATTCTATGAATGGAGTTGGAACCCGGGCGATTGTCTTCTCCACTAAAAATACTTTTGGTCTAGTTTGTGTTAGCCTTGTCAAGGGCCTTGTGTGTTTGTGTTGTAAGCGGTGTGGTTGTTGTGTTTCCTTTTTCTTGTACTCTATTCGCTTCTCATATACATCTTGTATGGAAAAAGCCTTAATAAAATTTTGCTATTTCAAAAAAAAAAAAAAAATCTCTAGCGTAAAGTTTCACTTCTGGATCCAATCTTGTGATTATGATGCGACAAGTAATCACGCTGCAAATTGAAGTATTATTTTTGGTAGACTTAATTATAATCATTAATGCACACAAGTGAAAAAGTAATCTCTTGTTTATTTAAGAAAATAATTAGTTGTATTGATTTTCATTAGTTGTATTGATATTCTCATAATAAAATGAGTTTATTCACTAAAATGATAAGAGCTGGGGACATATGGGTTGTGTATAGGCGTGGCAAAACTAGCATGTCCGTCCCGTTTAGACCCGCCCCGCTTAAAAATGAGACGAGACGAGCCAAGTCAATTTAGATGGCCGAGTCTAAAATCCAACCCCGCCCCGTTTATTGGCGGACATGCGAGTTAGCAGGCCGGCCTGCGGCCCGCCAATTTGTTTGTTATTTTTTGTGTTGTTTACATTACAAAAATTATATTAGCGAGCCCCGGCCCCTTTTTTGGCGAGCCGAGCGAAGCGGGCCTCATAGAAAAATCGAATTCAAAACTTTGACTCAGCCCGCTAAATTTATCGAGTTAAACGGACCGGCCCGGCGGATCAGGCCCGTTTTACCACCCCTAGTTGTGTAGAGTGAGGTCTAGAATTTGATCTATGGCAGAAACAATTTATATTTCCGATGTATCAAAAAAAATTCACTAAAATGTTTTTGATAGTTAACAAAAAAATATGATGAATTGAAATACAATACATAATATCAGTTTAGGTTTTTAGTCCAAGAAAATAATAAATCATGTCTTTGTCTTGAATCTTGATGATATTTTAAAGGGTTAAAATATTTGAGACGAATAAAAAATGACATGTATTATGAGTCAGAAGGAGTGCGTTTATTATACGCATCAGCCAAAAATTAAACTACTACTAACTAAATGATTAAGCAACTCAAATATATATCATTTGTCACACCATTTTAGTCATTTTTCTTCATTTTTGGTACAAATTATCTTTTTCCTATCCATTTACTAATTTTAGAAAAACTTGCTTGAGCCTTGATGAATGATGCAATGATGCAGAAGCACATGAGGCAGAAAAATTAGGAATGCCTAAATCATTGGGCTATATATATATATAAGCACCATACGTATTAATTTTGTGGCATTTGTAAAGCAAAATATTATAGAATGGATTAATGTACAGTTAGAAGTCTATCTCTATATGCAGTGAACTATAATTAGATCGTTCGATTTTAATCAGACAAATTATATTTTAAGTTGAATTTTAATTGAATAATTTAAATTTATAAAAAATGTATTAATTAAATGTTTTCACGTATGTAGTCAAACTACAACTTAAAAACATTCAAAGATATATATCAAATCTATGCATGAGTGTCGGCATAGCTGACTCTAATAGCTAATACTACCTCCATTTCTATATATAAAAAAAAAAAAAAAAAAAATAAAAAAATTTACATTCATTGTAAAGTTGAACCAAGTAAAGCACTAAATCTATATCCTCTCAAACTCGCCACAACATAAAATCTTGTCTACAACTTTTGAATGAATTTGTATTGGTGGCGATAAAATAGAAATGAAGAAAATGATTAGTAATGAATAGTGTGTGAAGTGAAGACTAAATGTAAGGTTCGGTGTACTCTATAAATTTCCATAAAAGGGATGTAATAAGTTACACAACCAAATGGTGAAATTGTCTATTTGAAGTGTAACAAGCACCGCTTAATGAGCATTAAGTTATTATAATGAATGGTGAAATTGTCGATTTGAAGTGTAACAAACACCACTTAATGAGCATTATGTTACAATGAATGGTGAAATTGTCTATTTCAAGTGTAACATGCACCACTAATGAAAAGAAACAACTCTTAACAAAAAGGTAGTACGATATTTGGAAAATGTTAAACATTATTTTTTAATTCATGAATAAACACATCCAATCATAAATAAATACAATTTATTATTTTAAATTTCAAACTCATGAAGAGACTTGTTTTTAGAACGTTTACTTTGTTTCCATTATTTTAGAAATCTCTAGCTAAAGTTTCACTTCTGAATCCAATCTTGTGATTATGATAAGACAAGTAATTAATCACGCTGGAAATTATTATTTTTGGTGGACTTAATCATAATTATTTATGCACACAAGTACAATAGTTGTGTAACTTGTGTTGATTCTTATAATAAAATGAGTTTAATTATAATGTTCTTGATAGTTAGCAAAAAAAAAATGTAATATATCATGTCTTGATATTTTAAAGGGTTAGAATATTTGAGACATGAAAAATACAGCAACATTATTTTGAGACATCAAAAAGAATAGTTTGTTATACGCATAGGCCAAAAACTAAACTATTGCTAACTACGTAAATGATTAAACAACTCAAAAATTTATCATTTATGTCACACTATTTCAGTCAATAATTTTCTTCATTTTTGGTACAAATTAATCTTTTTCCTATTCATTTACTAATTTTAGAAAAACTTGCTTGATGAATGATGCAATGAGGCAGAAGCACATGAGGCAAAAAATTAGGAATGCCTAAATCATTGGGCTATATATATATATAAGCACGATAAAAGGAACTTTATTTCCAACGTATACTTCCCAACCTTTCATAGTAATTTAACCAGCCTGATGTGATACCGATGCATGCTGCTACTACTTTTCGTTAGTCTCTCTCGTGAAATTAAGGTCCCCATTGGCATTAACCCCAATTTGTTAATTTCTTATATATATATCATATATATAATCATCCAATTTAATTTATCTTCTTCCTGGTTAATTACTACCGATAGTGTTTTAATTTCAAATCTCTCTTTTTTACGAGGAGATAAGGATTGCACATGAAAGTACGTACATATTCTCAAATATATTAATTCATTCACTTTATAAAATGGGATATGTTTTTTGCACAAATCCATGACTCTTTAGCATAGCATGGGTTTTAGTCGCTGGTGGAGGGGGATATGTGAGGATGCAGCACCACATGTTTCATGGGACACGGTTTATGTAGGGGCGGGGTCGCCCAATGGGTCATGGCCACCCTCCAATATATGTTTTTGAAAAGTATATGTGTATCTATTAAATTATTTATTTCCACTTAAATCTCTAGTCTTTTTAGGTTATCTCTGATCAGTTAAAATGAATAATATTTTTTTTTGCAAGAGTTTAATTGTTATGTACTAACAGTGTAAAATTTTTTTACACATGCATCCAATCAAAACACAACAAATTGCCACTTTTATAAGTTGGTTCCTAAAATATCTCTATTAATTAATGCTTACATGGTGTGATTTAATTGGATGCACGTGTAAAATAATTTTACACCGTCGGTGCATATAAATTAAATTCTAAAATCAATATTAAGACATTAAAAATAGGAAATTTAATGATCATATATTAAACTTTTATCATGGTATTTTTAGCGAGAGAGTTGCTCATTATCTTCTTTTGATTCTATTATTTAGTGATAAATAGATTGCACCAAAAAAAAATATAGTGATAAACAATTTTATCACTTGTACCATGATTGAAGATCGATCCATATTAACAAGATACACCATCTATCATTGTGTGATAGTCAGAAAAAATATCAACACAAAGAGTTTATTTAACCAACTCTTCCAGCACCACTTTTGAGTCATGAAGAGAGGTTTGATTTGTATTAACGCAAGAACAATCAACATGTGAATTTAACACTGCGTCTTTAACTCAAAAAATTAAAGTGTTATAGGACTTATATAGTGCATAACCTCCAATTTGAAACTCTTTCTTACGCTTCAAATATTAACAATATGATACCTTTTCCACTCTATTATTTTTTTTTTCTTATAACTTTTATTGTTATTGATTTTGCTGAACCATTGTGATTGATTTTGCTTATAACTTTTATTGTGGGGTTGGCTTAAATATCTTGTGAAGGGATTTTATTTTATTTTCCATCACGCACTCAACATTTATAGTGCTTAGGTATTGAGAGTGACTAATTTTTGTTGTATTGTTTGATTTGTTTGGTAGTAGCTCTTTAGGTTTGGTTGATTATGTTGCTTTTGTGATTTATTTTGTAAATTTTCTGTTGACATTTGCTATCTTTCTTTTTTTTTCCTTCATATTTTTGACATACCTTAGGGTTTGTTTTGACTAAAAATTAAAACAAAATAGATCCTTATAAATTTAAAATTACTAAAAACTAAAAAAAGATGAATTTGCAGACAAACTTCAATTACCTTTGTAAATTAAAATTTTATTTAGCAAATTGTTTATTTTAACTTCGTCACGCTAACAATTTTTTCTCACTCAGCCTTTTAAGTTGCATGTTAAAAATGTTTTGTAGAATTTCTTTTGGTGTGAAAAAAAAGAGAGGCAAGAAATGAAAGCAAGAGTTGGCTTCGTACAACCGGGCCGGACCTATTGTTAATTTCAACTGCTTAATGTACACCTTTGATGAATATGACCTATGGTCTGACACATTAAAATAAAGTATCAACTAAAATAAAGATAGAGAGAGTCACTTACAAGTAAAAGCAAAGATTGATGTACACAAGCATAAATGTTTGGGGAAGGATGAGGTTCATCTCAATAATTAGTGATGGGTTTTGGAAAAAAGCATAAAGCAATTGACATTGATACTCTATTGTAATGATCAGTGAGGCACATGCTACTCCAACATTACCACAAACCCTTTCTTCAACCTCTCTTTTATTTCTTTACCTTTTTGTGAGTTTTTTCTTCTTCATTAACCCCACAAACCTTGTGGTCCTGCCCACCCCTTATCTTATCACTTATACTTCAATCACCCTATTATTTCACAAACTTTGTCACATCAAACTAAACATCAACCAACCTTTAATATTGGTTTTTCCTTCACTCAACAATTTTAAAGGATGTCTATTAGCACTTACCACAAGTTTTAAATAAAGGCCCGCGAATTTACCACAAGTTTTACGGCTATTGTTTTCGCTTGAAAATATAAATCAACCTTAAGGATGTACGATTGATGGTGGTGGATCTTCCGCGGCAAGCCACATTTGTCTTAATCTCAAAGTCGATCTTAACATAACAATATAAGCGTGAAATTAATTGATCAAAATTTTCTCAAAAAAATAATTATTTCAAATAGGGTTGAATATACTACTCCTTATATCATGAGATGCTAATGGACTTCATAATTGGCATTTTATATAGGACCACATAATTAAAGAGAACACATAATGAGTTAATATCTTATCATTCGCTCAATCGGCTAAAACTTCATGATACACATACGTCCATTTTAATCTAGATTAATTATTTTTGACCAATTTAATTGTGACGGTAACTAAAGTTACGTAAATCATATTTGACTGTAATTTTTAACCATATCAATAATTACGACGCGACTGTTATTTAATATGTTTCTTACCACTAAAAAGATTCCATGAGTACATGGCCCAATCTAAGTGACCAAGACCAACTAACTTCCCAATCTCAACCCTCTTTGACATCTCATTAGCTTGGTAGACCCAAACACTTTAGTTAGCAACACTTTCCTTTTCTCTATATGTATTCATCCATCTTAGCTGTAAACTCCATAATCCATATATCATTCTCCAAACATACCCACCACTCTGTTTTCCTAGAATTGTGTTACCTTAACATAGCACAATTTTATTTTATTTTTTTTTATTATACAAATAGAACAATTTCATAACTTGTTAATATTATCATATATTCATTATTCATATACCATAATGCCATCTGTGCATTCTAGTCCATGCTACCCAATGGAAAATCCAGCAATAGCATCACTCCTCCGCCACACAACGGGCGAAAAACGGAGCAAATTTTCGCCCGGCAGCCTCTTAAAGATGTTCAAGCTCTTCCCTATGTTAACATCAGGTTGCAAAATGGTAGCACTATTAGGAAGACCAAGAAAGCCTATGCTAAAAGACGGTGCTACAACCGGAACAATCTTCGGTTACCGGAAAGGTAGAGTAAGCATAGCAATACAAGAAGATACTCGACAAATGCCAATTTTTCTTATAGAATTACCGATGTTAACAAGTGCTTTAAACAAAGAAATGTCATCGGATATCGTTAGAATCGCGTTGGAGAGCGAGACGAAAACGAATAAGAAAAAATTGTTGGAAGAGTTTGTTTGGGCTGTTTATTGTAATGGAAGAAAAGTTGGATATTCAATTAGAAGGAAACAAATGGGTGATGAAGAACTTCAAGTTATGCAACATTTGAGAGGTGTGTCCATGGGAGCTGGGGTGTTACCTACCTCATCTGATCATAAAGATTATTCTGATGGTGAAATGACTTATATGAGAGCAAGGTTTGATAGAGTTGTTGGTTCTAAAGATTCTGAAGCTTATTACATGATTAATCCTGATAATAATATTAATCATGGTGCTCAAGGTCCTGAGTTTAGTATCTTTTTTGTTAGAGCTCACTAAAATTATTGTATTATATCTTAATTCATGTTTATGTATCATATCATATATCATATTATATTAAATATCATTGCTTTCTAAGCTTGAGCTTTTTTGAAAAGTATCATTAAATGAATAATCTTATCAATTTTTCAACTCCTAGATTGTGTTTCCTTTCCCTTTCAGAATGACTTTTTCTCTGCAAAATTTTATATATGATAAAGTTTATAACTATAGGTTATTGTGAATTATGTTTGCCAATTTATTCTGATCCCTTTTTGAATTGGATTTCCCTGAATCATTGAAACTTTTTCTTGATCAAGAATCAAAATAGTTCTTTTGTAAAGTCATAGATTCAGCTTAAGCTATTGGATGAAACTAAAATTCTATGAACAAATAATTATAAGATGAAATGACAAGTGTGATAATTTTATTTTATTTTCTTATTGTCTCATGCTTTTACCTTTTATGAATTCCTCTCTCCATCTTTAAGGGCTTGTTTGGTTGGAGAAAAAGAGGAGAGAAAGAGGGAGGAAAGAAAGTGAAACACGAAAATCAATCAATAAATTACTCTTTTTAAATATATGTATTGATTTCCGTGTTTCATTTTCTTTCCTCCCTCTTTCTCTCCAACCAAACAAAGTGTAAGATTTGAACTTAATTTGACCACATGTATTAAAAATAATAAAATTAAATAAGGTGAACCTATTACTCTTTAGTCATTTAAGGTTTTTGGCCACACATATCTTTTATTTTTGATAATATTTACCTCAGTGTAATACTATATTTAGCAATACCTATACATCATTGATTTGATTTATTATAACCAACTACTACTAACAGCATTTTTGTGGTCTTTTAGTTAAATGCTACTACCTATTTATTTATACGAGAACATGCTTTTTGTTTGGTGGAGAGAAAATTTATCTTCCCCTTCTTCTATTTTATTTTGGGTGAGATCTTCCTAGCACCTAGAATTTTTTGGGTGAAATTTTGGCACATAAATTTTATAATAGAAAGAGTTTGGTGTATATATCTTTCAAAATTTAAATTTGTACCATATTATTCAAATAAATATTTATTTCCCGTCTCTTAGCTCTCGAACCAAGACATTAGACCATCCTCAATAGTAAAATTTTAAGATATTCATTTTACGATTTTAAGTTGGCTCATGTGTGCCAATTCAATGTTATATACTATGTATTTTTTACTCCAATGAGTGATTTCAACTCTTAATGTTCTTAACTCACAAATATTATTTATCTCTCTTAAATAATTAATACAATCTCTCATTTTTATATTTTTAAAGGCATGAAATTAATACTTTAATTCTATAAAACTCATTTGTGAGATATCTTAAATAAGCAATTTTCACTAAATCTAAGATACCAACATATTATGTGGCATATCAAGTCAATATTTTATTGTTAAAAAAAAAAATCTATGATACTCTTATTAAAGATGCTCTTAGTTCAAGTAGTTAATGAACTCCCTTAAAATGAATTATTTGAATTCAATTTTTGGTGGGAATAATTATTTTTCACTTTTTAAAGTCTAAGATGACTTTGAATGAGTCCTTTTAAAATCTATAATGATAAATTAGAATAATTGCAATAATTTACTTTAAATCCTTTTACAATGGTTATAGAGTGCAAAATTATTTATTAAATTAATGTGATGACCTTTTTTAACATTTTTTATTATGAAATTTTGTTTTAAAAATAATAAAATATAGAGTGGTTGACTCATGTCATGACCACACGAAACTTTTTTATTTAAGAATACATTTTACTTTTTGAAGGCCCAACTTGATATTACACCATATGCAGCCCATTCATTGTTAACCCAAGTTTGAGTCTGAGAGAAACTACAATGAATAGCCCATGCATGTTCATTCCTTTCGATTTATTTGGGTTGCACATGATCCAAATGAACAAATAATTACAAAGTTTTGCTCCTTGAATCTTGATACTTGCAAGACATGATTAGTCAGCACTTAGCAATTGGATTTTGATGGATGATCTTCTTCTTCATTAAAATAGTTAAAATCACTCAATGTCTCCATATTCATCTAATTATACATAAAAAAAAAACTGATAATGTAATTTTTTTTTGACGCGAGCAAATTTATGGCATTTCATTCATAACAATAGTAACAATACAATGAAAAATAAATATAAATTTTATTTAAATATACATTTTGATAGTATATTTTTTAATGTAAACAATACGAGTAATGAAGAACAATCATCTTTAGGTTTTAAAGCGAATCTTTTCATCTTAAGGATTCCTTTCATTGACAACAAAAACAAAAGGAGCGTATGATACACTTGAGATAATCTACTCCCATGTAAATTTATTAGTGGAACTCATTTAGTTAAAAAGATTGAGATGCCGGATTAAAAGGATTTAGTGTTTATAAGTTCTATCATTAAAAAATACTAAAAAAAGTGAGTTTCTCAAATTGAAGACGATGGTCTAAGTTTTTAACGATTATTATTGAATAAACCATCAAATTAATTCATTTCTTTATAAGTGAGATTATTTTTAAATAGATTCATGAGTCTATGAATATCTTAAATTAGTCAGTCTTTATCAATTGTTTTTCATTTTAATCTTTTAAAAAACTAAATTGAATAAAACAATGACTAATGGAAAATATTTATAAAATCAGATACTTATTTAACAATAAGTTACAAACATAGAGACAAATTTGATAATTTCTTTCATTTTTTTTTTTTATAGCTGTGTGCAAGAGGATAAGACTTATGAATATTAATTGAGTATTAAAGTATGTAGCAGTTGAAAATAGCATAGGATGAACAGAAGAAAGCAGTTAGAAGCACACGCGGGAAGATGTATTATATGGATGGATGGTACAACTCAACCGGCAAAATGGTTGGAAGGGGGCATACTGGACCCATTCATTTATACTAATACTAATCTAAACTAAACTAAACTACTCACATTAACTAAATGTGCACCAAACAACACAAGCAAGCAAGGAATAAATCATTCATGCTCCGTTTCGTTTCAGACCCCACTAGTTTGCAACTGCTTCTTTTATACTATCTCTCATATATCTCTCAGTATCAAAATATATATCGTTTTGACTATATCACATAAATTAAAAAAAATGTAATCATTGTTGTAAGAAAAAAAGAAATTATGAATTAGTTTACAAAATTGTCCTTAATTAATGGTATAGAAAAAATAAATTATCACTACAAAAAACACGCCATTTAACGGCGGTTATTTTACGGCGGTTCCAAGAAACCCCCGCAAATTTGTTAAAAAAATGTTAAATAGCAAACTTTTTAAGTTATTTTGCGGCGGTTTCGTAAAACCCCCTAAGTTTGTTAAATTTACTATTCTCGCGCTTTCTTCTTCTATTTTTTTTCCTTTTCATTTTGAAGTTCTTCAAACAGATAACAGAGAAGCTCTTCAAACACAAAAACTCTTCTACGCATAAGCGCTTCACCGTGAAGTCCATCGCCGCCGTGAAGACCAAACTTCTCTCTCTCTCTCTCTCTCTCTCTCTCTCTCTCTCTCTCTCTCTCTCTCTCTCTCTCTCTCTCTCTCTCTCTCTCTCTCTCTCTCTCTCTCTCGCCGCTGAAGACCACTGAAGAAGGTTTCTGCCGCTGAAGACCACCGAAGAAGCTTTCCGCCGCTGCTCACAACAGGTAATGTTTTACCATTACCGATTTCTTCGATTTGGTTTCACCTATTGGTAACGGATTTAGTTTCTATATGGATCTGATAATGGATTTAGTTTCTATATGGATTTGGTAATCGATTTAGTTTCTATATGGATCTGGCAATGGCTTTCTTCGATTTCTTAGATTTAGTTTAACCTATTACTGATTTTCGATTTGGATTTAGTTTCACCTATTACCGATTTCACCGATTTGGATTTCAATTTCATAAGCTACGCAGATTTCAATTTCGCCGATTTGATTTTCGATTTGGATTTAGTTTGCACTGTTATGGATTTTGTAGATTTTCTCTTATGTTAATTGCTAGCTACTTATTTTGTTGAAGTTTAAGCTTGACTTTGCTGAAAACTGGAACTAAAGTAAACAATTGGTATTGTTCTTCAGTTAGCTTTAATTAATTAGGTTAAAATTTTGTTGAAGTTTAACCTACCGACGGACATTCCATTCGCGAGTTTTTATTCTAAATTAAGTCTTCAGTTAGCTTTAATTTCAAGTGTGTACTGTTCTTCATCAAATCTCATGCAATAACTCTAATTGATATTGTTGTTCCTCTTTGTAGTTGTTCTAGTAATTCAAGTTCATGATTTGTTATTGAATTGGTTAATTTAACAGTAACCACGTGGAATTTTGTTACTCACAAACTAGCATTGTAGTTTGTGGAATATCATGCATTCATCTTAGGTAAGTGCACATTATTTCATCAGTTAGGATTAGGAACATGGTTTAGGACAATTTAGCTTCAATTATTTTGTCCTATAATCTGGTAATGGTGTGTTCTTCTATTTAATAAGAGAACCATGGGATTTAGATGTGTTGCACTGTTGCTATTAGTTATAATATTTATAAAAGTTTGATTGAAAGTCTATGCTTAAGTTTAAAATAAATAAACTTATCTGTAATTTTATTATTCATTGTAGTGGCAACAAATGGATATTGAATACACTTTTTGGCAAATGCTTCATCTATGTACGTCGCCAAAAGTTGTGTAAGTATTTAAAAGTAATCTTCTGCCCTATTTTATTTGATAAATTGTACTACTGAACATATGGGCTTAAATAGATGGTTCTTGGTTGAGTTTTTACTCACCCATTTGGTTGTGTATGTGTTTCAAATTTTGAATATATGCTTATCTGATTAAGTTTTTGGTGTGTTTTATATGGAACTTTGCAATGGATGCAGCTATTAGCACACAAAATATAACAAGTGTAAGTCCACTTCTCATGAATATCCTTATTCTTTTGATTTATTGTTATGTGTTTGTTCCATGGATGTCTGTTGAGGAGGTTATGTTTACTAGGCCATGTTACTTAAGTAGCTTTTATCTGTAATTGTTCACACTCATAGTGCACTGGACTAGTTACATTTAATCATTTATGAAGTGTGTGTTAGGATACAAAACAAAGGGGAACTATAGGATTAGTCAGAAATCAGAATAGTTGAACTATTAGAGAACTAGCTTGCATAAATTGGATGAAACACGGATATATGGTAAAAATGATGGGATGCACTTTAATAATTTGATATAGTTCACCTTTATGTCAAGAAAAAGGATCCTTCTTAATGTCGTGGCTAATTATTTTCATAACGAGCTCTAAGTAGCTCTGGCTAATTAGGCATGCACATGAACTTAATTTGGTGATATGTAACTATGTAGTTTTTCAAGAACGAAAAAAAGAGCTGCAAGTTTGTTATATCATTGAGGCATTTGATAGTTTCAACGGATTTTTAATTGATTTTCTTATTTGATATTAGAAACCAAGAATCATTGGGCACGTGATGAACCTGCATTTATTGTGATCTACAGCCTTCTTTTGGCTGTTGCAACTTTGGCGTATTGTGCAGCGTAAGTTTCTAATGCATTTTGGTAGTGATGGCTCCTTATGATTAGATATATGACTAGCTAAAATTAATTTATATTGGTTGAAAAATGGAAATATATATCTAATCACTAATGTGATTCTTTGTATTGAATCTATTTAGTGGTAGGGTTGTTGTTTTGAAACCTTCTCTTATAGAAACATGCTATATTGCTATTACTTTAAACTTTTGAACGTGTGAATTATATTAAAACCGAATCATGGACTATGGTTTTAGTGTAAATTGACTGATTATTTACATTTTGTTTTAAAAAAATTGTGCCCTATTTAGTTCATTTAGTGCCCTTCTGGTCATCTGCTAGCTTTTTACACTGTCATATTTTTCTAATTCATTTTCATGTATGACCATAGTACTGGCCATGCACTTTTTGTTGTCTTCTCTGTGTTGGTTTTCCATTTTCTATTGACCGGCATATTTCTGGCAACTTTTTGTTGGTAAGGCTAATAGTGTAAATTATTCACCCTTTTCTTCAAGTCATTAGCCTTTGATACCAAAGATGATGTATATTTTTGAACTATATATTCTGCAGGTTCCTAACTAATTCTTATCTTCGAGAAGAGGCTCCAAACAATTATGTGGTTGAACAGCGTGTTGAATGGTAAGATCAAGAACTTTCTTGCCATTTTTCTATTTGTTGACCCAATTTAGTTGTTTCCATGTTCAATTTTCAGAGCATGCACTACTATTTGGTTAAATGTTATTCAGGCAAGGCTTCTTTTAAATGTTCTTGCCATTTAATGATTAATTTCCAAACTGATTATATTTTTGGTTTTCCATGGAAGGATGTATGCATTTGACAGTGTTGCCTTAGAAAAGGGAGACTGATGGCGATTTTTGGCGCTTCATGAGAATTTTTACAAAGAGAAAGCTAATTCTCTTCAGGCTTTGCAAGGTATTTCCTGTAACATTATCATCTTAGACTTGGGATTAATTTGAATAATCTGTTGTAAGAGTTGAACTTCTAAAAGACTTAAAATAGTAGTATGATATTTTGACAGACAGATGAAATATGTAGTGGTAATTACTATGGAATCAGGTGCTAAAATTGAAACATGTAATGGCAATTCATCTGTGTGTATTTGATATAATCACATTCTTCTCTGTTTATATGCTAATTGTTGTTTCCCTTTGGTAGATATTATCTCCAAATTTGAAGAGGAAAAGGAAAAGCTATTCCGGAAATATGAACAACTGAGTAAGCTATACATTTTTATCCTTGTTTATGAATAATAGACAAAAACTGGAATTTTGTGATTACAACTTTGAGTAATTCAGGGAAGAAGGAAAAAACTATGATGTCTGAACAAGAGAAGGCTTGCAATGATAAAATTACCCAACTGGAAGGATCATTGAAAAAGAAAAAGAAGGTATATAGTAATTATTAATTAAGCAGCATGGTCTGGATTTTCTGCAGCATTCTGTCTGACTCTTATATTCATACACTCACTTATGCACTGGTGCTTTGCTCATTAATTGTTATTTTGTCACAGGATGATAAAAATTTCAGCTTTCTGAGGAAAACTCTTGGTTCATTTTTGGAAAGCACCACAGATGACGAATTCCCACCTGATGATTGAAGATCTAATACACAGATATCTTTTGATTCAGTTACGATTATGGATTCTATTAATTTATCATTGATAAATTTGAGATCTGCGACTCTCTTTGCATAGTTCCACGTATATTTTAATCCTTTATCATATAATACGCTTTTGAAAATATACAATAAAATTTCTGTTTGATATGTGGTTATATTAAGAAGTCCATTTATCTGGTTTTAAGGCTTTAGTGTAAGAATGTTTGTATTTTTCATACTTGTAATCTTTGTTTAATTTTATCATGAGCATTTTCTATGCTTTGATAGATTTTATTAATAGATTTTCTATCCTTGTTACATTTGATATTAGACAATATATAATGTCATCTTGATTATATATTTATTTTGGAATTGAGTGAAATGATAAAATATATATATATATATATATATATATATATATATATATATATATATATATATATATATATATCAAAAAAATAAGTATCAAGATTAAATTAAATTTAAAAAAAAAATTGATCAAAAAAAAAATTCAGCACTCAGTTTAAGGGAGGTTAAATACCCCCGCAAAACTTATACACTAAACTGCGGCGGTTTTAAACCCTGATACCAGAGGTTCAAATTAACTGCCGCTATTATTTTATGGGAAACGATTAAGCGGGATTTCAAAAAACCGCCGCTAAACATTCTGCGGAGGTTGAAAACCCCCGCTAAATAGAACAAAAACCGCCGCTAAATGGCGCGTTTTTTTGTAGTGTATAGAAATAAAAGAAGAGAAAGTAATAAATAGTTAAGGATATAATAAGAAAAATAACATTAAATATTTTATTAGTATTGTAAAGTGACTTATATTTTGTTACAAATTTGTTTATCGAAGTAATTTATATTTTGGTACGGAGAGAGTACTGTATACCATAGTATGAGTATCACACATGAACCATAAAAAGTTACCATCTCCTTCATTCCCGTAGAGCAGCATATATATACAATGGTAATTGCCGTTAGCAAACATTGTGTTGTACTTTTTTTTGGTTTACAACTCTAAGGTTGTTAGGTGAAAGAGTGCAAATTCATCGAACACTTGAGATCAATGTCGTAGTTATATTATTTTCTATACTATATAATGTAGGAGTACTTGTAAATTGTAATTAGCAAAATAGCGCGAATAGGTTTGAAACATACATTATGTGTATCACATTGTCTAAAATGTTAAAAAAAAAATTGTTATTGTAAAATGTTTTAAATTTTATGTCAAATATTAAGATGATGTTTAATCTAATTGATCTATTATTTTGTTGGTTTATTTATTAAACAGAATATTTTTTATTTACATACCATGATAAAATTTTAAGTAGGCTAAATGATTTGTATAAACTCATGATATAAAACGACATTTAGCCTACTTAAATAGATTACCTAACCTGCCATGATAAAATTTTATAAATAAATTTTAAAAAACTTATTGTTAGAATAAAAATTTATATTATATATATCATATCATCCATACAAAATTTCAAAATAATCAAAATAATTTGATATGTTATTGAGATTGATTAAGTTACAATTTATAAAATTTTATTAAGTACAGTTAAATTTGATGAATCTTAATCATATATATATGGAAAATGATAAACATTGCCCTTAGGGCAATGATTAAGGAAGCAAAAGTGGTAAATAAACTCTTGGAATTTGTGCATTTTACTTTTTTAAACTAATAAAACACAGTTTTCAATATAAATATTACTTTTTTTAGTAATCTTATCTAGTGCCTTACAAGACCCATCATATATTAAATAATTTTCAATTTATTTTTGAAGCAAAATAATTTTCAATTATAAACTATAAATTATAAATTCAAAATTATCAATTACATATTCTATCTAAAGCAAGAATTTGAAGAAAGTCGGTGGGTTGGAGTTTGATGCCAGCTAGCTGTTTAGTTTCTATTTTTGATTTAGTAGTATTTTATTTCTTTCTCACATGAGTCCAAAATTCATTTATTTTATGCCACGTGGGCGGCAAACTCATTACCGTACCATCGTCGTATCTTCTCCCCAAACTAACTTTTTGAAACCGCGTGAGTGAGTGTACTTCAACTTATTTATTCTCTCTTTATTTATACTTTTGTGTCAATTTGTCAAACTACCTTACAAAGCTCGTTTCCCTTTTTCCTAATAATCTAAACAATGGACATGTATTTCAAGTTACTCAAAATTTGATTTGTTCTGGCTCACCTTAAATTTTATATCGTTTGAAACTCGAGTTTAATAGTAGTTTATATATAACATGTTACACATTTTAAATAATCGAGACGTTTTTTTTAAAAAGGATAAAATTGTGACGGGTTAAATGAGAGTATGTAATGATCCGACCTCAAGTCTACATCTCTGTGGAATTGTCTGTTTTGGAGTTAACCCGTCACAGTTTGTCCTTTATAAAAAAGGTGCATCGATTAGTTTGAGGAGTGTAACATGTATATAATTTACTATTAATCTCGAGTTCCAAACGATGTGAGATTTAAAATTAACCAGAACATGTATCATCGGCCAACTTGTTGTTTAGAAGAAATTGAACCCTAATTACAATGACAAATTAGATCATGTTTATAGATACTGCAATGCAATCATGTCACATTTGGACATGTCACAGATGATCGTTATTAATTAGATCATGTTTATAGACATTTCATCCAAAACCATTACAAGATTATTTTTTGGTATTTACATTTAATTTTAGTCCATCGAAAAATAGAATTATCTTATAGTCTTTGCACATCATAAGTTCACACCTCATAGATAACATTAATGTTCCAATTATCCTAAGCTAATTAGCCTTAGGGTCCGTTTGGAGCGCAGGTTAGGGAACAAGATATGTTAATGTTTTCCAATCTTGTTTTAATCCGTTGTTTGGTGAACCAATAGAAAAGGATAAATTTAATTTACTATTTAAGCTTATCCAATTACTCTTTGTTATTTTAATCATTGTATTCGGCTTGGTTATCAACATGAAAGGAGTATATTAACCATCTCGCCTATTTTTTTGCTGGCTCACTATTATTTGACGTGTTTTTTTTATGTTTTTATTGATCATATATTTTTTTTTATGTTTTTTTATATTATTTTAGTGTTATTTAAGCGTGTATCAATTTTAATTTTATGAATATATTTTATCATGTCAATATCAAATGTGTATCAAACACAGGATATGATAAACTAATAATATTATTTTTCTTATCATATGTGCACCAAACACATGACATGATATATGCATCATGTTACTATCATTTGGGTTATTATTCAACTTTTTATCCTATCTTGTCCTTCCAAACGAGCCCTTAAGGTATTGATTTAAAAACGGCAACAAGCAAGAGACCACACATAAAATTATAATTTTGCTTGATTGAGGCAAAAATGGAAAATATTAACCTTGGAGGAGGTTGAGGATGGTGGATATTCGGTGAAGATGGCTCTTATATCGACCATGACAATGGTGTTGTCGGTCTAAAGGGGAAAGTATTTGCAAAAAACAAAAATTAATGTTAAAGTTAATAAGTGTTAATTTTATGGTGCAGAAGTAAGACCACATCTTATATTATGTGCGTATAAGTTGATCTAAAGTTAAAAAGTACACTTGTGCACAGGGTGGTATAACGGGTTTGACCCGCCGGCCGGACTGTTTAGTTCGTTAATTTCGGTGGGTTAAATTAAAGTTTTGAAATTGATTTTTCTATGAGGTCCGCTCCGTTCGGTTCGCAAAAAAGAAAGGGTTGGGGCGAGGTGGGCGTGCCGGCCTGTTTAACTCGTTTTTTAACTTTATTTTAACATTTTACATAAAATTCATTAAAAAAATAAGTGGCTTGATCTGATCCAATGAGAACACTTATTTAAGAAATTTTTTCCTACTTATTCACACAAGGATTGTTTTTGCCACCGGTCTATAACTGACTTGATCTGATCCAACTTTAAGATTGTTTTCGCCGCCGCTCTATATAATTTTTAATTATTAATTATGCCAAATTTGTTAATTATGTTGCTATATTTGTTAACTTATTTCTCTTATAAGTTTGAGTTTCTTATAAATTTAGTTGTTTTTTAAAAATTTAAAAAACATCAATATTCAATATAATTTTTGTAATATAAACACAAAAATAAAATAAGATTGGTGTTCGCCTATAAACGGGGCGGGGTTGAATTTTAGACTCGGTCACCTAAGTTTACTCGTCTCGTCTCATTTTTAAGCGGGCTTGAGCGGGGCGGTATGCTCGTTTTGCTACTCCTACTTGTGTGTGATATGCAAGATTATTATGGTCAAAATACTTGAATAAAAAATTAAATATATAAATGCAAAATATATAAATAGAACTATTTTTTTTATAAATAAATATAACTAAAATTGATAATAAGGAAACACAATTTTATTACTAAAATTATCAAAACAAGTGAATTACATATCTTAATTATTATCCAAAAAGTGTTTGTAAAAAAAAATAATTATTATCCAAAAAGTGATTCATGCACATCTCCACTAATGTCTCTCCTTTCTCATATTCTTCCTCTTTCTTTGATAAGAGATTGAACATTTGTATGCACTAATATCAAATCTTTAATACTATTTGGATCCATTTTATATTTATCTTTAAAGAATGAATAAAATTTAAATAATAGATATTTCTTTGATATGCATCGAGAAATATCAAACAAATATCATATAAGTGTTTGTATTTTTTTGTTAAATAAATAAAATTTAAATATTGAATAATTTCACAATTAAAATATATCTGACATATATCAGTGTCAGATACTATATTTCATATGTTACTTGATCAATTTTGAAGTGTTTAGATAAAATTAGAGAAAGAAGCTAATTTAGTTTGTTTACGGATGGTTTATTGGAGTTAGAGAATGAGGTCACGCGCAGGAGAATTAATGGGCCCGGATTAATGGTTGATTAGAGGCACTAAAGTCAAAGGGAATTCAACTTGAATATCACGTGAGATTCTTACAGCCTGGCTGTGGGGCCTTCTTACGTGGAGGACGTTTAAGTCATATTTCAATTTTTTTTTACTCTTTCCGTCCCAAAATGTAAACAAATTTGACTTTTTAGATACATTTGACTATTGATGTATCTAGCTCATATTATGGACCAAATACATCAATAGTCAAATATATTTAAAAAGTCAAATTTACTTATATTTTAAGACGGAGGGAGTACATCGGAAATAAAGTCATATTTATTTTTCTTTTTTAATTTAATAATGGCTTCGTTTCATGGAAGGATTTTGATTTATAACTTTTGTGTTTGTTCAAATTTTATGCTATTACCTCCTTCCTTAAACATAAGTTTTTCTTTTTATCTAAATTGTATTATTTATTTATTATATTTTGACCGTAATTTTTTTAATAATATATAAATATAAATATTATTATATAAGATATTGTTTGATTTGTTTTGATAAGTATTTTTAAATAATTTTTATTGCTAGATAATTAAAAATATTAATGATCAAAATTATGCATTGACATACGTGCAGTTGTCAAACATTATATTATATTTAGGGACAGAGGTAATAGTACATTTTTATAATTTTATGCATTAATTAACGAAAAATGCTAAACAATACCTAACACTGGTTAAGAAAATAAATATAGAAATTAAATAAATCATCTTAAGATTTATCAAAATATAATAATTATATTAAGTTATTTAATTATTGAAATATTGTATTTGATAATATAAAATTCTAATATTTAAATTGTTGATTGTATAATTTTCAAAAGAATATTTTTATTGTGTAGGGATTAGTTTTCCTTGAGATATTTGTATGTAGTTTGTTTTCTTGAATTTAGGTTCTCTCTATTTATAAAAAAAGAATATTTTTATATTTGTGTTTTTTAATATGTGTCTTAATATGATAAAAATGTGAAGAGATATTTGATAAGTTCAAATCCGAGTTTAAGTGTATAATTTCTTATATTTTTATGTACCTAGTGTTAGTGAGTTTTCAATTAAAAAGAAAGATTAGTTATTACTCTCTCTGTTCCAAAATATAAAAGAATTTTAGTCAAATGAAATTGATGTATTTAGCCTAAATTTTAACCAACAACATTAAGGTTTTTTGATTATTTTTCTCTTATATTTTTAAGACAGATGAAGTCTATTAATTTGGCATCATAATAAATACTCCATCCGTCTCATTATATAAGCACCTTTACTACAAAAGTCTAGTTTCAAAATATAAGCCTCTTTACAATTTTTGTATTCTAATGCAACTTAGTAGTAATAATTAAGAGTATGTGTAAGCAAAAAAGTAATAAATGTACTTAGTAAATTGTAAAGGAGCTTATATTTTGGGACTAGACTTTTGTAGTAAAAATGTTTATATAATGAGAGGGAGGGAGTATAATATAAAGCTATTCTAATTTTTTAAAAGCTATAGAGTGATATTCTGTAATTTCTACAAAGTTGTAATGTATCAGGGTGAATTACAATAATATATTATACAATAATTTATCATATTCACAGTGATATATCCAAGAGTACTATGAAATAATAAGAGATTTTTTCAGTTTAATTAGAGATTATAAGATTGAAATAACTCATAAAAATACAACAGTGTTAAATTTTTCTAAGGTTTAGTCTTATTATCCTACATAATTCTATCTGATTGGAGAGATAAATCTCTACAATTATACGTGAAAAACAAAAGAGCTTAATACTACTGGTCCTTTCCTTTGTTTTTGGCTACTGGTTGCTTATAGATAGACTTGAGAAGACGAGTTTGGCTTTTCAGATTACAGCTGTATATGGATGTTCATCAAACAAAAGTGGTCAAAAAGGCTTTCGACCCCACATGCAAATTAGTCTATTTTAAATTTTTGTGTATAAACATTTAAATAAAAACGTTTGTTGTGTGTCAAACAGCTCAACTTTTCCTGTCATGTCATGTTTTAAACGCACCCAACAAAATTGTCCATTAACTATACTTCTCCCTCCCCTAACACTATTATATTCACTCACCGTCTTAATTTCCCTGCCCTACTTACTCAGTACGAGAATGATTTTCTCATTTATACACCCCTCTTTTATTTCCATTTTTGTGCTATCTTTCTTCCTCCATTTACACTCACACCCCGTATATATTTTTACATTATTACTCTTTACTCTATCTAATATAATCATTCTAATCTACTAATAATTATCTACAGCTGTGTTCGAATGTGGTGGTACCGACCCTATACCTTAGCTCTTAATTTTGTTTGTTTATATGTGAACTAGGTTACTCTAATTTATATTTTAATTCCAAAATTCTGCCTAACTGTTATCATTATAAGGTGCTAAAACAGTAAGGAGAAAATGACCAAATAACAATATTACATGTCTTCAATTCATATAGTAGTATATTTTATATAGCTTCAATTATTAAAAATGAAGGATTTGTTTTAAAACATTGTGACATGCTAATTTTTCTTTACAAGTTTTACTTCTAAGTTCTATCTTCAATGTAAAACATTAAAAAAAAATACATATATATATATAACTCTTTGAGTTGGAATAAGGTCTTCTATATATTGACTAGAGCATCATCTTATCTCACTGTATATATTTTTTTGTTTAATAAAATAAATAGAGAAGTCGTACACTATACTACTAGTAGACATTATACTACAATACACATACACATTTATATACATTTAATAGATGAAACAGAAACCAAAAGAGGTGCAAAGTATAATAATAAATGGTACAAAATGAAGATGTGAAGAAATTTCAAAGAGGACAAAATAGTAATAAAAGAAAGAAAAAGAAAAAAAGACAAACCTGGATCAGAGTGTGCCAGCCAGAAAGGTTGCTCTATAACACAACACAAACACACACGCATACCAAATCGCATCTAATCTACAGAGTCATTGTATTTAGTTAGACTCACACCCACCAACTATACAAAAGCCTAGTTTCCTGGAAACTACCCTTCCCTTCACTCTCACACACACCCCTTAACAATAATAACAAACAACATCCCTCTCAATTTTAATTATTTAATTGTATTATATAATATATAATGTTGCATGCAACTTTTTATTTTATTTTTTGAACAAGTAAAAATGAGATATATATCCCTATATTTAAGTATAGTTGGTAGAAATATCACATTTTTTTTTGTATATAGACGAGATGACAAAGCCACCAATAAACTCACACACACAAGTGGAGTGACCGAAGTTCGAACCCATGTCATGGATGTCCGGCCTAACAATTTTAACATTTTCTGTCAGTTGAGCTAGGACTTCTGGACATTTATATTAAAAATAACGAGATATACATTAAATAAAACAAAGATGTCTTCCAATATAAGGTGTGCCGAGATAAACATCAAAAATTTATAAAAAGAGTTACAAAAACACAATAAAAAATAGAATTAGTCGATATTCAAACATATAAGCGGGCTCGACCAACACCTATGCACCTTTTATTAAATAATCACCAATATCACTCTTTTCTCTTCATATATAAACCCATTTAACACTTCACTCTCAATTTGCTACTTTCTACCATATATATACCAATATCAATTCTTCACATTCACTAATACTTCTATCAAATATATACTATGGATTTGAATATGAATATGAATATGAATTTTGAAGCAATGAATAGAAGCTCTTCTACAACAACTTCATCATCAGACTCATGTTCATCAGAATCAAATCCAACAAACCAAAACAAACTAGACAGAATTAAAGGTCCATGGAGTGCAGAAGAAGATAGAATCCTAACTCGTCTCGTCGAACAACACGGAGCAAGAAACTGGTCACTCATCAGCCGCTACATAAAAGGAAGGTCCGGCAAGTCCTGTCGTCTCCGGTGGTGTAATCAGCTGAGTCCAACGGTGGAGCACCGTCCATTTTCATCACAAGAAGATGAAACCATTATAGCGGCGCATGTTCAATACGGTAACCGTTGGGCTACCATTGCGCGTCTTTTACCTGGAAGAACTGATAATGCTGTGAAGAATCATTGGAATTCTACGCTTAAGCGAAGAGCGAGTGGCGGTGGTGGTGGTCGCGGTGGTGCTGATTCAGTTACGGTTGACGGAACTGGAGGAAGTTGTTCTGCTTCTCAGTTTTCTCGACCTTGTTTGGAGTTTGATCAAGATGATCCGTTGACCGCGTTGACTCTTGCTCCTCCGGGGAATGTTAATGGTTGTGTGGAAGATCGGGAGGAGGTGGTTGGTGATCGTCGGTTTCCTTCGCCGTCGCCGTCGCCGGAAAGTGTTCCGACGGGGTTTTGGGATGTGATGAGAGGTGTGATTGCAAAAGAAGTTAGGGAATATGTTTCTTCTAATTTTTCTCATAATAACTCTAGTTTTCATTAAATTAAGTAATGAATCAATAATTAATCATGATCTTATTTTTCTGTGTTATTATTATTAGTATTTAATTAAGTTTAATTTCTCTTCACTTGGATTTTGTTCAGCTTAATTCGGATTCCAATTCTGTTTCTGGATTATTATAATTAGTATTATTATTTTTCTTCTTTTCTTTTTAAATTTGTTGCTAAGCTAAGCATTATTAATTTAGTACTGGCAAACATTGGGCCGTTTAATTTTCAATATTTTTTTTTGGTGCATCACTATTTTTATTTTTAATAAATTACTGTATTATAATTTGGAGCAAACTGTATGACTATGCACAAAAGCTGTTTGTGAGAATAATAACTGAATATTGTACCACACAACTTTTATTTTGGGTACATTATTGTACTACTGCTTTTCAAGTATAAATTTAGTCAAAAGAAAAAAGAATATATTTCGTAAAACAAAGAGGTTGAAAAAACAATTTTGCAAGTATATACTCTCCTAAAAGTTATTTGGTGGAATTTGATAATTATTTTTTTGGTATAAAAGCAAATAAAAAAAAAACAAAAACTAAGCACGAGGGAAGAAAGTTCCCATTGCGTCATTTCTAAGAAGTTCTCGGAGGCCTTCTGGAGGAGATGTATGAGTCAGGAGGTCGGCATGTGATGATGCTCTAAGTTTAGCAAAAAAGTCTGCACATTGATTCTCTTCTCTGAGAGTGTGATGGAGAGTACCATTGGTTTGAGATAACAACTCTTTGATATCCTGGATCAACACAACATAAATATGATACTTAACTTGTGGACCTTTGATGAGGTTAACACAAAGTAAAGAGTCAGAGTAGGAGACAAGTTCATCAATATTCATGTATTTGGCCAGCAAGAGGCTCCGAAAGATAGCAATCAGTTCCGCGAGCAAAATATCAGATGATCCTTGAATAAAGCCTGAGAAGCCTGCAAGATAATAACCGAAGGTGTTTCTAATAATGCCGCCGAATCCAGCTCGAGCAGGAGTACCGAGACAACTTCCGTCCACATTCAGAATGGTACAAGAAAAGTTATTGTTGTTCCACCTGATGTGTCTATCTACTAACTCGTCGTTAGAAGTGAGAGAAAAACAATTTCTTAAAGTTTCGACCATAGCTCGAACGTTGAAGGAGAGACGACTTAAGGGCCAAGTCTCATTGTTCAAACACATCAAATTTCGGTGTCTCCAAGACCACCAGACAACGGCTGCGAAAGTAAAGTCGTGTGCACCTGTGGTACTCTGCTTGAGCCAGTCGTACACATCCTGGTTTGAGAAGAAATCTGGATTGTTGAAACTAAAGTGGTTCCAAAGGCAATGAGAGAACTCGCAGTCCCGAATGCAATGAAGAAAAGTTTCATCTTGAAGGCCACATCGAGTGCAGGTGGCTGAATGACTCATTTTGCGGTAATTGAGTACCGAGAGGATTGGCGTAGTGTTGTGACAAGCCAACCAAATAAAGACAAGTGTGGAAGGTGGAATTTGATAATTATAAAAATATAGTAGTAGTAATTCATTTATTTTGCTTGAATTATATTTTCGAAATTTCACATAATGTGTTAAGGGCAATATATAATAATTATCAAAAAAAAAAAAAAACCCCGATATATAATAAAGTAAGTTTTATACATTTGACCAGAAAGATCTCAAAAAAACAAATTTTGATTTAATAATAAAAATTGCAATCATCAATAGTTAATATTCTTTTTTTTTTTTTGGTCAGGTCAATAATCAATAAAAAAATATTGTATTTAACTTATATTATAAAATGAGTACATTAATATGTTGTTTATACATATTTTTATATTTTGTCATCCATTTTAGTAATAAAAATAGGGTAGAGTCATTTAATTTTGATGATGATATTCATAAATTGTTGTTTCTCCCTTCATATTTGTAAAGAAATTAAAAAGAAGAAAACACTTATTTAAAAGTAATAATAATTCAGTTTAATCCTTAGTTTTTCTTGTGAAACTAATGAAGCAAAGACTGTTTAAGTTGGAAAATCCCATTTTCTATATATCTTTATTCTCTTATAACTTTATTCTCCCAATCAAATCAAACATACAAATTGAGAGTGTAAAATGATGAATTTGCAACTTGCAAGAGCTTGGAGCCTTTACACCAACATGGCCCAATTAGGAAATTGGTCTTTGTGGGAACAGAACCAAATAATCTACTCCCTCCGTTTCAAAATGAGTGTCGCTTTAGCTCAAAATTTTTGTTTCAAAATGAGTGTCACTTTTTAATTCCCAATGCAACATTTTCCATTTCTATCATCTAATTACTACTTTATACACTATTTCCAAGAAAAAGTAAGCTTAATTTAGTAAAAGTGTTTTTACTTTTAACATAATGATTACATTCCTTAATATGTGTGAAAACACCAAAAGCCACACTCATTTTGAAACGGAGAAAGTATTTTCTTTATTGTACCCCACTTCCACACAGAAAAAGGCTATTGCAAGTTGCAAGCAATATTATTACGTAACCAAATAATGAACAAAACTTGGGGTACAAACAATATTGTACGGTTTTTTGCCATTTAGTTAAAGATACAGACGAATCTCTTCATTAAGTAACACCACAACACAAACGGTTGTACGATAATTAGATTTTATGATATTTTGTCTACACCTAGTCACCTAGCCCAATATTTTGTCTAACACCAATTATTGAGAGAATTTTTCTTTCTGATATCATATTATTGAGAGAAATTAAAGTGTGGTATCGTAAATAATTGGCAAGTAAATAAAGTTACTCTTGCAAGAACACAACACTTTTATTAGAAGGCAAATAAATAAAAACGTTCATGTTCTTCTTCTTGTAAGAGTAACTCTGTTCCAAACTTCTCACATTATTTATGATGTAATTTCTAATTGCATTACTCCTGTTATATTATGAATGAAATATTTTGATTTGGTTTATGTCAATTTATGAAAAGTGACATCTATAATCTTGTTATTTTTTTAAAGATGATTAGCTCTAAAGTTTGTCTCACCAATCATTATATACACTATTTCAATGTAATTTTTATATTTCATATGTTCAAAATAATTGTTATAGTTAAATATTTACGATATAATTAGAAAGTTTCAAGTACTTGGTGCTAAGCAATATTTGGTCTGGCTGTTGATAAATTGATTACGGTTGCGGAGATGTACTCTTTAGGTTGGGAGGTTAATGGTGAGGCGTGGAAGTGGAGAAGGAGACTGTTTGCGTGGGAAGAGATTTTGGTTAGGGAGTGTGTGCAGCAACTTTCACTTGTGATTTTGCAGGTTGGCGTGACTGACAGGTGGATATTGAGACTTCACTCTTCTCTCAAATACACGGTCAAAAGTGGTTATGATCACTTGACAAGCTCAGATTTGACAATTGATGACCGCTATAATCATGTTTTGTGGCTTAAGCAAGTACCTTTGAAGATCAATATTTTTATTTGGCGTTTGCTCCTGAATAGATTAGCAACAAAGTTTAATCTTTTTAGGAGGAATATTTTGGTGTTTAATGATACCTTGTGTACGGCTGCTTGCGGAAAAGTCGAGGATCAAGATCATTTGTTCTTTGCTTGTGATTTTTATGGTCACCTATGGCCTCTAATAGCGGGGTGTTTAGGATTCTCAACATCTCTTCAGGGTTCTTTATTCGAGCATTTTCGTCAATTTGAAGGTCTTGGGGGCTTCTCCAACAAGTCTAGATTAGTTCTCAATATAATTTGGATTTCAGCTCTTTATATTATCTGGAAGGACCGCAACTTGAGACATTTTCATAATAAATCGGATCAACTTCATTCTCTTTTGGAAAAGGTTAAACTCCAAACTTTTTGGTGGCTCAAAGCATATTATGTCGCTTTTGATTTTGAGTATTCAGTTTGGAGGTTAAATCCTATGTTATGTCTTCAAATTGTAACATAATTTTTTCTTTGGTTACTTTGCGGTAGTCTTTATTATTCTTCTTTTTGTAATTTTAAACTATTCTAGCTTTCTTCGGTACATCTTGTACTAAAGAAGCCTATTTTATTTAATATATTCGATTAGCTTCTTCAAAAAAAAAAACAAGGGATTGACCCCGACATAAACACTATTACGTACCACCTCTTTGCTCTCACGTGGATTCTATTATATAGGTCTAAATTTAGTGGAACTCGTCAATTTTAAGAAAAACAAAAGAGTTAGTTAAAAATTGTTTCTTAAGAGTGTACAATTAGCATTTTTTTTTACTCTTTAATTCCTAGGAGAAGGAGATTCTAGTAGTTTAGAGTTCAGAGCGAGTTCTAACATTAAGGAATTCAAATCTCTTCTCAAACACAGTTGCGGGGATCGAATTGTGGTTTTCTCTACAAAATTCAGCATCAATCACTACTGATCTAACTAATGTTTGATTGTTTTTGTCACTTTTTATTTATTTATTGAATGTTGTTTTTGCCACTTTTAAATGCAAGTATTTCACCAAGTTATAAATGCAAATATTTCACAAATTTACCATCATTTTTAATGTACCATGCTCCATTTTTTACCCATAAACATGTCATCTTAACATGTACTATATATAGAACATATATCTATAAATACGGCCACACACACATAAGGTTGATGACATTTCTCAAAGTAATAGAGAAGTTTACAAATTTATGATAATATTGGATCTAGACCATGCATCTCTGCAAGTGTCATGTTGAAAATGATGGGTTAAATTTGTACCAATCTGCTGGATAGTGAGCCTTCTCAATCCTTGAAAATGTTCATAACCTTTCATTGTGAAACCTTGAATACAATTTACACAATCAACATCCTCAAAAACCCACTGCAGTTTTATTTCATTTAAAACAGATACATTATCATATTTATCTAGATCTCACAAATCAAAACAAAAAACATATTTTCTTCTTCTTTTGGTACTACATGAAAGAAAAACAGATAGAGACCATCCATTTTATTTTTATATTTTAAATTCAACTATGTTAGAAGGAAATAACTTGATTCAATTGGGCCAAATTAAAATGAACGTGTAGATGGAACTGCAATGAACTTGGTGAGTCCAGCAATACAATCATAGGCATTGCCTTCATCAGAGGCAAAATAGTAAGGCTTCAACTGATTCAGCTCAATTTTTAAGCCCTCACCAACACCCTGAACTGCATTTCCAAGTAGCTTTGCTCCTCTAAATTCACAAGTCATGTAGCTCCACATGTTCGGTAGCAAGTAAACACTCGGAACAATCGTGGAATTGCCCGGAGAGGGATACTTGAATACTGCATTTATGTACGCACAAACCAAAATTAATCCACCAATCGAGTGAAAACATGTAAATTAAACAAAAAAACATAACTGATTAAATGTAATCAAATGTGTCCGGCAACATGCCAATATCTGATACTAACACGTGCCAAACAATATGAAGTATCGGTGCTACATACCCAGTGTGTCATTTAAGCAGAAGGGGCTATTTTTGATGGCCCATTGAGTGTAGTTAGTGCCGGCGCGCCAGCCTTGAGAGTCTCCAACCAAGATGCTTCTTCTGGATCTGGCATTGCTTCTTGACCCTGCTGCCAGTGAAGCAATCACAAGGAAGATGATTCCTTGGATGAAAATTCTAGACATATGTTTATACATCTCTTTAATTAATTTGTGTCTATGATATGATTTGTTGATGGTGAATTCCAGTTGCAGGGGTTTATATTAACCTGATTCAACATTATCTAATTAATATACAAAGTCTATTGGGCTTCAAATTTCAACCCATTTCAGTTATTTTCCCACAAATGTTGAAAAGTTTGAATCTCCAACATTTTCATACTTGGAAGTTGGAAGTCTACATGCTCTCAACGACTTTGTGCACTAATTATTTTTTTATACTGATTATTATATTGGATTATTGCCTTAAACGTATCTTACATTGTTGAATTAAAACTTAATATACTTGTTACGTGTATGTTTTATAATATAGTTATTATTTTTTTGACAAGATTCTTTTAAGTAATTATTTAGAATGGTTAAATATACATTCATTCATGTATACTCTTTCAATAAATTTTATTCACTTTTAAGGTCTGTTTGAAAGACTTTTCAAAAATTGTTTTTAAGTTTTTAAAAATTAAAAAAGAGAAAACATGTTTGGGGTATCTTTTCAAAAATTGTTTTTGAAAACTATTTTTAATTTTATAGTTTTAAAAACTAAAAAACAGAAACAAGTTTCACATGTTTTACTTTCTAAAAACTGTTTTTGAAAACTAATTTATAAAACACATTTTAAAAATTAAAAAGAGACTAATTCTTATATAAATTATTTAGACACTAAACTTAAATTATCCTTATAAAATAAGGATTATACATGCATTTAATCCTTTTTAAATAATTGAACTAAAATCTCATGGTATAAATGAATTGTCTCGTTAAGATCAATTAAGGGGAGGAATATCTAGAAGAGTCTTGGTAGATAGTTTGGCAAAGGTGCACAAAAAAGCAACTAATAAACGTTCAAAGAACCTTTTTGGTAAGACTCAAGGAATCATAAAATAATAAAAATAATAATATTAATTGAAGAACAAAAGCTTGTTTTGGGTCAGAAGAATCCACGCTCAGGCCCAATGGGCCAGGTAAAGGGCCTATAAGGCCAGTAATATCCAGAAAAGCCAAGCAAGAGAGCAACCTAAGTTACCTAACTACTAAATACACTAAGCTCGCGTTTGGTTTGACGTGCACATAATTAATTTTGATAGAATATAATTGAGTTGAATAAAATTAATTTAAACATAATTGAGTTTAGCAAAATTAATTTATGTTTGAATATTTTTATGTAAATGTGAGTTGAACAATAAATTTCAGTGTAAATTTAGAAACTACAAATTAAAACTTCATGTAGAATCAATTCTAGAGACATAATCAATTCGGATTTAGAAGAACCAAACATCTAAAATCACTTCAGAATCAATTATATACCTCTAGAATTGCTTTTGGTTCTTTCAAAGGTCAAACTAAACGTACCCTAAATTGAAATGAAATACTAGTAGTAACATTTTTTTCTTCACCCTCGATTCTCAGGAGAAACAGCTCTAGTAGTCTAGAGTTCAGGACAAGTTCTGACATCAAGTAGTTCATATTTTCTCCCAAACACAGTTACAGTTACAGGAGATCGAACATTAATCCTTCCTCCATAGTCCATACTAAGTCCAACTTTCAACTAATATTCTATACTAGTAGTAACATTTTGTCTCTGCATGAATCATGAGTTTTTGTCTCTAAGATGAAATAGTAACATTTGAATTTTGAAATGGAATATGTGATGTAAGCGTGTCCTACATATAAGTGATGATGAAGAAGACTAGAAGAGAAGGGAGGTTGATTTGATTCCTCCTCCTCTGACGAGTGGTCCAATGTAATGTTTGTTTTTGATTGCGACTATATATTGAAGATTGAACGAACAACATAGTAGTAATTGAATGTATTACCACGCATAGCAAAGGACCCACACACACGAATCTTTTCGTTTCATGGCTAAACTCAACTCTCCTGCTCTATTCTACCATGCGCGATTCCTTCCTATAATCATTCATTTTCTTCTGCTACGTACTACATGTTATCTTCTTTCTGATCTCTCTTACATCGTATACTTCAAGCATCCAATGGATCTCTTTATACTATTATTCACATGCATCAACATGTTAATACTCCATCTATTTAATCTTTATTACCGTAGAAAAGAAATTTTATATTTTAAGTTCATAAAATATTTGATGTATTTGAGGCCGAGTTTAAGTTCAAGTCTTCTACTGTGCATCGATCATCAATAATATTATAACAAATACAAATTAACCGTTAGATTAAAAGTTTATATCATATAGACCACGTATACAAATTTTTAAAGAAATTAAAAATCATTCCATATGTTATTGGAAGTTATCAAGAATAACATATATATATATGATATAAACTTTCAATCCAACAATAAATTTTATAAAATTCGTATTCGTTATAATATTATAGATGACTAATACCGTGGAAGACTTGAACAAAGCCTTCACTTAAACCTAATATCAATTACATCAATTTTATTCCTCCAATGGCAAGAAGTAGTACTTACTTACATAATGGTGATTGGATTGTAGAGCAGATTTTGCAAGACAGAACACAAGACAATTGACAAAGGTGCTGGGTCCTCAGTCCTCACTCCTTTAGCACGCATCTTTTTTGGTGAAACAGTACTTGCACACTTCCAAGTTCCAACTTCCAAGATACCTTATTCTTTATATTATACATTTAAATTATTTAATTAACTCATTTTATTTTGTTTCTTTCTTTTGGCATTCTGCAATCACATCTTAAAAAGTTAGACATCAGAATAATTACCAGTAGTAATGTACTAATGTTATGTGCAGCAAAATACTAGTACTAATGTAGGCCAAACTAAACTTTGATGATAACTTTATATATCATTAGGATGATTCAATTCAATTGGACTAGGAAATTATATAAAAGAAAATTGAAACAATTAAGAGAGTAGCAAAATATTGAAATGACCTATGAGTTTGTTACCACTAACTACGAATCACCGACACATGGACACCGGATATTGACGCTAACACATTGACACCAACAATAATCTCAGAAAATATAATTATTGAATGTAACTACATGAGTCAGTATCACAAGTCGTCTTCTAGTCACATAAGGAAACTAAATCAAGTGTTAGGTGGTGAATTCTGAGAAGAAGATTGTTCTGCTTGTGTAGTTTCAGTTTCTTGATGAGTAGTATCGGTAGGTGTCGCAGGAAGTGAGGTGTTGGATTCACTTACCCTCATTGGCATTGAAAGATGAATTCTTCCATCAATACAAGTAGAGCATTTTGTCTCTGCCCAGCTTTCTAAATCATATTGTCCATGCCCCATGATTCTTCTTCCTGAACAAAGCCTTCCAATCATCACCGCAATTATTCCCAACACAATTACCACTATAAGAACTCCAATGACAGGACCAACAGAGTCATGTTGTGACGAACCATTGTAAGATTGTTGTGTAACTGTAAATGGAGGAGGTTGGTATTGATACATTGGCATTGATGTCGATGACATTGTGATTCCTGCTACATAAACATAAACCAGAACAACTTTTTAGTACAGTGTTGTTTGGATTAAGGTTAGATTGAATGTAGTAATGCAGAACAAGAAGTACTATTTGTGGATATGTTTGAGGACACAACTTTAGTTATTTGTAATGAAGTTTGTAAGAACTAGAAAAGGACACTTGGTGGGAGAGAGTAAAAGAATGTTGTGTTATTATTATACTTGGGTGCTTCATGAGTTGATGAGATGTTGTTGTGAGAAATTCTCATACTTAAATTCTCTTTGCAAAGGATCTCTTATATTGTTGTGGATAAAGAGAGATACTATCTTCTTTGCTTCTACTCCCTCACTCCCTTGCTTTTTGAAGTGTCATTTCACATGAAAATTTTGTTTCTATTCATTTTATTCGTTTTTTCAATGTTCAATTCAATATTTACTATTGTAAAAAGAGAAAATGGTGGAATAAATAATAAATAGTTAAGTGTATTATATAAAAAGATAAATAATTTTATAAAAAATTACAATTTTTTTTTTGATGTATGTAAATAACTTTAAAACAACTAATAATTAACGAATAGAGTAGTAACATATTGTGCGGAGCATAGAATCAAAAGATTACTAAAAATTTATTATAAAATATTAATATTTTTTTTGGTTTTCTCCACCACTTTAATCTTATTCAGAACGAGTGTTCTTATATTGAGTGGTTCTAATCCCAACTCAAACTTAATTGCTGGGAATATATTATTATTACTAATATATTCTATCTTAACTCTTCATTTTGTAAGGGAATGAATACTTATTGGTAATTTGGATGTTGCATGTGAGACAAGTATATTCACTAATTTGATTTTAGTGTTAAAAATGGAAGGATGTAAGTACTAAGTAGTGTTTAAAATAATTTGAGTTTGAGGAACCCCGAGGGACAGTAAAAGGACGAAAGGAAAGGCAAAAAAATAATGAGAAAAGTGGAATCTTTGAAGAGTAAAGTGAATACCCTTTTTCTCGAAAAGCCCTTTTCAAACCAACATCAAACTACTTTTTCAGGAGTCTGGCTACTGTATCAACCCATGAGGGAATAAAACCTTAACAACATTACGGTAGAAAGTAGAAACACTTTTTTCTTTTTGGGGAACAGGAGAACCACTTTTTTTTACTAATACTACAAAAAATAAATAGTCTTAAAAAATTACTATTAGTTTCAATTACTCCATATAAAAATAGTTTCAACACACATTTGTATTGGTTGGCATTTGAGTTCCAGCAAATTTATGTGAATAGCAGTAATGATTTACTAATAAAATCTAGTTGAATTTCAAGCAAAGAAGAGTGTGTTCCCAATGCGATTCTTCCAACAATGCTATCATATTTTCTCTTTTCCTTTCCTATTTTTCCTATATTAGTTTTTTTTTTGAAGTGCTGGTATAAGACAAATATTATCCTTTTCAAAATCACTTTTCATATTAGTATTGGAGCATTTTAAGTTTGTAATTATTTACTCTTACTGTGTGCAACAATAATTGGTAGTACAACTACAAAGTATCATCTGCTATCTAAGGCATCAATGAGTATTATAAATGCCAAAAGTCATTCCACCAATGTCATACAAATTGGGAATTTATTGTCATTCATTGATGTCTTTAATTTGTGGGTAACATTTTTACTACTGAATTGTTGTCGTTTATTAAATGCCAGAAATGTGTTTCTTACAGTTTTTATATCGGAAATTTACATTTTGGGATGCCCTGTTGAATGTTACACTACACTGAGCCACTTGTTTTAGATGAAGCCAACCATGTTATGTTACCTATCAAGAATACAAAAACATTGACAGTTGTCACTGTCATCCTTGAACAGTTTCTGGCACTGGGGTTTTGCAATTGGACATCTGTGCGAATAGCACTAGACAGAGAGTCATAGCTGGTTCATAAACAAGAAACCAAAATTTACAAGGGTAACACTAGATGACTAGAGCATATTCACCTCTCCTTTGTAAGCATAGATTTTTATAAGAGATTTGATAAACTAATTAATAGTATTAATTATTTAGTGTCACATTTAGGAGTGGAGTCTACCAGACAAATAAGGTTTTGCTTAAACTCAACATTTATGATCATATTACACCAGTCCTATATGAGATTTGAACTTCACACTCTAAATAAACTCTACTCACAACCCCAAGGGCAAGGGAATGAAATTCCCAACATGTAACCAAGGGAAGGAACTCCGAGTGACTGACCGATATTGATTGCAATGTACAACATTGAAACTCATTATCGGGGTTCCTTGAGGTTACAAAGTCAAGGAACTGTCTCCAAATCACACATTTGAAAGGAAGCTAAAATTGGCTCATGAGAAATTTTGCTCCCTTCATTCTTCCAAAAAATAGAATCAAACCATTGAAGTTTATAATAATCCCTCCCCTCCAACCAAACATTCTCAGTTTATTACTCATTCATTATTTCTTTATATTAATTTATGAAAGGAGTTACAAGAGTGACTTGGTAGTTGAAATGGAGTTACGGAGTAGAGTGATAAGAAGATTGAGAATTCAATTGTAGACATAATACTAATACATTTCATTAAAAAATTATAAAGCCCAATTACAGATAATATTGTACAAAAGTAAAAAAGGAAGGAAAAAACTAGCATAAGCTTTCACAATCATATACAAGGATTAGGATTACTTATCCTACGTAGTTGCATATATATAAAAAAAAAAAAGACAATATTCTGTACAACTTACCCTGTGCACTCATGCATCCTGCAAGCAGCCCTGCAATTACCAGCGGCACACAGGTAACAAACAACCTTCAAAATTTCCACCCTTCACTGAGCTCAAAGACCAAGCCAATGCGACATCTCTCACAATACTGCACAATATCAAAGCAGGGACAGAACTATTCTGATATATTGAGATAAATCTCAAAAGACAATTCACCTTAGATCGAACAATTTTACCCAGAGGTTTTCCCCAATCTTGAAGTAACACTTCCAGGGCCAGAGGTGGTCATTAAATTCCCATTAGCAGACATATAGAAATAGTTGTAGTTAATTCTGGTGACCAAATCAGCCAAATGAGGGAAATGCCCTACATTTAGTTTGAAAGATAAGACCTGAAAAGGACAGAATAAGAATTACATCATCTTAATAAGACCTGAAAGATAAGTGTTTTAAAGTAGACAATTCACATCTAAACTTCCCCTAAACTCTAAAAACTAATTTTCCCTACAATCTCAGAGCATCTTAATAAGAAAAACCATAATATTTATCCAGATCATAAAGTAAAGCAAGAGTCACAAAGTAGCAGCGTAGTTAGAAATTTAGAATAAATTCTGAAGAAAAATACCCTAAGTAAGAAAGCAATGCAATCATCAAACTGTTTCTCTATCCGGTCGACTTCCATCTCACACCTAGCCTTGATTGCAGAAACAGCTCCGCCACTTTTTAATGTCTGTTGTATGGTATAGAAGTCTAAAGCTAAACCAAGGATGATATTAACACGGCTGGCAATCAAAGCGCCCTGCACACAACAGAGAAGTTAGAAACCACTCAAGCTTTGCTCCATCATAAATACATAAGTCAAAACACGATACAAGAACACAAATATCCAAATTATGAGACAAGATGAATCACCAGTTTATCAGGAACCACAAAGCACTGTCGCTGTATTGACAACATGTAAGCCTCATGGGCTTCAATGACCTCATCCAGAGATTTGGCCACAGTCATACCTTCACATAGTTCCCGCCATGCACTGTGATATACCTGCACACAAATTGTAGCGGGCGCTTAGGTTCCGTTGCCAAGACGCAGAACCATATAAGTACGAATGTATGACTAATGTGTTTATGATGGATTATGACTCCAACACCAATTAACCATGCCCATGTATTGGGCACAAGTTATGGTGCATAAGTCATGCTTATGCACCGTGCATAAATACATCATATTACTTATTGTATCCCTCAAATTTTTAGTACACCCCCAACTATATTGCTTAGTGCACTCCCCAAATTTCTAACACCCCCCCAAATTGAGGGTGCGCTAGAAATTTAAGGGGTGCACTAAGCAATATAGTTGGGGGTATACTAGAAATTTGAGGGGTGCATTAAATAATTTTTATTGTTTATGCATGGCGCATAAGGAAAAAGCTTATGCACCATAACCACTCCCCATGTATTGTGCTATGCAAGTAGATCTTCAATTGGAGAAATTATTTTTGGTAATCATCTTAAAGCAATGTTCATACCCGGTCCATCACATATTGGTGAAAAGCATCCACAAAATGAAGGAGTTTCTGCTCCACTAACCAATGATGTTTTCTGTTATTTGTTGTAGATCCCCTACCCTGCAATGAATGATTGCAGTTTCAAACATTAAGTAAAATGTAGCTGAGGGAGCACATGCTCCCTTGAAGAGAAATGGGGAGTAATATAGAGTCACCTTCCACATCCACCTCCGCACTTTATCTAATACGAATTTTGCACGCTTGACCTTTAGCAAAAATCGCATAACCTAATGTACACATGAATACATATAAAGGAGCAGATTAACATATGAAAAAAAACCAACCAGAGAGCAGGAAGAAACACCATCATCTCGTAGATGAATAGAACTAAAAAGCTCAGAAAAAAAAAAGAGGATTGTAAAGATAAGTCAGATACCTGGTTGTACTTCTTAATTGCCTCTGTGTTTGCAATGAGTTCAAGAGGCCAAGGTACCTGCCAGTTCAAAACCTTTTATAATCCTTGCACAAAAGTTTATCTATGGAAACCAATATTCTTAATAAAGAAGTGATAAATCGAAAGGAAAATAAATTGACTGAAGAATGACCTTATATGTGAATTTTAGCATATCAAGGCCGTTAATCCCAAAATTATTGACATGACTTTTACGAGGAGTACCCAAAACAGAACCACTTGTGCTAGCTTCCTCATCACTCTCAACAATATTTTTTGTTATCGACACTACCAATGAATCTGGAGCACTTAACAGCATACAATCAGCAGAGTTTCTGATTGATTCCTGTAATTAATATGCATAGATAGATTATGAATTGAAAATAGCTTTGAAAGACAAAGGCGCAGAAGGATCCCTAAATTTATGAAATAAACCCACGCATGCAACAGAATCCATCATTATACTATTGCTAATTTCTTTTGAAGTTTAACCCAAATTTTAAGATGGTATAAAGCCTATCTCAGACCAAATATTGGGCCACCTATATAAATATCCCATCCTACAAACTTTGCGTTCCAGATATCATATCGCAGGTGTGAGGGGGTGTTGAGAGCTCATTTTAACAAGAAGTACTGCCAAAAAGTCTTTATAGGACTTGCATAACCAAAAAGTATACCAAAGTAGACAATTCAACAAAATCAAGAAATTCTACCTGTAATATTGTGTTTAATTCAAAATCATCATCCCATGTTTCACCCTTATCCAACTTATCGAAAATAACAGTTGTAAAGTGTTGTAGTAAATCACCTGCACAAGGACAAAATATCAATACAAAAGACATTGATAGTATACCAATTACCAATATCTCTCCTACCCAACTTAAAGTTTCTAAATATTTCGTAGCACAATATATACTATGGGTCCATTTGATTTGCAAGGAAGTATGAAACCGAGCAAAGATGGCAATATGATATAGTTTATGCATATCATAATATATTACAAAAGGCTATTACAGTAAATTTTACATTATTTTGCATGGTGAGTTGGGGTGTTCAATGCCCACCAAACAATATATCAAACAAAGTCATGTGACTCATGTTTGTTCTATGTTGTTTTGTGCGACCCGTGGCTCAAAGTGTAACAACTGCATCCTGTACAGAACACAATAAAATATAATAAGCAAATACCTGAACCTAACAAGTATATAGCTCGCAGCACTGCGAGCTCATCCATCAACCTCCATTCGTTCATCAACTTTAACAACATATTCACTCCAATATAATCTACCTGCTCTTCAACAAAAAAAAAAAATATTAATCTACCTGTTTTATCGTGGAATTGTCAGATGGTTTATCTTTATCATAGTGTTTATCGTGGAATTGTCAGATGGTTTATCTTTATTCACCTGTTTCTGAATGTAGGCGGTAAGACAGTACTGCATAATAACCAGAGGCAGTGGAGTAGTTCTTAGGTCAACATTTTGCATCCAGTGAAGAACTCTTGAAGGAAGAGTGCTGTTTCTCTGGAAAGGCAAGAGCTCTGACACAGGAAGATCATCCTGTTTCAAAATAAAGATTTTTTTTATCACACGTACTGCATACTTCATTGAAACTTGAAAGTTGCTCAAGCTACTAAGTAGAAATACCTGAACCGAAGGTAAAATGGTGGGAAAAGGAAACAGCATTTCTAACAGCTTCATCTGATCATGTGACTGAACGTATTTGGATTCGCCATACTGAAAACCAAAAGTATAGTTTGTTCCTTCACAATCAGAAAATGATGTACTTTCTGCACCAAATATAGCCTTTCTTAAGCCCTCGTCATTTAAAGAAGGCAAGGAGAATTTTCCAGATAAATTCAATGTTTTCAAGGCATCCCCATTGTTTCCAATTGTTTTTCGACAAACGGTAATAACTGGATTTTGTAAGCATGATCTCAAGAGAAACAATTCGTCTTTAACAACTTTATCCCCTACTGAATCTCCATAGCCATTATTTTCGTATTTTGGCTTCAAATCAGCTGATCCTTTGTGAAATAATGTATCAATCAAAAACTTGAACCAAATCTTCTCCGAGTGCGGTGAAGCAGTTAAGTTTTCATTGTCTGTTTTTACCGCGTTTAAATTTAAAAAAGATGCAAAGGAAGAATCAGACACAGAATCATGCCAGTCATCTTGCCAAAAGTATTTACAAACATGGTCACCATGACCAATAAGTCCAGCTAGTGATACAGAAAAAATTTCCGACAGTGTTAGCCCAGCCACTCTGTGAGAAGGAGACAAACCATAGTTTAAAGATTGGGTACGTCCAAACTTAAAATTACTTCTTTTGTTACATACTCCTAAGGATTTTGGGACATGGCGCATCAATTGCAAAGATTTTCCGGCAGAAACAATTGACTTAGCTAAATCCTTAATAAACAAAGGACAAGCTGGACAGTCTCTAACGCTTTGCTCTTTTCCTTGAATTGTACTAGACAAAGAGATGGAATCCCTCATGCCTATTTCCTTCTTCTTATTTGATGTTGGCATACCGGCATAATTTGTGGAAGACAACTCGGTATCTAACTTACCATACTGTAGCTTTTTTATTAGATAACTCTTTTCCCAGAACTCAGCCTCAGCAACTGAGACTTCTTTATTAGCAAAAAAGAACATCTGAAAAGATAGATGACATGATAAATACAAAATTTTATCTGTGTATCTAGAATAGCTTAGTTTATGTTCAGAAAACTTTATAATGAACACACTACAGAAAACTGTTTGTTGGTTAAAATGCATTTTTGTGTAAAGATTAAATAAAACCCAATATGTTCTTAAGCCAATATGGGTCACAAAAACCACAGACAAAAGCAATTGCAGAATCAATACAACCTAAAAGTTATTTTAGGATGCATGCATTAAAAATATGCATGCAAATGATTCCCTTATGCAGTTATGTCATGTGAGTTTCACTAGAAGAATGCAACAGGAGGTCACAAATTCACTTTTTAGCAAATTTTTCACCAAATGAAAACATGAAAGAAGTAATTTCTTAGTTAAACAATATAACACGGAGCTATTTCTATGACACTCTTTACAAACCATTGAGAAATAACTTCTCCACCCCTAGAAATTAAGAGGTTCAATAATGATTACCTCATCAGAAGGATCATGAAGTATTCCATCAAAAAGCCAGGAATCAAGACCCTCAATATACGGCAACAAGCTTCCCACATACATGTAAAGTACCATGAGATACGCTTCCTCCTGTGATCAATATAGATTTTAAAACTTGACATCATGAACAAATGTGTAAAAATGGATAATGTACTGCACGAAAAAGATTCACGACCTCGCCACCTTGTACAAGACACATTTCTTCAAGCTTCTTATGAAGATAGTCAAGAACATGAACCGCCAAGTCTGCTGCAGGCACAGATGCCCCAAACTCAAAATATACATCAGGAATGGCTTCATGAACTATTCGCAGTAGGAACTCAGCACCCGAGCAAAGACTAAAAGTCAACAAACGATCATCAGATACTGTAACAAACTCGCAATCACTGAAACAAACTAAATTTGAAACAAGTATAATTTCAAAAAGGACAAAATATAGGTATTTTTTGTGCCATTCTTCACTTAAAATATTCATATCAGCCAACGATTTCCTCAAATTCATTATTTTGTCAAAGTTTGTTATAACAAAAAAGTGCAATTTAAGCGAAGAACAACTCAAAAAACACAAGGAAATGCACCTATGGAAAATTAATCCAAATATAACCTAGCATTCCAAAAAATCAAATTGCAGTCTATCGAAAACCAATAGAATACACGCAGATAAAATCCTAATTATGCTAGATTCTAAAATAAAGATACCTTGATAAAGAATTTTTAAACCCTAACAAAGTTGGAGTAGATACACCATCTGCATTGCTAGTAGACATTTCCTCTTTCAACGCAACATTCCGTAACCGCTACATAACAACAATTCAACTCAATTTAAAATACAAAAATCGATAGAAAACAGCATCAACAAAAATGGATCTAAAAAAAAACCTTAAGCCACGATGAAGCGGAAGTAACAAAAGCTTTCAAAGTAGGAGAAGCTCTTGGCACTGCAATTTCAATCTTCTTGATTGTGATTTCCACCAATTGAAGACACGTTGCAGCGTGAATGAATTGATTGAGAAGTGAATGAAGACTTTTCAGGGACAAATGCGTCAAATATACTCCGTTTTTTACACGAAAACGGTTTTCAATTTGATCCCAAGAGAATAACGAAGATGAAAAACCTTGCAGCATTCGTAAAACTCCTCGTACCTTGAAATTATTTGAATTAAATTAGTAATGTAATTAGAAATGTAACAAATTAAGATTAAGATAGTGGAAATTGGGGGATTAAGAGATAGAGAGAGAAATTACGAGTTCGAGTTCGTTTGTTCGGAGAGAAGGACGAGGTGTTGCGAAGGGAAAATCGTTCGATAATGGAGCGTAGATTTTGTTGATTAAGCTTCGTGGATGTTGTGACTCTGCTCCCATTTTTTGGGCGCGGGAAGATGAATCAAAGAATAGTGAAGAAAGGAAAGTGAAGCTTCTCACTGTGTGTAGATCAAAGTATATTGTTAATTTAAAATTAAAAATTAAATTGATTGGGCTGGGTCTTTTATTAGAGTAAATTTTAGGGTTTTGTTATCCACACTCCCTGTTTTCCTTTTAGGATTTTTTACATACTACCATTTTTCGAAAAATTAATTTATGAAACTCGCGAAGGATCTATGACTGTGAAGCGAACTATTGATTTTTTCAATAATCTCCGTCGGTGAACTCGACATAAATTTGCTTAAGTAGGTCTCGTAAAGCAACTCATTCAATCTTTTGTTTTGTTTTAAAGAGTCTAGTGACGAAACTCACACACATCAAGTGTAAAGAAATGGAGAATCGCGGATTGAATTCTACATGCCAATATATGTTTATGTAACCTTTTACCATATAATTGAACTTATGAGACATCTCATTCGATCTTCACTCCAATTATAAATCCCGTAAGAACTCAAAATGAGTTCCGCAATTTGTCTCATATATCTTAAAATGGGTTGCACAATTTATCAAACATGTTTGTATTTTAAGTTGAAGTTGATGAATTGTTGGTAATGGAAGAACTCATGTAGTCATGTTCCATTGTAGATTTGTAGTAAGCTCTAATGTTGAAGAACTGAAAAAGTAGGCTCTTAGATTTATGAACCATGAATGAACCTCATTGGAAATCCTCAACTACCCTTGAATAAGTCTTGCTTACTCCTTCAGGGACAAGTTATTTGAATCAAATAGCATCGTGTAGAAGGGAGAAAATGGATCAGATTTTTCTAGATGGCCTAATTAAAATTGAACATTAAAATTGAACTTGACGGAGACAATAGAATGCTTCAAAAAAATATTATCAAAGATAGGATGTTCTTTGGAGTTGATCTGTGCGGTTGCGAGAGATTTTTGGATTTCGGTTGTTCCGTTAAACAAATGCGCAGAATTCTTTGGAGTTGATCTGTCACATTGGTTCCAATTGAATTTGTTAGGTGACTTGGCTTGGATTGCGGATATTAGATGGCCGGAGTTTTGGGCTAATGTATGTTATTATTTGTGGAAGTGGCGGAACAAAGATTTACACGACGAGAATTTTATCCGGCCGGTTCATGCTGTTCAGTTTATGTTACAAAGATGTCATGAGTATAATAATGCGGACAAAGCCAATCGGCTTGTGGGAGACAGACCCCGCAGAACTGTGTGGATCGCTTGGAAGCCGCCGCCTAATGGTTGGGTTAAACTCAACACCGATGGAGCTTGTAAGGGAAGGAATGCATCAGGTTGTGGAGGAGTTATTCGCAATAGTGATGGAGTTTGGATTGGAGGTTTTGCAAAGCATGTTGGGGTCTGTAACGCATTTACGGCGGAGTTATGGGGTGTTATGGAAGGGCTGCGATATGTGTGGGAGAAAGGTTTCAGATTTGTTGAGCTGGAAGTTGATTCAATTGTTGTGATTCAAGCTATCAGAGCTAGAACAACTGCTAGTGTGCATGGTATATCATTAATAAGAAGCATTTGCAGGATATTAGACCAAGAGTGGGAAGTTTCCATTACTCATTCCTACAGAGAAGCAAATTCTTGTGCCGATGCCTTAGCGAATATCGGATGTTCTCTTTATTTAAATAGGGTGTACTTTGACGAGTGTCCTAGTCAAATTACTCATTTAATTTCTGCCGATAGTAGGGGAATTTCTTCTCCTAGACTCATCCCTCTGTAATTCTCTTTTTTGTTTGGGCTTTGGCCCTCATTATTATCAAAAAAAAGAAAGATAGGATGTTCTATTGTCTTTGTCATCCCATGCATGGAGTGAAGCTTAGCAATTAAACTTCTTGGGAGAACAAAGTGTGTTTAAAGCTCATGACAGAATTTGTCTTGGATTTTCGACAACCAACTTCCTTCGATTTTTTCCCTCCTAACCCATATAGTGTTAAGAGTGCAATTAATTTGCTAAAACATAAAAAGGATAGAGTGCAAATAACATGCAAGAGTAGTGAACTAGCTCATGCTGTTTTGCCATCCGTGGTTTTGTCTAAAAAATATATATAATAAATTAAATTTTACATGTGAATATTTCTCGTGGAATAGGTTCAACTAACGAGTCTAATCTAGCCTTCTCATGTACATACATAAATAGCAATAAATTCGCCTCTTGCATTTATTTTCATGAATTTCTAGCTTCTACAATCCTGTAATGGTAATTGGTAAGTGCCAATATATCCAGTAAGTGAAATCTCTGCTGATGAAATATCAGAAGAAATTCATGCACCAGTCCCTGTCTCACTGTAAGCGAAATCTCAGCTGATGACATGCTTCATAAGTGCTTCACAATCCTCATAACGGCGAAGGGTATGTTGGAGGATTTGGTAACGGTCATGCAATTGCGGTTACTAGGTTCATAGGGAGATTGAGGACTGTTAGCTTCTGTCAGCGAGGAAGGAGAAACAGGAGAAGATCTAATGAAATTAGATTCTTCAGTATCAGCTTTTTTGGAATTGTCACTGTCATAAACAAAACAACAAAGAGAATGATGTTAATCCAGTAGCCATATATCATTATGTGAAATACTAACAACAAAGTGACCAAAATGTTACCCAATTAAACTTTGAATTTTGCAAAAAATTCGTGCCCGAAAGGAAGCTGGCACTACACCACGGCTATGTTTTGAACTGTATCCCGGACTGTGTTTACGCGGTTCATCCTACAAAAGAAACCATTAGATAACGTCTCATCGGCTAATCATTAATTTATTCATAATGTTTGTCATTAGTCCATGATCAATGAGTTTGAATATAACTAGCACTTACTTTGGGTCCGGTGTCTTCTTTATGACATACTTGTGAATGAACTATGGTGTCTTCTTTATGACAGCCTTGTGAATGAACTATAACATCTTGATCATGCAAATTTTGTACAAAGGCATGTGTTAGAAGCACTGCTGCGGATGGTCGATTTACAGGATTCCTTTGGAAACACAGCCCAAGGAAATCCTGTCCTTCTGGAGATAAAGTTTTGGGTATGTCCGGGGATCTGTGCAGTACCTTGAACATGGCTTGATGCTAATAGACAGAATCCAAACAAGCCGTCAAATTATCAAGTAACAAAAGTTCATTTAAGGGATGCAAGAAAGAATAATCAGATTAAGATGCATATTAACATAAAAAAAGGGAAGACCTGGAAACACTTCAATCCATGCATAATTAAAATGATGTATAACTATAACACAACAAGTAGTTTTCTTTTGTCCTTTTTTATCCTGATGGAAACATATGCCAAAACAAGGAAAAAGGATAATTGCCAAGAAAAGACGTTTCACGTCTTCCCCACCCTGCTGCCAAAGGTGGAGGTACTATTGATCTTAAATTAAAGCAATGAACTAATATGTGCGATCCTTGACTAAAATAAGTTAACAAGCATAGTAAAGGTGCTCACCCCTGGAAACTCGCTCCAAGGGGGTTTTCCTGTCAGCATCTCGATGATGGTGCATCCTAAGCTCCATATATCAACAGCCATGGCAACATCAGGATTTAATTCTTTCTTCATGGCAGCCATCATGAGCTTCAATCAACAAATTAAAGTTAAAATGACACATGTCATTACTCATTACCCTTCTAAAACTGGCAATAGGAGTAATAAAATACCTCTGGAGCCATCCAGTAAGGACTTCCTTTCAGTGAAAGTTCATATGATTTCTCTGTCAGCTAAAGGAGCACAATGTTCAAATAACAAGATCACCAGAAAAGTCAAGAAAACAAATATAAAGACTCTGGACTTAATGATAATCTAATTATTACACCTATGGCGACATATTAACACTTATAAGTTGAAAGTCTAGAAGTCAATTTACATATGTTCATACATAATTAAAATGTAAATAGAAAATCAGAACTTGAAACTTACTATTTTTGAAACCCCGAAATCTGCAAGCTTGACCATGCCTGATGCATCAACCAGCAAGTTTGCACCTTTAATGTCCCTAAAGAACCATATACAGAAATGGCAATGAGACTTTTATTACCAAAAAATCAGACCAAACAAATGTTCTTTTACCAGATGAGGAACAAATTTCATATGATCTTTTCATTTGTTTAAGATTTATCATTTATGATTCAAGGGTTTAGGGTAAAGAATTAACGAGAAAGTAAGTTTTTGTTAACGATTCAAGGGTTTAGGGAATAATTAGAGATAAAGATGGATCGAGAAAACAAAAGGACTATTTGAGTTAAATGCTTAGTTATTAGGCATTGTTAATTATAAGATAGTATGGTATTATTTAATCTATCTAACCGACCAAACTAGTGTGAAAAAACTTTGGTGGTTTATGTGGTTGTAAGACACATTTTTAGCCAACTTGTTCAGCAGATGCAAATATATATAGTTCATGTGAGATAACAAGTCATCATTATTGTACAATTTACCAGACATAGTTGTTACCTGTGGATAGTCTTGGTACTGTGCAAGTACGCCAATCCAGAGAGAATATGCCTTGTAAAATTGCGAACCACAGATTCTGTCATAGCCCCACAATGTTCATGCATAAACTTAGTTAGTGATCCAGGATGGACATATTCCATATATATGCACAATCGATCACCAATCTGAAAACAAAGATGATTCACCAATTCAATCTTATTTGCAATCATAATGATTACTGTGTAAGCATACTTGGTGGAAAAACAAATAACAACTCACTACTTCACTGCCATAATATTGAACAATGTTGGGGTGGTGTAGCTGACCAAGAATTTTGATTTCCTGAAAGTAGGGAGAACACAGAATAACATACAAAATGTCACTCAATTGGAAAATATGTTCAAACTACTATAGGTTACATAAGAAAGTTTATCATTTCATTGCATGGAGAAAAAGAGAAAAAATTCTATGAAAACATGAATAGCAAGTCCAAGCTCTTCCGAAACTGTACCGACAGTGTAATGTACAATAATTTGGCTTCTACAAGTCAGAGTATTTGGAAATTAGAAGAAGAACCTGGTCTAGCTGCTGCTTAATGCTATCAGCAGATTTAGGATCATCAGGAAACAGATCCACCTCTTTCATGGCACATGAGGCTCCAGTCTCTCTGTTTGGAAAACAGGACCGCACGTGAGTAAATGCAGAAAGGAAAAACTTTAAAGTAGATTAGACTCAATGAACAGAAAAATTTTATGCATACAGGTTTGTTGCCTGATAAACACTTCCAAACGATCCTCGTCCAATAAGTTTTCCTTTCTGCCATTGACCCTTCATTGAATGAAAATTTTCTGGTGAGTGATGCAACGTGACATTTGATTGATGTTGTGCAGGTGATTGTTGTGGCGGTGGTGAAGCTCTCGGTGGAAGGGGCAATGGATGTGCATCGACATGGTTATTTTCAGGCCAAACTCTGGAGCAATATTTAGAGTTGTGAGAATGAGTTCCCCCTTGGATAGTGTGGCAGTGAATAGAACTGTAGTTCCCCAAGCTACGACGAGGAGACAGGTCTGGACTACGAGCAGTTTTAGCAGGAAATCTCAAAATGTCATTAAAATCTTGAGGACAATTGATGGAAGGATCAAATAAATCTACACTGCTTAATCTGCGTGGACTAGTAACAGGACTGGAGAATATGCTTGTTGGGGCACTCTTTGCAGAAAATTGCAATTTTGTGTTGGAAATACCTTCATGGTCATTATCATGAGAGTGTTTTCCAGTACCTTTACAAGAATTATTGCCACTGCCTGTATTCATTAACATCAACACGAGAAAGGTAAGCCATTCAGAGAACTCAAATTTGGCAACAATTTAGACGGTTAACATAGTTCAAATATGTGGTTAGTTATGTTCAGCAGATGGTTAATAACTATAACAAGGTGTCACAACTCAAACCATTCACTGAACACATACAACCACGATTTTGAACTTCATTAACCACTACTTTCAGGTGTTCAAATATACATGATATTCATTAACCAACAACTAGGTTTAAATGCCCACATCAAAATCGTGTTTAATGAAGTTCAAAGTTGAGGTTAATTATGTTGAGTAAATGGTTAGGGAGTTGTGACACCGGTTATATTAATTAACCATCCACTGAACATAATTAACCACTTATGTAAATTGTGTTAACCCTCTAAATAGTTATCGAATTTTGATGTCAAAATATCATTTCTCAAACAAAAAAAATCTCCAATACATAAATCACTAGATTGAGAAAAAGAACTCACTTGATACCAAACCTCTAGCAGGCGGAATATTCACTCTCAAATCCGAATTTGCGTTTCCATTCACCGTGTCAAAAGAAGGTTTACACAAATTGCTTAAAGACCTTAAACTTTTCACAGCCTCATGATCCACCGCCTTTCTGATAATTTTAAGCGCCAAAAACAAAATCAATACAACAAAACCACATCCATACATACAACACAACCAACTCATAGTTTTTATACTATTTATGGCAAAGCACGAGCAAACCATATTTCAAGCTAAACGTACATAAATAACTAGCATACGAAAATCAACACAATCAAATCTAAGTTTTCTCCCTTATGGCATCAAAGAGTTTGAGTCCCCTCCCGAACGCAGTTGCGGGGATTGAACCGTGGTCCTCCCTACCAAGTTCAGGCTGAAACCAGCCAACTTTCGGTAGTTTACCAGTTTCATATGAAAATTAAATTAAATTAAATTATTAAATTAAATAATCCTATGTTTGGAATATAACTAAATTAAATACTACTATAACATAAACTAAATTAAATGGAAAATAATTTAATGACTAGTAATGAATTACCTGGAAAAAGGTAAAGCAGCATGATGATCAAGTCGTCGGGTCAACGGAGATTCAGGAAGAGGAAGAGGTTGAGGAACAGCAGAAGAAGACCAATGATCAGAACTTGTTCGAAGAGGACAACTCGGTAATTCGTTTGAATTTGAATCACCGTCTTGATCATCGTTAGGGTAACATAATCTCTTTGCTCTTGTAAGTCTCCGTTGCTGAATCGATTGTCCCTTACCTTTGTTCGAAGAAGAAGATTTGGTGTTAGTAGCAGTAGAAGTCATTGATGGTGGTGGTGGTGGTGATTATTGTTGAAGTCTTCATTCATGTGACGTGTTTGAGAGAGTGTTTGAGACTTTGATGAGTAGTGGTAGCTATGCCATGGAAATTGGAAAGGAAGAAACAGCCACGAAGGAAACTACAACACCAAATTTTCTAATTCAAACTCTAGTTTTATTCTTGTGCGTTGAATAAAGAATACTCTCTACTTCCGTCTCAAAATAATTGTCTCAGTTGACCGATTAATGTTTTCTTTTTATTAAAGTTCGAAACAGAGGTCACTGCACTGGTCCTATTTATGACAATTTCATATTTGTCAACACACAACTTTAATCGTTAATATATTTAATCATGTATTCTTAAAAATTATATATTTTAAAAATACTCATTGAAAAAAATGAAACAACATTTTATATGTTATTATTCGTATTTATAAATTAATAAAAAAATATAATTAAAATAAATTATATAAATAGTGTATATTGATTAACTACGACAATTATTTTAAGACGGTATGAATAATTATATTTCGTACTCTATTTTTATTGAGTTTTTTGGTTTACGTGGTCAAATGTTCTGACTCTGACTCTTGCTTTCATGTATTTAAATTAAAATAATGTTTGTGTAAGGAAATTAAGAGTGTAATGCTAATATTGACTTGGGGTTTCGGGCATAATTCCACCCATTAATCTTTACCTCAACCATAGTTTTAGTTGACTGCATTGTCATGGAAGTAGAGATGTCAATTTGTATTTGATAATGGATTATTTGTGGAAATTATCTGTACGGAGATTCGAAGTCGTGGATTTTTTTCCCCGTTGGAATGGGAATGGAGCGAGAAATTCCCCCGTGGATATTTTGGGGCGGGAAATGGGGAAGATCAATCCGCCACCGCGGATTCCCTGACTCCGACCATATTATTTAAATTATATATAACTTTATATGTTTTTTAATAAAAAATAATAATTAATACATTATAAAGATAATGATTATGTATGGTCGCAACAATTTCAATTGAATATTCTTTTTTACAAAAAATATTAGAAAGTGCTTTTTTCAGTTTTTTGTTATTGATGCAGAATGTACTTTTATTTAAAAAAAATAAAAGATACAAAATATGCATTTTTTTTAAGAAAAAGTGAAGAAAAAACAATATATTAGTGTCGTATTTTGATTAAATGTATAACAATTTTGTTAATTTTTTATATCCATGAAGCTCTGTAGATACTATGGGGATCTGTGGGGATGGGGATGGAGGAAAAGATCTCCCCGAGGGGATGGGGATGGAGGAAGAAATTTCCCCGAAATGAGAATAGGGCAAAGTGTGGTAAAGTATCCTCCGATCAATCCCCGCCTCGTTGACATCCCTACATGGAAGTAGTATTTTGGTAAATATATTAGAAACACTGTACCCATCTCTTACTCTTGGCTTTTGGGGTTTCTTGCATTGAACACAAATTAATTTTAGAAATGAGCGTTGAAGGTGAGAAGTAAATTCTTGAAATTGAGATTTTATTAACATTTCAATTTTATGTATTTTTGAGATTTTATTAATATTTCACTTACCACATCATTAATGTCACTTGTCAAAATATTTGTTATATAAACTTTTTTTCAACGAAAATTAATGTCGGGGATTAATTTAAAAAGAAAATGTAATTGTAGAGACTTATTTAAAACAAAAAAAATCTATATAAACTTATATAAAAAAAAATGCGAACTTATAGGATCTGAATATTATTGAAACCTATAAGAATATAAATTTCAAAAACTAAGTACTATCAATTATGAAAATGATATTTTGAAAAATAATTTAAATACAAAATTTAAAAATAAATTGAATAATTAAGATAGTTTTATTTGATTAAGATTATGTGATTAAGATAGTTTTTTTTGGATGAGAAATTCTATTGTTACACTCTCTAACACATTCCTTTAACACACTCCAATTAAAATTTGCCACATCACCTCATTTTTCCATTTATTTTAACTTTTTTAATTATTAATAGGTGAATGAGTAAGAAAAAGAGTGATAATTTTAATTGGAGTGTGTTAGAGAAGTATGTTAGAAAGTGTGGCCATATGACGCAGTCGGAAGCTCGAATAGGAAAAGCAAGCGCTAATCCTAATAGATAGGTTTCCTGGAGTCCACCAGGAAGAAAATATTTGGAATCCACCAAATAAAACTCTTGAAATTAAACTGGAATCCACCAAAAAAGAGAAAAAATCTCAAATTATAATATTATTGAACTGAATGCCTCATGGCTACAAATAGCTATTTATATAGTAAACTAAACCTAAAAAAAATAAACATATCTGTTTTAAAATTAAACATAATAAATCTAAATCTAAAAGATTATTGTCCTAATAAATAGGATAATCACTAACTTATCCTAATAATATTGAAATTAAAACAAACTAAATAACATATAATAAAATAAAATCTAATTAGCTGTAGATACGTTGAATTGCTCTTGCATCAGACTCCTCTTCTTATGAAGAACTCGACCTCGAGTTCTATTGTAATTAATAAAGAGATGCCTCTGTTTGGAACTCATGAACATGAATGCTAGGGTCGAATACAAAAGTTTGTGTAGAACTTCTTGATCCCCGCATAGATGCGCCATAAATAAGTGCTTATGATGTCTTCACCTTCTCCTCCACTTCTAAAGAACTCGACCCCGAGTTCTCATCTTGATAAAGGGTCTCGTCTTCTTCATACTCATGATTGTCAACAATGTTGAAGCTAACAAATATATTCATGAAATTCGGGATAGCTACCATATATTTATATCTCCTGCGTTTATCAGCATTTGCTTTCTTCTTTTGCCGAGTAGCTTCTAACTTAGCTCTGACAGCTTCTTTAACAATGTCATCAAGCTTCTTTTCACTCCAACTAAGGGTGTATGCCTTTTCATGAGGTTCTGTAAGTAACTTACAAAACTTACCCTTTGTTTTTTTTCAATTTCATCTCTGGTAAAAGTCGAAGGATATATGAGTTGAGTCGAGAGGTCATAATTCAATCCATGGCGGGAACAATTTATTTTGTTGAGATAAAAAAATATTGACTTCACGTGCCAAGGAAATTAAAATATTATGCAATTAATGTTGATTTGGTTTTTTTTTTTTTGTCTTAGTTGAAGTGGTAATCAACAGAAATTAAACAATTCACACAACCGCGAGGTCCCGGGTTCAAACCCGGGTCACGACGTCCGACCTAACAATTAAAAAAAAAATGAATCTCTATTTTATATACATTACGATAGTTCCACGGAGCTCTCTCGTGCATTCTCAAGAAAATTGGCTTATGTCTCATTCAATTAGAGCTTCTCTAAGATTTTTTTTTTTTATATTTTTTTAGATATTTTTTGTAGCGTAATTCAGTTGCATTCTTCGCATATTTTTTTTTAGATTTTTTTTTGGGAATAATAAGTTTGCAGTCTTTTTTTTAATTTTTTTTTTGGGAATAAATACGTTTGTAGTCCCTATAAATATACAAAATTTTATTTTTAGTCCCTAAAATTTTTTTCAACAGGTTATGGTCCCTCAAATATTTCCTATCATTTTTTGTTCTTATTTATCATTTAACTCGAGTATATCATTCAAAATTTTAAAAAAAATTCCGCTGACATGTTTAGTACATCTCTATTATATACATTACGATAGTTCCACGGAGCTCTCTCGTACATTCTCAAGAAAATTTGCTTATGTGTCATTCAATTAGAGTTTCTCTAATTTTTTTTTTGGGTAAAATATGTTTTTGGTCCCTATAAATATACCAAGTTTTGTTTTTAGTCCCTCTAAAATTTTTCTTCGACTTTTAGTCCCTATAAAATTTTCTATTTTCACTTTTGGTCCCTTCTTCTAAGTAAACTCATATGTATGATTCATATTTTTAAATAAAATTTTGCAGAAAAGTTTATAAAATTATATTAATCTCTCTCAAAAAAAATTCCAATTCTTTATAGTGAGATTTTTATAATATTGTATAGATTTCTGCATAATTTTATTAAAAAAATACAAAGTTACACATGAGTTGAATTATAAATAGGGACTAAAAGTGGTAATTGAAAATTTTATAGGGACTAAAAATTGAAGAAATTTTTTTGAGGGACTAAAAACAAAATTTGATATATTTATAGGGACCAAAAACATATTTAACCCATTTTTTTTAGATATTTTTTTGGGTTAAATATATTTTTGGTCCCTATAAATATATCAAATTTTAGATTTAGTCCTTATATTTTTAATTAAGTTGTGCACAAATGTGAAAAATATTATGATAATCTCCTCCTAAAAAAATTGGAATTTTTAAACAAAATATAAATTAAATATGAATTTTAAACCACAAAAAGTTTAAAAATTCATAATTAATTCCTATTTTGTTAAAAAATTCTATTTTTTTTTTTGAAGAGATCATTATAATTTTATAAACTTTTCTGCAAACTTTTTATTCAAAAAATATGAATTCTACTTATGAGTTTATTTAAAATGAGGGATCAAAAGTGAAGATGAAAAATTTTATAGGGACAAAAAGTCGAAGAAAATTTTTAGAGGGACTAAAACCAAAATTTAGAATATTTATAGGGATCAAAAAAATATTTAACCCTAAAAAGATAAATTGTGAGAATAATTATAGGGACAAAAACTATATCACAATGTGGGAGTTTTGTGATAGTATGTTTTTTTTGTAGATCGGAAAGATAAACTGCTTCCGATAGGAATTTATCCCTGGACCTCTCCAACTCATACGTTCCTTAGCTCATACCACCTGAGTTATTAAACGGGGACAAAGTTTTGTGATATTAAGAATTATATTTTCTTTGTTTTTTTTTTTTTTTTAATTTTACACGTGGATTACTATGAAACAAGTTCAAACAATGTGGGACAACGATGGAAAAAGATATCTTAATTTACACTGTATTTTAAAAAAATGTAGTTTGATGGGATTTAGATGAATAAATATACAATAAACATAAGAACATCACTATATGTGAAGGTTTTTTTTTGACGTATAAATACCGGAGCTTTTGATATGCAAAGTTGTCTATTATTTTTGTTTATTTTAAAATTTGAAAATATATCTTAATATACATTGTGTTTAAAAAAATGTAGTTTGATGAGATTAAAGTGAATGAATCTACAATAAACTTAGGAAGATCACTAAATGTGAGAGTTTTTTTTATGAAAAAATCTGTTAGTTTTGTTATATGCAAGACTGTCTATTTATATGTATTAAAGATAAATTATGAGAATAATTATAGGGACCAAAAATATATCAGAATGTGGGAGTTTTGTGATATATGTTTTTTGATACATTATTAAATATATGTATAATTATTTAAACAATTTAACTATATTTTCTAAATATTCATACCATATATCAAACCACAATATATTCACATTACTTATACAAACAAATATTGTATATATTTGATTTTAATAATATTTAATGTACACTTTCAAAAAAAAAATATTTAATATGCAAAAACAATGGACAAGAAGTGATGCCAAGCACAGCCACATTGCCAATTTTAGAAACACAAAAAATTGTGTTCATACCGTTCATTTCCCGTGTGGCCCGCACCCAACTATCCATTATATTATGAATTTAATTTATTAATTTTTACATATTGTTGGTATAAAACTATTTTACACATGTATCAGATAATATATTGATACATAATATATTGTGTGCAAAAACATATTATTTATAAGCAACTATTTTCTACCGTTGTTCCCTTATTTCGATTCAAGAAGTTGTTCTTTGGATCTGGTGGGTTGAGCACTTTTGATTCGAGTTCAAAAGTTAGTGTCTTTTGGGAACTCTTTGGGTCGGGTTGAGGGATCTCTAGTGGTATGAAAGCAGAAGAGTAGCTTCTAAGAATGAGATTAGAAGTATATCTCTTTTAGGTAGTGTAGGTTTTGGTTTTTTATGAAGTTCTGCTTATATACGGGGCGCCATTGTTTTGTAACTTCTATTTTGCCGTTCTATGTTCGTCTTGTGCATAAATATGGTCTTATTAATATAATATTTGCCTTTCAAAAAAAAATCTCTTAAATGGATTCCAATTATCTCGAGTGGATTTATCTCTGCAGTTGCGTGCGGAAAATACCTTTGGTTTATCAAAAAAAAATCTCAAATTCACTATTTAATATTAAAATAAATTTAAAATAATAATTTAAAATAAATTAATAAATAATATTAAAAAGAAAATAATCCCGTGCACGGCACGGGTTAACATACTAGTTATAGGGATCTCTATTACAAAAGATGAATTTTTTTACCAATACATTAATTTAATATGAATTTTTTAGTTTTTTGCGTTTAAAAATTCTCAAATAATTCATCTTAGGTTAATAAATTCTAAATTTTTGTGGGAGAGGTTCTTATCTCTATTATCTCTATTATATACATTACGATAGGTTCACGGAGCTCTCTCGTGCATTCTCAGGAAAATTTGCTTACGTGGCATTCAATTAGAACTTCTCTAAGATTTTTTTTTAATATTTTTTTTAGATCTTTTTTTTAGCATAATTTGGTTACATTCTTAAAAAAATTTACTTAGGTGTTAGTATTCAATTAGAGTTTCACTATTTTTTTTTTGTAAAGATTTTTTTAATTAACTTAAACAATTAAAATAAAAATTATGGATCCATACCAAAAATAAAAATAAAAATTATGGATAACAACAAAAAATAATATTTTACGAATAACAACTTAATTTGTTTCCACTCTAGCATAACAAGTCCGAATATAATTTAACTATATATAGAAAACACATCCATCGTGAGAAACACATGATAGTCATGGTCAAGGAATTTAAACACCAGTTTAGACTGTTCGTGTCTCATGTTTAATCCAGATTTACCGAAGCTGCGACGTTAAAATTGATGTATGATTCTATTATTATATCAATTATAAATTACATTTAAGAAATTTTCAGTTATGCATATATGTAATTGTTTATTAATTTTTCCTTTCAATATTTTTTAGAACTTATGAAAAGAATGATTCTCATATACAAGTTTCAGTTCATCTCCAAAGTTTTCCATCACGATCTACTTAAAATCACACCTATGAAAAATATTGAGACACTTCTAGAATGTCAACAAGTAAGACAATTTTCTTTTACAATTTATGAGTATTTTATAATTATTATTATTGTTGTTGTTGTTATTATTATTATTATTATTATTATTTCTTTTACTAAAACACTTTGACAAATATCACTATGAATAAATTGTATGAATCAATGTTTATAATCATGGTTGAAATCAAATATATTGATGATGATGTTTGGTGATATCAGTCGTGTCAAAAACATAATATATAAGAAGATCATGGCACATAGTACTAATGCAAGTAGAGTCAAAGACATACATCAAAAGTAGTTCCACGGTAAGCACCTAAAATTTTCATTTAAAAAATCAATTTTCATAGATTCACTATTTCATCTTAACTTATTAAATCTATAGATTAACTTTTTCTTCTTGACTTATTACTATGATACTATCAATAATTTTGTGTACTAATAAGTTTCATACTCTATATTTCTAATTTTTTTATCATTGCAATTCATGCTTTATATTTTTCTAATTTTTATCTGTGCAATTCATACTTTATGTGTTCTAATATTTTATCAGTACGATTCACAAGATCATATAACAAAGTTTGATGAAACAGTAGAGGAGAAGGTCAAAGATAGAACTGCTTTAGATGTCGTAGACAAGTTGATGGTATATCAGTTAAGAGAGCTTACCCTAATGAAGTTGATTTATCCACAACCAAATATATGAAGATCAATGTAAAAATTAAGAAATATTAGACAAATTTATGATCGTCAAACAACAGATTTTCATTGTTTAATTTTAATGTATTATTATGCACTTTTTTATTGACAGTTTTATTCAATTTTGTCATTTAGTTTAATATACCGATGTTTTCAGTCATTGATTATTATGCATTATTACTCACATTGATAGAATTAATCATAAATTTGTTTGGTGACATATATTGTTTTCGGTAATACATTTTGATTATTTTCAAATGTGCTTTAATACTCTCTCCATTCCTTTTTATTTGTCGTTTTCTAAAAAATATTTGTTTCTAATTATTTGTCGTTTTGACAATTTAGGTTATATTTTACCTATTATACCTTTCATTCTAATTTTTTGTAACAATGTTTGTTTTTTTTTTTTTTTACATAAAGTTTGTTATAAATTTTGCACCAAAAAATAAAAGTTTGTTACAATTTTTTATTTGGTGGTTTTAGCTTTTTTGAAAGAGAAGTGTGTATTTTCCGATGTACTAAAAAAAAGGAAAGAGAAAGTGTGTGTGCAAAAAAAAAAAATAGAAATTTATTGGGGGATTAAAATTAGGATATATATTCTAAAAAGAAGGGTATAATAGGAAAATAAGGTGCAAAAATACACCTTTCTAATTTGATCTTTTTTCTTTTTTTCTAAAATGACAAATAAAAAGGAACGGAGGGAATATCAATTAAGAGACATATTTTTTTTGTAAGGATTAAGAGACATATAGTGACCGTTTGTTATAGTTTTTTTTAAAAAATTCTTACTTATTATTAAAAAAATATAACTTTTTATAAAATAACATATGTTTGTTTTTTTTTTTGGTATATATATGTTTGTTATAGCTATAAAAACTAATCAGATGTAAAAAAAATTTAAAAATTACTAAAAATCTGAAGGTGGTATTATTAGCTATAAAAACTAATCAGATGTAAAAAGAATTTAGAAATTTGTTGGGATATCTTTATTTTATATGATATATTATATTTGGATGTTCTTTATGATGATTTTGTCATACAATTTTATATGGTTGCATTCAAACAAGTTAAAGATTTTTTTTTTATATATAAAAAGCAATTTTTATAAAGGTAAACAAACACAAAATAGATTCTATATTTTTGTAAAATCTCTAAAAGATAATCTTTAAATTATTTAATGTCAAAATCACTTGTTTTTTAATCTGTAACAAAAAGTTAGTATTATTTTAAATCACAAATTTTTTTCATATCAAAATTTTCTAAAATATTAAGAGACTGTTTTAACATTTAATTTATAACAAAAAAAAAATAGTGAGGATTTGGTGATATGCAATGTTATCAAGGAATTGTACTTTTGTTTTGTTATTTGAAATTTACATATAGATTAGTACGAAAAGGTTGAATTGAGAAAGGTGAGAGAACGATGGAGAAATCTATTTAAGTATATACTGTATTTAAAAGAAAATATGTAGTTTGATGAGATTTAGTTGAATAAATCTACAATAAAATTTATAAAAAAAATATATAGTTTGATGAGATTTAGTTGAATAAATCTAGAATAAATGTTTTTTAAAAAAATCTATTATAAAGGTTGTTCAATTCTAAAACTTTAACATAAACGCTCTATTAAAGAAAATTGTTCTAAATCACAAAAAAAGATTATATGAAATAGTTATACAATATCAAGGAACGATTTTTGACACTTAATTCTAACAAAAAAAAACATTGGCGAATTAGTTTATTGAAATACAAGTGATACACCAAACTTATCAAACTACATATGAACATTATTGAATATGAAAGTTTTTTTTTGACAAAAAAAATTGTTTTGTACTATTCAAGGTTGTCTATTTTTTTATTTTATTATTTTGTTTTGGAAATATATATGTGGATTATTATAAAACAAGTTGAAACAAGGTGAGAGAATGATGAGAAAAGAGATATCTTAAATTTAACAAAAAAAGTAGTTTGATTATATTCAGATGAATAAATCTATAATAAATGTAGGAAGATAACTAAATGTGAATTTTTTTTTTGACAAAAAAATGTGGGAGTTTTGTGATATGCAAAGTTGTCTATTTATTTGTATTTTTTTCTTGAAACTTATATGTAGATTATTACGAAACAAGTTGAAAAAAGAAGGTGAGATAACGATGAAAAAAATATCTTAATTTACATTGTATTTAAAAAAATATAGTTTGATTGGATTATGTTATAGGAAATAAGTATTAGGATTAATATATATTTTTCGATAATAGTTTACTTTACGCCATTTTACTATTTTAGCCCTTTTAGATGTATTTAAGAAGGCTTTTGCCTCATCTTTGGGAATCAATCAAACATTTATCAAATATCTTCTTCTCTCAAACTCTCTCAAAATTATGTTTCATAATATCTCATTTGTATCGGATTCTATTCTAGATCATTAGAATCCATACTCTGAGACTTGGATTTTATCGGTTCGTCCCTAGAATCTGTTTTCCCGTCTCAATTGGTATAAATCTACAATAAACGTAGGAAGATCACTGAATCTGAAGGAGTTATTTTCCGAAGAAAAAATTTTGAGAATTTTGTGATATGCAAGGTTGTCTGTATATTTGTATTTTTTTTTTAAATTTACATGTGGATTACTATGAAACAAGATGGAATAATAGTGTGAGAATACATCTTAATTTACACTATATTTTTTTAAAAAAAAATGTAGTTTAATGAGATTTAGTTGAATAAATCTACAATAAATGAAGGAAGATGATTGAATGTGAGAGTTTTTTTTTACAATAAAATGTGGAAGTTCTGTAATATGCATGAATTTCTATTTCTTTGTATTTTTTTTTTGTTCTTCAAATTTACATGTGAATTTTTGCAAAATATGTTGAAACAAGATGAAAGAATGTTGGGTGTCATCTATGATTTATTTTTACAGAGGTCTCTGTCATGAACGAAATTTCACGAAACAATCTATAATGAATCAAAATTTATGTGTGTCATCTATGTCTCTCTCACGAACAAAATTTAGTATGAGATACACAGTTCGATTCCACCAACAACTAAAACTATATTTTTATGATTTTTTTTGAAGCAATTTTATGATATTTTATTTTATTGCTTATGAAAAATATTTACACTTATATTAATATAATTTTTTTTTGTAATTTACACGGGATAAATATTTATACTAATATAATAACACAAGTGTCTATTTTTTTTAATTTACACGTGATTTATATTTATATTCATATATCATACAAGGTTTCTAACCAAAAAAATATATCATACAAGATTTATATTTCTTTTAATAATTTCTACGATGACGGGAGAGAAAATATCATATTGTTGAGAACGGAAAGTGAGAGATCACTCTCTAGAGTATTATTTTTCATATTTAAATAAAAGCAATATAAAATGAACTTCTACGTAATTTAAAATTAAAAACCATATATTAATACGAGAATGTGGGAGATCACTCTCTAGAGATTTTTTTTTGTAACTTTATGAGAACGTATATTTCTATGAGGAGTTATATTTCTACACATATATTAATAAGAGGATTATTTTTTTTTGTAATTTCTACAGGAGCTATATTTATACTCATGTACGGGTTTTTTTTTATAGTTTTTACGAAATTATATTTCTACGAATGTTTTAATAAAAAATTTATTAATATAAGACGAAAGACTTTTTTTAATAGGAACTTAAATATTTATACACATATTAATACGGAAAACCTATTTTTTATAATATGACTTATATTAACACTCCTATTAATATGAGTGTCTTTTGATTTTATAATTTATACGATGATCAATATTTATACCCATATATTAATACACGACACTATCATTTTTGTAATTTCAATTAGGACTAGAAACGAAAAAAATGTGTGAGTTGTGTGATATGCAAGGTTGTCTATTTATTTGAATTTTTTTGTTCTAAAAATTTACATCTAGATTAATACTAATTAAGTTGAAACAAAGTGAGAGATTGATGGGAAAATATATCTTAATTTACACTATATTTATAAAAACATGTAGTTTGATGAGATTCAGTTGTCTATTTCTATGTATTTTTTTTAATTTATATATAATTACTACGAAACAAGGTGAAAAGATGATGAAAAAATATATTTTATTTTATATTGTATTTAAAAAAAATGTAGTTTGATGAAATTAAGTTGAATAAATCTATAATAAACATTTAAATTTGCTGAATGTGAGTTTTTTTTTGGGAAAAAATGTGAGAGTTTTGTGATTTAAAAAAATATCTGTAAAAAAAATATATTCACACCAACAATTTATTTTTAAACAACTCATAAGATATAATATCTCAAATTATTATTGAATAATAAAATGAAGTAATCAAATAATAATTAAAAATAAATTAAAAAATAATATTAAAAAAGAAAATAATCCCGTGCACGGCACGGGCTAACATACTAGTATATATACATTACAATAGTTCCACAGAGCTCTCTCGTGCATTCTCAAGAAAATTTGCTTATGTGCCATTCAATTAGAGATTCTCTAAGATTTTTTTTGGATAAAATATGTTTTTGGTCCCTATAAATATACCAAATTTTGTTTTTAGTCCCTCCAAAATTTTTCTTCGACTTTTAGTCCCTATAAAATTTTCTTATTTCACTTTTGGTCACTTCTTTTAAGTAAACTCATATGTATGATTCATATTTTTAAATAAAATTTTGCAGAAAAGTTTATAAAATTATATTAATCTCTCTCAAAAAAAATTAGAATTTTTTAACAAAATATGAATTTAATATGATTTTTGACATTTTTTGTGGTTAAAAATTTATAATTAATTTATGTTTTGTTAAAAAATTCCAATTCTTTTATAGTGAGATTTTCATAATATTGTACAGATTTCTGCATAATTTTATTAAAAAAATACAAAGTTACACATGAGTTGAATTATTAATAGGGACTAAAAGTGGTGATTGAAAGTTTTATAGGGACTAAAAATTGAAGAAAATTTTTTGAGGGACTAAAAACAAAATTTGATATATTTATAGGGACCAAAAACATATTTAACCCATTTTTTTTAGATATTTTTTTGGGTTAAATATATTTTTAGTCCCTATAAATATATCAAATTTTGGATTTAGTCCTTATATTTTTAATTAAGTTGTGCACAAATTTTAAAAATATTATGATAATCTCTCCCTGAAAAAATTGGAATTTTTTAACTAAATATAAATTAAATATGAATTTTAAACCACAAAAAGTTTAAAAATTCATAATTAATTCCTATTTTGTTAAAAAATTCTATTTTTTTTTTGGAGAGATCATTATAATTTTATAAACTTTTCTGCAAACTTTTTATTCAAAAATATGAATTCTACTTATGAGTTTATTTAAAATGAGGGACCAAAAGTGAAGATGAAAAATTTTATAAGGACAAAAAGTCGAATTTTTTTTTAGAGGGACTAAAACCAAAATTTGGAATATTTATAGGGATCATAAACATATTTAACCCTAAAAAGATAAATTGTGAGAATAATTATAGGGACAAAAAATATATCACAATGTGGGAGTTTTGTGATATATGTTTTTTTGGTAGATCGAAAAGATAATTTGCTCCCTCTAGGAATTGATCCCTGGATCTCTCCAACTCATACGTTCCTAAGCTCATACCACCTGAGTTATGTAACGGGGACAAAGTTTTGTGATATTAATAATTATATATATTTTTTTTGTTTTTAAATTTTACACGTGGATTACTATGAAACAAATTCAAACAAAGTGGGACAACGATGAAAAAAGATATCTTAATTTACACTGTATTTTAAAAAAATGTAGTTTGATATGATTTAGATGAATAAATATATTATAAACATAGGAACATCACTATATGTGAAGGTTTTTTTTTTTGACGTAAAAATACGGAGCTTTTGATATGCAAAGTTGTCTATTTTTTTAGTTTATTTTAAAATTTGGAAATATATCTTAATATACATTGTGTTTAAAAAAATGTAGTTTGATGAAATTAAACCGAATGAATCTACAAAAAATTTAGGAAGATCACTAAATGTGAGAGTTTTTTTTATGAAAAAATCTGTTAGTTTTGTTATATGCAAGACTGTCTATTTATATTTATTAAAGATAAATTATGAGAATAATTATAGGGACCAAAAATATATCACTATGTGGGAGTTTTGTGATATATGTTTTTTGATACATTATTAAATATATGTATAATTATTTAAACAATTTAACTATATTTTCTAAATATTCATACCATATATCAAACCACAATATATTCATATTACTTATACAAACAAATATTGTATATATTTGATTATAATAATATTTAATGTGCACTTTCAAAAAAAATATTTAATATGCAAAAACAATGGAAAAGAAGTGATACCAAGCACAGCCACATTGCCAATTTTGGAAACACAATTTATCACAAAATATCATGGATACTATGTCATAATAGCATTGATTTATCATTTATGTGAGGTATCCACAAAAAATTGTGCTCATACCGTTCATTTCCCGTGTGGCCCGCACCCAACTATCCATTATATTATGAATTTAATTTATTAATTTATACATACTGTTGGTATAAAATTATTTTACACATGTATCAGATAATGTATTGATACAATATATTGTGTGCAAAAATATATTATTTATAAGCAACTATTTTCTACTGTTGTCCCCTTTTTTCGATTCAAGAAGTTGTTCTTTGGATCTGGTGGGCTGAGCACTTTTAATTCGAGTTCAGAAGTTAGTGTCTTTTGGTAACTCTTTGGGTCGGGTTGAGGGATCTCTAGTGGTATGAAAGCAGAAGAGTAGCTTCTAAGAATGCGATTAGAAGTATATCTCTTTTAGGTAGTGTAGGTTTTGATTTTTTATGGTGTTCTGCTTATATACGGGGCGCCATTGTTTTGAAACTTCTATTTTTCCGTTCTATGTTCGTCTTGTGCATAGATATGGTCTTATTAATATAATATTTGCCGTTAAAAAAAAACCTTAAATAGATTCCAGTTATCTAGAGTGGATTTATCTTTGCAGTTGCGTGCGGAAAATACTTTTGGTTTATCAAAAAAATATCTTAAATTGACTATTTAATATTAAAATAAATTTAAAATAATAATTTAAAATAAATTAATAAATAATATTAAAAAGAAAATAATCCTATGCATGGCATGGGTTAACATACTAATATATCCAAAGATTGTAGTAATAATAATAAAAAAAAGAATATATCCAAAGATACAGGTAATTAATAGATTATATTGTGGAGAGATTAATGGAGAGATTTCATAAGGAGAGAATCCGCGTCCTATTTATTTTAGGACGGTTGGAGTAATTAATAGATTATAAATTCACACATCAAATTGTACCAGGAAAAGAGAATCACACATCAAAGATGAAGAAAAAGGTTACATCAACACCTTCTAATAGTAATATCTCTCTGTTGATGTTGATGTTGATGTTGTTATTTTTCATTATTCTTTTCTTATTTTCTTTTGTTGATAAAAACTCCCAATCTTTTTCTGAGTCCAACTCTAACGTAAGAATGGATCTTCATGAATCAATGAACTCCCAAACTGATGTTTCCCTCACCATCACAAAACACTTGTTTTCAAAACAAGAATTTCAGAACAAGAACATAGCATATTCACCCTTGTCACTCTACACCTTGCTCAGCATCATCACTGCTGGATCTGAGGGTTCCACACAACATCAGCTTCTCTCCTTCCTACAATCTAATTCCACTGATCATCTCAACTCCTTCAACTCTCAACTTGTTTCTTCTGTCCTCACCGATGCTGCTCCGTTTGGCGGACCTCATATTTCTTTCGCCAATGGTGGATGGATTCAACAAACCTTTCGTCCTCAACCTTCCTTCAAACAAATCGTAGCTACTGATTATAAGGCTGTTTTGGCTTCTGCTGATTTTAAAAGCAATGTAGGTATTGTGTATATATATTTGATATGTATTGTATGGTATTGCATCCAACTAATTTAGAAAAAGTTAAACTATTCTATTGAAATACACATTAAATTGATTTTTTTTGTAGGCAAAAAAAGTGGCTAAAGAAGTGAATTTATGGGTTGAAAAAGAGACAAATGGTCTTATTAAAACAATTCTTCCTCCCGAGTCGATAGATGAATCAACCATTCTCATCTTGGCAAATGCATTGTACTTCAAAGGAGCATGGGATGAGAAGTTTGATACTTTGAAAACGAAAGAATATGATTTTCACCTTCTTGATGGCAGCTCGGTTAAAGTTCCCTTCATGACCAACAAGAAAGATCAATTTATTAGTGTTTTTGATGATTTCAAAGTTCTTGGCCTTCCTTATAAACAAGGCAAAGATAAACAACGTCAATTCTCTATGTACTTTTTTCTTCCAAATACAAAAGATGGGCTCTCATCTTTGATTGAGAAGGTGACTTCTAAATCTGAATTCTTGAAACACATACTTCCTACTAAGAAAGTGGAAGTAAATGACTTCAGGATTCCAAGATTCAATATATCATTTGAGTTTGAAACTTCAAATGTGCTGAAGGAATTAGGAGTGGATCTAATTTTCTACCCCGGAGGTTTGACAAAAATGGTGGACTCTCCTGATCTTTATGTTTCTAAAATACTTCACAAGTCTTTCATTGAAGTAAAAGAAGAAGGTACAGAAGCTGCTGCAATTACTGTTGCTGAATTGAATGGGTGTTCGTTGACTGATTTCACTCATCCTCAGATAGACTTTGTAGCTGACCATCCTTTTTTGTTTATGATTAGAGAAGATTTTTCTGAAACAATACTCTTTATGGGGCAGGTGCTCAATCCTCTTGTTATGTGATCATAAATAACATGATCAAATTATGATCAAGTTATGTCCAAGTTAGTGCTAAGACTTTATCAAATATATTTTGTTTGATAACTTTTATATCAGTCCATTATTATCTACATATTCTTTTAAATGCTCATTACTTATAAGATAGAATTGTTGTCTTTTTTGTGTGTTAACCCTTTTGTATTATATTGTCCATTATTATCAACATAAACTCAAAACTAGGCTGAAACAGCACCATCCCCAAAACCAGAAAATATCCCAATCCTATAGAGCTGTTGCGGTAACAAAAAGATGAATCTTATGCTTGATAAAAGAAACCAAACAGCCGTGGTAAAGAGCAGACCAACTTCAGAATTTAAAACACGAAACCTCTAGGCAACAAAAGACAGTCCAAAACCAACACTAGAAAATCAGTCCCGAAATAGAGCTGAAACGACTAAAACAGAAACAACCAGTAACTCAGCCAAGCAGTACGATCGCAGAGCACTAGAAAAGCCTGCAGAAAACTGAATCACCTAGTCATACATACAAGGATTTGTTGCCACTCTCCCTAGATACCATTAACTATATCAGTTTTAAAAAGACGCTTGTTCCAAGTCCTCCAAATCCACCACAATACTACATGCCATATTAGTTTCAACCTGGCATTGATTTTCTTACATTTCGCTATAGTCTTAAAACAACATATCAAATATCAGATATCAGAACTGTGACAGTTCACATTTCAAATACCAGATGCAAAACCACAGCGTAAAAAACAAATTAACCGAATTTTCCAGAGAGACCACACATCAAGCAATCAGATGAATTTCTATGGTCTGCTTGGGTTTATTTCTTTAGCACCAAAAAGAAAAGGAAAAGAGCCTTAATGATGCATATTTTTTATTATAAATTTGTTTATTTTTCTAAATATGTTTTATTTGTAAGAATGCTTTATTATACAGGTTCCATTGTGACTTTTGACTTCAAATTTTCAGCTTGGTAAGTTCAAGGGGCTACTGCAGTAAATCAAGTTAATATGTTGTTTTCTTTTTTAATTATATTCAATCTTTGTTGAAACATTTTGTGCTTGGCCTTCAATGAAACTTATGTGCTATATATTTATTTGTCAGGATGATCACAATTTAATTTGAGCCTCTAATAACTAATATTACAAGGAAGATTAAGTGCATGTATATGATTTTCATCCCATTGAAAAGCAAATGAAAAACCTGTCAAATTAATCTTGATCTCAGGAGAAAAGTTTTTGTCTTTCCACTTTCTCCTCCCCTAGTATAAGTTATATAACCTCAACTAATTAATACTCCCTTCGTACCAAAATACATGTCGTTCCGACATTTTTACGCATATTAAGAAATTTATAACTTTTTCTCAAAAAAAAAAAAATTGTAACTTCTATAAATTTTGTCAAAATGATACATGTTTTTCTTCTTTTACCCTTTCTCTCTCTTTGTTGGTATATGGAAAAATAATAAAATTGGAGAGAGAATAGTGATCTTTGTTGGTAAAAAGAGTATAAATGCATGGGTAATTTAGGAGAATCAAAATTAATGTTACATTGGTATTGTAAAACGACATATATTGTAGTACAATTTTTTTCCAAAACGACATATATTGTGTTACGGAGGGAGTAATTACTAATCCACCCTCTGTCTCAAATTATACAGGAAAATAATTTTTTTTATACTTGTTAAGAAAAACTAATTGAAGTATGTTTTTGTGATTTTTTTTAAATAAGTTGTATGAAAAGATGTAAAATCAGATTTTATTGGTTATTGTTTATTGAAAAAAGGAGAGAAAAAGATAATTAAATTAAATTTACATTTTTTTGTACAGAAATTAAATTTGCATTTAATTTATTTAATTTTATGAAAATAAGAAAAAAAACATTCTTAAAAGTGGTCTTTTCCTTAATAATTTGAGAAAAAAATGAAGTTTTTTCTATTATATGATTTGAGACTAAGGTAGTACTTCACCCATCCATCGAGGTACCTCCAATCTAACGAGAGATTAGTCACTGCGTTCGGCGGTGGATACCCTGGTCTCGACCAAAAGACTAAGGTAGTACTTCCCCCGTTCCATATTATAAGAGAAAAAATAAAAAATCACATTTATTAAGAAAATATGGTTTTTTTGTGTTTTGTTTGAAAAAAGTTGTATGGAAAGATGTAAAAACAATTTTGATTTTGCCTTTAAAATTGATTTTGCTAGAAACTATAATTTGTAGCTTCTGAGTTTAAGTATGATTTTACACTTGAATTTATTGTTCAACTCACTTTTACATAATTGTATCTAAACATAAATTAATTTTACTAAAATCAATTCTAATAAAATTAATTCTATCTAAAGTCAAATCAAACATACGCGTCTTTTTTCTTTTCACTTAAAACATATGGACGAGGATCGGAAAAAAAAATACAAACAACTAAAGAAATTTAAAATCTAAAATTATAACACACCAAATTATGTAGCTTTTTCCTAATAAAAATGCCCAAAACTTATAGTTATTAGTAAAACAGATAAATAATTTTGTCAAAAAAACAGATAAGTAATTTTATAGAGTTTTTAGAACAATTGAATGTTGCGAAAATTACCTCCAAAACGTGATATTTACAAGATTTAATTTCTTGCAACCATAATAAAATAAAAATGTCGCATGAGCCTAGCTTAAGACATTAACTTATAGCGAAGGATTCGAATTATGATATGTTCACTCATTCATTTGGTAAAATTTTAGTCATTAGACTATTTGACTAAACAAAATAAGAAAAAATTAATGTGTTGATTCTGACTAATCTAATTCGAGACGGGTTTTATCATCAAATAATTTTAGTTCACTATCAAACATTGTTGCTAGAATCAAAATGTAGTTCTCTTTACTAAATTCAACATCAATTTAAAAATTAAACGCATTTAGAGATAGAATAGTTGGTTAATTTGTTGATTTTGATGTTGATTTGGTCTTCACTTATGTTTGGATTGATGGAAAGTGGTGGAATGGAATGAAATGGAGTGAGATGAAGTTAGATTCCATTGTTCACTCATTTACATAAATGTGAATCAACTCATACCTCTCTCTTTCACCACTATATCTTCCGGCAATATCTATGGCTTTGCTAAAACTTTTATCCCTTTCTAGGTGGCTCTCTATATATTGTTGGAGTCGATTGAGAATCCTGGTGGTTTACTCTCGTTGGGTTTCTACATGTTGCAAATGGCGGTTTTTATTCTGTATTATTCCGGTTGTTTATCGCAATAATATTTGAACTATGTAGTGTAGTATTCCGGTTGTTTAAATTTCTTGTTGGTTTGCTAAATTTTGCAATAATATTGAGGTTTGGATTGCTTAAAAAAAAATAATTAGAGTTCATAATAAAAACAAAAACCACTAAATAGTGACTTGGGCTTCAAGTTGGTGGAGTGGATCCATGCGACTATTATATATACTCTATATACTAATAGAAACCAACAGAACATAACAATCTCTCTCTCTGCTTTGTAAGTCAATTTCATTGTTAATTTTCTTTCCATTGTTCTCTATATACTTCTAGAGTTCTAGTTCTCTCTCTGGTTTGTAAGAGGGACACAACACAACCATGGCTCTCTGTGAAAAACAATCAAGCTCCAAACGGAAAAGAACGGAATCATTCGCCAACCTAACAAAATCTTCTTTAACCATCGCCAAACATTTGTTCTCCAAACAAGAATATATAGAAAACAATGTTGTCCTTTCGCCATTGTCACTCCAAGTTGTGCTAAGTATCATTGCTGCTGGCTCTGATGGTCCAACACAACAACAGATTCTTGACTTCCTTCAATGCGAATCCACCAATGATCTTAACTCTTTCGCCTCTCATCTTGTGTCGGTCATCCTCAAAGACGGTACTCCTTCTGGTGGGCCTTGCCTCTCTTTCGCCAATGCTGTGTGGGTTGAAAAAACCCTTCCTCTTCATTCTTCTTTCAAACAAATTGTATCTTCTGATTATAAGGCCACTTTGTCTTCAGTTGATTTCATAAACAATGTATGTTTCTATATATCTCACTCTTTTCACTATACCCTACTTTTATTTTCTGCAAGTTTTTGTTATTTTTCCTTTAGTATACATAACTGTAGCATTGTGTTTTTTTTTCTTCATTCAAAAGGCATGAATGGAGATACTTAAACTATTCATATTCTACAATTTTTCCTTTGTATGGGATTTAGCATGTAGACATCTTCTCCAATAGATGAAAGGCATAAAATAGTCAATTGAGTAAGAAAACCGATTATTAGTATCGTATAGCATAAAATTATTTGACTAAAATGATTTTAGAGCAGCGAGTTACAACTTCTATATAAACAATTGACAAATGCAAGTTTGCTCTCCTTATTGTTTTCTAGCATCCAATTAATTTAGCACCATAATATGTGAAAATTAGACTAACATAAAGTTCATTTCTTCTATTGAAATACTTGTGAAGAATTTAACTGATCTAATTGCATAACTGATTTTTGAATTTGATTTGGTTTCAAAGGCTATTAAAGTGACTAAAGAAGTGAATTTATGGGCCGAAAAAAAGACAAATGGCCTTATTAAAGACATTATTTCCCAAAGTGCATTCGACAACTTAACCAAACTCATCTTTACAAATGCACTATACTTTAAAGGAGTTTGGCGTACCTCGTTTGCTGATTTGTGTACAAGAGACTATAATTTTCACCTTTTGAATGGAAGCTCGATTAAAGTTCCCTTCATGAGCAACAACGTTTATCAGTTTATTGGTGCTTTTGGTGATTTTAAAGTTCTTCGTCTTCCTTATAAGCAAGGAGAAGATAATCGACAATTCTCTATGTACATTTTTCTTCCAAATGCAAAAGATGGACTGTCACTTTTGATTAAGAATCTGACTTCTGCAATTGAGTTACTAGAACACAATCTTCCTCTTAGGAAAAGGAAGTTAGATGTCTTCCACATTCCCAAATTCAAATTTTCATTTGAGTTTGAAGATTCACATATGCTGAAGGATTTAGGAGTGATTTTGCCAAAAATGGTAGACGACTCTCTTGAAGGTCAACAACTTTCTGTTTTGAACATAATTCACAAGTCTTTCATTGAAGTAAATGAGGAAGGTACTATAGCTGCCGCGGCCACTAGTGCACGTATTACCAGAAAATGTATAAGTATTTCTAAAGGCATAGACTTTATAGCTGATCACCCTTTCTTATTTCTAATTAGAGAAGATTCGACCAGAACGATTCTCTTTGTGGGGCAAGTGCTCAATCCTCTTAGAGAATGATCTTAACATCTCATATCTCAATCAACTGCATCACTCATAGTTGACAATGGAAACTTATTCATCAAAAGGAATGAGTTTTTTTATGAATATAGTTTACTGATTTTGACATGATCTAAGTGTGGGTCAAATATATTAAGATTATCTTAGTGGTTTGGTTGCTTCTTTTTTGGCTAATTTATGTTTTAATAGTTTTGCTGTTAAACATTATATAATATTGAGAAAATGTTAATTTATATTTGACGCATAGATGACCTTTGTGGTATTTTTCACTAATAATGATTAAGATCTTAAAACTTATTTGAGAGTGTTTTGGTTCTAGTGTAGAGAGTAGGTTCTTCCTTGAAAGGATCAACTCAAGTGTGTGATTCACAGATTTTTGAGAGAACTCAAAGTTGAATGAAGGCAACTTATTTTTAGGGAAGGTATAATTGAGCATGATAAGTTATCAATTTTTACGACTCTCTTCCTTCCCTACAGACTACAGCACAAATCTAAAACAGATTTCACGCCTTAAATTATCAAATTAAATGCATTAAAGGAACAATCATTGAAATTTCCAATGCTTAATTACACCTGCAATTAAGAAAACTTATCATGCTCAATTACCTTATCTAAAATATATGTTGGCTTATTATAATAAAAAAAAAATAGGTTGGCTTCATTCAACTTTGAGTTCTCAAGAACAACCAAATCTTTTGCTGCAAATAGATCGATGTTGTTCCAATGACATAGCTTTAGTACCAGCATTTTTTACTATGTATGAGCTTTTCATATATAACTTTTGGGCTAGTCAATCTTGCGGAATCAGGTCATAGCAGTAAACCTTAACAACACAACATTGTTAGAAATTTTTTTCCCCTCCTCAAACACTCTCTTTTCCCCTAAAATGATTTTTTTGACCTTGTGAAAAAAGTTCAGGCCGGATTTCCCGAATTCTTTTTTACTTCAAATATTAATTTTTAACATTTAAAAAAGTTCAAAAATACGACCTAAACTTTTTCGCAAAAGTAAAAAACTAATTTCATAGGGGAAAAAAATATTGTTGGGTGGGAGGGGGTGGGGGAACGAGAATTTTTCAAATTGTTGGTGCAGTTAACAACTACTTAGTTGTTCATGGGCCAGAGAGGGCTGCTGCCCACTCAAAATTTTGGATTAAATATATTAATTTTGTTTCATCAATTTTTTTTTATAATCCAGCAATGTACTTTTTAATCATTATAAAAGAGTTAAATTGATGGTGAAATAAAAAAGGTTAAAAGGCTTTTACACCCTGTAAAGTAGGTGAATTTTGTTTCATCAGTATATTTTTTTTTTTTTGGATTAGCTCTTGTAATGTTAGAAAACACAATCAAAGAGTGGAGGGGGGCCTTGGCGTGAAAGACCTTAAATTGTTTAATTTAGCTCTATTAGCTAAGTGGAGGTGGCGCATTTTATTGGGGGATGTCTCTCTTTGGGCTAAGGTTTTGAGGGCCAAATATGGGGATATTGATCGTGTAGATTTACCCATTGGCCGGAGGCATTTATGCTCTTTATGGTGGAAGGATATAGTGGGTTTGGGTGTGGACAAAGAGGTGGTGGGAGATTGGTCCCGGAGTATTTTTGTCAAGAAGGTGTGGAATGGGTGTAGGACGAGATTTTGGTTGGACCATTGGATTGGAGAGGTACCTTTGTGTGACAAGTTCCCTCGGTTATTCAATTGTTCTCTTCAACCGGATTGTTTAATTCATGAGATGGGTGATTGGAGGGGTGAGAGGTGGGTTTGGAATTTCACGTGGAGGAGGGAATTCTTCGTTTGGAAACAAGATACTTACGTGAGGTTTTACGAGTTACTTGACGGCAACTATATTTCTAAAGTGGCCAATTCTTGGTCCGTCGCGTTGGATGGTGGATTTTCGGTTAGTGCTCTTTATACATTTTTTTTATTCGAACTATATTCCTCCTCTTTCTTTGTTGTTGGCTTCTCCGAATGTGGTGGCTCATGTTTGGAAAAGTTAGGCTCCCTCTAAAGTTATAGTCTTTTCTTGACAAACTCTCCTAGGGCGTCTCCCGACTAGATCTAATCATGCTTGGAGAGGTGTGGTTCAAAGTGGCGGGGGTGATTGTTGTGTGAGTTGTCATGGAGTTCCGGAGACGAAAAACCATCTTTTAGTCTCGTGTCCTATTGCTTGGGCGGTGCGGTCATGGGCGGATTTACCACTCGGGCTGCTAGGGTTGCAGCCCGGGCTCGGTCATAAATTTTTGGTATTTAGGGATTAATCTCTTATTTTTAAATGTTGTTGGGTTAGCAACAATTTAACCCTAATTTTTTCCCTCCTAAACTCTTCATAATTTCTTCATTAAATAAATGTTTACACTAAAATAAATAAATAAAAATATTAAAGTAACCTTTTTCATCTTCCAATACATTCATAAAATTTTTATTGACTAATTCAACCTAAAAAATAATAGTAATTTCTCTTTCTTATCACTAAGCATAATGTTCACTTTTTTCTTGCAGCATTGGTAGTGAAAAATGACTGATTTTTCACATAATTAAAAAAAAAAAATTCCTCTCCCAATACAATGCTAGACCCTTCTTAATTCATTCATTATTTGCTCTTATCGGATAAAGATTAAGCTTTTGCAAATGTTAGCTCCACATATTTACATTCTCGCCCGTCAAATAATTGATTTTTCATTATTCAAGTTAACAATTTCTCATTCCAATTGATCTTTTTTGCCTCCCATCTCCTCTCCCAAATCTGATAATCATATTTTTCAAGTTAACATTTCTCCATAATATAAGTACTCTTATATATCGTCAGTCACCGCCGCCACTGTCGTTGTTAAAAAATATATGAAACATCATATATGAATCATCATATATGAAATTAGTCATCAATATTTATATCCTACTTTTATAATAATGATATGAATTTTTGAAGTGTATGTTTTTAAAATTCCATATTTAATTTACTATTTGTTAAAAAAATATGCATTTTTGTGAGAGTACAATTTTTTTTTTTGGTACAAGTGAGAGTACAATTTTTATAATATTATAAATTTAAATACAAAACCTTATTAAAAATGTGAATAGTACACATAGTTGATGGAAAAAAAGAGACCAAAAATATTTTGATGGCCAAAGAGTGTGAAATCTTTTTAAAGAGTTTAAAAGTAGAAGGTTATGATATTTATAGGATTAAAACATATTTAACTATTTTTTAAAACTAGACTTTCACCCGTGCGATGCACGAGTCTTATAAGCTGATAATTGTAACAATAAATTATTTCACATTAAATGTATAATATTAAAATAAAAATGTGTAAGATTCAACAATAAAAAGAGGTAAAACAATTATATAACAATGATATTAAACTAACATGAAAGTATAAAATTACACGATAAAATTGAAAAAACGTACAAACAATGTTAAATTGTTTATCATGTACTTTTAGAGCCCTTAAAGTAATTATCCACATGGTATATTTAGATAAATTAAGCAATAGTGGAACCAAAAATAGTTTTAATCTTTTTTATTTTGAATGATTTAGATATGAATTTTGCTACAATAGACTCACTCATTTTTGTGAAGGTCTATTTAGGGTTTAGTTGTTGCTAAACTAACAATATTTAAAGATAAGAGATGCTTTATGGGCGTTAAAAAACAACTTTATTTTCTAAAAGTGTGACAGTTTGTATTGTCACACATTCTTGAATTCTGTTACAAAATTTTAATTCATTCTCATCGCTAACTTACAAAATATATGATATTTATCAACAATACAATTTCAATCATATTCATTGTGTTTGTTGTTTGTTTGCGATTTATTTTTAAAATATATCGAATTTTAAATAGTATGTTTTACAAGACCCGTACATCGTACGGGTGAGAGTCTAGTTTAGGGTAAAACTGATATTTTTAGGGATTAATTTAGGGCACAATTGAAGTTTTTTGGTTCAAAATTCAGATTTTTCACCACAAAATAATTTTGTTTGATGTTTTAGGAGTTAATTTAGAGTAAAATTGAGATTAGTAAAAATTAATTTATGGCAAAACTGAGTTTTCTTTTTCAAATTTAAAAATTTTCATTACAAAACTCAAATTTTTGTTTAAATTTTAAATTTTGTCCGGGCGGTATAAATTTTCTGACTTCGCCACTGGGTGTGGTGTAAGGTGTTTAGGTGGTTTGACGAAGTCACAGTGATGCCGGATAATATTTCGATTTTGTTTGAGACTTTCCTTGTTTCTCATAGAAAAGGGATGAATCAATCACCAACCAAAACCTAACAGGGGTTTCTCTCACCATCACCAAACATCTCTTCTAAAAAAAACCCCGAAAAGAACATTGTGTTTTCGCCATTGTCGCTCCAAGTTGTGCTTAGTATCATCATTGTTGGCTCTGAGGGTCCGACACAACAATAGATTCTCGAGTTCCTCCAATTTGAATCCATCGATGATCTCAAATACTTCGTCTCTCATCTCCTTTATGCTGAGAACAAACACTTTACTCCTGCTAGCCTCTCTTTCACCAATGGTGTGTGGGTTGATCAATCATTATCTCTACAACCTTTCTTCAAAGAAATTGTGTCTAATGATTATAAAGCCATTCTGTCTTCCATTGATTTCATAAACAATGAATTAAAATATATGCAAAATTGGTATATAAGAAATTATAATAATTATATAGATTTTTCTATGTATGTTCGGTGCAAATATAAAATTATTTCATACCGCAACGGCCGCAGTGCTCGTTGCAGCAACTGCATTGACCAATATCACAATGACTGCAACCGCTACCGCACTGGCGGCCGCAACCGCAATTTAAAACCATACATGCATCTACTTATAAGGAGTCTTTTACAAATTTGATCCATGAGTAGATCATATCTTATATAATGGCTGCTAATCCATTGGATTATGATATAGGTAGTTAAGATGCCTAGACAAGAGGATTGACCACTTGCCCAACAAAGAGTGTTGTACCAGATAAATCTTCTCTTATCAAAAACAAGAACGGGTGGTCAGCTGCAAAGTCTTTCGGGGTTTGAATCAAAGTATGCCTAACACTTCCCGTCTTAAATACAATTGCACTAACTGCAGCAGCTTTAGTGCCTTTTTCGGGTAAGAGACTGAGGACGAACTGCAACCGTTCAATGACACCCATTTGATTCTAACTTAGACTATATGCGGGCTGCTAATTTAGACCATGTGGGTTGAAGTTAGAAATGTTGACTCACATGTAAATACTACAGGGATGGAGGGTGCGCATGTGGGAGACATTTGAGTAGTTGGGGGCGCGCATTACCACCTTGTAATTACATGTAGGTCATACTTGCTACTTTGACCCACATAGTCATATTAATATAAGTGTAATTACATGGTTTAAGTTAGCAATCCCCTATGTATGATCTCTCACTTTTAGTTCTCAACAATATGATATTTTTTCTCTCGTCATCATAAAAATTATAAAAATATTATAGACTTTTCATTGGTATATGAGTATAAATATAAGCTCATGCATGTAAGTTACAAAATAATTAGGCACTTGTATTAATATATTAGTAATTTAGTATAAATATTGATCATGGTAAATTACAAAAAAAAACATAGTCATATTAATATGAATAAGTGTAAATATTTTTCATAAGCAATAAATAAAATATCATAAAATTGTTTAAAAAATTCATAAAAATATAATATAGTTGTTGGTGGAAATTGAACCGTGTACCACACACCAAATTCGTAAATCTCTATTATTTATATTTATATTTATATTTATATTATATACATTACGATAGGTTTACGGAGCTCTCTCGTGTATTCTTAAGAAAATTTTCTTACGTGGCATTCAATTAGAGCTTCTCTTAGATTTTTTTTATATTTTTTTTTAGATATTTTTTTTAGCATAATTTGGTTGCATTCTTAGAAAAATTTGCTTAGATTTTTTTTTTTGACAAAAACAATTTTCTTAGATGTTACAGTATTCAATTAGAGTTTCATTAATTTTTTTTTTTGATAAAATTGCTCATCCTCCCTTAACCAAGGGTCGAGGGTTCGATCCTCACCTTGGGTATTTAAATCCTTGGGCCAGCTATTCAACCCATCGAAGTGCCTCCAATCTAGCGAGAGATTAGTTACTGCGTTCGGCGGTGGATACCCCAGTCTCGACCAAAAAAAAATTATGGATAACAACAAAAAATAATATTCTACGGATAACAACAACTTAATTTGTTTCCACTCTAGCACAACAAGTCCGAATATAATTTAACTATATATAGAAAACACATTCATCGTGAGAAACACATGACATTCATGGTCAAAGAATTTAAACATTAGTTTAGACTGTTCGTGGCTCATGTTTAATCCAGATTTCTCGAAGCTGCGACGTTAAAATTGATGTATATATCAATTATAAATTACATTTAAGAAAATTTCAGTTATGCATATATGTAATTATTTATTAATTTTTTCTTTCAATTTTTTTTAGAACTTATGAAAAGAATGATTCTCTGATACAAGTTTCAGTTCATCTCCAAGGTTTTCCATCACGATCTACTTAAAGTCACTCCTCTAGAATGTCAACAAGTAAGACAATTTTCTTTTACAATTTATAGATATTTTATTATTATTGTTGTTGTTATTACTATTATTATTAATATTATTAATTCTTTTACTAAAACACTTTGACAAATATCACTGTGAATAAATTGTAGGAATCAATATTTATAATCAATTAATCATGGTTGAAATCAAATATAATGATGGTGTTTGGTGGTATATGTCGTGTCAAAAACATAATACATAAGAATATCATGACACAGAGTACTGTGAATAAATTGTACTAATGCAAGCAGAGTCAAAGACATACATCAAAATTAGTTCCACGGTAAGCACCAAAAATTTTCATTTAAAAAACCAATTTTTATAGATTAACTATTTCATCTTAACTTATTCTTGACTTTTTTTTCTTGACTTATTACTATGATACTATCAATAATTTTGTGTACTAATATGTTTCATACTTTATATTTTTCTAATTTTTATCTGTGCAGTTCATACTTTATATGTTCTAATATTTTGTCGGTGCGATTCACAAGATCTTATAACAAAGTTTGATGAAACAGTAGAGGAGAAAGTCAAAGATAGAACTGCTTTAGATGTCGTAGACAAGTTCATGGTATATCAGTTAAGAGAGCTTACCATGATGAAACTGATTTATCCACAACTAAATATATGAAGACCAATATAAAAATTAAGAAAGATTAGACAAATTTATGATCGTCAAACAATAGATTTTCATTGTTTAATTTTAATGCATTATTATGCACTTTTTTTATTGACAATTTTATTTAATTTTGTCAATTAGTTTAATAGACCAATGTTTTCACTCATTGATTATTATGCATTATTACTCACATTGATAGAATTAATCATAAATTTGTTTGGTGACATATATTGTTTTCGGTAATACATTTTGATTATTTTTAAATGTGCTTTAATACTCTCTCTATTCCTTTTTATTTGTCGTTTTTAAAAAAAAAATTGTTTCTAATTATTTGTCGTTTTGACAATTTAGGTTATATTTTACCTATTATACCTTTCTTTCTAATTTTTTGTAACAAAGTTTGTTTTTTCTTACATAAAGTTTGTTATAAATTTTGCACTAAAAAAATAAAAGTTTGTTACAATTTTTTATTTGGTGGTTTTATGTTTTTTGAAAGAAAAATTGTGTATCTTCCGATGTACCAAAAAAAAGGAAAGAGAAAGTGTGTATGCAAAAAAAAAAATAGGAATCTATTGGTGGATTAAAATTAGGATATATATTCTAAAAAGATGCAAAAATACACCTTCCTAATTTGATCTTTTTTCTTTCTTTCTAATAATGACAAATAAAAAGGAACGGAGGAAATATCAATTAAGAGACATATTTTTTTGTTATAAGAATTAAGAGACATATAGTGACGGTTTGTTATAGTTTTTTTTTTAAAAATATAACTTTTTATAATTAACATATGTTTGTTATTAGCTTTTTGTATAGATTTTTTTAGAGGAAAGAGAAAATAAGTGTCAAAAAATTTCATACAAAAAATTTATAAATATGTTGGGATATATTTATTTTATATGATATATTATATTTGGATGTTTTTTATGATAATTTTGTCATACAAAATCACTTTTAAATAGTTACATTCAAACAAGTTAAAGATTTCTTTTTTATAAAAAGTAATTTTATAAAGGTAAACAAACACAAAATAGATTGTATATTTTATATTTTTGTAAAATCTCTAAAAGATAATCTTTAAATTATTTAATGTCAAAATAACTTATTTTTTAATCTGTAACAAAAAGTAATTATTTTAAATCATAAAAATTTTTCATATCAAAAATTTCTAAAATATTAAGAGACGATTTTAACACTAACTTTATAACAAAAAGAATAGTGAGAATTTTGTGATATGCAAGGTTATCAAGGAATTGTACTTTTTTTTGTTATTTGAAATTTACATGTAGATTAGTACGAAATAGGTTGAATTGAGAAGGTGAGAGAACGATGGACAAATATATTTAAATATATATTGTATTTAAAAAAATTATGTAGTTTGATGAGATTTAGTTGAATAAATCTACAATAAACATTTATAAGAAAATATATAGTTTTATGAGATCAGTTGAATAAATCTAGAATAAATGTTTTTTTTAAAAAATCTATTATGAAGGTATAAAACTTTAACATAAACTCTCTATTAAAGAAAATTGTTCTAAATCACAAAAAAAATTATATGAAATAGTTATACAATATCAAGGAACAATTTTGACACTTAATTCTAACAAAACAAACAGTGGCGAATTAGTTTCTTGAAATACAAGTGATACACCAAACTTATCAATGAATAAAAATATGTAGTCTTATAAGATTCAGTTGAATAAATCTATAATAAACGTAGGAACATTACTGAATATGAAAGTTTTTTTTGACAAAAAAATAGTGTTTTGTACTATTCAAGGTTGTCTATTTTTTTATTTTATTTTGAAAATATATATGTGGATTACTATGAAACAAGTTGAAACAAGGTGAGAAAATGATGGGAAAAGAGATATCTTAAATTTAACAAAAAAATGTAGTTTGATTATATTCATATGAATAAATCTATAATAAATGTAGGAAGATAACTAAATGTGAATTTTTTTTTGACAAAAAAATGTGGGAGTTTTGTGATATACAAAGTTGTCTATTTATTTGCTTAAAAAAAAAGTTGTCTATTTATTTGTATTTTTTTCTTGAAATTTATATGTAGATTATTACGAAACAAGTTGAAAAAAAAGGTGAGATAACGATGAAAAAATATCTTAATTTATATTGTATTTAAAAAATATAGTTTGGTTGGATTAACTTGAATAAATAAAAAATAAACGTAGGAAGATCACTGAATGTGAAAGAGTTATTTCCGAAGAAAAAAAATGTGGGAATTTTGTGATATGCAAGGTTGTCTCTTTATTTGTATTTTTTTTTAAATTTACATATGGATTACTATGAAACAAGATGGAAGAATAGTGTGAGAATACATCTTAATTTACATGTGAATTTCAGGGAAATATGTTGAAACAAGATGAAAGAATGTTGGGTGTCATCAATGATTTATATTTACGAAGGTCTCTCTCATGAACAAAATTTCACGAAACAATCTCTAATAAATCAAAGTTTATGTGTGTCATCTAAGTCTCTCTCACGAACAAAATTTAATACGAGATACACAGTTCAATTCCACCAACAACTAAAACTATATTTTTATGATTTTTTTTGAAGCAATTTTATGATATTTTATTTTATTGCTTATGAAAAATATTTACACTTATATTAATATAACTTTTTTTTGTAATTTACACAGAATAAATATTTATACTAATATAATAATAGAAGTGCCTATTTTTTTTTTTTAATTTACACGTGATTTATTATATTCATATATCATACAAGATTTATATTTCTTTTAATAATTTCTACGATGACGGGAGAGAAAATTTCATATTGTTGAGAACGGAAATGAGAGATCACTTTCTAGAGTATTATTTTTCATATTTAAATAAAATCAATATAAAATGAACGTCTATGTAATTTAAAAATAAAAACCATATATTAATACGAAAATGTGGGAGATCACTCTCTAGAGATTTTTTTTTGTAATTTTACGAGAACGTATATTTCTATGAGGAGTTATATTTCCACCCATATATTAATAAGATGACTATTTTTTTTGTAATTTTTACAGGAGCTATATTTATACTCATGTACAGGGTTTTTTTAGTTTTTACGGAATTATATTTCTACGAATGTTTTAATACGAAATTTATTAATACGAGACGAAAGACTTTTTTTAATAGGAACTTAAATATTTATACACATATTAATACGGAAAAACTATTTTTTATAATATGACTTATATTAACACTCCTATAAATATGAGTGTCTTTTGATTTTATAATTTACACGATGATCAATATTTATACCCATGTATTAATACACGACACTATCTTTTATGTAATTTCAATGAGGACTAGAAACGAAAAAATGTGTGAGTTGTGTGATATGCAAGGTTGTTTTATTTATTTTAATTTTTTTTGTTCTAAAAATTTACATCTAGATTACTACTAACCAAGTTGAAACAAAGTGAAAGAATAACGGGAAAATATATCTTAATTTACACTGTATTTATAAAAACATGTAGTTTGATGAGATTCAGTTGACGAAAAAATGTGGGTGTTTCGTGATATGTAAGGTTGTCTATTTCTATGTATTTTTTTTTAATTTATATATGGATTACTACAAAACAAGGTGAAAAGATGATGAAAAAATATATTTTATTTTACATTGTATTTAAAAAAAATGTAGTTTGATGAAATTAAGTTGAATAAATCTATAATAAACATTAAAATTCACTGAATGTGAGTTTTCTTTTGGCGAAAAAATGTGAGTTTTGTGATTTAAGAAAATATCTGTAAAAAAATATATTTACTCCAAAAAATTTATTTTTAAACAACTCATAAGATATAATATCTCAAATTATTATTGAATAATAAAATAAAGTAATTAAATAATAATTTAGAATAAATTAAAAAATATTATTAAAAAAGAAAATAATCCCGTGCACGGCACGGGGTAGCATATTAGTATATATTATAGAGATAGAGATTAGTACCTTTTTAAAATGAGGAAGGATCCGTTGACTCCGGGTGTAAGTGTTTACACTTACTCTACATATTAACCGTTGATCTCAATATTAATGTACGGTTATGATTTGTTTTAATTACCACTCCCATGTGTTTTATTTACAAGGCAACACTTGATATACCACCAGAATTTATTTTTGGAAAAAATATATTTACACTTTGATCATCATTTAATGATAAGAGATACAACAAAAAAAAAAGATATACGGCCAATTAAAAAACATATCAATTCAACATAACATAAAGAAACAATATTAACTCAGGCCATAAGAACATAACAAGAGCTAAAGAATTCATTAATAAAACTGCAAAAATTCCAATTCCTCTAACAGAAAAGGTTTATTTTGATCACACATTGTGCCACTACCTAAAAAATACTCTAATACTCTAATAACCCATAAATCACTATGATGCTCGTCCAATCGGTGTCATAAATCTGCATTAGATCAAATGTAGACTTGGTTATTATTAATATCATAAATTTAAATTAAATAACAACTTTGTCAAAAAAAAAAAATTAAATAACAAGGACAACATACAAATAGGAGAATGTTATACATACATACCTATCAATCATTTTGTTTTCTTTTCTTGCAAGTTCTGCTGTTGTGACCATGTCCACCGCACAAGTGACATGATCTTCTTTTGTTTAATGATAGTTCAAGTCCACTCTTAAATCTACAATTTTCAGTTGTTTTCTCCCCATCCTTCTTTCTTCCTTTTGTATGTGATATGTGGGGATTTATAATAGTCACTTGTGTTGGTTCACTTCCTTCCTCAGACAAGCCATTTTGATTGACATTATGACTAGACTCTAAAGGAGAAATTCCATCGCTAGATAAATTTGATTTCTTCATTGCAATAGCTGACATTCGAGTATGACTTAATTCAGATATAATGTACTTATATATTTCATCTGACTCTTCAGCAAGATCAACTAATATACTAGTTTCTTGTTGATCATGCATCCTTCTTAAGATCTTAGACGTCCTAATTTGACCATCAAGAGTAGTTTCAGTATAACCAATATCAATGCCTTTGTTAGCATCCTTAGTCCAACGATGTAAAATGAAATGACTAGGAATTTGAATGACATTTTTTGCTTGAAAAATTACTAGTATATGTCTGCACAATATCCCCAAAAATTCAAATAGTTGACATCCACATTTTGCAATCTTTGTGTCTAAATCTATATCAACAATAAACATATCTCGAGCATGAAAACAGTTAGACACTTGATAAACATAGCTCGATCCATCTCTTCTAATCTTTTTTTTTGTAAATTGGTTGATCTTTTGAAGCTCATCTTGAAATTTACCAAAAATACTTCTGGTATAAATAGATGCAGCATGCTCCTCAAGTTTTGACCCGGTAGCCATTATGCGTGATTTATGCCTACTTTCATAATCCTCTCTTTTCTCTGCCTCTAAGCGACTATAAAGTGCTTTTTCAAATTTTGACACAAATTCTTGCAATGTTGTTGATGCATTTACAAAAGAATCAAAAAATGAATTAATGCTCTCACTTCGTTGAGTTGTATTCATCCCAGCAAAAAACGTACTTCTATTGTAAATTGGAATCCAAGATTCTCTAATCCTATATAACCCTTGAAGCCATTCATTGTTGTCCAGGTTATATTCGCTCATTAAACGCCTCCATTCTTCTTCAAAACTTTGAATATTTGGTGAACCATAAATGCATCTCTTCAAGTCTCGCTTGAAAATGGATTTTTCGTGATATACATGAGCTAACTTTTCAGGGAATTTTTTTCTAATATGCCATAAACAAAGGCGATGTCTAGTTTTTGGTAACACTTTTGCTAAAGCAGCTTTCATAGCTAAATCTTGGTCAGTTATGACAGATATGGGTTTTTTCCCATCCATTGCCTCGAGAAAAGTTTCAAACAACCATATAAAAGATCTTTCTGTCTCATCTTGTAATAAAGCACAACCAAATAAAATTGATTGATAATGATTATTCATTCCAACAAATGGTGCAAATGGCATACTATACTTGTTAGTCTTAAATGTGGTGTCAAAAGTTATGACATCTCCAAATTGTTGGTAAGCTAATCTTGATCTAGCATCAACCCAGAAAAAATTTATCATTCGAGAATCTTCATCGCATTGGATTGAATAGAAAAAGTTTGAATTTTCTACCTGTTTCCTTTTGCAATAATTAAAAACAGCTTGGGCATCTCCGGCGTCTAAATTCTTACTTCGAAGATTTCTGATATGATTCCAACAATCTCTATTAGAGAAAGCTGAGTGATCTCCATTATTGAAAATTGTAGCAACCTTTCCTGTCGGCACACCTTCTTCCTTAAATTGTTCAACGAGACTTCTTGCAGCATCACTCATCTTTTTATGACACCTCATATAAGTCACACTTTTAGGGCTAACCATGACATGGTTATGATCATTATTAAATGAACATATAATCCAGTTGCTTTCTGTTGTACCTCTTGAAATAGCAAGTGAAGCTTGGCAACCACTTCGAGAAGTTGAACACTTTCTTCTTTTAGCTTGAGTGGTGTCATCTTGGACTTCTTTGTTTCTAGAACTTTTTACAAGATGATGGCCTTCGTTACAACATACTAAGATAGCTCTTTTGGGTTTTGTTGAGCGAACACGTACTCCAAAACCCATATTTTTAGCAAATGAATTGTAAAATTCTTTAACTTCTTCTATAGATTTGAATTCCATCCCAATACAGGGTTCTCTATTTAGCTCCTCGCCAACATTAGCAGAATCAAGATCATTATCATCCATTATTTAATATTGTACCTGCATTTTTTTTTATCATATATATTGACTTCTAAATGGAATATACTAGTAGTACTATAATAGAAGCAATGGTTTGCACCTATGAAGCCCGGACACTAACACAAACACAAGACTCGACACAAACACCAATATTTTTTTTTTTAAAAAAATAATATATTTCAATATAATCGTAAGTGTCGGTAGTGTCGTGTCGGTGTCAGACATATATATTTCAATAGACACGGGACACGCCTATGACCTTCATAGGTTTGTACCAATACAAAGAAGAAGAAGAAAAAAAAATGGTATCCTTGAAAAAAGAAAAAGAAAACACCGAATAAACTAAAAACATGAGTATAAACTATTGTAAAATGAATGCATGTATGGAATTACCTGTAAGAAAAAGTGAATAAAGAAGAATAAGTATTGTAAGAAAGAAGAAAGACACCAATTTTGTTGCTTTCTTTCTACGTGTTTTGGCGGCGGCGGGTAATTAAAGAACATAAGAAACATAAAATATCTCCATGGTCAAGGTGTAAATATATTTTTTCCAAAAATAAATTCTGGTGGTATATCAAGTGTTGCCTTGTAAATAAAATACATGGGAGTGGTAATTAAAACAAATCATTACCGTACATTAATATTGAGATCAACGGTTAATATGTAGAGTAAGTATAAATACTTACACCCGGAGTCAACGGATCCTTCCTCTTTTAAAATTATGGTTAGTAACAATTAAGTAAAAAAATACATCATAAGATTTTTTTTTATTGTTGGTGAGAATTATTTTTTTTTTACCAAAAATAAAATATTCATTCATTCAAATTGATAGAGTACATCGATGTAATACAAATTCAAAATAGCTAAAAACAAAAAGGATGAAACTGCGAACAAACTCACAGGATCCATGTTAATAGCATAAATCATGTTCCTTTTGCATATGTCATAAAAATAGATTTTTTGTTGTTGGTGGGAATTGAACCATGTTACTTTTGCTAAAACTCTTAACAAAATCTATGTAAAAAAAATATAAAGTTAGAAAAATGTTGTTGGAGGGGATTGAAGGAGTGCATTTTCATATTGTAGCTTGCCTGATTATTTAAAACTTAAAGCTTGAAATCTTGCCACATATAGACATACGAAGATTTAGTTGCTTGCCACATTGAATAATGATCGGAAGAGATACATCTTTAATTATATTATAAAGAGATAGAGATAAAGATAGAAATAGATATTATATAGAGATTAATCTCAACAGAAAAAACAACTACTAAATAATCTTAGTCCATTCTCACTACACTTAAATCATATGAAAAGAGTAAACTATCATCATAAAACAGTGCATTATTTCTTATTAATAAAGCAAGATTTCCTCTCAATCTAGGGCAGTGATCCAATTGATTCAAGAATGGGAAGTTGAGATTACATCACAAGAGGATTGAGAACTTGTCCAATAAAGAGAATTGTGCCAGACAAATCTTCTCTGATAAAAAACAAGAAAGGATGATCAGCTACAAAGTCTACTGGCGGAGGGCCGGGTTGCCTAGGAGCACTTAGGTACAACATTTTAGCAGCGGTTACCACAGCAGCTTCAGATCCTTTTTCATTTACTTCAATAAAAGAATTTTGGAATATTTTGGAAACATAAAGATTTTGACTCATAGGAGAGTCCACTATTTTTGTCAAACCTCCCGTAGAGAAAGGTAAAATCACTCCTAGTTCCTTCAGCATGTCAGAATTTTCAATCCCAAAAGAAAATTTGAATTTTGGAATTCTAAAATCACCTACAGGCACTTTTTCTCGAGGACACGTATGTTCTAGAAACTTGGACTTAGAAGCTACCTTCGCAGTCAAAGCTAATAATCCATCTTTTTCGTCAGGAAGAACAAAGTACATAGAGAATTTCTGACTATTTTCACCTCGATTATAAAAAAGACGAAGGACTTTAAAACCATTGAAAACACTAATATATTGATCTTTCTTACTGGTCATGAAAGGAACCTTGACTGAGTTGCCGTTGGGAAGATAAAAATCATAGTCTTTGGTTCTTGAAGTATTAAACTCAAACCCTTTGGACCATGCTCCTTTAAAGTATAGTGCATTTGCAAAGATGAGCTTAGTTGAGCTATCAACTGATCCGGGTGGAAGTATATTTTTGATAAGACCATTTGTCTTATTTTCACCCCATAAATTCACTTCTTCTCTCACTTCACAAGCCTTTAAAACAATATCAAACAAATAATTAATGGTGAAAAAAGATCAATTGAATTCTTTTAGTGAGAATTTAATAGAAGAATTTAACTTTTAGATGATATTATTGTCACATGTTCTGCTGCTAAATCAGTTGTATACCCATTAAGCGAGACTGTTAACAAATATTATATAAATTTTAAAACAAACCATTCAGTTAATTAGCAAAAATTGACAGTTTACAAATATTGCTAAAGGATCTAGAAAATATGAATTTTCTATTAAAATTAAAAGCATGGCGAAGATTCACAGTTAAAAAAAGGGATGATAGATTATTATACCTTGTTAATGAAATCAACAGAGGCAATATTGGCTTTGAAATCAGTAGCCACAGTTTCTTGGAACGAAGGTTGAAGAGAAAATGATTGTTCAACCCACGCACCATTGACAAAAGACAGCAGAGGTCCGTCAGAGGGACTAGCATCGGCGAGCACATCGGAAACTAGTTGTGAGGATAAGGATTTGAGTTGGTCGATGGATTCAGATTGGAGGAAGTCGAGAAGCTGTTGTTTAGTTGGACCATCGGCGCCAGCAGCAATTATGCTAAGAACGACATGGAGGGACAATGGCGAAATCACAATGTTCTTTTCTTGATATTCTTGTTTTGAGAACATATGGTTGGCAATGATCATAGAGAACTTGTTTAGGTTGGCTATTGATTCTTTGTGGAAATTCATTGTTGTTCTTCTTCTTTTAAATTCACGAGGTTTCTTTTTGTTTTTTGAAACAGATTCACGAGGTTTCTTGAAATTGAAATTCAATGCTGTGGCTATTGGTGCCGATGATACAAACAAGAAAACAGAGAGCTCTTGTATTAGGAAGAAAACAAGAAAACAATGTTTGTGAGTTCCTTCTTTTATAATGATGTTTGTAAAAAAAATTATTTTTTTATAATGTGCGATCCTTCTCTTGCAATAAAAATATAAAAAGAAAAAAATTTGTACCAAACAAAATAGTGTAAAAAAGAAATACATAATGTACATTAAAAAGATGTCTTGCTAATCAAGTCATGCAAAAGAATCTCCTACATGAGACGGAAATAGGATATAAGGTTCAATTAGGGTTTTTTATTTATTTATATATAAGATCTTTATTTTTCTTTCTTTTTTGACAAAAAAAGATCCTTCTCTTATATATAATAAAAATATATTGTAAAAAAAAATACATTCATTAAAAATCTGTCTTGCTAATCAAGTCATGCAAAAGAATCTCCAACTACGAGTCATAGAGGATTATGTGCTTCTTCTTTTCTTAAAAGTATTGAAAAAGTTAGACACAATGCAAAAAATAGATTGTAGACCCATCACTAAATGGGTTCTACTATTAATAAGTGTGTTCCACTATTTTTTGTGTTAATCCTTTTTCAAATAGAAATTTTTATTTCTTTTAAAAAATGGAAAGGATTTTAATCCATAAATAGGATAGGTTCCTTGCATTATGAGTTGTCTTGCTAATCAAGTTTTTGATTATAATTTTGCATCATATCTATCTAATAAAAATCATTTAGTCTTGTCCATCAAATCGACAGACATCTCAATTTTATGTGTGAATTTTCAATAATTTATTATTTTTTTTGAGGTAATAATTTATTATTTTATCTATATAAAATATAAATATAAATAAAGATAGAAGGCTTGAGCACATGACATTGACACGTACTCGATAATCTTTCTGATAATTTTTATTTAAAATATGGAAAACACTCAAACAGAGTAAGTAGAAGTAGAGCAAATATATGAATGGGTGTGAAAATATATATTTGACAAGAACCAAATTAACTAATTTCATTCATAAAAATATTCTCAATAAAATATGACATATGATCATTGGTTCAGTGTAATGTAATAGTTATTAGAAATGAATAACTAAATAAGTGCAAGTTGTAGGTTGACGGTACAATATTGTCTATCTACATTCTGTTACAATTTTGAAACAAATGTGAATTATATTATGTATGATAATTTATCATGAATTACAGAAAATGGGATCAGCCATGATTGCTTGCTATTCCATTTTTGAAGATTTGCATATGTTACTGTTACATTCTGTTTCATCAAATTAGAGCAATCTCCTGATAATACAATCCATATACAACAAAAGCAGCAAGACATACAACTATATGCAGCAGTTGTAAATTGCAATGTTAACAATGATTCAGTATTAAAGTTAACTTTTACTAGTAGTTATGTTCAAAAAATAACTTTTACTAGTAGTTCAGTGTAACTATATATCAAGATTCAAGAAGGAAGAATCAAAACATGAAGCACTCTTAGTCACAAAAAAACAACCAACAACCACTCAACAACAAATTGAGATCAAATCACGAAACAAATTAAATCCCTGTTTTTCTTGTAGTGCAATCGCTGGTTATTGATATAATACGTAAGAAACTAAATGATTGAACTCAAATGGTTATTGATAAAATACGTAAGATATGTCTTGCTAAACAAATCATGCAAACTAGTAAGATGATCTTAATATTCGACCCAGAATGAGATCATATCAAAATCAGAAAACATCTTCATAAAGAATACATTCTAGGTTCAATTGGTTGGACATATTAAACGAAAGTGTAGGGATCCGGATTCAAACACGGGTACACATACTTATTTCACCGGTGAATTTTAGCCACTAGACTACTTGTCCAAAAAAAAAGAAGAATACATTCCTATTAAAAATGAGTTTCCCTCAATATCTATGGGTGATGCCATTAATTCCAGAATAAGAAGTTACGACTGCCCAACACGAGGATTGAGCATATGTCCCATAAAGAGGATTGTTTTGCTCGAAACTTCTTCAATTAGAAATAAGAAAGGATGGTCAGCTACAAAGTCTAATCCAGTTGGTTTACGCATACCCTTAAATTTTACAATTGCAGCAGTGGTGGCAGCAGCTACCGTGCCTTCTTCATTGACTTCAACAAAAGATTTGTGAAATATGTTGGAAACAAAAAGTTCTTCACTTATACGAGAGTCCACCATTTTTGTCAAACCTCCATGAGAGAAAAGTAAAATCACTCCTAATTCCGTTAGTGCGTGAGAAGTATCAAGTCCAAATGAAAATCTGAATTTTGGAATTCTAAAGTTACCTACTGTTACTTTTTTGGAAGGAAGCATGTGGTATAGTAAATCGGGTTTAGAAGCTAACTTCTCAACCAAAGCTGGTAAACCATCCTTTTCATTTGGAAGAAAAATGTACATAGAGAATTGACGTTTATAATCTTCTCCTTGCTTATAAGGTAGACTAAGAACTTTATAATCATCAAAAACTCTAATAAGTTGCTCCTTCTTGTTGGTCATGAAGGGAACAAATGACTGGTTTGCCACTTAGAAGATGAAAATCATAGTTTTTCGTGTTCTTAGGCATCAAACTTGTCATTCCATATTCCTTTAAAGCATAGTACATTTGCAAAGATGAGTCTAGTTAAGTCGTCTATCAACCCTAGAGGAAGAATTTCTTTAACGAGACCATTTGTCTCTTTTTCAGCCCATAAATTCACTTTTTTTCTAACTTCGGTAGCCTTTAAAATTACAAATCATAAATCAATTATGCAATTATAGATAGTTGAACTATTTTCACAAGTATTTCAATATATTAGTATAATTTTCATATATTAGTATGTATATTACATGCCAAATTAGATATATATGCAAGAAAACAGTATGGAGAGGAATGTTGCATTCCTCAATTGCTTTCATAGAAGTTCTTACTTACTACCTCCGTCCCTTTTTATAAGACACTGTTTGACAAAATTGTACCATTCACTTATCATGTTTTGACCGTATTTTTTTAATAATACATAGATGTAAATATTAGCATATAAGATCTTGTTTGATTTGTTTTGATGAGTACTTTCATAATATCAAATTTTTATAATTTTTACTACTAGATATTAAAGATATTTATGATCAAAATTATGCATTGGCGTACGTATATAGTGATCAAACATGGTCTTATATTTAAGGACGGTGGGGGTATTTCTCAAAAATATTATAGTCAAATAGTAGTTAATGAGTGTCTTGACATTGTGTGAAAATAGTGAATTTTTATATAGAAAAGAGTTTTTGTGAAGAAGCCTTTCTGTGAAGAAAAGAGTTAAAATACTAGTTAATAAATAATTTCAATATTTGAAATCGTTAAATAACACCCTTAGTCCCTTGCAATACTAATAGATTCAAGTTACAAAACCAATTGATGTTGTAATTACCATAACATATATAACAAAAATTAACATTAAATAACATGAAATAAAAGAAGGACATGAATTTTAACATACCTTGGTTTTGAAATCAACAGAGGCTAAAGTTGCCTTATAATTAGAACACACAACTCGGTTGAACGAAGGTTGAAGAAATAGGGTTTTTTCAACCCACACACCATTGACGAAAGAGAGACTAGGTCCGCCAAAGGGAGCACCATCTTTAAAGATGACGGAAACGAGTTTAGAGAAGAAAGAGTTGAGATGATTGATGGATTGAAAACGGAGGAAGTCGAGAAGTTGTTGTTGTGTGGAACCCTCAGAGCCAGAAGCGATGATGCTAAGAATAACTTGAAGCGAGATAGGAGAAAACACAACGTTGTTGTTGAATTGTTTTGAGAAGAGATGTTTGGCTATGGTGACAGAAACGTTGGTTAGGTGGTGCTTGAATCGCGGATGAAAACAATGTGATCTTTTTTATATCTTTTCCGTTTTCTGCTTGGTTGGATATGGACACTCATCTTCTTTGATTGTAAAATACAGCAACTTTGAACGAAGAAGAAAAAACTACTAACTAGTAGTAATAATAATAATTTTTATTTTTTTTTTGACAAAACCGTATTTTATTTTTAAATATAAAAATATATTCCCTAATTTCTTTAAGACTAATTGAGGAAAAAAAATCTTTTTTAGTAAAAAATAAAATAAAAAACAATGGATCTTTTCTTTGTCCCTATGTTATAATAAAAAAAGTATTAATATTTTTTGAATGGTATCAAATGGTTTAAGAACTCAAGGGGTGTGGTTGAGCGGTTGGAGTTCATCCTCTCTTAAGCAAGGATTGAGGGTTCGATCTTCACCTTGGGTATGGAGCAGTTTTAAATCCTTGGGCCAGCTATCCCACCCTGCCTCCAATCTAGCGAGGGAATAGTCACTGCATTCGGCGGTGGATACCCTGGTCTCAACCAAAAAAATGGTTTAAGCCCTTTCTTGAACGCAATTGTGGGGATCGAATTAATGTCCCTATCAAGTCCACCGACAATCACCACTGGAACAACTAATGTTATTTTTTAAGTGATTATTTTAGCCTAGACACATATTTATATTGTTTCAATTTATCCTTGATAATAAATTTGGACATATTAATTAGATGTTATAAATTTCAACTAAATATTTATAAACAAGTCTATATGAAGCTGTTCACAGAAAAACAATGACTTTGTGAGGCCATAAAACATTGTTGGTCCAGTATTTATGAAGCTATGTTTAAGTATTGAAAATTTTGAAACAAAGTCTTGAAAAGCTTACTAAAAGAGGTGTTTTTATTTTATCTGCAATAATATATTAATAAGGATTAGAAGGTACAAGAAGTACCATATAATCCAAAAGAAACAATGCAGTAACAAGGTTATGAATCAACCAATACACAAGATCCAAAACAACTATCCTGAAACAAAAGCAGGGGAAAAAACAGAGTTACAAACATTACACAAAAAACAGAGAAGAAGACTCAGAGGCTGAAATTTTTTAGGACAGTAGCAACATATCATCGGATCATGCAATCACCCGGATTCTAAACCCATTCATATAACAAGCAGGGATTCTTTGCTGACTTATGTATAAAACAATTCCAAGAGAGTCGGTATATGTCATCTATAACCGCACCGACATTTCCTTCTACATTATTGAAAATTATATCATTTCGAGTCCTCCACATCCCCCATATAAAAGCAAGCCACACAGTAACCTTGTTTCATCTTCTTATTGCGCCCATTATCGACGAAGCAACCAAAGGACATCATCAACTCCAGCGGGAGAACAATAATAACGCCTAACCACCAGCAAAGAGCATAGCAAACCTCAGCCGCAAAACTACAGTGTAGAAAAATGTGACTAGTATTCTCTGTACTACCACCACAGAGCACACAAACAACTTTATCGTGCCGCAAAATACCCCTTCGACAAAGATTATCCTTGGTGGAAATCCTATCTAAGAGTAATTGCCACACAAAAACACTAACCTTCGACGGAGCTACCCCTTTCCAAATATTTTTAAAGACAAAGGATTCCAACGAACTAAGGTTATTATGAGGCAATAAAAGATTATCAAGAGATATAAGGATTTAACCGAAAAACCATCATTAACATCCGGACTCCACTCCGACAACACCACATTGCCAATTAACTCTTGTAGCTCTATGAACAACGGCTCTTCCCATGCAAAAAATTCCTCCTCCAACGTAGCTCCCATCCAATCACCATTCACCCTACAACCCATCTCACTAACCACAAGTCCCTTTTGGATCGAAATTCCAAATAGACGGGGGAAACATTACTTCTAAAGATTGGTTCCCCACCCAAAACTTAATTGTACTATTAAAAGAGGTGTTGAACACTTGAATGGTATCGCTTGCTTTAAACTGAAATGAAAACAACCGAAATTGAAAGGAGAGGGCGTGGATGTGTCACACGGAAAAAGAAAAAGGAAAAACAAATGAGAAAACATAAACTCTTTGTTTTTTTCTTTTCTAGAAAAGGCAATTTCTTTTTTATTAAAATTGAATAACAAAAAAGCCGTAAGGTAGGTTTATTACAGTTACAGAGCAAATCTGTCCGCAACATAGATGAGCTCTTAAGTATAATTTGGAGCAAGAAATCTTATCTTCATATACTTTCACTTGAGTCCTAAATTTTGACGATGTGTAGAAACGACTCACAAGAACATCTAAGATACGCAAATACTATGATATTTGAAAAATATTTGAAGATTCCTTGCAACACATACATTTTCTTTTCCGTAGTATTGATCTAAGTTTATATGAAATACACCAAATTATGTGAGTCCCATATAAAATTGATGAGACTCGTGAATTTTAACAAATAAGTGTTTGATCATATCAAAATCAGTAAACTATGTTTTTTTTGGTTCCATCGGAAAGAAGATAAACTACTCCCGTCAGGGATTGAACCCCAAACCTCCGCTACCCATTCCAAATGTCCCCAACTCTTACTTGAGTTTTTCTATGAGGACATCAGTAAACTATGTTCATAACATGGTAAAACATTTGTTTATTATTGTACCAAAAAAAAATTTGTTTATTACTAAGTTATGATGTAAATCCTTACAAAAAAAAAGTTCTGAGGTAAATAAGAATGACTAATAACCTCAATTAAAATCATATCTAAACTTAAATTGGCCTCAAAGAACCAATCAATTCAACTAGTAAGATAATCTTTAATCTATTCGACCCACAATGAGATCCTATCAAAATCAGAAAAATCTTCATAAAAAATACATTTCTATTAAACTATGAGTTCGCCTCAATATCTATTGGTGACGCAATTAATTCCGGTATGAGAAGTTAAGATTCCCCAGCAAGAGGATTGAGCATATGTCCCATAAAGAGAATTGTCTTGCTCGAAACTTCTCCAATTAAAAATAAGAAAGGGTGGTCAGCTACAAAGTCTATTCCAGTTGGAATATGCACACCCCTGACACTTACAATTGCAGCAGGGGTCGCAAAAACTTCAGTTCCTTCTTCATTGACTTCAATGAAAGATTTGTGAAATATGTTTGAAACAAAAAGGTCTTCACCCGCACGAGAGTCCACCATTTTTGTCAAACCTCCAGGAGAGAAAGGTAAAACCACTCCTAGTTCCTTTAATGCGTGAGAAGTATCAAGTCTAAATGAAAATCTGAATTTTAGAATTCTGAAGTTACCTACAGTTACTTTCTTGGAAGGAAGCATGCGGTATAGTAACTCGGGTTTAGAAGCTAGCTTCTCAACCAAAGCTGGCAAACCATCCTTTTCATTTGGAAGAAAAATGTACATAGAGAATTGACGCTTATAATCTTCTCCTTGCTTATAAGGTAGACTAAGAACTTTATAATCATCAAAAACTCTAATAAACTGCTTCTTCTTGTTGGTCATGAAGGGAACCCTGACTGATTCGCCACTCAGAAGATGAAAATTATAGTCATTCGTGTTCGAATAATCAAACTTGTCATTCCATATTCCTTTAAAGTACAGTGCATTTGTAAAGATAAGTCTAGTTAAGTCGTCTATTGACCCTTGAGGAAGAATTTCTTTTACAAGGCCATCTGTCTCTTTCTCAGCCCATAAATTCACTCTTTTAGTCACTCCAATAGCCTTCAAAACCATAAATCAAAAATCAATTATGCAATTAGATAGTTGAAATCCAATTGATATTGTAATTACCATAACATATAACTAAGCTTAAAAATTAATCAACATGAAATAATAGCAGGAGTCAAAGTGGATTTTATATTTTAACATACCTTGGTTTTGAAATCAACAGAAGTCAAAGTGGCCTTATAATTAGAAGACACAATTTCTTTGAAGGAACGTTGAAGATTAAGGGTTTTTTCAACCCACACACCATTGACGAAAGAGAGACAAGGTCCGCCGAAGGGAGCAGCATCCTTAAAGATGACGGAAACGAGTTTAGAGAAGAAAGAGTTGAGATGATTGATGGATTGAAAACGGAGGAAGTCGAGAAGTTGTTGTTGTGTGGAACCCTCAGAGCCAGAAGCGATGATGCTGAGAATAACTTGAAGCGAGATTGGAGAAAATACTACGTTGTTGTTGGATTGTTTTGCAAAGAGATGTTTGGCTATGGTGACAGAAACGTTGGTTCGGTTGGTGCTTAAATCTCGGATTAAAAGGTAAACATCGGTTCGTCTTTTCCGTTTTCTGCTTGGTTTGTTCTGGAGAAACATTCTTCTTTGATTACAAAATACCAAAGCAAAGAAGAAAAGAAAAAACTACAAGAAGACCTAATAAGAAGAATACGGAATAAGAATAGCAATACTGTATATAATAATCGATGCCATATTTAGTCAAAAAAAAATAAAATAATCGATGCCATATTTTATTTTATTTTTAGATATAAAAATATACTCCCTTGATGTCAAAAAAAAATATATACTCCCTAATTTATTTATGGCTAATTGAAAATAAAAATCTTTATAATTAAAAATCTGGCTATTTAAGTTCATACTAGCTCAATTGGTTTGACATATTGCACGAAAGTGAAGGATCCGAGTTTGAACCCGGGTACACCCATTTATTTCACCTTTAAGGGGGTGAATTTATATCCACTAGACTACCTGATCCAAAAAAAAAGTTCATACTATCAATCTTTTTCATCAATTATCTTTTTTCAAATACATCAATAAAAATATATCAAATCAAATGATAATAATAATTAAGCAAATGTTCACTAGTGCCCTCGGGCACTCTTAAGACCTTAAATAATGAACTTTTATAAAGTTTTTATTGGAATTTGTAAAGTCAACAGATTTGAAATTGTACTGAAAAATATGTACTATATTGCAGCTTGTGTGCAAGATGCTCAAGGGCATTTTGTGAAGCTTATATGCGGAGGTTCGAAGGAAAACCGGAGATAGTGGAAGTAGAAGCTTTGGGTGTTTTGGAAGCTCGGAAAAAAATATGATGAGTCATGAACAATTGACAGAAGTTCTAATTGAGATGGATTGGTCTTCAAGTGGTATAAGCTATTCATTCTAAATTTAGAAATAATAGTGAGTTTAGTATTGTTATTGAGTTATGTCGTAGACTGTTAAATTTGAGTACATACTGTAAGGTCAGTCATATATGTTAGGATACAAGCTACTCGAATAGCTCATGAACTTGCTCAAGCAACTCATTTATTTACTAATCTCCATGTCTTTAATCATTGTCCGCCTTGTTTTATAACTATTATTATGAATGAAATGCAATATGTTTGCTTGTGTCAAAAAAATAAAAATAATATTTTCTTAGTAAAATTGCTAGTTAGCTACTTTAACCCCTTTTCCTTCACTTTTATATGTTTTATGAGTTTAATGGTCTAAGAGTTAAAATGAGTAAAGATTGACATGTGATCATAATTATTTTGATGATCACATGAGTTGGATTACTGGAGTGTTGGAAGCCATCTTCAAAGATGCTTTTGTTTTGCCAAGTCCACACGGGCCTACCAGTGACCATAACATTGTTTTCCATCCGTCCTTGTGCAATTCAAAGAGAAAAAATTAGTAATTTCATTCGAAGCTACTAACCTGATCCAAATCTGGGTTGCATAAACACAAACCCTCAGAACATGGATGATCATTATTTCATCTGCATTTCCACAATTGATATGGGCGAGGCACCTAGACCCCATCTACTTTTGCGGTAGTCAGTAAAGAGTTGTTCATGCACAACAATCCGCATTAAAGTTTGGATTTTGTGAGGATCCTTCTACCTCCACAAACTTTTCCAATTCCCGTTGATGGTAAAGTTGCACTCCCGTTAGAGGTTGTAGCCTGTAGCCTACTAGGCCCCTTTGCACGGTAAAGAGACGGGTGTTGATCCCGTTCAACCCAAAAGAATCCGTAATGTTGTGTGGGAAACTCTTGTCTAATTTGGTTTGTGATTGATTCATGATTTTGATTTTTCAACTAAACCAGAAATGCAATGACAGAACTGGAAACACCCACATGAGATTAGTTATGCTGCTGCTGCATATACTATAATGGCACAAATTAACCAAACATTCCAACAGATTAATTATGATACTGCCAACACATTCAACTGTTAATCATAGTGCACTGAATAGTGAGCACACAAATCTTTAGCAGCTTCTGTATCTCTCTTCTACTTACATCCATTCTTCATTAGTTAATTAGTGCACTGAATACTTGTGCACTATTCCACTTCAATATCTTTTATGAAATTTCTTGACAGCTCCATTTAATGGATTGACAAGCCAATATGAAAATTGAATAATCATAATTTTCCATAGAAGTGAGTGATGATGATGTTGTTCAGATTAAGAGCTGCAGGAGAAACTCATGCGGATGGGAAAAAAGAAGCATGAACACTTATTTTTATTGATTTTAACTATTCTTTAAGTCAAGGTTTTATTTATTGTATATTGTTCTGTTTATTATTGTGAAGGACTAACAGAAAAAAGCTGGTTCAAGCAATAGATACCAGTTTCAAAGGCGAAATGAGAACAAGGTGATGCTGAAAATCTTTCAAAAAAAACTCATTAATTAGCTTAAAACACTCTAAAATGTCCATACTATTAGAATAAGGAGTCTGCTAACAAATCAACACATAGCACCATTTCAATTTTAAATAATCTTACAATGTATGATTAAAACATGATATAGTAGTTAAGATCCCTCAACAAGAGGATTGACCACTTGCCCAACAAAGAGTATTGTACCAGATAAATCTTCTCTTATCAAAAACAAGAACGGGTGGTCAGCTACAAAGTCTTTCGGGGTTTGAATCAAAGTATGCCTAACCATTCCCGTCTCAAATACAATTGCAGTAACTGCAGCAGCTTCAGTGCCTTTTTCATTTACTTCAATGAAAGATTTTTGAAATATGTTAGAAACCTGAATTGGAGACTCCATCATTTTTGTCAAACCTTCACCAGAAAAAGGTAAAACCACTCCTAACTCCTTCAACACATCAGCAAATTCAATCTTAAAAGAAATATTGAATCTTGGGATTCTAAAGTCATCTACTTTCACTTTTCTATGAGGAAGCTTGTCTTCTAGGTACTCAGATTCAGAGGCCACTTTCTCAATCAAAGTTGATAGTCCATCTTTTGCATTAGGAAGAAAAACGTATATTGAGAATTGACGCTCGTCTTTACCTTTCTTATAAGGAAGACGAAGAACTTTAAAATCATCAAAAGTACTAATAAATTGATCATCCTTGCTAGTCATGAACGGAACCTTGACTGAGCTGCCATTGAGAAGGTGAAAATCATAGTCTTTTGTTTTTGAAACATCAAACTGCTGATCCCATACTCCTTTGAAATATAGTGCATTTGTTAGGATGAGTCTGGTTGAGCTATTAATCCTCCCGGGTGAAAGAAAATTACGAATAAGTCCCTTTGTCTCTTTTTCGGCCCATAAATTCACCTTTTCGGTAGCTTCATTAACCTTTAAATGACAATATCAACTATAAATTTAATAATGCAAAAATATCAGTTAAGTTCTTTAATGAAAATTCCAATAGATCGTGCTAAAACTATTTTCACACATTTTATTGCTAAAATGCTTGGATTCAGGACAAATGATATATGAGGAATTGCAATTGTTTAGAATAGAAAATAAGGAACTGTTTAATCAATTATCTAATATAGTAAATAGTAAGGGGATTCTATAGTTCTAGAGAAGGAAAAAAAGTTATATACCTTGTTTATGAAATCAAGTGATGTGACAGTAGCCATATAATCAGTAGCAACAGTTTTTTTGAAGGAAGGGTAAAGAGAAAGAGATTTTTCGATCCAAACAGCGCTTGCAGAAGACAAGCGTGGACCGCCAGCCGGAGCAGCATCTGAGAGCACAGAGGAAACAAGGTTAGAAGATAAGGAGTTGAGATGGCTGATGGATTTTGATCCGAGAAAGGAGAGAAGCTGATGTTGTGTGGGACCCTCAGAACCGGCGGCAAGCATGGCGAGCGAAGTTTGGAGTGACAATGGCGAAAACACCATGTTTTTTTCTTTGTAGTCTTCTTTGGAGAACAGATGATTGGTGATGTTCATGGCAACCTCGGTTAGGTTGGTGATCGATTCGCAGAGGTTCTTCATTCTTATCCAGGTTAGGTTGGTGAATGATCTGTGCTGTTGGCCTGTAAAGAATTATATTACATATAGAGGAGCCTTTGTAGTTACTTGGAGAAGAAGAAAATGTTTAATTCATGAAATTTATAGGTTTTTTGGTTATATAAAAGAGTTTAGAGTATATTGTTATTAACTCAAATCAATTGCAATACTACTTTTCTGGTACAAATATTATTATTTTTTTACTCAAATTAATTGCAATATTTTTGTACCGAAAAACTAGTGTAACATATGTGATGTGATTCTAGCTTTGTATAGAAAATAAATCTAGCTGATTCAATAAAATCTCAAATTCATTTTTTTTTTCTATAGAAAATAAAATCAATTGATTTTTTTTGGTCATTTTTTTAAGTATTTGGGTTTGGGTTTGATTCTTTTCAATATAATTTGCTTTTCCGAAAAGAAAACAAAAAGAAAAAAGACAGAGCATCTATACAATAAGAGACTGAGGAAAACATTGATTCTGAAAATATTTTTTAGGTTAATTGAGTTAGAAAACTTCTAAGAGAAGCCGCCATGTCCTGCAAAATTGTTCAGCAAAATGCAAAAGAGGAAGTAATTAAAGACATATTTCTGATGATATGCACCTCCAAATGCATTATTTTCCAAAAATCCTCATTGACGTTAAGATTCAGAAAAGGCGTAAAATGAATATTGAGAAATTTAGCAGATCTAATTAGAATAACATGATTTTTCAAGCTCTAGCTTAGCTTACTAATAAAGTTTGTACTCAAGGCCTTAACTCGCCACTTACAGATACATCTCTTAGTAATTGTAGTTGACTCATCAAATATTTTTCTAAGCACAAAGGTTTTACTTACCCATGGTGATTACTTATAGGTTCCTATGAGCATTTATATTCACCTTAAATAAACTAGATCCGACTTTTGAACATCTATGAGCTTGTAGTTTCTCAATTTATTTCATCAAAGTCTTCGTTATCTTGCCTAAAACGGTTAGTTTCTAACCTACAGCCAAGGTTTTAAATAGTGGTCATAGTAACGGTCGCGTTAAGAATTTCACGTTTTCGGCTGTTGCAGATGTTGCGTTTCGAAATGCAGTTGTCACGGTGTAATTAATCACAACATTGCACAGATCTTATTAAAATACGTATCATTCAAAGTAGGAAGTACCTTAAAGTGGATGGAATTCAAACTCGGATCATTGACACAGATGTGCCAACTCACTCAAGGCCTGCCCAATGTATAATACAAAGCCTACCGCAATTATTAAGATGAGAACTAATAAAAAAACTCCAGCTTGAAGATATTGATTTCAACCTGAAGCGCATCACAATCTCCAATTTTACGGGCGTACACTATGCCAATGCAATATCTTTTAATTAATGAGTGTACTTCAGGCTTGTACACTATACCAGTCCAATATTTTTTATGAAATTTCTATAGACAGCTCAATTGAATGGATTGACAGACCAATGTAGAAATTGAATAATCATAATTTTTCCATAATTGATGATGATGTTGTTGTTCAGAGTAAGATGGGAAAAAGAAGCAATGAACACTTATTTTTATTGATTTTAACTATTTTTAAGTCAGTTTTATTTCTTATGTATTGTCTGTTTATTATTGTGAAGGACCGACAAAAAAAAAGCTGGTTCAAGCAATAGATACCAGTTTCAAAGGCGAAATGAGCACAAGGTAATGCTGAAAAACTATAAAATAAAAAAAATAAAAAACTCATTAGCTTATAACACACTCTAAAATGTCCATACTTTAGAATAAGGAGTCTGTTAATAGCACAAATACGCCCCTCTAATTTACCATCTGCCTATGAAGTTTTTTAAAACTGTGTCGTGGTTTTTGGCATTTTTTCCATAAACTTCTTGAACATACTAGTTTCTATTGTTTTCCTTTGAATTGTTCTGCAACGACACATACTAAACTTCTCAAGACATTATCTTTGGTCACCTTGCAAACAAATTTATTTCCCCTTTTATTAGTTTTTGTGCAAGTGTAACTTGAATCAACAGTTTTGACAATAACTTGTCCAATAAATTAACCACAAATCAACATACAGCATCATTTCAAAAATCATTAAAATTAACCATAATTCAAAATAAAACTCCATATTCAACAAAACTTACCATTCAAAATCAAAAGAAGTAACCACAAAGACAAGATTAATATATATGAGTGATGTGATTGATTCCGATATGCAAAGTTAAGATCACCCAGCAAGAGGATTGAGCACTTGTCCCATAAAAAGAATTGTTTGGGTCGAACCTTCTCTTGATTAAAAATAAAAAACGATGGTCAGCTACAAAGTCTACTCCAGTTAAAATACACAAATATTCCATATATATAGCTTGTGTGGCAGCAACTTCAGTGCCTTCTTCGCTTACTTCGATGAAAGACTTGTGAAATATGTTGGAAACATAATAAAGATTTTGACTCTCATGAGATTCCACCATTTTTGTCAAACCTCCGGGAGAGAAAGGTAAAATTACTCCTAACTCCTTCAACATATGAGAAGTTTAAAGCCCAAACGAAAATTTGAATTTTGGAATTTCGAACTTACCTATACTTGCACTTTTTTGAAAGGAAGCTTTTGGTGTAGTAACTCAGATTCAGAAGCCATCTTCTCAACTCAAGCTAACAGACCATCTCTTGCATCTGAAAGAAAAAAAATACATAGAGAATCGACGTTTATCTTCACCTTGTTAATAAGGAAGACGAAGTACTTTGAAACCATCGAAAACACTAATAAATTGATCATCGTTGCTAGTCATGAAGGGAACGTTGACTGAGCTGCCATTCAAAAGATGAAAATCATAGTTTATTGTCTTCCAAGCTTGAAACGGATTATTCCAAGTTCCTTTGAAATACAGTGCATTAGCAAAGATGAGTCTAGTGAAGATGTTAATCGACAGTAGAGGAAGAATTTCTTTAATAAGACCATTTGTGTTTTTTTCAGTCCATGAAAACTTTTTCATCTGAAAAGTTGATCTTTGTATTTTCTAATTTCGTTTTTTCCCGCTTTTTATTTCTTTTTCTTTTGAGAGTTTTTGTTTATGTCCCTTATTTTTGTCCTTTTTCCCCCTTTTATTTAATATATTTTTTGCTGCTTTAAAAAAAAATAAAATAACTTATATTATAATCAAAACAATTTATATTTTTATAAGTAAAAGTTAATCCGTGCAGCATGGGTAACTTATACTAATAACATAAAATACTGAAGGCACGTATAAATCCGGATTTAGAGGAAATCAAATCACAGAGGGTATGGGGGATAAAAAAAATCGATGATACGTTGCCATCTCAATTCATGAAAGCATTTTCACTACAATCAACCTTTTCCTTGACTTATTATAAAAATAATAAATTCCCGACCTAAATAAAAAATTAATTTAAATATATTAAATTAAAGGGAAAAAATTACAAAAAACAAGTGACTTAAAGACAAACACAGAAAGAAGAAAAAAAAAGTTTTCTAGTTATCTATTGGAGATATCTAAGATCAACCGGCAAGAGGATTGTGCATTTGTCCAACAAAGAGGATTGTTCCCGACAAATCTTCATTAATAAGAAATAAGAATGGATGGTCAGCTACAAAGTCTACTTTAGGTGAAAATGAACAATCCCTAGTCATCAAAAAAGCACTAACTGCAGCAGCTTCAGTGCCTTCTTCATTTACTTTGATGAAAGACTTATGAAATGTGTTAGAAACATAAAGTTTTTTACCCTCTTCAAGAGAGTCTACAATATTTGTCAAACCTCCAGGACGGAAAGGTAAAATTACACCTAGCTCCTTCAGCATATCTATAGGTTCAAGCTCAAATGAAACATCGAATTTTGGAAGTCTGAAGTCACCTACTTCCACTTCTTTAAAACAAAGTTTGTGTTCTTGTGAATAAGATCCGGAAACCACCTTCTCAATTAAAGCTGATAGACCATCTTTTGCATTTGGAAGAAAAAAATACATAGAGAATTGTCGCTTATCTCTACCAATCTTATAAGGAAGACAAAGAACTTTAAAATCATGAAAAACATCAATAAATTGCCTATCATAACTTCTCATGAAGGGAACCTTGACTGAGCCGCCATTAAGAAGGTGAAAGTCATAGTCTCTTGTTATCCTAACGTCAAACTTTTGATTCCATGCTCCTTTAAAGTATAGAGCATTAGCAAAAATAAGGCTCGTTGCACTGTTGACCGACGGTGAAGAAATAAGTTCTTTAATAAGACCATTTGTCTCTTTTTCAACCCATGAATTCACTTCTTTAGTCACTTCATCGGCCTTTAAAATCATATCAAATACAAAAATCAGTTATTAAATACATTGCTAAATAAAGTGGATGCTAGTAAACTGTGAGGAAAGGATAAGTTGTATTAGTCAATTAATTTCGTAGAAGTTGATCTTGCTGCTCCAAATTTATTTTAGTTGAATAGTAGTATTATATATGCAAAACAACGAGTAAAGTTTATTTTTGTTTAGTACTATAAAATTTGAAGAGCCAATTGAATAACATAAGTTCGTTACATACATGGAATTGCTTTGATCAATTTAGTTAAAAGATCAAGTAATTTTCTATACAGAATTTGAAGAGCCAGGGTTTCAGTGTCACAAAATCATTTTAGTCGTATGCTAAGCTAGTCATATTTTTTATGCGTGGTATGATCACGATACAAAGGATTTCCTAACACCAAATTAAATAAATATTGGAAACTGGAAAGAAGAAAAGAAGAAAAAAAAAAAGAAAAAAACATTCACATTGTCACATTAGTAATACTGTGATTTATTTTAATAGAATGCGGCAAGAATGAAGATCAATATTTAAGAATTCCAATACTAGTTATCCTAATTCTTTAACCAAGTAAGGAGTAATACAAAGACTAATAGTACTACCTCCAATTCTTTTTATAAAGGTACATGATTCAACAGTTTAATTCATATTATAAATCAAATACATAAGTTTTTGTTGACCTCATGTGTATAATCGATGGACTACTACGGGTAGGATTGTTGGTGTTATTATTGATTTTTGTATGTTATTGAACTTTTGTACTTTTTATTGTCATATGTATATCTTACACTTATGGTCGAGCATTATAATATATTTGCCAATTCAAAACAAAAAAAAATTAAAAAAAGTCACATGGAATAATGTAATGTACCTTACAGAAATCAATAGAATTCAAAGCGGCCTTATAATCGGTGGTTACGATTTGTTTGAAGGAAGGAAGAAGAGGAAGGGATTGTTCAACCCACACACCATTGACAAAAGACACACGAGGTCCACCTAAGTGGGCTGCGTCATTGAGCACAAAGGAAACGAGGTGCGAGAAGAAGGAGTTGAGACGGCTGGAATCTGATCCGAGGAAGGAGAGAAGTTCATGTTGTGTATGACCCTCGGAACCAGCAGCCACAATGCTGAGCAAAGTTTGAATCGACAATGGCGAGAACACAACGTTCTTTTCCTTATATTCTTGTTTGGATAACAAATGTTTGGTGATGATCATGGAAACCTTGGTTTGGTTGGCGGCTGATTTGCTATCGAAATTCATTATTCTTGTGATTGAATCACCGACGGCAACAAAGGGTCTCTTGAAAACCTAAAAACGGAAAGAAACAGAGTGTTAAGTTAAATCTTTTGCTTTGTCCTCTATTTTGCTTTGTGTAGTTTCTAATTTTATTTTATAGAAAATTTATAATTATTTGTTTTTGTAACAAATCCAATTTAAAAACAAACAAAATCTCACCTTATTTTTGAAATAAACCCAAATTAAAAGCAAACATGATATTGCTTTTTTTTTTTCACAAATAGAATTGTGTCTTGCTTGTACCAAAAAAACAAAGAATTGTATCTTGCTATTATTAAAAAAAAAAAATTGTGTCTTGCTAATCAAGTATGTAAAATCATATATAAACGTGGTGATAACAAACTATGCGAAATAGTAGGTAGGAACTATATAGGATGATTCAGAAAAATTAAAATAAGTGGTTGTTTGTTGTAGTTTTTTTTTTTTAAATAATTATTTTTAAGAGTAATCACTTTTTATAATGACAAAGTTATTATAAATTCATATACACAAAATAGAGTGATTAGAGATCGAATCCCGGTCATAAACATCCAATCTAACAAGTTCAACATTGCAATGTAAGTTGAGTTAATACTTCTGAACATAGAACATTGATTATATTACATTAACTATATTAAAATAAAAATATATTAAATTAAAGAGAGAAAAAACTCAAAATATATGTGACAAAGAAACAAACAAAAAAGAGAGGAAACAAAACCAAATTAAAATTAAATTAAAGATTATAAATGCATTTCTATTAGAAATTATATTTATCTATTGACAACCTCTACAATTCAGTACCTTTGTTAATGAGCGGTGGCTCTCTTATGGAGACAATCGAATTATGCAGAAGTTAGACATGTGTGCATCAGACCTTACCTCTTGGAATATGCATAATTTTAAGCGGTTGCAACGTAATATTGACACTTGCCGGAGGAAAATTGATCGCACCAGAGGGAATGTTACAGCTAGTAATGTTCACATTTTTGATGCTTTGAGAAAACAGATGGCTCAATTACTGGTCCAGGAGGATAATTATTGGCGACAACGTGCCAAAACTCATTGGATGCGAGATGGTGACTTGAATACAAAGTTTTTCCATGCTGCCGCTACATCTAGACGAAAAGTCAATCGCATTACATCACTCTTGGATCCCGCAGGTACTCTAGTCACTCAGGATGATGACTTATGTGAAGTAGCCCGTGCTTATTTTGTTGACATATTTAATAAGCAAAATAGCGTTATTGCACCGGTGATTAATATTGTGGATCAGACTATTACTCAAGATGATAATACAAAGTTGACTGAGCAGTTTACTATAGAAGAATTTCGTGTGGCTATGTTCTCTATGCACCCGGACAAATGTCCGGGACCTGACGGTTTTAGTCCTGGATTCTTCCAACACTTTTGGCATTTATGTGGTCAACAAATTTTTAAAGAATGTTGTATGTGGCTTGAGACAGGTGCTTTTCCATCCAGGCTGACTTTTACAAACATTGCTCTCATTCCTAAAGGCGAGTCACAGGTATCCATGAAAGATTGGCGTCCGATTTCTCTTTGCAATGTCATATATAAATTGGTGGCGAAAGTTTTGGCTAATAGACTGAAGAATATATTAAGCAAATGCATTTCAGATAATCAATCCGCTTTTGTGCCAGGACGATCAATATTAGATAATGCTATGGTAGCAATAGAGGTGGTTCACCACATGAAGTCAAAGTTAAAAGGCAAAATAGGGGATGTGGCTCTTAAACTTGATATAAGTAAAGCCTATGACAGAATCGATTGGGATTATCTGCGTGGTATCATGTCGAAGATGGGTTTTTGCTCACAGTGGATCAAATGGATTATGATGTGTGTGGAAACAACGGACTATTCTATTCTTGTAAATAATAGTGTGGCTGGTCCTATCACTCCTAGTCGAGGACTACGACAGGGAGATCCATTGTCTCCATATCTTTTTATTATCTGTGCAGAGGGGCTTTCAGCCCTAATCAGACAAGCAGAGGGTCGTGGCGACATTCATGGTGTTAAAATCTGTCGGAACGCTCCTATTGTTTCTCATCTTCTATTTGCAGATGATTGCTTTTTATTTTTCAGAGCCAAAATTTCTGAAGCTGAAGTGATGAAGAATATTTTAGCTACATATGAGGCAGCGTCAGGACAATCCATCAATTTTCAAAAATCTGAAATCTTCTGTAGCCGAAATGTTCCAAATGATGTTAAGATCTCTGTTGCTGACTGTCTTGGTGTGCATGCAGTGCTTGGCACCGGTAAATATTTAGGTCTACCATCTATGATCGGGCGCAGTAAAAAAGATACTTTCAGCTTCATTAAGGACAGAGTGTGGAAGAAGATTAATTCTTGGAGCAGCAAAAGTCTATCCAAGGCGGGACGTGAAGTGCTCATTAAATCTGTCCTCCAATCTATTCCGACATACTTCATGAGTATTTTTACTATCCCATCATCTCTTTGTGACGAAATTGAAAAGATGATGAACTCCTTTTGGTGGGGCCATTCAGGCGCGCGAAATAGAGGTATTCACTGGATGTCTTGGGAAAAGCTTGCTATGCATAAAAACGACGGTGGTATGGGATTTAAAAGTCTATCCGCTTTCAATCTCGCAATGTTAGGGAAGCAGGGGTGGCGTATTATGTCCAACCCGGATATTCTTATTTCCAAATTATACAAAGCCAAGTATTTTCCTCGGTGTGAGTTTCTTGATTCAAAATTGGGGCACAATCCTAGTTTTGTTTGGAGAAGCATTTGTAACTCGAAATTCATCCTACGAGCAGGGTGTCGGTGGAGAATAGGAAGTGGCCATGATATTCCTTTGTTCAATGAGAATTGGATTTATGACGCGTCGGCGCTGAATATGCAACAAGCTACAACTTTGATTGACGAGGGCATGACAGTGGCTGACATTATTGTTCAAGATGATAAATGTTGGAATGTGCCTCTTATAACAACACTCTTTGAGCCAAGGTGTACAGAAAAAATCCTAGCAACACCATTGTTTAAATCTGTCCTAGATGACAAACAGTTTTGGAAGGAGGAAAGTAACGGTATGTATTCAGTTAGAAGTGCTTACCGGTTATGCGTTCAGAGGTTGATAGATACCTCTCATCTTAAAATGAACGGTGAATGGAATTTATTGTGGAAAATTAAAGCTCCTCCGCGTGTTAAGAATCTGTTGTGGAGACTTTGCCGCAATTGTATTCCAACTCGAGTTAATTTGCAACAAAAAGGCGTGAATTGTACAACTGATTGTGTTCTTTGCAGCAACAATTCAGAGGACAGTTATCATGTGTTTTTCAATTGTCCTAGCAGTAAGAATGTGTGGAGCATGTGTAGTTTTCATCCTCATATACTCTCAGCTATGCAAAGTGTTCATAATATTTCAGAACTAGTTTTTCAATTGTTGCAGCAGCTGAATGCAGATGACTCCTCTCTTATGGCTTGTGTTATTTGGAGTATTTGGAAACAACGCAATAATGTAATATGGAATAATGTTATAGACGCACAGAACTCTGTTTACACGCGTGCAGTTAATATGTTACTAGACTGGCGCGCTGCCCAAGCTGCTAGAGGTGTTGCTCCGGGTCAGCAGAGTGTGCAGGAACGCGGTTGGCAAAAACCGATGAGTGGGCGGATGAAGTGCAATATAGATGCTGCGTTTTCGTCGATTCATAATAGAGTTGGTATTGGTATTTGCCTTAGAGATGAAAGTGGTGCTTATGTACTAGCAAAGTATGAACAATTCACACCGTTATGTGATGTGAAGATAGGTGAAGCTCTCGGACTACTTTCCGCTCTGAATTGGGTGCACGAATTAAATTTGGGTCCGGTAGATTTTGAGCTTGATTCAAAGGTGGTGGTGGATAAATTCCACTCAAAGAAGAATGATGACACCGAGCTAGGGGATATTATTTCACATTGTAAAATGCTCTTTACTCCTTTTTATAATAACTCCAGTGTTGAGTTTATTCGGCGACAAGCAAATGAGGTGGCTCATAGGTTAGCTAAGGTAGCCTCATGTATGGCTAGTCCCCAAATTATGGTTGAAATACCCTATTGTATTGAACATCTTTTGATTAATGATATATTATAAGCTTGCTTTCCTCAAAAAAAAAAAAAAAACCTCTACAAGATCAACCAGCAAGAGGATTCTGCATTTGTCCAACAAAGAGGATTGTTCCCGACAAATCTTCTTTAATTAGAAATAAGAATGGATGGTCAGCTACAAAGTCTACTTTAGGTGAAAATGAAATACACTGCGCCATCGTTATAGCAGCAGTAACAGTAGCAGCTTCTGTGCCTTCTTCATTTACTTTGATGACAGATTTATGAAATATGTCGGAAACATAGAGGATTTTACCCCCTTCAAGAGAGTCCACCATTTTTGTAAAATTTCCAGCAGCGAAAGGTAAAACCACACCTAACTCCTTCAGCATATTAGTAGCATCAGGCTCAATATATTGCTTCTCATTGCTTCTCATGAAGGGAACCTTGACTGAGCTGCCATTAAGAAGGTGAAAGTCATAGTCTTTTGTTTTCGAAACATCAAATTTCTTATTCCATGCTCCTTTAAAGTACATAGCATTAGTAAAGATGAGTTTGGTTAAGCAGTTTACGGACCCTTGAGGAAGAATTTCTTTAATAAGTCCATTTGTCTCTTTTTTAACCCATAAATTCACTTCTTCAGTCACTTTAAAATCATATCAAATAAAAAAATCAGTTATACAAATACATTGCTAATTAAATGGCGAGAACACAACGTTCTTTTTATTGTATTCTTGTTTGGATAACAAATGCTTGGTCATGGAAACCTTGGTTAGGTTGGCGGCTGATTTCCTAAAACTGTGAAGAAAGGAAAAGTTATATATACTAATATTGGACCCGTGCGTTGCACGGGATAATTCCAATTGACACAAATAAATTTTAATAGATATAATATATTTTTCTGGTAAGGACATATATTTTATTTAAGGAATGTAAATTAGCGTTTTAAAAAGTCTATGAATAAATTTTCCGTGAAAAAAATAATTTTACATGCATAAATTTATATTTTAAATAACATATTTTACGCACTTGCCAATTCAGATAATGCATTTTATATTATTTTTTGGACAAATCATTTTGTACTATTCTGTATAAGAAAATACATGGAAAAAAAAAGTAAAATTGTTGGTTTTTTAGTCTTCAAAATATCTCAATTATTTGATAACATACTAATTATATTTTTTTTTTAATTAAAGAAGTGTTTGATTGAAGAGATTGAGTGTTTATTAAGTACTCCATATTTATTACTCTTTTCTTTTGTTTCTTCAATTTATCTTTTCCATACTAATAATGAAGAACAATTTTGTAAACTAACTCATAATATTTATCTTTTCCATATTTAATTATGTTTCTTAATTTGTGTGATATGATCAAAACAACTTATATTTTGATACGGAGGTAGTAGTATGAGTTAAATATGTTTTTAATTCTTATAAAATTATACTCCCTCCGCCCCTATTTATAAGAGCCAGTTTGACAAATCGTTTGTCACTTTATATAAGATTCATATACAATTTTCAATAATATTAATAATTATTTTTTCCAAAATTACCCTTATTTATTTTATATATATTTTTGAATAATATTAAATTATTTTTTGGAATACTACCCCACCATCTCACTTATTCTCTTTTCACTTACTCTCTTTCCCCTCATTATTAAGGATATACATAGAAAATCAATATGTTTGTTGATCAATTTAATACTAAAATCAACTTTCTTAATATGCGTGTTTTGTTAAACTGACTCATATAAATAAGGATGGAGGGAGTATTATTATACGTTTGATTCGTATTAAAATTTAATGGTAATTTTAGTTTTCTATAGTTTTAAAGTTTGTAAAATAGTTTTTATTTTGAAAACTTTTTACAAAAAAATAGATATTTGTAAGAGTTTAATTACTATGTACCGTCAGTGTAGAATCATTTTACACATGCATCTAATAATATGTTGCTATACATCATTTAATGAATGTGATATATCATGTGTTTGTAAATATCATACATGATGTGACAATAAATTATTAAATGCATGTGTAAAATAACTCTACAATAGTGAAGGTCATAAACATCTAACTTAATAATTTCAACATTTTATACCAATTGAACTAAGATTTATTGACACAAAAAATATATTTAACCATAATAATATTCGTCAAAATAATAATAATAATAATAATAATAATAATAATAAACCAATAACATAAAGTAGTAATTTTTTTGACACTAACAATAAAGTATTGAACTATTGTCGTCAAAAAAAAAATAAAGTATAGAACTATATACTGTATAGTGCAAAAACAAAGTCTTGGGAAATGCAAAATACAAACACAATTAATACATTGAAACCGAAGAGATGCAGTCAAGTGGGCGGGATTAGTAAGCAAATTAGGCGGTAAATTAGTTAAGCATTATTTTGTTCCTTAATATATTAAGGATATATATACACACACTAAAAGATCAGTAAAATTTATTTCTGTTTAGTACTAAAAAATTTGAAGCAATTGAATAACATTTAGTCGCATACATGGAATTTCTTTGATAAATTTTTTTTATCAATTTTCTCTTTGATCAATTTAGAATAGGTAATTTTACCTCAAAAAAAAAAAAAAAACCAAAGTCATGAAGTTGTAATATCAGAATATAAATAAATTCATACCTCCAACTCAAAGCCATTGTTCTTTTCTCTTCTTCTTCTTCTTCGGACTTTTGAACTAAACCAGAATCAATGAGAAATTACTTTATATGAGGAACACAGAACTTGTTTGAGTGATTAAAACAACACTTTAAATAGTAACAACATGAGTCTGAAATTTGATTATTTATTTGAGAATTTTGCCGAAACTTTAGGCCTAAGTCAGAATAAACCCTTAATAAATTAAGATTTGATATTAAGAATAAACTTTAGGCCCAAGTCAGAATTAACCTTTCTAATTTCTCTAAAAGTATAATAGTATATACAGTGGCGTAGCCAGGAACCCAGAGCAGGGGGTTCAAACTATTTTACCTTAAATTTTTTTAAAAAGACTTATATTCTAATTAGTATTTTTATAATGAAAAATATTTAATAAAACCACTTAAAATTAACACAATCTAGAAAATAAAAGAAGAAAATATTTACCCAAAAAAAATAATACTAAAGGCAAATTCATCTAAAAAAATGATCAACAAAAATTTATCGTTAGGGTTAGTACCTTGAAAAAAAAAAGCTAGTTAACTTGAATTTTTTTTACGGGATTAATTAATTTTATAGAGATTAATTAAAAAAAATTTGGTACAAGAGATTAATTAACTTTATAGTTGCTTTTATGTGACTCAAGTCTACGATGCACAAATGAGAGACAACTATTTTATTATGTACAAATTTATTTTCACCATTGAATCAATAAATCTCATCATTAAATCGAATAAGATGTGATAATGAGACACGTTAATATATATGTCCGAATAAAAAATATATACATATATAATCCGTTCAAATTCAACAAAAATTAATATTTTATATATTTTTTTATTATTTAAAAATAAAAGAATATAGTACTTGTAATATTTTTTTTACATGATGCAATTTTCTATTTATGTATCTTTGTTTATGGTTAAAGACACCAAAGTAACAACCGGCTCACACTAAAAGAAGCCCAAAAAGGGTTAGTGACAAAATAACCCTAACTATCATCTTACATGAATGGCTGCCACTTTTATTTTTTAAGTTTTTAACAGCAGCTGCATATTGGTTCTTCACTTCTTCTTTCCTTTTGCTTGCATCTTCTTAATTCTTAGCAAATATGCACCTTCTCTATTTTCCTTCTCCTTGTGTTTTCTTGTCTCTTTACCGGTGCAAAACTAAAATTTGAGAGGGTTCAAAGTGCAAAATATACAAAAATTTAGGTACAATTTTTTAAGGGCAGGGGGTTCAGTTGAACCCCCTCACTACAACGTGGCTCCGCCCCTGAGTATATAGCCATGAATAAAATATATCAAAAAATATATGAAAATATTTTACTTTATATACAAAAATATATTCTACATAAACTTCCACCGTACAAACATGAAAAATAACAAACAAAATCAAAGCTTCACTAACCACCAAAAGTGTGATGCTGTTGAAATGTGCAGCCGCTGGACTTTTCTACTAATCTACTAACTATATATTAATATAATATACTAAGTAAGTTATTAATTAACCCTTTTTAAAATTTAATCACAATTATTTAAGTTTTTATTAACGTCCTTTATCGTAATTAACTAAAATTTAATCACAATTATTTAATCACAGATTTAGTCAAACAAAAAAAAATTAGTCACATATAAAAAAAAAATTAACATGCTATTTGTGCTCCACTTTTTGAGTTACTTTGTTAAAAAAAAACTAACTAATTTTTAAAGATTTTTTTTGGGAAAAAGCAGCTTAGTGTGATTCTATAAAATAAAAAAAAAGGCACCTATTTTTCGACTGAAAAAAAAAAACCAACATATTATTTGTGCTCCACGTTTTTTACTTACTTTGTTAAAAAGAACTAGCTAATTTTTAAAGATTTCTTTTTGCAAAAATTATTTTGAATTCCATAGAATTGAGTGCTATAAAGTTATATCATCGGCGACAATGATGCTATGTTTGTGCTAAGTTACTCAAATTATTAAAAAAAAAAAAAACTACCCAAAGAAAACAAAAACTAAATTGGAGGTATCCTTTCTATATAAGTTACTCATAAGGCTAAAAAGGAAGAACACAATATGGCAGTTTTCACTCCGTACTATCTCTCATCCTGACTACTACTTCTCCCTACTTTCTCCATCACTTTATCTTTGCTATTAATTTTCATGACAGCATCTTCTAATTTGGTAAGTTTTTTACATTATTGTTGTTGTGACTTTTGTTCCTATGAGTAACATAATTTTCATCGCATGCTAAATTGGATTGACTACATTTCAAGTGTCAATAGCGTTTGAAAATAGAATAATATTTTGGTTAAATTACACTACACAAATGTCATTTAGTATAAAATATGCTAACGTTACTAGATGAACAGAGAAAAATATTTGACACGATCATGGAAGTTGTTCGGAAGCAAAAAGGAGGAGTTTTTTTTCCTATATGGATATGGTGGAACAGGAAAAACTTTCATGTGGAACACTTTAACAACAACTTTACGATCAAAACGGGACATTATTTTGACTGTAGCTTCTAGCGCAATTGCATCTTTATTGTTGCCTGGAGGAAGGACAGCTCATTCAAAGTTCAAGATTCCAGTTTCAGCACTTGAATTTCCTATTTGCAATATAGAGAAGGGAACTGAACTAGAACAACTTTTAAATTTAACAAAGTTAATTATATGGGATGAAGCTCCTATGGCTCACAAATTCTGCTTTGAAATTTGGACAAATCCTTAAAAGACATAATGAGTGAGGATAAGTCTTCTGCGTCCAAAATATATGGAGGAAAAGTTATAGTCTTTGGCGGTAATTTCAGACAAATCTTTCCGGTAATACCAAGAGGAAGTAGATATGGTATTGTTCATGCAACAATAAATGCCTCTTATATTTGAGATCATTGCACTGTTTTAACCCTTACCAAGAACATGCGGTTGCTAAATGGTTCATCAAATTCAAACTCTGAAGAAATTAAAAAAAATTCTGAGTGGATATTAAGGATCGGGGATGTAGAAGTTTTAGAACCAAATGATGGATATGAAGATATTCCAATTCCAGATGAACTTTTAATTTCATAATTCGATGAACCCATTGATGCAATTGTTAAAAGTACATATCCTTATTTATTGAATCATTACATTGATGGTCAATATCTACAGTAGAGCTATTTTAGCATCAACAATTGAGGTTGTAGATGAAATCAATGATTATATATTGAAGCACATTCCAAGTATTTCAAATTCATTAGTTGAATAGATTTAATATAATTTATAACATATGCAATTATATTTTTACAAAGTTTTATTGTGTTTTTGTTGAATATAGGTGATGAAAAAGAATATCATAGTTCAGACTCCATAGATCGAACCGAAGAAAATGATAATGAAGCATTTGAACAGCTTACACCAGAGTTTTTAAATTGTCTAAAAATATCTGGACTTCCGAACCATTCCATCAAACTAAAAGTTGGCACGCCAATCATGTTGTTGAGAAATCTAGATCAAGCTGAGGGGTTATGTAATGGTACCAGGTTGACTGTTACTAAACTTGGAGATCATGTGATTGAAGCTAAAATAATTACTGGAAAAAACATTGGCAATATAATATACATTACAAGAATGTCGATGTCACCATCACAATCACCGTGGCCATTCAAGCTTATAAGGAGGCAATTTCCAATTATTTTTTCTTTTGTCATGACAATAAACAAGTCTCAAGGTCAATCTTTAGAATATGTTGGATTATACTTGCCAAGAGATATTTTCAGTCACGGTCAACTCTATGTGGCAATTTCTAGAGTGAAGAGCAAACAAGGACTGAAGATATTAATACATGATAACGCAAGAAAATCATTGAATACTACTACAAATGTGTGTTCAAAGAGATTTTCCATAACATCCAATAGGTAATTTAGATTCATCTCCTATTTCTCCATTTCAAATTGGAATTTTATATTGTCATTCATTAGATATAATTTCTATAAATTACTAACTGAGTTGCACTTATTCACACACACACATACATATATATTTACACTTTAATGCTTCAACCTAAAATAATTAGAAATAACAATTTTGTTCAATTTTTTCAGGAACTTGCAAAGACTCAAATTGTGCTCACCTTCTTTTACACAAAGTCTTACAAATGTAGAACGAGAGTTGATCATTAATAATTCAATTCAAATTAAAGTATCTCATTTATTAAGTTGTATCTATAGATTTCATGTTGTTTTCAACAAACCTATATGTACTTTGTAATAGTATAAGTTAGATATGTATTTTTTTTTGGGTACAAAGTTAGATATGTATTTATTATTATACTTTTTTTATGGGATGTATTTATTAATATTAAGATCATATTTTTATATTTTATGTTTAAAACTTTATTAATACAATGATAAAAACATGTTTTCAAATTGTAATGTGTTGCTTCTTTTAAATTTTTTTTTTTATTTCTGTTTTTTTTTTTGACGGATCTTTGGTTTCAATTGTTATTATTTTTCTAATTAAACAAAAAAAATTAATAAATTAACCAACATTCTTAAAAACTACATAAATATTTAATACAATTAAATATAACATTTAACCATAACCCAAACCCGTGCAGATGCACGGGTTTATAACTAGTTTCAGAAAACAGAATAACTATAGAAACGTGCAAGCAAAGTTGAGACAATATATATAGGTTTTAACTTTTAATTCATTTGGGCTGGGCTTTTATTTTTATAATAACATATACCAACTTGGAAGATGATCTTCATATTTTAAGTAAATTTAAGTAAAATATTAGTATTTTTATTCTCAATTTTTTATTATTAAAAAATTCTTTTTTTATTAAAAATGCCGAGGTGCGAGGTCTATCTTTGAACCTGTCTATTTTGCACTCACTTATATCCAAATACATTAATCTTGGGGAGAGGATTGTGCTGATTAACTCAGATTCTTATAGCACTGTACCCAATTTTCTATGATATATATGAAGATGACTTGAAGCATGAGAAGAGAGGTGGTTAAAATGCAGAGGAAGTTTTTGTGGTTATAATGAAATCAAAAAAGTTTCATTTTCTATTAGATTAGATTGTTGATATTTGACACCACCAAAAAAACAAAGATTGTTGATATTTGAAAGCCGTTACCTTTTTAATGCGAATTTGAACTTATTGTAATGTTCTCAATCAAAACTCTACTGCATTAGACATTTTGTGTATTCAATTAGATTTGCTAGATTCAATGTGATTTATCTCTATGCCAATATTTTTAAAGCTCTAGTTACACCCAAGGTTTTAAATAGTGGTCACGGTAACCGTCCTGTTAAAGATTTCGCAGTGTTGGTTTTTGTGGATGTTGTGTTTTCGAAATGCGCAACTGTCGCAGTGTGAATTAATCACAACATCACACACTTCTTATTAATAGATATCATTCAAAGTAGGATGTACTTTAAAGTGGATGGAATTCAAACTCGGATCATTGACACAAATGAGCAAATGCGCCAACTCAAGGTCCATATGTGATTGTCGAGTCCTTTTGTCTATATGGGCGTTGGTTAAGGTGTTTTTTTTTCTTTGTTGGTGATGTTTGTAACTCTTTGAGTTCTTTCCAACACACCTTGTGCTTGTAAAGATTTCTTATTGATGTGTTTTTTTTTTTTGAACAAGTTCTTATGGATGTTAATATAATTTATTTTTGATCTAAAAATAATCCGGCCCAATGTAATGCAAAACCTACCGCGATTAGTAATGCACACCTTTATTAGTTGGACAAAAAACTCCACTTACCATTACTCTAACTAATTTTAATTGAAAGGGTAGCTATGTCAATTTCATTTAATTTATTAATAGAAGAATAGAGAGAGAGACTTCTAAAAATATGACTTTTGGTTGAGGCTTTTCACATCAGTTCCAGATGTGAAAGAGGGACATACATATCATTTGACATCAAATTTTAATAGTAATTATGAAGTGAAAAGCAAATGTTTACAGAATTCGACATTAGTTAAAATAATACCTGAAGAAAAATACATACGCAGCAGCAATCTTGTAAATATGTCAAAAATATGTGTAAGGGATTTCCCTTCAGGCCATTTTGCCAACCGATATATTCTTTTAATTTTTATAACAAAATAACTTCGTCCTTATATGATCTTAACCCTAAAAATCCTTTGTCCCTCTCTCATTCTCTCTAATACGATCTTTCTCACTTAAAAATCCTTCAAATCCTTGTCTCATTCTCGTTCCAAATCTTTCTCTCATGTTCGTTCCTAAACGATTTCCCTTCGTCCCAGTTAAAAATCTTCATTCTCACAACGCGCAGAAACCCAATGAGCGGAAACCACGGCGCATATCTAAAAATCCTTTGTCCCTCTCTCATTTTCTCTTATACGATCTTTCTCACTCATAAGTCATAAATCCTTCTCCCATTCTCGTTCCAAATCTTTCTCTCATGTTATATATATATATTGTAATAAGACAAAATTCACATATGCAAAATTATGGCAGCACTATTTATCACTGGAAAACACTAATAATGATAAGATAAAATTCACATAATGCAAAACCATTTGTTTATTACTAACAATAACAAAGAATAATATCCTCAATTAAAAATCCTATCAAAACTACTTAATCTCAAAAAAGAAGCAACTTTTGAACATGATCAAAAAACAATAAACTATCTTCATAAAAAATGCATTCCTATTAAAATGAGTTTTCCTCTTTATCTATGAGTGATGCAATTGGTTACGGTAGGGGAAGTAAGGATCATCTAATAAGAGGATTGAGCACTTGTCCCACAAAGAGAATTGTTCCGGTCAAAACGTCTCCAATTAGAAATAAGAAAGGATGGTCAGCTACAAAGTCAACTGTAGTTGGAATAGACATACTCTTACCTTTCCTCATTCTAGCAAAAGTTGCCGCAACAGCTTCAGTGCCTTCTTCATTTACTTCAATGAAAGATTTGTGAAATATATCGGAAACATAAAGGTCACTGTCCACCATTTTTGTCAAACCTCCATCAGAGAAAGGTAGAACCACTCCTAACTTCTTCAACATATCAGGAACTTCAAACTCAAATGAAAATTTGAATCTTGGAATTCTGAAGTCACCTACTTTAACTTTTTTGAAAGGAAGCTTGCAAGAGAGTAAATCAGAATTAGAAGCTACCTTCTTAATCAAAGTTGGCAAACCTTTTTTTGCATCTGGAAGAAAAATGGACATAGAGAATTGACGTTTATCTTTTCCTTGCTTGTAAGGAAGACGAAGAACTTTAAAACCATCAAAAGTTTTAATAAACTGATCCGTCTTGCTAGTCATGAAGGGAACCTTGATTGTGCTGCCACTTATAAGGTGAAAATTATAGTGTTTTGTTTTCCAAGTATCAAACTTCTCATTCCATGTTCCTTTAAAGTACAGTACATTACCAAAGATGAGCTTGGTTAAGCTGTTGACTGACTCTGGAGAAAGCATTTCTTGAATAAGGCCATTTGTCTCTTTTTTAACCCATAAATTCACTTCTTTAGTCACTTTAATAGCCTTAAAATCATATGAAATTTAAAATTCAGTTAGCAAAGAGATTGGTTGAATTTTCTTCACAAGTATTTGAATGGGTCAAATTAATAACTTTTTTGTAAGTCTAATTTTCACATACTACGTATATTACAAATAATTAGTTGCATGATATAAAACAATAAAGACAGAAAAGTATTATTTGTTAAATCAAGTAAAAATTTTCGTAGTGACTAAAATCAAAGCAATTCATCCTTTCAAAAAAAAAAAATCAAAGCAATTTATATCTCCAAATATATTCGAAATACCTTATGAGCGAACACAAAAAGGTTATCTATATATGCTTCAGAATGTGAAATAAAGTACAATGAATTTGTAAAGATGGACTTGGTCGACTAGCCCTAGAGAAGAATTCTTTGTCTTTCTTTCAACCCATAAATTCACTTTTTAATCACCTCAATAGAATTTAAAATCATATCAAATCTAAAAAACAGTTATGCAAATAGATTATTTGAATTATTTTCACAAATATTTCAATAGAAGAAATTAAGTTTTTTCTAGTATAATTTTTATGGTGCATTTTTCTTTTGTAAGGACTTTTATGGTGCATTTGTTTTGCTAAAAGTTGTCACAATTTGTCTAAAATATTAGAACAGTTTTTTGTCCACTAAATATCATATTAGACAAAATTTAAATTCAAATAAAAAAAAATTAATATTGTAATAACCATTATCAAGTAATTTCACAAAAGCGGGAGATTCTCTCAAGTGTGATTTTCACTTTGAGAGGATAATTCACATAGAAGAAAGAAGCACATGACAAATTGAAATGTAATAAATTTAAATGATAAAAGATCATACTTTATTCTCTCAAATAGAAATTACACTTCCCAATTCTCCACAAAAACATCATAATAGCGATACTAATGATAGTAATAAACAAAATTATAATTCACGATGAAAGAAACTTCTGCAAAAATAGTACTATCCCAAAACATAAGAGAAAGTTGGTCAAATAAAGTTAATATATCTAGACCAAATTTTTAACTATAAATATGATTTTTTTTTTTGTTAAATATAAAAATGAATTTTTGTTGACCACTTTTCTCTTATATTTTAGAAGAAAATGAATATACTTGTATTTCATTTAATACTCCTATCAATATAAATTTATTTCATGATAAAAGTCATAAATCATAATCATAATAAAAGTGCACAACGATGAACTTTAGCACATGTGAAAGGAGGGAAATATATAGAAACATACCTTGGTTTTGAAATCAACAGAAGCCAAAGTGGCCTTATAATCAGAAGACACAATTTTTTCGAAGGCAGGTTGAAGAGAAAGGGTTTTTTCTACCCACACACCATTGGCGAAAGAGAGGCGAGGTCCACCAGCACTAGCAGCGTCTTTGAGGATGACGGAAACAATTTGAGAGAAGAAGTAGTTCAGATTATCGATGGATTCAAATTGGAGGAAGTCGAGAAGTTGTTCTTGTGTAGGACCATCAGCACCGGCAGCGATGATGCTGAGAATAACTTGTATGGAGAGTGGAGAAAACACAATGTTTTTGTTCTTGTAGGAATTTTTACGAAAGAGATGTTCTGCCATGGTTATGGAAACGTTTGTTTGGTTGGTGCTTGATTCGCTGAGGAAATCCATAGTTTCAGTGAGTGAAACATTCTTCTTCTCCACTTGGTTGGAGTTTGATTTATTCACTCTCTTTCGTTTTTTGCTTGATTGGAAATTCATTGTTCTTCTTTGAATGAATGACGACGGCACAGTACAAGAAATTACAAAGACCTAGGGAGACTGAATAAAGATTATACTGTATTTATAATAATCCATAGATGCTATATTTTATTTTAAAATATTAGTAGTATAAACAAAAGAAAATAAAGTAAAAATAAAATAAAAAAATCTTCCTAATTAATTTAGGGGTGCATATTGGATAAAGATTTCAAGAGATTTTAAATAAATCAATATTGTGATATTGGTTTTAGACAATTAAGATTTTTTTTCAAGGCTATGAAATTTGGTGGTATTCAATTCAGATTTTAGTAGACTTTTAAAATGTCTTTTGGTATTCCAAAAACTCAGATTTTGATTGATTCTTTAAAAAAATGGATTTTGTGAGATTTTGTGAAATTTCGGAAGAAGGAAGCTGCTGTTGTTCGAAGGCAGAAAGCTCTTGATGTTCAAGAGCTGAGAGCTGAAGTTCGTAAGTAGAAAGTTGCTGATATTCGAAACCTGAAAACTGAAATTCAAAAGTTGAAAAAAGCTGAATTTGAAAAGCACCATGCTGAAGTTGAAAAGCAGAAAGATGATTTTGATAAGTACAAAGTTGAATTTGAAACTAGATTTCAGGCGTTTGAAGATCAAATGAAACTGGAAGCTGAAGTTCGAAAAAAGCAGCCGGAGAACAAAGTGTCGGAGGCTTAACATGGTAAATGTTTGATTCTGTGTAGACCTCTTATAAATATTGTTGAAGGTGCTCTAATAAAGCATGTTAAATGTTAGAACTAAAATTAGGAAGAGTAAAAAGTGGAAACCGAACTATGTTCTGTTTTATCTTGAAGTAGTGAGTGTTGGACAATTGGGATGCCGGGAACCAAAGCTCTTGAATCTTGGTTTATCTATGTTTCGTTGTTCTTTACTATTTCCTATATAATTGAAATAACTATTTAAGTTGAAAACCACAATATTAGCTGATGTAAAGCATTTGGCATGTTGTTTTGTCTAACTATGCTAATAATTTAGAAAAGGATATGTTTACTTTGATTCAAACAATTTTAGTTTCTTTCTCCATATTTGGACTTTTTAAATATTAATCTCTAAACCAGCGCGGTTAACTTGTGAAAATTGGTTGTGGCTCTGTTGGTTCGTGGATGTGTGCCGAACACATTACAATTTTTTTTTAGCCTAGAACTTGTTTTCATTTCAGAGTTCAGATCTAAAGTAGTAAATGATGTTTAGTTAAACTTAGGTAACAAAAATTATCAACAGGTGTATCGTGGAAAACATTATAAGTAATCTACTTAGAGGATTCTGGTTGGTAAGAATGGACTCAATAAGATGAGTAGGCACTTTAGGTTGCAATTTTAGTCTTAGGTTAGTTCAGGTGAAGCTGCTCATCAACCATCACTAAAAAAGGAAGCTTACTTTAGTAATATAAACACATTTTGATGAGGCATTCCTTGAGGCTATTTGTATTGCATTAGAAAATGATGTGTGTATTTATGTACTATTCTATGTTTAGTTGCTGTATTTTTTAGTCGATTCCTCGCTTTATTGAGAACTATTTGATTAATGACATGAATCATGTTTTCTTTTGTCAACAAAAAAATTCACATAATGCAAAATTATGGCAGCACACTATTTATCTCTGGAAAACACTAATTGTAATAAGATAAAATTCACATAATGCAAAACCATTTGTTTATTACTAATAACGAATAATAACCTCAATTATAAATCCTATCAAAAATACCTAATCTCAAAAGAACAGAAACTTTGAACATGGTCAAAATCAGCAAACTATCTTCATAAAAAAAATGCATTCCTATTAAAAATGAATTTTCCTCTTAATCTATGAGTGACGCAATTAGTTACGATATGGAAAGTTAGGATCACCCAACAAGAGGATTGAGTACTTGTCCCACAAAGAGAATTGTTTCGGTCAAAATGTCTCCAATTAGAAATAAGAAAGGATGGTCAGCTACAAAGTTCACTCCAGTTGAAATAGAAATACCCCTAGTACTCTTCACTGCACAAGTTACCGCAACAGCTTCGGTGCCTTCTTCATTTACTTCAATGAAAGATTTGTGAAATATGTCAGAAAAATAAAGAAGTTGACCAACTATAAGAGTCTACAAATTTTGTCAAACCTCCCTCAGAGAAAGGTAAATCCACTCCTAGCTTCTTCAACATATCACAAGCATCAAGTCCAGATGAAAATTTGAATTTTGGAATTCTAAAATCACCTACTTTCACTTTTTCAAAATGAAGCTTCCAATATTGTAACTAAGATTTAGAAGCTAGTTTCTTAACCAAAGCTGGCAAACCTTTCTTTTCATTTGGAAGAAAAATGTACATAGAGAATTGGCGTTGCTTGTAAGGAAGACGAAGAACTTTAAAACCATCAAAAACTTTAATAAATTGCTCTGTCTTGTTGGTCATGAAAGGAACCTCGATTGAGCTGTTATTCAGAAGGTGAAATTTATAGTGTTTTGTTTTCAAAGCATCAAACTTCTCATTCCATGTTCCTTTGAAATACAGTGCATTAGCAAAGATAAGTCTACTTAAATCATCGACTGACCCTTCAGGAAGAATTTCTTGAATAAGGCCATTTGTTTTTTTTTGGACCCATATATTCACTTCTTTAGTGACTTCAATAGCCTTTAAAATCATATCAAATTGGAAAGTTAGTTAGCGAAAGACAAGTTGAACTATTTCACAAATATGTGAATGAAAGAAATTAATACTATAACATTTTTGTAAGTCTAATCAAATTCAACTTGAGATAGAAAACGATAAGGACAAGAATGTAATATAGTATTTGTCAAATCAAATTAAAATGTCACTACATAAAACATTATTTTCTGTTAAAAAAGAAAAACAGTCATTACATTGTATGATCAAAATGCAAAGCAATTAATACCTCCAAATATATTCTAAATCTACTTATTATTTAGTGATGAACAGTATGCACAAAGGTTATCTATGCTTTAGAAGGTGAAAATCATAGTATGTCCATATCAAAGCATTGAACTTGTCATTCCACATTACTTTAATGCACAATGTATTTATACATGACTACTATGCATAACTATAAATTTAACATTCATAATTACCATTGATTCTCTTATAATATGGAACAGAGGGGTTGTATAAAATTCATGTGATACACCGCACATGACGTGGATCCATATTAGTTTTTTTAATAAGATCATTTATTTCTAAAATCACTTCATTAGACTTTAAAACCATATCAAGTTTAAAAATCAGTTTTGTAACTAAATCACTTGAATTCTTTTCACATGTATTTCAATAGAAGAAATTCAGTTTTTGCTAGTTTAATTTTCTAATATTATAGTTGGATGCTAGGAAATAGCAAGAAACAAAGTAGTTGATTTCAAAATAGTAATTTTTATAACAAACAAAATTATAATTCATTATGATGATATGATCAAAGAAACTTCTCAAAATAATGGATTTCCCTTAATACTCCTATAAATTTAAATTTATTTCATACATATCACTATATTAATTACTACTTCTAATTTCATCGACACATACTCATAATATTCCATAATCAACAGAAGTCATAATAAAGGGACACAAATGAAAAAGAGGGAGATATAGAAACATACATTGTTTATGAAATCAACGGAAGCCAAAGTGGCCTTATAATCAGAAGATACGATTTGTTTGAAGGAAGGTTAAAGAGAAAGGGATTGTTCAACCCACACCATTGGCGAAAGAGATGCGAGGTCCGCCATTAGGAGCAGCGTCTTTGAGGACGAGGGAAACAAGTTGAGAGAAGAAGGAGGTCAGATGATCGATGGATTGAAAACGGAGGAAGTCGAGAAATTGTTGTTGTGTGGGACCCTCAGAGCCAGCAGCGATCATGCCGAGAATAACTTGTAGTGAGAGTGGAGAAAATAGAATGTTGTTCTTGTAGGAATTTTCAGAGAAGAGATGTTCCGCCATGGTTACGGAAACTTTTGTTTGGTTGGTGTTAGAATTTGAAGATAGTAGTGATATAGTTTAGAAGAAATTAGTTGATAGAATGATAGTAGTGTGTAGTGTGAGACAAAAGACAAGAGGTAACATATTAGGAGTTATGAGGAGATGTATAATGTGGTGAAGCCTTCAATGTTATTGTCATTCTATCTCAAAGGCTTGAATACAACTTTACATATGTTTGTCTATTTATAGTTGTGAGAGGTATATTCTAGATACGTTACAATCTAGAGTTTTCATGACATTTCCTAGTACAAATGCGGTATTAGCTTATTCTATGCACTACTAAAGTATTCTAGCAAACTCTAGACATGTACATCATTTCATCACAAGTAATAGTGATTCTATAATTTACTAATACATTCTAGAATTATCTAGAAATGTGCATCATATTTCAACACTCCTCCTTGATGCATATTTCGGAAACTCCAAGCATAGTCTGTAGTGCTCAAAAATGGATTTGTGGAATTATCTCGTCTTGTGTTAATAGTCTTATATATTATAATTGATTTTGAGAAATATTACCTCCTCCATGATTCAATTTGTCGCATCTCTTGCTACAATATTTATCATTTGTCTCTTTGTTAGTCTTGTTGAAGACTTTTGGCAAAGACCATTCTTGCTTCTAAGTTGCTTGTGATCTTCCTTATTTGTCTTGTTAAAGACTTATATCAAGGATCATTCTAATTTGCTTAGTTTCTTGTGAGTATCTTCTTGTCACCCTTGTAGTAGAACTTTGACAAAGACTCATTCTTGTTTTAGTAGTTGCCTTTGTCTTCCTAGGCTTGTACTCAAGTTGAACCTCAGAGGCTACAGGTCTCCATTTTATTTGTCTTCCTAGGCATATTTTTAATTTGATAAGTAACTTCGTGATCTATTGTATAAAAAAGACATAACATCACTTAAAAAAAATTGTAAACTAACAATATTTTGTAGTTAAATACATTCACATGTTCATTTTTAAACATAAAATATTCTCAAAGGAAATTGATGTATTTGGTTAAAAAATTTGACTATATACATTAACTTTGCCGGACCAATTTTGCATTATATTTTGAGACTGAGAGAGTATTAATTAAGATTACTATAAAATATGTTAAAGTTAATTGGCATGGAGACATTGCATTTTATAGGTGAAATTTTTAGTTAGTAGACGATTTGACCAAAAGAAAAATAATATGTTGCATGGAATAAAGAAGAGACCCTATTGATATACTGTTAAACTTTTTAAAAGATGTGATTTAATTTGTTTTTCTAACATAGTTATTGACTATTTTATCACAGTTGTCTCGGTAAAATGACTTATTTTATGTAAGTTAGACTATGCTGTTATTGATTAGATTATGAATCTTTTTATTCTAGTTACAAATTTTTTTAGGTAATTTATAATTTAAATTAAAGATCGGTTCTTTTTTAAAACAATTATATTTTTTTAATAAAAATCTATTTTTAATTTTTGCACAAGGCCTCTAAAGATACCAGGCCGGCTCTGAACAGGGTTAATCTATGTAAAATCAGCACCACCAAACTTATTTTACCTATGTAAAATCTTGTGGAAGACACTTCCCACCATTATTATATCCCTTGAGCTTAATCTAAAACCTTTCAGCCATAAGTTTGCAAGTGAGTTTAGCTAAGTTTGTACCGAACAAAATAAGATTATTTCTTAAAGATGTACTCTCTCTGTCTCAAAATATAAGAGAAAAGGTCTAAACATTTATTTTTTCAAGAAAAGATTACTCTCTCTCTTACTTTTTCTATAACCAACAACCAATAAAAATTGTTTTTACATCTTTCCATACAACTTTTTTAAAAAAAACATACTCCTAATCATTATATTTAATTTTTTCTTAATAAGTATGATTTTTGTTTTTTCTCTTACATTTTGGGACGGAAGGAATACTTCTCATTCCGGTTTTCATTTTACTTGCATTTAGAATTTTCTTGAAAACTAATGCTCTGCAAGCTCCAATAAATTAAAAACAAGGATGAATGATTGTTAAGTACCTCTTAGCAACCTTTATAGAGGTGAATATTGGATATATGAAGATAAAATAAGAAATAGATTGTTGCAAGATTATTATGCATTTATACATAAAATGATATATCCTTTCCATTCTTAGAATTGAACCTGTTTAAAATCAAAATATGTAGCCTAAAGATCGACTCATTCCATCCAGCAATGAAGTAACAAATTTCAATTATTTGGTTAGAATTATTTACAAAACCACAAGTCTATGAAATAATGTGAGCTCAAAACTTTCATGATAAAACTAACACGTACAGTTTAATCATAATCAATAATTACTCAGCATTAATGTCACCATATAAACAAAATATTGATTATGAATAAATTTCACCAAAACTTACTGAATGATGAAGACATGAAGGTTTTTGCTCCAAATGTAGTAGTAATGAAACTTTGGTACAATCGGAATTTAGTCAAGATAATTGAATGAAGCTAAATTTCATTAAAATCAAAAAATGACATCGAAGAAATCAAAGGAGATTTGAAAAGAAGGATGAACTCAAAAGTTTATTGCAAATAAGAGGGGAAAGTGAAAATAGAGTCGACAAAACTGAAACTCACCGATTAGAATTAGATATTCTCAAAATTAAAATCTTGAAGAAAAATAATATTTGAGTGGAGGGAGAGGAAAAAAAGTTAAGAAATCGTGATTAAAAAAATTAGGAAAAAAATTGAAATAGTAAATAGGCAACATTAGTTCAAAAACTAGACTGTTACATACCAGTAGTACCTGTGTTTGCTATGGTTTTTGGGTAGGCATTATAAATGCAGCTGTGGGTGCGATGAAAGTATTCTAATCATGACAAAAATATCAAAACCTAATTTTATTTTTATACTTATACAAACATTAACCGAAATTGTTATAAATTGAATTCAAATAAACACTTGTACGTTCCTCCTTAATACATAGTATCACTTCTCCATAACAATTAATATAGTACTATTCTCACCATAAATTATCTATTAGAAATTCAATCCAGCCTAGGTCGCTAAGATCACTCAGTAAGAGGATTGAGAACCTGTCCAACAAAGATGATTGTTCCAGTCAAATCTTCTCTAATCATAAATAAGAAAGGGTGGTCAGCTACAAAATCTATTAGTGGAATTGGATCATGCGGTTTGTATGAGAGTACTGATCCCATCGCAGCAGTTACCGCAGCAGCTTCAGTCCCTTTTTCATTTACTTCAATGAAAGATTTGTGAAATATGTCAGAAACATAAAGGTTTTGACCATCTATAAGAGAGTCTACAAATTTTGTCAAACCTCCTCCAGAGAAAGGTAAAACCACTCCTAACTTGTTCAACATATCACGAGCATCAAGCCCAGATGAAAACTTGAACTTTGGAATTCTAAAGTCACCTACTTTCACTTTTTTGCAGTATGGTAACTCAGATTTAGAAGTTACCTTCTTGACCAAAGAGGGCAAACCTTTTTCTTCATCTGGAAGAAAAATGTACATAGAAAATTGGTTTTGCTTGTAAGGAAGACGGAGAACTTTAAAACCATCAGAAACTTTAATAAATTGATCTTTCTTGCTAGTCATGAAAGGAACATCGACTGATTTGTTATTCAGAAGGTGAAATTTATCGTCTATTGTTTTCGAAGCATCAAACTTCTCATTCCATGTTCCTTTAAAGTACAATGCATTAGCAAAGATAAGTCTGCTTAAATCGTCGACCGACCCTTTAGGAAGAATTTCTTGAATAAGGCCATTTGTTTTGTTTTTGACCCACATATTCACTTCTTTAGTGACTCCAATGGCCTTTAAAACAATATGAAATTGAAAAGTTAGTTAGCGAAGAGATAAGTTGAATTTTCACAAATATTTGAATGAAAGTAATCAATACTAACATTTTTTGCAAGTCTTGTCGAATTCAACTTGTGATAGAAACGATAAGACAAGAATGTAATGTTTGTCAAACAAATTAAAATTTTGGTAGTGACTAAAGTCATGGCATTGTATGATCAAAATGCAAAGAAATTCATACCTCCAAATATATTCTATTAACTTACTATTATTAGTGATGAACAGCATGCACAAAGGCTATCTATGCTTTAGAAGGTGAAAATCATAGTATCTCCTTATCAAAGCATTGAACTTCTCATTCCACATTCCTTTAAAGTACAATGCATTTATATTTTATAATGACATGCCTAGTTAAGTTGTCGACTGGCTCTAGAGAAAAATTATTTCTTAATCACTAAAAATAGACTTTAAAACTTAGTCAAAATAAATAGAGTTTAAAACCATATCATATTTAAAAATCATCAGTTATGCAAATAGATCAGTTGAATTATTTTCACAAGTGTTTCAATAAAAGAAATTAAGTTTTTACTAGTTTAAATTTCAAGTATTATGATGCTAAATTAGTTGGATGCTAGAAAATAGTAAGAAAGAAACAAAATTATAATTCATCATGACCAAAGTAACTTCTTTAAATAGTTGATTTCACTTAATAATAGTACTGTAAATTTAAAAGTATTTCATAAATACTCCTATATTAAATATTTCTAATTTCATCGACTTACATAGTCATTATATTCAATAATCAACAGTAGCCATAATCATAATAAAGGGACACAAATGTAAAGAGGGAGATATAGAAACATACATTGCTTATGAAATCAACGGAAGCCAAAACAGCCTTATAATCGGAAGATACGATTTGTTTGAAGGAAGGTTGAAGAGAAAGAGTTTGTTCAACCCACACACCATTGGCGAAAGCAATGCGAGGTCCGCCATCAGGAGCAGCGTCTTTGAGGACGACAGTAACGAGTTGAGAGAAGAAGGAGTTCAGATGATCAATGGATTTAAAACGGAGGAAGTTGAGAAGCTGTTGTTGAGTGGAACCCTCAGAGCCAGCAGTGATGATGCTGAGAATAACTTGTATGGAGAGTGGAGAAAACACAATGTTGTTGTTCTTGTTGGAATTTTCAGACAAGAGATATTCTGCCATTGTTAGGGCAACTTTTTTTTGGTTGGTGCTTGATTTGCGGAGGAAATCCATAGTTTCTGTGAGTGAAACATTCTCCTTCTCCGTTTGGTCGGAGCTTGATTCATTCACCCTTTTCCGTTTTTGGCTCTCGAGATTCATTCTTCTTTGAATGAATGAATGACAACGGCACAGTAAGGAAACTAGAGAGACCAAGGGAGACTGAATAAAGATGATATTGTATTAGTACTATTTATAATAATCGATGGATGCTATATATTTTTTTTTAAATCTAATAAAGATCTCTCTAATACTAGGATATAAACAAAATAAATCTTCTTCCTAGTAAATAACCAAAAAAAAAATTAAATAGATCTTCCTAATTATTTTTTTTGTTCAGATCTTCCTAATTTGAGCAGCTTTAAATTCTTGGGTCAGCTATGTCACTCAATCGTGGTGCCTCCAATCTAGCGAGGGGATAGTCACTATGTTCGGTGGTAGATAATTAGTCACAGACCAAAAAACAAAAATCTTCCTAATTTATTTCGAGCTTAATGGATATGACCACAAAAATAAACAGCGCCACCAAAAAATAAGTTTTTTTTTTCTAAAAATAATATCATTAAGTCGTCAGCTCATATATTGAAAAAAAAATTGGTATAGAAGCTAATAAAAAGAAAAAAAGAAAGCTAAAGAGAAAGACTAAACACGAGGGAAGTAAGTTCCCATTGCGTCATTCCTAAGACGTTCACGAAGGTCTTCTGGAGGAGATGGGTGATTCAAGAGGTTGGCATCTGATGATGCTCCAAGTTTAGCAAAAAAGTCTGCACATTGATTCCCTTCTCTAAATGTGTGGTGTAGAGCACCATTGGTTTGAGATAGCAACTCCTTGATATCCTGGATCAACACAGCATAAATATGATACTTAACTTGTGGACCTTTGATGAGGTTAACACATAGTAAAGAGTCAGAGTAGCAGACAAATTCATCGATATTCATGTCTTTGGCCAGCAAGAGACCCCTAAAGATAGCAGTTAGCTCCACGAGCAAAATGTCAGATGATCCTTGAATGGAGCCTGAAAAGCCTGCAAGATAATGACCGAAAGTGTTTCTAATAATGCCGCCAAATCCAGCTCGAACAGGAGTACCGAGACAACTTCCGTCCACATTCAGAATGGTACAAGAAAAGTTGTTATTGTTCCACCTGATATGTCTATCTACTAACTCGTCGTTAGAAGTGGGAGAGAAATAATTTCTTAATGTTTCGACCATAGCTCGAATGTTGAAGGAGAGACGATCTAAGGGCCAAGTCTCATTGTTCAAACACATCAAATTTTGGTGTCTCCAAGACCACCAGACAGCGGCCGAGAAAATGAAAGCGTGTGCACCTGTGGTACCCTGCTTGAGCCAGTCGTACACATCCTAGTTTGAGAAGAAATCTGGATTGTTGAAACCAATGTGGTTCCAAAGGCAATGAGAAAACTCGCAGTCCCGAATGCAATGAAGAAAAGTTTCATCTTCAAAGCCACATCGAGTGCAGGTGGCTGAATGACTCATCTTGCGATGATTGAGTAAAGAGAGGGTTGGCGTAGAGTTGTGGCAAGCCAACCAAAAGAAGAATTTGATCTTTTCCGGGAGTTGAAACTTCCATATCCAAGACCAAGTGTGCAGAGGGTTATCGGATGGTACCGGATCCCTCCGAGAGAGTAGCCAATTATAGCCACTTTTAGTAGTGTAAGTGTCGTTTTTGTTGTTAGCCCAAATGAAGGCGTCTTTGATAGAATTGTTGAACATGAAGTTGGTGTTGTTAATGACTTCAGAAATCAACGGAGGGAGCTGGGTGTAGAGACTGCGAGCATGAGGATTTCCTGTGGAGAGTACATCTTTTACCGAGAGTTCCAGATCATGTATATCCACATAGGGGACCAGTGAACTAAGACGGCCGAAATCGCTCCAAGGAATGAACCAGAAGGAGGAGGATCCTGATCCTGCACGCCACAAAAATCCGTCTTTGAGGACGTTTTTTGCTTTAATAATAGAAGACCAAGTTGGGGAGCCACTGGGAGGGTTATTAGCGAGGAGGAAATTTGGTCCTACGATGTATTTGCTAGAGAGGAGGTCAACCCAAAGCTTACTTGAAGATTGCACCATATCCCAGACAAGCTTTTCCAATAGAGAGATATTTGCATCCCGAGCTGGCTCATATCTCTATTATATACATTACGATAGTTCCACGGAGCTCTCTCGTGCATTCTCAGGAAAATTTGCTTATGTGTCATTCAATTAGAGCTTCTCTAAGATTTTTTTTAGATATTTTTTGTAGCGTAATCTCTATCTCTATCTCTATTATATACATTACGATAGTTCCACGAAGCTCTCTCGTGCATTCTCAAGAAAATTTGCTTATGTGTCATTCAATTAGAGCTTCTCTAAGATTTTTTTTTTAATATTTTGTTAGATATTTTTATAGCGTAATTCAGTTACATTCTTAGCATATTTTTTTTTTAGATTTTCTTTTTGGGAATAAATATGTTTGCAGTCTTTTTTTTAGATTTTTTTTTGGAATAAATACGTTTGCAGTCCCTATAAATAAACAAAATTTTATTTTGTCCCTAAAAAAATTTTCAACAGGTTATGGTCCCTCAAATATTTCCTATCATGATTTTTGGTCCTTATTTATCATTTAACTCGAGTATATTATTCAAAATTTTAAAAAAATTTCCGCTGACATGTTTAGTACATTATGGGGATCTATATTACAAAAGATGAAATTTTTTTACCAATACATTAATTTAATATGAATATTTTATTTTTTTGCGTTTAAAAATTTATAAATAATTCATCTTAGGTTAAAAAATTCTAAATTTTTGTGGGAGAGGTTCTTATCTCTATCTCTATTATTATCTCTATTATATACATTACGATAGTTCCACGGAGCTCTCTCGTGCATTCTCAAGAAAATTTGCTTATGTGTCATTCAATTAGAGCTTCTCTAAGATTTTTTTTTTTTAATATTTTTTGTAGCGTAATTCAGTTGCATTCTTAGCATATTTTTTTTGGGAATAAATATGTTTACAGTCTTTTTTTTAGATTTTTGTTTGGGAATAAATACGTTTGTAGTCCCTATAAATAAACAAAATTTTATTTTTAGTCCCTAAAAAAATTTTCAACAGGTTATGGTCCCTCAAATATTTCCTATCATGATTTTTGGTCCTTTTTATCATTTAAATTGACTATATTATTCAAAATTTTAAAAAAAATTTCAGCTGACATGTTTAGTACATTATGGGGATCTCTATTACAAAAGATGAATTTTTTTTACCAATACATTAATTTAATATGAATTATTTATTTTTTTGCGTTTAAAAATTTATAAATAATTCATCTTAGGTTAAAAAATTATATATTTTTGTGGGAGAGGTTCTTATCTCTATTTATCTCTATTATATACATTACGATAGGTTCACGGAGCTCTCTCGTGCATTCTCAGGAAAATTTGCTTACGTGGTATTCAATTAGAGCTTCTCTAAGATTTTTTTTATATTTTTTTTAGATATTTTTTTTAGCATAATTTGATTGCATTCTTAGAAAAATTTGCTTAGGTGTTATTCAATTAGAGTTTCACTAATTATTTTTTTGTAAAGTTTTTTTTAATTAACTTAAACAATTAAAATAAAAATTATGGACAACAACAAAAAAAAAAGAATATTTTACAGATAACAACAACTTAGTTTGTTTCCACTCTAGCATAACAAGTCCGAATATAATTTAACTATATATAGAAAACACATTCATCGTGAGAAACACATGACATTCATGGTCAAAGAATTTAAACATCAGTTTAGACTGTTCGCGGCTCATGTTTAAGCCAGATTTTCTGAAGCTGCGACGTTAAAATTGATGTATGATCCTATTATTATTTTCAATTATAAATTACTTTTAAGAAATTGTCTCTTGTGTACATTTAAGAAATTTTCAGTTATAAAATTTTCAGTTTTTTATGTAATTGTTTATTAATTTTTCCTTTCAATTTTTTTTAGAACTTATGAAAAGAATGATTCTCTTATACAAGTTTCAGTTCATCTCCAAAATTTTCCATCACGATCTACTTAAAATCACACCTATGAGAAATATTGAGACACTTCTAGAATGTCAACAAGTAAGACAATTTTCTTTTACAATTTATGAGTATTTTATTATTATTATTGTTGTTATTATTAGTATTATTATCTCTATCTCTATCTCTATTATATATATTACAATAGTTTCACGGAGCTTTCTCGTGCATTCTCACGAAAATTTGCTTATGTGGCATTCAATTAGAGCTTCTCTAAGATTTTTTTTTATATTTTTTTTAGAGTTTTTTCTAGCATACTTCAGTTGTTTCTCTAATATTTTTTTTAGAGATTTTTTTTAGCATAATTCAGTTGCATCTCTGATATTTTTTAATTATGAATAACAACAAAAAGAGAAAAATTTACGGATAACAACTAATTTGTTTCAACTGTACGGATAAAAACTATTTTGTTTCCACTCTATATATATATAGAAAATGCATTCATTGTGTAGCTTCATTCCAAGTCATGTAGAATACAAATAAAAATTATTCTTATTCCAAAAAAATAATTAACTTTCCTTCAAAGATGAATACACCAGATTATACTATGATCAAAGACATCACAACTAAGTGTGCTAATGTTAACCGTGTTGTCTGAATTGTCCGAAAGTGGTTTGCCGTTGGTCCAAAGAATCCTAATATGGTCTTCTCAATAGAGTGTGTTCTCCTTGATTCTCAGGTATATACTCTAAGTTTTATTTTTGTACACTTTTAAAAGTAAAATTTTCACACATATATTAACCATATTTGATAAGATAATAAACAGATTCGAGTTCGATAACATGTCAGGTTCTTCATTCTTGATTTGATTTATTGTGAGTTAATTGATTTCAAAATTGTGATTGTGATTGATTGGTTGTGAGGTTTGAATTTAATTTGATTTGATCTGATTTATTTTTACAGTTTTATTTGATACATATTATTTGTTTTGATAGAGCTTTGAATTTGATTTGATTTTTTTTTTGTTGAACATAATTTGATTTGATTTATTAGGATAAATTTACACTTTATGATTAATTTTCTAATTTTTATTGTCAATTACCAATGTAAATTTTTGGCAGTATTAAAACCAACGTGAGATAGAATTTGTAATACTGCTTTAATTGAAATTTTAATAAGAGATCTTAACTTCAATAAGGTGTATGATCATCTGTGTTGAGATTATTTTGATGAGATCGTGTTTCATCTTGGTTTTGCCACTCAATTGGATTTTTTCTTTCCTTTTTTGACCGATAATATTAAATAATCTCTATGTATGTTTGATGCAAATGCATAATAACCATTTAATTGATATTATTTTGTAGGGTGACGAAATTCAATCAACTATGCGGTATCAGTTATTCTATTTATTTAAGGATAAACTTGAAGAGGGAAAGGTTTACGAATTGAAAGGTTTGAGTGTCACTCCCAATAGGGGTGAATATCGTGCAGCTAGACACCCATGCAAATTAGTTTGGGAAAAGGGTACAAATGTTGATAACATGTCTAATTCTGAAGTACCCATTGACGTTCTAACTTGCACAAATCCTAGAGACGTGTTTATGGATACATATGATGTTAATTATTTGTGTCGTAAGTTTATATCTATTTTTATGATCATCAATATCTATGGGTATATTCTTCATACACTATACGATTTTTAAAACTATTTTTTCTTGTGCAGATCTTATGGGGTTCTTTGTAGTATTGGCATGGAGCGTTCATTCGGACAGGCAGAGAAAAAGGAAAACTTAATCATGTCGAACTGGATAACAATGGGTAATAAACTTTACTACAAACAGTAACATAAATATATATTATGACCCATCAATGCAATTCATACTTTGTATGTTTTAAATTTTATCAGTGCAATTTATACTTTATTCTAAATTTTTATTAGTGCAAGTCACAAGATCTTATCACAAAACATGATGAAACAACAGAGGAGAAGGTCAAAGATAGCACTGCTTTAGTTGTCTCAGATAAAGTTGATGGTGTACCAGTTAAGAGAGCTTGCCCATATGGAGCTGATTTACCCACAACCAAATATATGAGGACCATTATTAAATTTGAGAAAAAATAGATCATCTTTTGAAGTGTCTTCAATCTATCGAGGGGAATAGTCACAAAAAAACAAAGAATTATTACGAAATAATTTCAAAAAAGATGAGAGAATGCTAAGAAAATATATATCTTAATTTACATTGTATTTCAAAATATGTAGTTCGATGAGATTTAGTTGAATAAATCTACAATATAAATGTTGAAAGATCATTGAATTTAGACTTTTTTTTATGACAATTTTTTTTAAATTTTTTTTGTGATATTCAAAGTTATTTTTTATTGTTTTAGTTGCAGATATTTACATTTAGATTAATAGGAATGTGAGGTTTAGTTAAAAAAAAACATTTTTAAGATTGCATTTTTCTGTCATTAAAAACAAAAAAAAATGTTTATAACCTTTCCTGAAATTTAAGGTCACACCTTTTTTTGTTCAATGAGATTTAATTCAATAAATTTACTATAAATGTTAGAAGATTGAATGTGAAGTTTTTTTTTTTGACAAAAAAATGTTGAAGTTTGTCTTTTTTTTATTTGTACAATACTCCTTCCGTTCTTTTTTCTTTGTCGATTTAAAAAAATATTTGTTGTTTTTTATTTGTCGTTTTCACAGTTTAGTTCATATTTGACCTATCATACTCTCCTTCCTAATTTTTTATAACAAAGTTTGTTTGTTTGTTTTTTAAATAAAATTTGTTATAAATTTTTCTTGGTGGTTTTATTTTTTTTGGAAAGAGAATGTGTGTGCAAAAAAGTAGGAATTTATAGGTGGATTAAAATTAGAATCTATATTTAAAAAAATAAAAAGGATATAATAGGAAGATAAGGTGCAAAAACACTCCTTCCTAATTTTGTTATTTTTTTATAAAACGACAAATAAAAAGGGACGGAGGGCGTATTTTTTTTCCATTATTTTTTCTTTGTCGTTTTAGAAAAAATATTTGTTCTTTTTTATTTGTTGTTTTCACAATTTAGTTTATATTTGGCCTATCATACTCTCCCTAATTTTTTTGCAACAAAGTTTGTTTGTTTGTTTTTTTAAATAAAATTTGTTACAAATTTTTCTTGATGGTTTTATATTTTTGGAAAGAGAATGTGTGTGCAAAAAAGTAGGAATTTATAGGTGGATTAAAATTAGGATCTATATTTAAAAAAATAAATAAGGTTTAATAGGAAGATAAGGTGCAAAAACACACCTTTCTAATTTGGTCATTTTTTCTAAAGCGACAAATAAAAAAGAACGGAGAGAGTGTTTTTTTTCGTTCTGAAATTTACATGTGAATTTCTACGAAAGAATATCTTAATTTACCCTGCACTTTCAAAAAATATAGTTTGTTGAGACTCAACTCAATAAATCTACGATAAACAGTTCTAAAAAAAATCTATTATAAAGGTTGTGCAACCTTTAAAACCTTAACGTAAGCCCTTCATTAAAAAAGGAATTGTTCTAAATCATAGATACTTTTTATATCGAAGTTAATTTTTAACAAATAAACATTGACAAATCGGTCCATTGAAACATGAGTGATACACCAAATTCATCAATACTTCGAGGTAATGTTCTTTATAATCTACTTAACTATTTTAATTTTCAGTATCCATTATCACAACTAATCACTATGAGCTCTTTTTATATAAGTTATAATTTAATGTGAATTATTTTATAACTCCACATAATTGTCGAAGTTTTCTGTTTTTCAAATAATTTTTTTTAGTAGTTTTAAAAGTTTAATTTTATCTCCCACAGTGTTAAAAGTTAAAAAGTATACCGGTGAAGAAAAGGTTTATTCAAGCTCTAATTTTGTTTGTAGGTCGGAAGAGGACAACGAGGTACAAGGAGAGTGGTTCACCATTGAGTTTCTAAATGAGATTAAATGTTCTGGAATTCCCAATCACAAGTTGACCCTAAAGGTTGGAGTCCCTGTAATGCTTATGAGGAATATCTACCAAACTGGTAACTTATGTAATGGAACTAGGCTTATGATCGATGTGTTAGGCAAGAATCTCATTGGTGCAACAGTGTAAACGGGAACTAATATAGGTGACAAAGTTCTAATCCCTAGAATGAATGTAATTCCCAGCGACCCTTGCTTACCATTCAAGTTCGAAAGACGTCAATTTCCATTGGTCATATGTTTTGCTATGACAATAAATAAAATTCAGGGGCAATCTCTGTCTCATGTAGGAATCTATCTTCCTATGCCTGTATTCACTCATGGGCAGTTGTATGTGGCAGTATCTCGGGTCACTTCAAGAAAGGGACTAAAATTTTTGATTTTGGATGACGAACAAAGACAACGCTCGGCAACAACAAATGTTGTTTATCAATATGTTTTTAATAATGTTTAATTTTTTTATAATTTTTCCATTATAACGTCTTTTAATAGAATTTTATACATTATTTATGATTTTCTCAAAGATTTCACAGTGTTTGCTTTTAATTTAATATAATGACAAACAAAATAAGCTAAGGAACAAATATTTAATTTAACATTTTTTTCATGTTTATTATGATAGCAGAAAGAACTATTTAGTGTATGATACTTAAGAATTAGGTCATTTTGAATTAAGACTATGGAAATTTTAAAATATTAAATTAAATTAATTTAATATATAAATTAAAATGTCACTTTAGTTTTCCATCTAAAGTTTTATTTTAATAGATTAACTATGTTTTTAGTCCTTATTACTATTTTTAAAAATTTTAAAAATTGTTTTATTATCATTGAACTTTTAAGTTTTAAAATTATATTTTTTTTAATATAATTTTTATTTTTATTTAGTTTCATTTATTCGAATCATAATATCTTTAATTCAATTTCTAATAAAACATATATCTTTACTCTAATAATGTATATTTTACCAACGCATAAGATATAATATTTCAAATTCTCTATTGAATATTAAAATAAATTATTCAAATAATAATTTAAAATAAACTAATAAATAATATTAAAAAAGAAAATAATCCCGTGCTAACATACTAGTTTATATACATTACGATAGTTCCACGGAGCTCTCTCGTGCATTCTCAAGAAATTCATAATTAATTCCTATTTTGTTAAAAAAATTTAATTTTTTTTTAGGGAGATCATTATAATGTTATAAACTTTTCTGCAAACTTTTTATTCAAAAATATGAATTCTACTTATGAGATTAAACTGAATGAATCTACAATAAACTTAGGAAGATCACTAAATGTGAGAGTTTTTTTTATGAAAAAATGTGTTAGTTTTGTTATATGCAAGACTGACTATTTATATGTATTAATGATAAATTATGAGAATAATTATAGGGACCAAAAATATATCACAATGTGGGAGTTTTGTGATATATGTTTTTTGATACATTATTAAATATATGTATAATTATTTGAACAATTTAACTATATTTTCTAAATATTCATACCATATAACAAACCACAATATATTCACATTACTTATTATACAAACAAATATTGTATATATTTGATTATAATAATATTTAATGTGCACTTTTAAAAAAAAATATTTAATATGCAAAAACAATGAAAAAGAAGTGATGCCAAGCACAGCCGCATTGTCAATTTTGGAAACACAATTTATCACAAAATATCATGGATACTATGTCATAATAGCATTGATTTATCATTTATGTGAGGTATCCACAAAAAATTGTGCTCATACCGTTCATTTCCCGTGTGGCCCGCACCCAACTATCCATTATATTATAAATTTAATTTATTAATTTATACATACTGTTGGTATAAAACTATTTTACACATGTATCAGATAATATATTGATACATAATATATTGTGTGCAAAAACATTTTCTACCGTTGTCCCCTTATTTTGATTCAAGAAGTTGTTCTTTGGATCTGGTGGGCTGAACACTTTTGATTCGAGTTCAAAAGTTAGTGTCTTTTGGCAACTCTTTGGGTCGGGTTGAGGGATCTCTGGTGGTATGAAAGCAGAAGAGTAGCTTCTAAGAATGAGATTAGAAGTATATCTCTTTTAGGTATTGTAGGTTTTGGTTTTTTATGGCGTTCTGCTTATATACGGGGCGCCATTGTTTTGTAACTTCTATTTTGTCGTTCTATGTTCGTCTTGTGCATAGATATGGTCTTATTAATATAATATTTGCCGTTAAAAAAAAACCCCTTAAATGAATTCCAGTTATCTCGAGTGGATTTATCTCTGCAGTTGCGTGCGGAAAATACCTTTAGTTTATCAAAAAAATATCTCAAATTCACTATTTAATATTAAAATAAATTTAAAATAATAATTTAAAATAAATTAATAAATAATATTAAAAAGAAAATAATCCCGTGCACGGCACGGGTTAACATACTAGTATTGAATTTGAAACATATCTCTATTTATATCTCTATTCTCTATTCTCTATTTTATATTTTATATACATTACGATAGGTTCACGGAGCTCTCTCGTGTATTTTTAAGAAAATTTGCTTATGTGGCATTCAATTAGAGCTTCTCTAAGATTTTTTTTTTATATTTTTTTTAGATATTTTTTTTAGCTATTCAATTAGAGTTTCACTTTTTTTTTATATTTTTTTTAGATATTTTTTTTAATTATTCAATTAGAGTTTCACTTTTTTTTTGTAAAAATTTTTTTAATTAACTTAAACAATTAAAATAAATCGATGATATTGTATTAGTACTATTTATAATAATCGATGGATGCTATATATTTTTTTTTCAAATCTAATAAAGATCTCCCTATTAGGATATAAAAAAAATAAATCTTCTTCCTAGTAAATAACCAAAAAAAAAAATAGATCTTCTTATTTATATTTTTGTTCAGATCTTCCTAATGTGAGCATCTTTAAATTCTTGGGACAGATATCTCATCTATCGAGGTGCCTCTAATCTAGCGAGGGAATAGTCACTATGTTCGGCGGTGGATACTCCGGTCTCGACAAAAAAACAATCTTCCTAATTTATTTCAAGCTTAATGGATATGACCACAAAAAAAAAACAGCGCCACCAAAAAATAAGTTTTTTTTTTTTACTAAATAATATTCGTCAGGTCATGTATTGAATTAGAAATATATATATATATATATATATATATATATATATATATATATATATATATATATATATATATATATATGGATACTTTTAACTATGGGTTGGAATTAGTAAGTATGACCCACATGTAATTGCAAAGGGTGCATATTGGGCCTTATGAGTAAATGGGGGTGCGCGAAGACAATAGGGGCGCACTAAGTAATTAATTGTGGATCATATATTAAAAACAAATTTGAAATTTGCCACGTCAATCAAAGAATATTTTTTTTTGGTAAACATCAATCAAAGAATAAAAAAACACATGAGTTATCATATTTCATTATATTAATTGATATCAACACATTATTGAGTGTATGTGTAAAATAATTATACACCGACAGAATATACAAATCAAACTCATATTTTTATAATTTAACATAATTCAAAAAAAAAAAAAAAGCAAACTTACTTTGCCTATTTATTTAAATTATAATCAACTCATGTTGTGTTGTGGGAGACACTAACCAATAACTACCACTATAAGATCCCTTGAGCTTCCCAGAACAAACTAAACAAGTGGCGGAGCAAAACTAGAATTTGAAACATATATGCCAAAACAAAAACCAAGGGTGCAACTCAAAGAAAAGATGATATCTAACCTGTCAGCCATAGATTTCATAGTGAGTTTAGTTAAGTTTGAACTGAACAAAATGTTATTCTTTCTTAAGGACGAACTTCTCTGCCAAATTGGGGGGGGGGGGGGGGGGGGGCGCGAGTAAGGGGTGTGTGGGGAGGCGAAAAGTAAATATGGGGGGGCGCATAGTAATTATGGGGGTTTTATAGTCAATTTATAGTGGGAGGATGCTTGCTAACTTCCTCCCACATGGAGGATGTTAGCAGCATCCTATATATATATATATATATATATATATATATATATCGCTACAAGAATTTTTGGTATTTTAGACGGCAAAAAACCGTCCTAAACAACCAAAAACCGTCTAGAAATGCACCATTTCGGACGGCCAGGGGACGGCCATGGGGCACAAATATTAAAGACGGTCTAAGCCGTCCATAAATGAGTACGCGAAAATAGACAGAATTTGGGGCGGTCTAGGCCGTCCAGAAATTCTGACACGGTTGACCATATTTGGGACGGTCCAGGCCGTCCAGAACTTTGGCTTAAATTTGGGACCGTCCAGACTGTCCAAAATTGGTCGTCTGTGATGAAATTTTGGACGGTCTAGGCCGTCCAGAATTTAAATCAGATTTAAAAAAATTATTTTTATAATACAAATAATTATTAATCAATATATTTTATAATTATAATTTATATTTTATAAATCAGAATTTATAATTATAATTATTAAATGTAAAAAATATACAATTTATTAAAATTTAAAATAATTATATTTAATATATTTATTAATAATATAAAGTTAAAATAATTAAACATTCAATAATAAAACATTAACTAAATAGAGGGATGATGGAGATTATTTACATAATAGAAAAAATATAACTTTGAAAAAGACAGAAATTTGGTTGAGAGGATTTGATATTAGAAGAATTAGAGAGAAGTTTGAGAGAGAAGTAAAATGTAGGAATGATGTTGAAGTTGTGAAAATTTGAAGGTATGAGATATATATGGAGGTATAAGGTAACCGTTGCATTAATGCTGGTGCACACAAATTCCGGACGGTCAAAGTGGTCCAGAATTATTACTCTGATTTTTTGAAATTCGAAGCAATTCCGGACGGTCTAAGCCGTCCAGAAGGTAGCCCGCGATTTTTTGAATATGCCATTTATTTCGTCATTATTTTGGGACGGTCCTGCCCGTCCGGAATATACAACGGTTAATCCGTCAGTGTTTTGGGACAGCTCAGGTCGTCCGTAATGGTAATATATTTCTTTATTTTATTGCATATAATTTCGAACGGCTTAGAGTACATTTTGGGACGGCTCTGACCGTCCATAAATAATTTTAGCCTTCGTTCCAAAATACAATAATTCTTGTAGTATATATATATATGCATTTAGAATTTTCTCGAAGACTAATACGCTGCAGTTCCAATAAATTAAAAACAAGAATGAATGATTGTTAAGTACCTCGTAGCAACCTTTACAGAGGTGAATATTGGATATATGAAGAGAAAATAAGAAAATAAATTGTTGCAAGATTATGCATTGTACCAAATACGAACATGTTTAAAATCAACAATGAAGTAACAAATCTCAATCATTTGGTTAAAATCATTTAGAAGACCCCAAAAGGCTCTGAAGTCTGAAGTAACATAAGCTCCAAAGTTTCATGATATTTAATCAGAATCAATAATTTCTCAGCAATAAGGTCACCACATAAATATAAAGAAAATATACATTTGGGGTAAATTTCCAAAAACTTATGAATGATGAAGACATGAAGGTTCTCACTCCAAATGTGATGGCAATGAAATTTTGGTACAATCGGAATTGAGTCAAGATAATTGCATGAAGCTAAATTTTCAATCAGAATTAATTTGAAGAGAAAATGAAAACATAGTAGACGAAACGGAAACTCACTGAATAGAATGAGATATTCTCAAAATCAAAATCTTGAAGAAAAAGAATATTTGAGTTAAGGGAAGAAAAACAAGGTAAAGAAATCGTGTAAGTGTGCTCAACCAGTTCTAATGTTACCACTATCATCTTTCTAATTCTCTACTATTCAATTTATCTTGGCAGGTGTTAGATACCATGAGTTGTTAAAGAAATTAGAGGAAGTCTGTCAAAAATTCCTAAAATGCTTATAGTTATAGTTGAGGAAAACTATGATGAAATTGAAAACCTATTTTTATATTCATACAAACATTAACAGAACAACAGAAGTACTTAGTTATAAAATGTATTCAAATAAACTCTTCTACACTCCTCCCGTGATACATGTTACTCATTCATAACAATATAGTACTATTCTCGCCATAAATGTATTTCTATTAGAAAACATCTTTCCTATTTATCTATTAGCGATCCAATCCAAATCCAGTTCGAGTCGCTAAGATCACTCAGTAAGAGGATTGAGCACCTGTCCAACAAAGATGATTGTTCCAGTCAAATCTTCTCTAATCATAAATAAGAAAGGGTGGTCAGCTACAAAATCTAGTCGAGCTGGAACACTCATCATTGACCTTAATAGTACAGTAGCAGCAGTGGCCGCAGCAGCTTCAGTGCCTTCTTCGTTTACTTCAATGAAAGATTTGTGAAATATGTCAGAAACATAAAGGTTTTGACCCGTAACAGAGTCCACCATTTTTGTCAATCCTCCATCAGAGAAAGGTAAAACCACTCCTAGCTCCTTCAGAATATCAGAAGTTTCAAGCCCAAATGAAATCTTGAACTTTGGAATCCTGAAGTCACCAACTTCCACTTTTTCTTGAGGAAGCTTGTGTTCTATTAAATCAGATTCATAAGCCACTTTCTCAACCAAAGTTGACAGCCCATCCTTTTCATTTGGCAAAAAAATGTACATAGAGAATCGACGCTTATCTTCGCCTTGTTTATAAGGAAGACCAAGAACTTTAAAACCATCAAAAGCTCTAATAAACTGCTTCTTTTTGCTAGTCATGAAGGGAACCTTAACGGAACCACCCTCCAAAAGGTGAAAATCATAGTCTTCTGTTTTCGAAGCATCAAACTTATCACTCCATGCTCCTTTAAAGTACAGAGCATTAGTAAAAATGAGTCTAGTTGATCCATCAACCGACCCTTGAGGAAGAATTTCTTTAATAAGTCCATTTGTCTCTTTTTCAGCCCACAAATTCACTTCTTTAGTCACTTCCACAGCCTTTAAAATTAAAACCATATCAAACTTAAAAATTCAATTATGCATATAAATCAGTCTAATTATTTTCACAAGTATTTCATCAATAGAAGAAGAGGAAAGTTGTTGTCATCAATTATCTTCATATAAGTTGATACTCATCTCTAAATTTCTTTATTTTATTTTATTTTTTTTTGGTTTTCACTTTTCACCATGTTCCCAAGGGGTAGGGGCCATAATAGTAAAGCCTAAAAGGCGAGTTCTGGTATCAAGTAATTCTAGTCCTCTCTGAAACGCAGTTGTCGGGATCAACTACTAAATTCAGCATCAATCACTACAGGACCAACTACCGTTGCTCTACATTTATTTTAGTTGAATACTGAAGGTAGATCAATCAATCAATTATAGAAACATACCTTATTCTGGAAATCAACGGAAGCCAAATTGGCTTTAAAATCAGTAGCGACAATTTGTTTGAACGAAGGATGAAGAGAAAGGGTCTGTTCAACCCAAACACCATCAGCGAAAGAGATTCTGGGTCCACCTGCGGGAGAAGCATCGGAGAGGACGACGGAAACGAGCTGAGAGGCGAAGTAGCTGAGATGATCGGTGGATTTGGATCGGAGGAAATCGAGAAGCTGTTGATGTGTGGGACCCTCAGAGCCAGCAGCGATGATACTGAGTACAACTTGGAGTGAAAGTGGAGATAAGATGATGTTGTTATGTTGATGAGATTGTTTTGAGAATAAATGGTTTGCGATTGTTAGTGAAACGTTGGTTTGGTTTGTTATTGATTCACGGAGATCCATTTTTGGTTTGTTTGTTTTGGTTCTTTAACTGACTTAAACTGCTTCTGAAGTTGGATATTTATATGAATAGATTCAGGCTCTGTCTCTGTGATGCGGTAGTGTGTTTGTGTGTATGTGTAACCATGTCGGTGTTGACGTGTAACGTGTTGCCTTCTTCTTCCTCTGACATTCCCCTTATGCTTACAAACTAAGTTTAGAATTTTATTTTAACATCGGAATTATAAATTGCTAGCGCTAAAGATCGAATTTTGGACTTCTTCCTACTCAATTTATATGTCATTTTCTTTTTATTACTTGAGTTATCTTGTGAAACAACTAAGTTTAGAATTTGATAATGCCAAAGAATATGCATCGGTATGAATATAATTTTTGTTATAAAATTAACTATTATCGCTCAAGAGTCGGGGACATATGAATTGGATAGGGGTGTCGGGAGCCATTTATATTTTCTTCAATGTATTAGAAAATTTTGATTGGTGTTGAACTCTATTATTTTATTATTTTTTAATCATTCGTTAATTATTTTAAATTGAAATCTCGTATAGTTATAATTATGTGTATGATATTTTTATTTGCACCATAATTATTCAATAGTATTAAAAATACACATACATACCGTTCGACCTTTCGCAATTGTATTTGGTATGAGACTAGAACCACTTGATGTATGAACTCGCTCCGAACTCTGTACTTCTAGAGCCTCATTCTCTTAGAAACTAGAGGGTGAAAAAATACACATACATACCGTAAAAATCTTGGGGGCGAAGAAAGTGTTCACACTTTAACTTGTGAACCATGTTTTATTCAAACTAAAATCACGGGAGTGAGAAAAGAGTGGGCAGACAAAAAAAAATTATAAAAATTGCTACTTAGGCGAACTCCGTTCGCTATATAGACAACAAACTATTTTTTTACAATTTTTTCAATTAATACACTCGCTAACTAACCAACGAAAGGGATAAATTTGAAAACACGTGGGATATACTAAAATGCTTAGGGTACGAAAAATAATTTTCATATTTTTATAGTGTAATCTATTTTTGGGCTTTCTGAAGTAAGTTGTGTCAATAATGATTCTAGTTTTCAACACTAAAACTTGTTAATGGGGTTGGACAAAAGGAGCTTTCCATTAGGAAAGTAATTTTATTAAAACTATTTTCTATATATCCCCTACTTTTATTCTCTACACCCCCACCAAACCACTAACCGTAAGAAGTTCATTGTTTTTTCAAAACTATTTTCTATATATCCCCTAGTTGTTTATTTTGGCACACCTTCCATCGGGGGGACATTATTAATATCAATATCATTTTTATTTGTTAAAAATAAAGATATTAAACTATTATTTATTTAATTATTTAATCTTTATTAAATTATTTATAACTTCAAATCAAAGATTAAATTATTAAACTAATCAAATTTTAAAATTTTAATAATAATAATAATAATAATAATAATAATAATAATAATAATAATAATATGTCATCAAATGTTATTTAGAAAAAATCAACAAGGCTGAGGAGATGACACTTTCGATGGGTAGTTAGATAAGATTCTTCAACAAAGATCAGTAATGGACAAAATTTAAATCAATAAATATTTTGCATAATAATATAGTTTAAAAAATCAATAATTTAGTTATAAAATTGTCAAGTTGAAAGTTTAGTAAAGAAAAAAACCTTTGCCTTAGAAAGCGCTTCACTGGAGGCTAGCAGCGGTACACTACCTAGTACAGTAGTAGTGAGTTAACTAGTGAGTAGTGACTGTACTGATGTAAGCGTCTAACGAGCAAATAAATTTTAAATTGTAGGAAGAACTTAACAAACGCTTTATTTTTCTCTTTTGCTTCATTAACAAACTCATTTTACACTTAATACTTCTTGTTGTTTTTATATAAGTCATGTCATGCTTAGGACATTGATGGGAAAGGTTAAAACCAGTTTTAACTTATTTGAATTTAAATCCTAATTTTGTATTTGTTCAACAAAATCCTAATTTTGTATTAATGGCTGCTTTTATGGTGCACCATACACAACTTTGTTAATTATTAATACGAACTTTGTAAAATCGATCGTTAGATTGAAAGTATATATGATATAGATCATCCACGTAAAATTGTAAAAAAAATTGAAAATAATTTGATATATTATTGAGACCCATCAAGATTAACTGTATTTAATAAAAACTTAGACCGTTAATCTTGATAAGTAACAATAACATATCAAATCATTTTCAATTTTTTTGAAACTTTGCATGAATGATCTATATGATATAAATTTTTCATCTAACAGTTGATTTTGCAAAATTCGTATTCGTTATGATAAAATCGTCAACTTGTACGTCATACACCACATGTACAACTTGTTCATGTTAGAATTATCCTTGTATTGTGTGGATATGGACTAATTTTGTAAACTCAATCTGATCAAGATTAAAATAAACATTAACTCTAAAAAAATTTAAGACCGGCTCTTGAAAGTAAGAAATATGGATGTGTGTATGAATGTATGTCAATGGGGCAAACACTTGAGATTTAGTCACATGCATTGTTGACAAAATTCACAAAACTGATTACAAATGCCGGCGACAGTGTCGTGATTGAATGTCATTAGGTAACATGAATTATATAAATACACATTCATGAATAAAGTAGTTCAAACATGCCAATCAATCCCATTAACTAATATCGTGTACCATATAAGCATGTTAATTATTGATTCATTTTAGTCATAAATAAATATGTTAGTCAACTAATGATTTTAAAACATCCACATTATTGGGCTATAGGGAGGAGAAAAACAGGATCAGAGCTTCCCTTATTTCCTAACAAAAATGCAACCAAATTTATTTTTATAATGTCAACTTGACATAGTATATGATTTTCTTATTACTTACTTCTTCCACAATTTCCCTATATAATTTCATGGCAAATGAACTACTACCAGTACCTAAAGAAGCTGGTTCTCACCTTCAAATCAAAGAAGGCGCTAACTATGGTAACTAAACCAATACTTTCATTTTCATGTCACGCATTTTTAATCTTCTTCTAAATTTAACCAATTAAGAAGAATGGTTCAATTTCTTAACTTACTATTGGTTATATTAGTGTCACTAGATGTTTCTACATCAGTGTCTCTGAGCTCACCAAATAAATTGTCTGCTTGGAATATTTTTTAACTTAGCCTATATATATTTGGTATCATAGTGACTAGGGATTATGTCAGAATTACCGTAATGCAACGTGATTATACATATCCACCGTTATGCCAAGCATACATTTAATAGCTTTGATTATTCAAATTTATTTCAAAACTTGCTAGGGAATCTGCAGAGATATGGCTACACAACCAAGGGTACAAAGAAAACTAGGAGGGAACAGGGCTGCACTATTTGTATATGGTAACAGCTTGAAAATGTTCCTTTTTGTCCCTTTTTTATATGTTAGAATGGAAAGTGTTTTGTTTTTATTTATTAAATCGGAATTTCAATATGTGAATGCAGCTATGGAAGGGTTAGAGAACATGGCCTTTGTTGCCAATGCAGTGAGCTTAGTAACTTACTTCCTTGGGTATATGAACTTCAGCTTAACAAAATCAGCCACAACACTAACCAACTTTATGGGAACTGCTTTTTTACTACCACTTGTAGGAGGATTCATTTGTGACACCTACTTGTCTAGGTTCAAGACTTGTGTTCTGTTTGCATGCATGGAATTGTTGGTAAGTTTAATCACTTTCTCTTACTTGTGTTCAAAGAAAAGATAAATCATATTCCGACATAAAGTCGTGGTTAAGTAAGTTCACCAGATGGTTAATGAGTTACTACACATTGTTATTTATTAATCATCTACAGCCCTGTTCCTGAAATTTCATGAGTCTTAGCCGAAATTTGAGAAAAAGACCCCCTTGCACAATACATCACAATTTTTTCTAAACGATGTATAAAACATGCAATTATTATGGCAGCTGACATCTCAGCTATGATGGTACCTAAGTCACCAATGATTCATTTACTAAACAGAATTAACCACATATTTGAACCGTCATAACCATCTAATTTGTTGTCAAAAGATGAAACAAAAAACGAATAAATACAAATTTGACAATTTTATACTAATCCTTATATAATGTCTTGTAAATGCAGGGATATGGTATCCTAGCAGTTCAAGCACATTTCCAACAATTAAGACCAATTCCCTGCAAGGATATGAACCAATGTGAATCAGCCACTGGAAGCCATGCTGCTATACTTTATACAGGACTATACCTTGTTGCATTAGGAACAAGTGGTGTTAAAGCAGCTTTACCAGCCTTAGGAGCTGACCAATTTGATGATAAAGATCCAAAAGAAGCATCTCAATTATCAAGCTTTTTTAATTGGTTCTTGTTTAGTCTTACCTCAGGAGCAATACTTGGTGTTACTTTCATTGTTTGGATTAGTACTAATCAAGGATGGGATTGGAGTTTTACTGTGTGCACAATAGCAGTCTTATTCTCAATTCTGTCTGTTTCCATGGGAAAGTCGTTATACAGAAACAATACTCCAAAGGGAAGTCCTCTAATTAGAATCTTACAGGTAAATATCATTATCCTCATCTTTTCCTATATACTTCAAAATGTTTACTTTCACCGTTCCAGTGACATGGGCGTACCAGAGTTCAAACCCCAGTTACTACTCATTTCATGCTATGTTCCTACCAACTGAGCTAAACCCACGGGGACTTAAACAAATTAACCTTATCTAGTAGTAATATCGCATTGAAAATTGGCAGTGGCATTCATTTATTACAAATTGTTTTGTAAATATGTCGCCTAGTATTGTATTTTAAAAGGAAATTTATGACGCATATTAATTTTGACCGGTGTATTGATTTAATCTGTTGAACAATTAGGTGTTTGTGGCCGCCTTCAAAAACAGAAAACTCCAAATTCCAAAGAATGCAGATGAAATGCATGAGATCCATGAAAAAGAAAGAGGGGAGAAAGACAATTATGAAATCCTTAAAAGGACAGATCAATTCAGGTTATAATATAATGAAACATATTTGAATCCTCTAACTCTTATGTCATATGATCATTTAGAAATATATAGTATTGTTTATCTATTAAAAAAAAATTAGAAAAGAAAAATTATTATTAATTAAACAGACACTAATAGTCATTTTACAAGACCAAATTTTTACTACTGACTTGATACGTTGTGAAGTGCTTATCGATAACTATAAATTATTAATTTGTTTGGAAATAATTGAATTTCCAGATTCTTGGATAGAGCAGCAATTGGTAGAAACAGTATAGGATCATGGAACCTTTGCACAGTGACACAAGTAGAAGAAACAAAAATCTTAATCCGAATGCTACCAATAATATTTAGCACAATATTCCTAAACACATGTTTAGCACAACTTCAAACTTTCAGCATACAACAAAGCACAACCATGAACAGAAACATCATGGGATTCAAAATGCCAGGACCTACTCTCCCAGTAATCCCTCTATTATTCATGTTTGTTCTAATCCCTCTATACGACCGAATTTTCGTCCCATTTATTCGAAGATTCACTGGAATCCCAACCGGAATTCGACACCTTCAAAGAATTGGAATTGGACTAGTTCTGTCAGCTATATCAATGTTAATAGCTGGTTTTATCGAAACGCGACGAAAGTCAGTAGCCATTGAACACAATATGGTAGATAGCACTGAGCCTTTACCAATGAGTGTGTTTTGGTTAGGTTTTCAATATGCTATTTTCGGCGCTGCAGACATGTTTACACTTATTGGACTTCTAGAATTTTTCTATGCAGAAAGTTCAGCTGGAATGAAATCACTTAGTACAGCAATTTCTTGGTGTTCTGTTGCATTTGGTTTTTTCACAAGTACTGTGGTTGTTGAGATTGTTAACAAAGTGAGTGGAGGGTGGTTAGCTAGTAATAATTTGAACAGAGACAAACTTAACTACTTTTATTGGTTATTGTCTGTAATAAGTGCTATAAATTTTGGATTTTACTTGGTTTGTGCTTCTTGGTATAGATACAAAACAGTTGAAGACACACAAGGTGATTCAAATGACGATGTTGAAATAGTTAAGGTTTAATTTCATATTACTAGGACTATTAAATCTACCTGTGATGATGATGATGATGTTGAGATAGTTGTATAAAGCCTTTTGATGTTCTTGTTTCTATTGTCTAAATAAAGAAAACCATTTTCTTAATTTCATAATTATACTATAATAATCATAATTAACAAACAAGAACAAGGAACAACGCCCAAGAGATGCAACTTAAGTTAATTAACATAAAAAAAATCAAGAATTGAGTTTGTTGAGTTAATTAAGTTATCAACACCCAAAACATTCTAACTTTTAAGACATCCAATTCAGATCAAAATGGGGAGAGTTGGCCAAATCTGGTGAAGCTGCTTCAGGACTTCTATCAATCTCCTCACCACAAGCAAACGATCAAAATAGCAACTACTCCGGAGCAACATAATCCTCAACCTGAGAGTCTGAACCCCTAAAGGTCCGGCAAGTACACAAAACAAAGGGTTAGTTTATGTAACCGACAAAAGTGCAAGTACAATGAGATATTAAACACATACTAATCATGACATGATTAAAGCAATAGGCATACTACTGAATTATAGATGAGTAACTTTCATAGAGATACAATGATAATTGTACAGTTGAGATATGAAGATGATATAGTTGAGATACAATGATAATTGTATGGTTGAAATTAAAAACAAACATAGGCTGCATCTCTCGCTTAGCGAGGCTCAGCGAGCTTCTAGCGAGACAAAACAAAACCTACCTCCAAAGTAAGGATATGTGTTAAAATAATCATACCGAACCTACCCAAAAGTAATAATTTCAACGCTTGAAAGATAGTGGGCTATAAAAGCCCAGATAACCTATGTTGAGATTATCTGATAGAGTTACAGTTCTAGCCTAACGTGTATTGAGTAAACTTGATTGCAAACTGAAAGTATCATATTTATCCTTAAATAGCATTACATGAAAAACTTCAACAATCAAGCAAAAGTTGGCTCATATTTCATTCAAGCTCAACCTAGCACAAACAAGATGGTTGATAGTTTTCAGCCTATGCGTAATTTTATTGCTGTGCTTGTTGAATTAAACACATAAGAAACATATCAAATCAGGATTAAGTTTATGTGATTATTAGAGCACCTTCATAAGAGGTATACACAGAATCAAACATTTACCATGTTAAGCCTCCAACAGTTTGGTCTTCGGGTGTTGCTTTCGAACTTCCAGCAGCTTCCGCTGTTGCCTTGGAACATCCAGCAGCTTCCTCAGCTTCCCACCTTTGATATCTAGTTTCAATTTGAGTTTTATAGTCATCAAACTCTTCTAAGTACTTGTTGAAATCGTGCATCTGTTTAACGAGCTCAACTTTCAGTTCTGGAATAATCTGAGTTTTCAGTTTAGGAATTAGAGTTTCGAGCCTTCGAATTTCAACTTTGAGCTTTCGAATTCCAGTTCCAATTTCAGTTTTCAGGCCTCGAATATCAGCTTTCAACTTTCGAATTTCAGCTTTTAGGTTTCGAATTTCAGCAGCTTTCTTCTTACGAACTTCAGGTCTCAGGTCTTGAACATCAAGAGCTTTCTGTCTTCGAACAACAGCAGCTTCCTTCTTCCGAAGCTGACCTTCCATCTGTTTTAGTAAAGCTTCCTTCATGGGAAGGTCAACTTCCTTATCGGCAAGTTCCTCCTCCTTATTGGGAAGTTCAGTTTCGCTCAGCAAAAGTTCATCCTCCTTCTTTTTAATTTCAGCTTTTAGCTTTACAGTTTTCTCAGTTTCCTCAACCTCGGTGTCTTTCCGCCTACTAGCTAACATAGCCAACTGCTTGTTTTGTTGGTTTAGATATTAATTAATTAATTAAATAATTAACATTAAAGAAGTCATGACTAAAACATTGATAAATATCCATTCCGGGGGCATGAAAAAAACTTACCATGGTGCTAAGTTTAAGATTATCAGGACTACGTTTCACGTTGGGAAAGTAGCGTTGCATATATTGGCGAAAACCTTTACGGGTAATCTCCGCCATAGTCCCCTGGTTTAGAGATTATTAACATCAGTAAAATATGGAGGAAGAAAGAAACTAAAATTGTTTGAATGAAAAAGCAAATACCTTAAAACAATCCTTATAAGCATTGCGTTTAAGTTCGCGGTATTCCTTGGAGAACTGTGGGCGACGATTAGACCCCCCATTCATATTCATTTTCGGTTGTGATTGTGAGATGTCAAAGATCGATCGTAGAGAGAGAGACAGAGAAAGACTCGGCTACCGGCTACGTAATTGGAGTAAATCGACGGCAAACCCTAGCTAATAGAGAAGAGAAAGAAAGGTGATATGATATATACATAACTTGTTGAGTACGTAATTGAGTAATAAAGCGCAAACCGCCATAGTGAAAGAAAGAAAATACCATACCACTCTCTCATTCCTTTTTAAGTGTTAATAAATAACTACTACCTCCGTTCCTTTTTTTTTTTTTTTTTCAACAAGCCAAAATGAGATTATATATACTAAAAAAAAGAGGTCGACCCCCAGCACAAGGTGTGCTAGAAACAGGTCACCCAAAGTACATCAAGAGTCACAATACCAAAACCAACCAATCAATACAAATCAAATGCCCAAACATAACAAAGGGTTCACCCACCAACTATGTAGATTCACCCCCAGCCCTGGATACTGAGTCTTCAACCACCAAAACGAGTGCCGCTTGATCAAGTCCAACAAAAGTGGAACCGTTTGCACCAAATTTTGAAAAGGCGTTGATTGCGCTCTTTCCAAATAATCCAAACGCAAACAAGCCAAATAAGCTGCATGAATGATCTCCGATCCCGACGACCACCCACTGCCCAAGTGAACTGAGTAAAGTGAGCAGATGGAGTCGCAGGGTCCACCATATCGAAACCAATCCAGGACCTGACCAACGACCATAGAGCACCAAAAACTCTGCAAGAAAAGAAAAGATGATGGGCTGTCTCAATGCCTCCACAACCAGAAACACAAAACTGATCCTCCTGTGTAAGAATGCCACGTCGACCCAAATTGGTCTTCGTCGGTAGCCTGTCCCTCAGAAGTCTCCAAGCAAGAATAGACACCTTCAAAGGAACCTGTCGATGCCAAATAAGATCTGATGTCTCGTCTAAAGGAACCTCATCCTACGTAGTCAACAACTGATAAGCGCCACTGACAGTGTACCCACTCTCTATATCAAAACGCCACTGCCAGACATCGGCCATCTGCTCCTGGACCTGAAAATCATGAAGTAAGGTCTGACACTCCCCCAACAACTCCTCCTCCCACGCCCATAACTGTCTCCTCCACACCCATGCCCCCCCTCCTAACTCCCACCCTAATGCTGCCATCTCAGCCACCGTGTGTTGTTTGTTCCGTTTTACTTGTCGTTTTGGAAATTTAGGTTATATTTTGCCTATTATACCCTCCTTCCTATTTTTTTTATTGACTAAATTTTATATAATATTTTATTGTTGAAACAATAGAATCTTTTTATTGTATACAAATTTTGTTTGTTTTTAAATAAAGATTGTTACAATTTTTTTGGAAATAGATAATGTTTGTGAAAAAGTATGAATTTATTGGCGGATTAAAAATATGATATATATTTTAAAAAGGGCATGATAGGAAATTTAGGTGCAAAAATACAATCTCCTATTTTAGTCTTTTTTTTCTAAAACGACAAGTAAAAAGAAACGGGAGTAGTACTATATTTAAAGTGGATTTTTGGACTTTTGTTTCTTATTAATAAATTTCTATTTTTTCTCACACTTTCTCTTTTCAATAAATTTAATATGTTATGATGTATCAAAAACAAAATTAATATGTTATAATGGACCAAAAATAAATAAACTTTGTTTAAAAAAACTTGTTTTTCAAATATATATAGTCAAGATAGTATTTTTATTGAAAAAATAAAAGTAATTGATAAAGAATACAATTAACAAATCAATACCCTTAAAATATTAAAGTGATACTCCCTCCATCCCAAAATGTAAAAGAAAAAATAAAAATCACACTTATTAAGAAAAAGTAAAATATAATGATTGAAAGTATATTTTTTTGAAAAAAATTGTATAGAAAGATGTAAAAACAATTTTTATTGGTTGTTGGTTATAGAAAAAGTAAACGAGAGTAAACTTTTCTTGAAAAATAAAGGTTTAAATATGATTTTAGTCCTTGTATGTACGCGAAATTTTGGCTTAAGTCCCTGTATCAAAATTTGTTCAAAATAAGTCCCTGAATCAACCAAATTTTTTTATTTTAGTCCCTAAAGCGAAAATCCGCAGGAAAATTTGCAAGTTTTATGCAGATTTTCCTACAAATTTTCCTGCGGGTTTTCGCTTTAAGGACTAAATTCAAAAAAATTGGTTGATTCAGGGACTTATTTTGAACAAAATTCGATACAGGGACTAAAACCAAAATTTCGCGTACATACAAGGACTAAAATGATGGTTAAGCCAAAAATAAATGTTTGGACTTTTTCTATTATATTTTGGGACAAAAAATTTGAATTTTTTTCTCTTATATTATGAGAAAGAGGGAATAGTTAATTAGAGACGTTAAAAAGAAACTGAGCGAGTAGTTCACGGGACATATATTTACACATTGTTTGGTTGATTCAGGGATTGGAGTATAGCAGTTTTATTCTCAATTCTGTCTTTTCCATGAGAAAGTTGTTATACAAAAACAACACTCCAAAGTCCAAAAGGAAGTCCTCTAATTAGAATCTTAGAGGTAAATATCATTATCCTCATCTTTTCCTATATACTTCAAAATGTTACTTTCACCAATCAAGTGACATGGGCGTACGGCATACCAAAATTCAAATCTCGATCCCTATATATTTTAATGTTCTTACTACCAACTAAGCTAAGCTAACATGGACTTTAACAAATTAACTTTATCTAGTATTAATATCGCATTGAAAATAGGCTTAGCGTTCATTTATTACAAATTGTTTTGTAAATACTCCCTCCAGACTCATTTATAAGCAAAAACTCACTTTTTAGATTCATTGAAAAAATTACTATGTATCTAGACTATATTATTGTCTAAATACATCATTTTTTCAATGAATCTAAAAAGTTAATTTTTGCTTATAAATGAGTCCGGAGGGAGTATATGGCGTATTGTATTTTAAAGGGAAATTTTTGAGGCATATTAATTTGACCAGTATATTGATTTAATCTGTTGAACATTTAGGTGTTTCTGGCAACCTTCAAACAGAAAACTCCAAATTCCAGAGAATGCAGATGAAATGCATGAGATCCATGAAAAAGAAAGAGGGGAGAAAGACAATTATGAAATCCTTAAAAGGACAGATCAATTCAGGTTATAATATAATGAAACATATTTGAAATCCTCTAACTCTAATGCCACATATTTAGAAATATATAGTATTGTTTATCTATTAAAAGAAATTGAGAAAAGAAAAATTATTACTAATTAAGCGGACACTAATACTATTTTATGACCGTTTTGAAGGAATTTGAATTTCATTTCTTGAGGTTACAACTTACAAGACCAAATTTTTACTACTGAACTGACACTTTCTGAAGTGATTATTGATAACAATAAATTACGAATTTGTTTAAAAAATATTGGATTTCCAGATTCTTGGACAGGGAAGCAATTGGTAGAAAGTACAGGATCATGGAACCTTTGCACAATGACACAAGTAGAAGAAACAAAAATCTTAATCCGAATGCTACCGATAATATTTAGCACAATATCCTCAAACACATGTTTAGCACAGCTTCAAACATTCAGCATACAGCAAACCACAACCATGCACAGAAACATCATGGGATTCAAAATGCCAGGACCTACTCTCCCCCAGTAATCCCACTATCATTCATGTTTGTCCTAATCCCTCTGTACGACCGAATTTTCGTTCCATTTATTCAAAGATTCACCGGAATCAGACACCTTCAAAGAATTGGAATTGGACTAGTTCTCTCAGCTATATAAATGTTAATAGCTGGTTTTATCGAAACGCGACGAAAGTCAGTAGTCATTGAACATAATATGGTAGATAGCACTGAGCCTTTACCAATGAGTGTGTTTTGGTTAGGTTTTCAATATGCTATTTTCGGCGCTGCAGACATGTTTACACTTATTGGACTTCTAGAATTTTTCTATGCAGAAAGTTCAGCTAGAATGAAATCACTTAGTACTGCAATTTCTTGGTGTTCCGTTGCATTTGGATTTTTTACAAGCACTGTGGTTGTTGAGATTGTTAACAAAGTGAGTGGAGGGTGGTTAGCTAGTAATAATTTGAACAGAGACAAGCTTAACTACTTTTATTGGTTATTGTCTGTAATAAGTGCTATAAATTTTGGATTTTACTTGGTTTGTGCTTCTTGGTATAGATACAAAACAGTTGAAGACACACAAGGTGATTCAAATGATGATGTTGAAATAGTTAAGGTTTAATTTCATATTACTAGGACTATTAAATCTACCTGTAATGATGATGATGATGATGATGATGATGTTGAGATAGTTGTATAAAGCCTTTTGATGTTCTTGTTTGTGATGGAGTCTATTGTCTAAATAAAGAAAACTATTTTCTTAATTTTATAATTATACTATAATAATCATAATCATAATTAACAAACAAGAACAAGTAACAACGCCCAAAACATGCAACTTAAGTTAATTAACATAAAAAAAATCAAGAATTGAGTTTGTTGAGTTAATTAAGTTAACACCCAAAACATTCTAACTTTTAAGACATCCAATTCAGATCAATGGGGAGAGTTGGCCAAATCTGGTGACGCTGCTTCAGGACTTCTATCAATCTCCTCACCACAAGCAAACGATCAAAATAGCAACTACTCTGGAGCAACATAATCTTCAACCTGAGAGTCTGAACCCCCAAAAGTCCAGCAAGTACACAAAACAGAGGGTTAGTTTATGTAACCGACAAAAGTACAAGTACAATGAGATACTAAACACATATTAAGAAGTAACTTTCATAGAATGCCAAGTATCAATTAACAATTTAGGAGTGAAGACACATAGTCCTTAATGCATCTAATGTCACTTAGAGATGTCATGTCTCCTAATGCATAACTATGTGCATGTGGTGCCATTTACTCAACTATATTTTGGGCTACCTGAAACCCAAGTATTCTATCCCACAACCATAGAGTACATCTCAACTATAATTCATCATAAGGATGCTCAACTATTTTACATCACGAAGGATGGTTCCATGAATGAATGCATGAATGTCCATCTACCAAGCATATGGTTTTGCTCATCTATAATTCATCATCACATCTCAACCAAACAATTATCATTGTATCGCAACTATATCATCATCATATCTCAACTGTACAATTATCATTGTATCTCAACTATATAAATCATTACACATATTAATCATATAAGCATTGAATCTCAGCTACACAGCTATTGTATTTCAATCATACAGTCATCATCATTAAACATGTAATCAAGTAGTGTTATCAACACATATTCATCCATTGAATCAAAATAAAACAAACATAGTCTGCATCTCTCGCTTAGCGAGGCTCAGCGAGCTTCTAGCGAGACAAAACAGAACCTACCTCCAAAGTAAGGATATGTGTTAAAATAATCATACCGAACCTACCCAAAAGTAATAATTTCAATGCTTGAAAGATAGTGGGCTATAAAAGCCCAGATAACCTATGTTGAGCTTATCTGATAGAGTTACAGTTCCATGCCTAACGTGTATTGAGTAAACTTGATGGCAAACTGAAAGTATCATATTTATCCTTAAATAGCATTACATGAAAAACTTCAACAATCAAGCAAAAGTTGGCTCATATTTCATTCAAGCTCAACCTAGCACAAACAAGATGGTTGATAGTTTTCAGCCTATGCGTAATTTTATTGCTGCGCTTGTTGAATCAAACACATAAGAAACATATGAAATCAGGATTAAGTTTATGTGATTATTAGAGCACCTTCAACAATATTTATAAGAGGTATACACAGAATCAAACATTTACCATGTTAAGCCTCCAACAGTTTGTTCTTCGGGTGTTGCTTTCGAACTTCCAGCAGCTTCCTCAGCTTCCCACCTTTGATATCTAGTTTCAATTCGAGTTTTATAGTCATCAAACTCTTCTAAGTACTTGTTAAAATCGTGCATCTGTTTAACGAGCTCAGCTTTCAGTTTTGGAATAATCTGAGCTTTCAGATTAGGAATTAGAGTTTTGAGCTTTCGAATTTCAAGCCTTCGAATTCCAGTTCGAATTTCAGTTTTCAGGCCTCGAATATCAGCTTTCAGCTTTCTAATCTCAGCTTTCAGATTTCGAATTTCAGTAGCTTTCTTCTTACGAACTTCAGGTCTCAGGTCTTGAACATCAAGAGCATTCTGTCTTCGAACAACAGCAGCTTCCTTCTTCCGAAGCTGACCTTCCATCTGTTTTAGTAAAGCTTCCTTCATGGGAAGGTCAACTTCCTTCTGGGCAAGTTCCTCCTCCTTCTTGGGAAGTTCAGTTTCGCTCAGCAAAAGTTCATCCTCTTTCTTTTTAATTTCAGCTTTTAGCTTTACAGTTTTCTCAGTTTCCTCAATCTCGGTGTCTTCCCGCCTATCAGCTAAGACCTCCAACTGCTTGTTTTGTTGGTTTAGATATTAATTAATTAAATAATTAACATTAAAGAAGTCATGACTAAAACATTGATAAATATCCATTCCGGGGGCATGAAAAAAACTTACCAAGGTGCTAAGTTCAAGTACAGGAGTAGGACCACGTATCTCGTCGGAAGAGTAGTGTTCCATATAAAGGCGCATACCTTTACGGCTAAGCTCCGCCATGGTCCCCTGGTTTAGAGATTATTAACATCATTAAAATATGGAGGAAGAAAGAAAGAAAGAAACTAAAATTGTTTGAATGAAAAAACAAATACCTTAAAACAATCCTTATAAGCATTGCGTTTAAGTTCGAGGTATTCCTTGGAGAACCGTGGGCGACGATACATTTGCAGTTGTGAGATGTCAAAGATCGATCGTAGAAAGAGAAAGACTCGGCTACCGGCTACGTAATTGGAGTAAATCGACGGCAAACCCTAATAGAGAAGAGAAAGAAAGGCGATATGATATATACATACCTTGTTGAGTACGTAATTAAGTAATAAAGCGCGAACCACCCTAGGCCATATTTTTACTAATGAACTGACACATTGTGAAGTGTTTATCGATAACTATAAATTACTTTCTTGGACAGAGCAGCAACTGGTAGAAACAGTACAGGATCATGGAACCTTTGCCCAGTGACACAAGTAGAAGAACAAAAATCTTAATCCGAATGCTACCAATAATATTTAGCACAATATTCTTAAACGCATGTTTAACACAACTTCAAACATTCAGCATACAACAAACCACAACCATGAACAGAAACATAATGGGATTCAAAATGCCAGGACCTACTCTCCCAGTAATCCCACTATCATTCATATTTGTCCTAATTCCTCTATACGACCGTATTTTCGTCCCATTTATTCGAAGATTCACAGGAATCCCATCCGGAATTTGACACCTACAAAGAATCGGAATTGAATTAGTTCTCTCCGCTATATCAATGTTAGTAGCTGGTTTTATCGAAACGCGACGAAAGGCAGTAGCCAGTGAACATATTATGGTAGATAGCACTGAGCCTTTACCAATGACTGTGTTTTGGTTAGGTTTTCAATATGCTATTTTTGGCGCTGCAGACATGTTTACACCTATTGGACTTCCATAATTTTTCTATGCAGAAAGTTCAGCTGGAATGAAATCACTTAGTACAGCAATTTCTTGGTGTTCTGTTGCATTTGGTTTTTTCACAAGTACTGTGGTTGTTAAGATTGTTAACAAAGTGAGTGGAGGGTGGTTGACTAGTAATAATTTGAACAGAGACAAGCTTAACTGCTTTTATTGGTTATTGTCTATAATAAGTGCTGTAAATTTTGGATTTGGTTTGTGCTTCTTGGTATAGATACAAAACAGTTGAAGACAAACAAGGTTATTCAAATGATGAAGTTTTGATAGTTAAGGTTTAATTTCAGATTTTTAGATTAGAACTATTTAATCTACCTGTAATTTATATATTTATGTTCTTGTATAAAAAGAGTTATTATAAATAAGGATCTTTCTAATGTGAAAAAGTGTCTTAAGACTTAATGTCTTGTACTATACAAAGCATTTGAGATTCATTGAATTAAGATATTTCATGAATTTTACAGTAGATCATCTGTATAATATTTGGCCCCTCCCCTTGCAATTCCCAGCATCCACCATACCTCCACTTTTGGTATTTCAACAGTTTAAACTAAGAAATCAGAAAGAAAACGAAACAATGTAATAAGTAATAACAACATAGTTGTATAAAGGCTTTTGTTGTTCTTGTTTGTGATGGAGCTATTATCTATAGTGTCGGCTTTGTCTAAATAAAGAAACCTTCCTCGTTCACTCAAGCACTTTGAGTTGAGCTTTCCTCGTCCTCCATCAAGTTATTGTACTCTACCATGCTCGTGGAGGTTACTACACCACAAACTCATGGACACGACTAACGATCTTGTTGGTATATCAAGAGCAGTGGATTTCGTCATCATAGCTGATTTCCATTAATTTGTGATTAATTTGAAGAAGTTGAATGCTAGTGGAGCTGTAAGCAGCAATCTAGTAGAGGATTTTCACTGAACAAGGGGGACCAAACGGCTGAGCCACGACTGAGAGTGTCACATACAGGCCATTCTGATGAAAGGAAGATTTGGGGCGCAGAGAGATATTAGATGCAGCATACAATTGTATTATTGTAAGGTACATTTGTGCAAGACACGGTGATCTGTTGCACTGTTGACCCAAAATTATTACGGGTATGTAAACAAAAAAAATCAACTAAACATTTACAGAAAGTAGAGATTAAGAAAATGATTTCAGTTCCAAATAATGAATATTATTGATACAGACTTATTTGTTCACGATGCAATTGTTAAGTTTGATACAGTAGTAGTGAACTGCATTAATTCTAATTGTATTGTTTGTATTGTTTCTCCCGTCGAGCTGATAAGTCGGTAGTCATGACTACAAGGACTTGCTATAAATCAGCTTGATAATGTTTCGGTCATCTACACTAGGAGGCAAATGATCGTTGAGGCTCACAGTTTAGTGTGTGTTTTTGATTTGGCGTTGAACATAATTAATTATGATAGAACTGAGTTGGGCAAGTGAGTTGAAAATTAAATTTCAATGTAAAAATCATATTAAAACTCATAATCTACAAATTTCAGCTTATAGTAGAATCAATTCTAGAAGAATCAAACACCTAATCACTCTAGAATCAATTTTATACCCCTAAAATTGTTTTTAGCTCTTTCAAAAGTCAAATTAAACACGCACATCGAACTAGAAAATGAAGTTGGGCAACCACCCATTTGATCATTCAGATTGTTCAGCTATATCTGTTCTATTATATTCTTTATGTGCATGTTGGATTTCAACAACAACAACAACAAAAAAACTTTAAAAAGTGTTACAACAACAAATTACAATTATGTATCACTTTCATCGAAAGAAAGAACCCGACCCAACCAATAATCCCAACACATTACAATGCATTTTCAAAATAAAAAGCTAAACTATATGGGAAGTTATTCTAATATTTGAAACCAAAACCTTACCTTGATGATTTCATTTATAATTATATGAGAGAATGGCCATATTAACCACAGACAATGAGGCGGCTTTATTATGAAACTTACATACAACTTACAAGGAGTCAAAATAGCTCTATGTCGAAGCTTTTCTCAAGTTTCTAGCATTCAAGTTACTAGAGCTTTATTATGAAACAAAAAAACACATGAAAGAATACAACACAAACCCACCATCATGTTTCTTCAATTCTTCTTCCCCCCCGAACTTATGCAAGGGGCCATACATCTCAGGATAGCACTGAAGAACATTAATATTAGGTCATTGACAAATTTGCATCAATGAATAAGATGTTCATCCCTAACTTTAATCAAGACGAGCAGCCTCGTCTTGGAGAATTGTTGAATAACAGCTCACTTCTAGTCCAAAACCAGAGTAGCTGTTCATTCAGAATAAATGAATGTATCAAGAATCTTTAATCACTATCAGAATGTGGTTGAAATCATGTCAAGAAACTGAAACAGATTTATTTCCAGGTGGGGGTGTATGAACGGTGACTGTGTCAGCTACTTTGGATGGAGGCCAGTAGCGAAACATAGACCTTCCAACAATGTTCTCGATCGGGAGTGGACCCCTGATGGACAGAAAAACAGAAAATCTGTTACAGTTGGGCATTGCTGTTAAGTGCATATACAATTAAAACATTAACTTCTAAAATCTGAGAGCATGTTTACATAAGCTAGAAGTTTTGAGAATATCATCAACAAATAGGCCAAAATGTGCAATCCACCTAAACCAATATATTCTCCATTCTCCAATTCTCCAATAGAAACAAAAGAAAAAAGTCAGTAAAAAAGGAGTAGAAAATTTACCAGTTATGAGAATCAAAACTCTTGTTACGATTGTCACCCATCACAAAAACATGTCCTTCTGGCACAACCTGCAAACATTACATGAACAAAAAACTACTATTAGCGATTTTGCCAAATGCCGCAATCAATAAACAAAGCACCATTTTACTAAAAAATATTATTACCATTGGAGCCAACTCGTAAGCAAGAGGTTCTAATACAAATTCTTCTTCTTCAGCAACACCATTCACCAATAATTTCCCACCACGAACCTGCCACAGACCCAAAACACATATAAGATGTCAGAGATCAATGCACAATACTTTAAATATGATCATTGATCAACAACAACAACAGTACTGAATTAAAGCTTACTTCAATAACATCACCAGCTTTAGCCACAACCCTTTTAATAAAAACATCAGATGAACTAAAACCATATTCCTACATAAGATAAAATCAAACAATCAACTTCTCAACTCATCAACACCACAACACAAAATGTAAAAACAAAAAACCAACAAGCAATTGCAATAATTGAATTACTGCATCCTTATAACATACCTTCAAACAAGATGGTGCTTTGAAAATCACAATATCGGACACATCAGGCTTTCTAAAGAAGAACGAAAACTGTTACAAAATCAAAACCCTTCATTAGTCAAAAAAATCAATAAACAAATTAATATATATAAATGAACACGATCAACACATAATTGAAACCAACCTTTTCTGTAAGAACACGATCACCAACTTGAAGAGTTGGATACATAGAAGAAGAAGGAATAGATTTAGGTTCAGCCAAAAACGATTTAAACAATAAACTAACAGTAACAGCAGTGAAAACAGCTTTAGCATCTTCAGAACAAACATTCAACAATTTCGAAATCCAACCACTAGTATTATTCTCTTTCTGATTCAAATTCTGATTCAAATTCAAACGCGATTCTTTATTAGAAACAGTAACACATTTGGTTCCACCTTTATCAACTTCCCACGCTGTAGGAATAGCAACAGATTCATTACAAGGAAGCCACTTCGAACCTTGCAAAAATGGAATAATCGAAGAAGTTTTGAATGGTGAAATACCCATAATACCCATAGCCGTCGTTGTTGACCCGGAAACAACAGACGTTGACTTCATAATCGAAATCAAACCTAAAATTATCGGATTCTTACAGCTTTCTGTAAGAATCTCTCCGGCGAGGGTAGTATAAGCAGAACTTGTAGTTCTTCTGAAATCGGAGTAAATATTACGAGCGCCACCAGTGCGGTCGAGATCGCGTTTAGAATTCTGGTTGGATCCAAAGAATCGTGAAAGGATGCAGCATTCTTGGACGCAACGAGAATTCGCGACTCGACCGCCGGCGGAGGAAACAAGATTTTGGGCGACATAGCCGGAAAAGGAGAAAGTAACTCGGATTGCCATAAGAAAGAAGTGAATTAGGTTTAAGAAGAAAAGGTACAGGGTGATTTGAGAGAGATAGATTTGTGAAGGGTGAAACCCTAGCAAATGTAATAAGCCATTTTGTGAGAAGAAATCAGTGAAGGGAACGGAGAAAGGTTGAATTGAAGATTTGTGAGGGAATCAGAGAAGGGGATCGCCGGAGTTTGGAATTCCTCCGATGATCGGAGGAAAGAGGGGTGCAGAGAAAAAACTACGTCGTTTTGATGAGTTTGTTTTGGTTTTGGAGAGAGAGAGTAAGAAACAGAAAGAGAGAATGAATGAAAATTTCAATAAAAATGGGAAGGCAAATTCTATCATACCCTCAAGGTACCACACCCAAATTGACTTGGTTTATATTAATTGGTACACGTGTTAATTATTTTCCACCTAATTTTATAAGTTCTGTGTTTTTTATTATTGCTCAATCTTTTTAGTTATTACTGTAAGACCCCAATAAATATTTGTGTTATTGCACATACATCCTCGTCATATTTCATTGTTCATCTTCCCTTCACTTTTGTTCATTGCTGCACTGTGTTAAAAGAACCAACGAGCAGCACCAATTAGCCTTCCTTTCCTTTCATGGGTTCTTTATTAAACAGTTCATATTTCCTTATCTTCAAAAAAGACGAAGAATCTCCCTATCATTAATATGAATATCACTCACTTTTTTGTTGAGATTTGTTTTAAGATCTGAATTTTAAGATATTTTTGATTGAAAATACGTTTTAAAAATTGTAAGGAAAAAAATTTCGTCGGATTTTTGTGATTTTAACCATTAATTTCGGTGTAAAAAAATGTCAAAAACAAGTTGGATTTCAATTGGGTCACCGGGTCGTATTCAGACCCGGTTGGAGGTTGAAGACAACTAGTTTCGAATAATAATAATGCATATATTACTATATAAATATGCAATAGGAATGGTTAAATCAAAATCAACTTAAGCGCAGTGGCAAAGAAGTTAGCCTTTCAAAACAAGGCCCTGAGTTCAACTCCCATCTTTGCCATTTTTGTTAAATAATTTTATGATTGATCTTTTTTTTTTTTTTTTACAAAAATAGGCAATCATATGGTAAAATTCTATGAAGCCCAGATACGTGACACGATACAACGATACGAGAAATTTTTTAAAATTTGTTATACGAAATGACCGCGATACGTTATTTTAAAATTAAATATATAAATGCATAATATATAAACGTAACTAAAATCGATAATTTAATATCCAAATTACTGAAAATGAACAAACAGATGACAATTACATATCTTGAGTACTGTTTATAAAAAAAAAAACATATCTCAAGTACTATCTAAAAAAGACATCATTAGTTCTATCTCGAAAAAACATCATTAGTACTACTAAAAAAGACGTAGTTGATTATCGATAAATATTGTCATATTCTAACATTCCCTACCTAAGTATCCGACAAGAATTTGTCATATCTTTTTAAAATAAAATAGAAATCAATTCCCTGATACTTCTCTGATACGCGTATCGGGAATATCGGACGCATATCGATATCGGGTACGTATCGGACACGATACTTCGCCATTTTTAGAGTGTTAGAGCTTTATAGACTAAAATCAAATGTGCTATTGTAATTTTAAATTATCTTAAAATGTCAACTCTAAACCCTAAACTCTAAAACCCTAAACCCTAAACTCTAAAAATGTCAACTCTTCTTCACAATCGCCGCCCCAAAACTTCTTAACCTAGTTGAGATTTTGAATCCTTTCCAATATTTAGTTTGTAGTAATTTTGAATCATCTTCTTCGTAGATTCATCTCTTTCTATTTTTAGCAATTTTGAATATGTATTGTTCTATGTATTCTAGCAATTTAATTGAATGAATGTCGCTTCTATGTAATTTTTTATTTTGTACTCGCTCGGGACCAAATACATTAGATTATCAATGAATCTAAAAAGTAAATTTTCTCTTATATTTAAGACTGGATGTAGTAATTCTTTAGATTGAACATTACATTGAATTTCCTAATCATTAGTCAATCCAATTGGTTGAGATGTAACAGTTAGACGGGAAATCCATGGTAATAACTAGGTTTTTTAAGCCATTAATCAATCCAATTAATTTAGACATAACCAGTCATTAGATTAAATCTGTCAATCTGAATAAAATAAACAACATTTTATGACAGGAAATCAATATTAGTTCAAAAATACTTCATCCGTCTCATATTATAAGAGAAAAAACAAAAATCACACTTATTAAGAAAAAGTAGAATACAAAGATTTTCTCCTTTGCGAGAATTCGAACCTTAGACCTCCATTAGCTCCTTACATTGAATTCCTTAGTGTAATATTTAAAAAAATATATTTTTGTGGTACAATGTATTTAGTATATGCTATGATTAAAGTATTAAACTCCTTTGCCAGTTAACTATTTACTATTTAGTACAAAAAAAAAACTTTTTATTTTGTTGATAAAATCTACTCCTTTTCAATATTATATATTACGTATTTTATATTAAATAATTATTGTATATTTTAATCACTTAACTATGTTTTGTATGCCAAATAAATTTTTATCTATAATAATTTTTTTGTCAAATTCTAATGTACTTCCTCCGTCCTATTATATAAGCACTTTTACTACAACAGTCTAGTCCCAAAATATAAGCCCCTTTACAATTTACTAGGTACATTTATTACTTTTTTGCTTACACATACCCCTAATTATTACTACTAAGTTGCATTGGAATACAAAAATTGTAAAGGAGTTTATATTTTTGGACTAGACTTTTGTAGTAAAGGTACTTATATAATGGGACGGAGGGAGTAATAAATTATAACTGATTATTTGTCAAAAACAATGATAGTTAAATTATTAAATGTATTTTAGGGTTAATCTTTATCATCCATTTCACACGGGCAAATACACCGCCCCCTAGTGCCCACCATAGTTATCACCTATGAGCCACAATCCTACCCTTTCATCTTCTTTCTTTATTGTTCCTATGTGCATGAGTATCTCACAAAAATGATTAAATTTGATTATCATTTCCAAGAAAAAAATGTCATCAATACACCACCTACTACTAAGACTTTGGCACTACACCATCACTTGATAATATAACGTCTGATTATTTATTTGTTTAAAGGTTTATATATAATAAAAAAAGTAAAACCGCAAGGATCGAACACACGCCCTCATCAAATACAACAACTAGCTTTGCCACTTAGTCACCGCTTGATTTTGGAAACAACTATGTCGTTTGACTATTTATTTCTTTCTAGGTTTCTATATAAAATCCAATCGTCTTCTACCTTCAGCCGGGTCATTCCGACCCGGTTTATGCCTGTGCACTGTGACACTTTTCGACCAATTCATAGCACCGAAATCATAAATAATAATCATAATGTTTAAAAATTCTTACATATGTTTTTGAAATTGGAAGAATAAACATTTTGAAATTGGGGATTTCTTGTTCTTTATGTTTTTTCTCATAATAATGTTCAGATCTACAAATTTGAAGAAACGTTTTATCTCACAATATTGTTACATATTGCTCCTTTTTAGTTGGAAGAAATCATGTTTTGAGATTAAGGTTTTCATGTTCCTTTTGGTAATCCTGATCTAGTCTGTAAATTTGATATGGGGTTGAATGTTTTTCTCATGATAATAAGTTTAAATTGATAGGGACTGATTTGCAAATTTAAAAATAAAGTGTATATATTAATAAAATAAAAGTAATTTTAAGTAATTTGAATAATATTATAAGTGAAATACAAATGGCAGTTTTTTATTGGTCCAAATCATTTTGTGTTGCATACCCAAATTATTCACAAGGGTGTGGAAGTGTTCACCAAATGGGAATGGTTGGTTAGAGAGAGAGAGAGAGTGGACTTTAGGTTTTAAATAAGAGACGGCGACTGGTAGTTACTGTGCCTAGTCCTACCCTTACATATTTACGATATTGCCTCCACATGAACACATTTCGGATGTACTATCCGTTTCAAAAAATAATTGTCTTAATTGATTATCACATATATAATATATTTTTAATAATTAATATTTTTAATTATTATTGTAAAAAAATATTAAAAATATATATTTGAAATATATTTATGAAGATAAATAGAATAATATCTTATATGATAATATTTGTTATTATATATTGATAGAAATATATGGTCAAAGTAAATTATATAAATAATGTATACATATTTTAAACGACAATTATTTAAAAATGGAATGAGTAATTACCATATTAAGAAGAAAAAAAACTCATAATTTTTTATGGCAAATGTTAAATAGTGTTATAGGACAATCATTAAGGGTCTGTTTGGCAAAAATAGCTTAAATAATGTCATTATTTGCCATTTCACACACTTTAAGAAAAATGATAAATGAAAGAGAGAATGTGACTATTACGAAAATACTCTTTCTTTTTATTGGTAGTAGATATTAGAAAACTAAACATAGATATTTGCGTATTTTTATTCTCTCATCTAATGATTGTTTTAAAGAATAAAATAAATGTTATAAATAGTAAATGACATTTATTTTAGGACAAACAATTTTGTCAAGTATGATATTTATTTTGGGATAGAGGGAGTAAGTTTTTATATATAAAAACTTACTAAAATGTTTGAAGTTAACATTGAGAATTGAAAATTTTCACTTTATGAATAAATTATTTCTTTAAATTGAATCTTTAAAGAGTGTCTCAGGAATATTATTTAGCAAGACTCGTTTTTTATTATTGAATATTATTAAGTTGTATGTTACATCATTTAAAATATATTAAATAAACATTTTAAGTGTAAAAGTATGATAAGGAATCAATGATAAAATAACTAAAACTATACAATATAATTTTAAAATAGAGAGATCAATTTCGTAAATAACTGCAAATATAGAGACTAAAACTAAAATTAAACCTACTTATTGTTATTATTTGAGTTTGAATAATGTTACTATGACCAAATTTTGACATTATTTAATGTTGTTGTTTACTTACTCATTCTTCTTTTTTCTATTTAACAAACAACTTTTTTTTGATGAACTTAACAAACAACTTATTTTATAATTGATTGACGAACATAAAATGTTCAATGTTTATTGTGAGAATTACTAGAGGCAATAGTATATATAGTCCTTAAATATAAGATTTTACTTGACTAAATTGTACTATTCACCTATCATATTTTGATTATATTTTTTTAATAATATATAGATGTAAATATTAACATATAAGATCTTGTTTGATTTGTTTTGATGAGTATTTTCAAAATATCAAATTTTATAATTTTTAATGCTAGGTAATTAAATATATTAATGATCAAAACTGTACACGTATGTGTAGTGGTCAAATATGATCTTATATTTAGGGACGGAGGTAGTATATGATTATTGTTCCTACCAAATTTTGGTTCAAATAGTAAAGGTTTTGGCCCCTTAAATAGAATCAATTATGTTACATATATTTTTTAACGAAGATTAGTCATGTTAAATAGTACACCTCATTTACCCATTAAAAAAAATTAAATAGTATAACAAAGTTACATTTAAACTTGTGTAATATTTTTATAAAATATAATAAATATTGATTTTTACACTAGTTAGCATCATTCATTTGATATTTATTTATTTAAGGGAAAAAGTTACTTTTTTTGTCCCAAAATACGAGGGGAGAAACCATTTTCAAAAATATATTTTTTCTTATTCTCATAAAATTAAATGTAAATTGCATTTAATTTTTTTTCTCTCTTATTTTTTTAATAAACAATAACCAATAAAAATGATTTTACATCTTCATATGCAACTTATTTTAAGAAAAACTCGATAAAATCATATTTTAAATTTTCATAATTATACTTTCTTAATAATAGTGAGAATATTTTTTTTCTTTATATTTTGGGAAAGAGGGAGTACATCATACATTTGATGCTATTGACTTGTAAATTACCGGTTGATGTTTTTTCTTTATGTTAGAAAACAAAAACTATACTTTATTATCATTTTTCTTTTTTTATCATTAGTTTAATCAGTTCATAATCAATTGTATGTAACTTCCTCAAAAATGCAGTTGCAAAAATTCAAACGTGATAATTAAAAATAATTTTAAAAAATAAAATATTTATTGACAAACTCAAAACAATACTTGTCTTAATTTTTCTTTTTTTTTTTCAAGATTTCTCATACTTCTATTTGTAACTCCCTCCATTCCAAAATACCTCATCTGGTTTTTATTATCAAAAAAATTATTTTTTAGATTTATAGAATATTCTATGCATTTAAACTATAGTATAGTATTATGAATTACATACATCAAACATTCTATAAATTTTAAAAAAAACAATTTATTTCTATTTTTATAGTAATAAAGACCCTTCGTAAAAAAAAAATAGTAACAAAGACCGAGGGAGTATTAATTACTAATTAGTACTCCCTCCGTCCTAAAATAAGTGTCACAATTAGTTATTTTTCACTATTCACATAATCTACTTTGACCGTATTTTTCTACTAATGTATATAAATGTAAATAATAGCATGTAAGATGTTGTTTGATTTGTCTCGATGAATATTTTTAAAATATACAATTTTAATAATTTTTAAATATAGATAATTAAAAATATTAATGATTAAAGTTGTACATTAGCAAACGTGAACTGATCAACTGTGACACTTATTTTGGGACGGAAGGAGTATGTGTTACTCTATATATACATGCCTGTTTGTTAATACTAGGAGTTTTGTTATTCAATGATCACAGTACATAACCGTCTTCACAAAAATTGCATATGACGTAAGTGCCTACGTTACTTTTTGGGTAAGGATACATGTTGCTTAACGAGTCAAACAATTTTATAATAAAAAAAGTTAAAGCTTATAGAGTAGTAGTAGTTTTATAAAGCCAATGAAGCTAACTTTCTCCACTAAGCCTATGTTAAGTAATCACGCTGACTATCGGAATTCATTGAAATTTTATAAAAGTTATAATTTGTAGTTTTTGTAAAATTAAGACGAGTTAATGTGATTTTGACATTCTTACTATAATACCAAATATGTACTACCTCCGTACTAAAATATATGTCGTTTTGACCAAATCACACAAATTAAGAAATATAATCATTGTTGTATGGAAAAGATAAATTATGGGTTAGTTTACAAGATTATCCCTCATTAATGGTATGTGAGAGATAAATTATAGAATTGAAAGAAGAAAGAGAAATAATTAATTAAGGTTATAAGAGGAAAAAGAGCATTAAATGCTTCATTGGTAATGTAAAACGACATATATTGTGGTACAAATTTTTTTCTCAAAACGACATATATTTTGGTACAGAGGGAGTACTAAATATTCTCTCTATAGTTTAAGTATTATTAAAAAAAAAAATTAAATTTATTGAATTGATATTTTTGTCTAAAATAAATTGTTCCAACATAGTGCGATTAATAGACATGCGTAGTGAGTGAATTTTAATTTAACCTTTTATTTTTGAAGCAAATTTTGGTTTACCCTATTATAAGATTATTTGTTTGAATTATCTCTTGAAGATTCTATCATTTATCTCATATGTTTAAGTTCATTAAGAGAAAGACTAGCTATTTCATTAATATTAACTCTATCAATAGATCTCATTGATCTCATCAATATCCCACAAATATAAATCTTCCTAAAACAAATATAAACGAGAGAGAAAAAAAACATGTTTTCAGGGGTGCGCGAATACCCGGTAAATACTCGACGAGTACTCGTTCCAATAAAAAAAAATAAAAAATATATGAGTCGCCGGTGCGTATCCAAACGAGTACCGGATACGTATCGGGCAGGGCCGGTCAAGAGGCTATGTCAACAGTGTTACAACTTCGGGCAGGGCCGGTCAAGAGGCTATGTCCATCATTTAAAAATTGGGTTAAATATTTCATTCACATAATTTGAAACATGACGGTCCAATTGGTTCAGCAGGAGCTTGTCTTGTTGGTATGAGCACGCAGCACAAAAACACGAGTTTGAATCGGGTTTTTTATTTTAAATAATACTACAACAAACAAATTACTTTTTTTTTTAGTAACTATTACATTTATTATTCATTACTCCCTCTCCCTCCGTTCCATTATATAAGCACTTTTACTACAAAAGTCTAGTCCCAAAATATAAGCTCCTTTACAATTTACTATGTACATTTATTACATTTTTGCTTACACATACCCCTAATTATTATTACTAAGTTGTATTGGAATAAAAAAATTGTAAAGGGCCTTATATTTTTGTACTAAACTTTCGTAGTAAATGTGCTTATATAATAGGACGGAGGGAGTATATGTTTTACAAACTACTATTGAACTTATTATAGATTTATACAATTTTAATGATATATATTATTTAGTTTATACTCACAAATTATGTTAAAAATTATTATTTTTTTGATAAATAATATTAACTATAAATAAGAATTTCTCGTTCACTACTTTATTTAAAAAAAAAACTTAAACGTCAATAATAATTCACATCTTAGCCATTTTTTATCAAATACTCCAGTCAATAATAATTACTGCATAAACGTAATAGCTGCGTGAATTTAAACCCATGTAAAATGTAATCATTCGTCTAAATGACCTATTGAGTGAGACTAATATTAATCACATACAGTATGTTTGTGTGTCTGTACGACTGTACCATACAGTATACTAGTGTATATATACATATATTGATTAATAATATCAATTTTACAATATTGCATGATAAGACAACAACAAAATAGTAAATGGTAACAAAAGTATTGTATTAAAATAAAAGGTAAATTACAATTTTAAAATATTCTGTGTAAAATCTTCATTTTGTTCTTTTAGACAAAGCAAATTCACAATATTTCACATTTCACAAGATAAAAAGAAGATTCTTATCTTGTTGTTTTGCATCAAATGAGACTAAAATCTAATAAAGGTGGAAGTAAGTTGTGAATCCCGTTTATATTTAGTATCCAGCAATGATTGGTGGAGGTGGTGAAGCATATGAAGAACCAAAGTGTGGTGGAAGAACGATTTCATCTTCTGGAGGTGGTGGATTAACAGGAGGAGGAGGTGATGCAGTTGGCGTAGGAGGAGGGGGAGAGTGTACCGGTGGTGGCGGTGAGAAAACTGGTGGTGGTGGTGAGTGAACTGGAGGTGGAGGTGAGTGAACGGGGGGTGGTGGAGAGTGAACTGGTGGAGGAGGAGAGTGAACGGGTGGTGGTGGGGAGTGAACTGGTGGAGGAGGAGAGTGAACGGGTGGTGGTGGGGAGTGAACTGGTGGAGGAGGAGAGTGCACCGGAGGTGGTGGAGAATGAACAGGTGGCGGTGGAGAGTGGACGGGAGGAGGAGGAGAATGCACCGGTGGAGGTGGAGAATGAACTGGAGGCGGTGGAGAGTGAACTGGTGGAGGAGGTGAGTGTACTGGTGGTGGTGGTGAGTGTACTGGTGGAGGTGGTGAGTGTACTGGTGGAGGTGGTGAGTGGACTGGTGGTGGTGGAGACTGAACTGGCGGTGGAGGGGATTGAATTGGTGGTGGTGATTGTGGTCTTGTTCTTCTTTTGGGTGATTCTTTATGAGGATCGTCTTCATACGGCGGTTCTGCTTTAGGGGTTGGTGGGGGTTGTGGTTTTGGCTCGGATGGTGGATTTGATGGGGTTGGAGTTGGTTTCGGTCGTGGCTTCTCTGTTGGTGGAGAAGGTGTAGGTGTTGGCTTTGGTGAAGGGTTGGAAGGTGTAGGTGTTGGCTTTGGTGTTGGTGGTGTTGGTGTCGGCTTTGGTGAAGGGTTAGAAGGTGACGGTGTAGGTTTTGGTTGTGGCTTTGAAGGAGACGGTGTAGGTTGTGGTTGTGGCTTTGGCACTGAAGGTGTAGGGTTCTCAGTTGGAGAAGGAGTTGAAGGTTTTGGTGTTGGTTTTGGCTCTGGCTTTGGAACAGAAGGTGTAGGTGTTGGCTTTGGCTCATCACTTGGTGGAGAATTGGAGGGAGATGGATTACCATTACCTGTACATTGTGCCTTGCTACAATCAACAGGTTTACTTATCACCACATTACAATCATTTGCTTCCTTTTGTTTTGGTCTTTTAGGTATACAATTATTTGTATCTTCCAAGAAAATGTCTTTTCCAGGAGGAACACAACCTTCTTCCTCGCCGTTGAAATAGTTATCGGAGAATGTAAAGTTCTTCAAATTAGGCAAACTACATATACTTTTTGGAACAGAACCTGTAAGTTTGTTATATGCAACAGACATACTTTCCACTTTCTTGAGGTCCTTGAATGTCTGTGGCAACACACCAACAAACACATTTTGACTCACGTCAAAAACGGTTACAAGTTCAAGTTTTCCAATTTCTGAAGGCAAACAACCGGTTAAGTTGTTGTTGATTATAACAAATTCGTTCAATGTATTTTTCATATTTCCAATGCTTCCCGGAATACAACCACTAAGATGGTTATTAGCAATAACAACAACTGATGCTGTTGAATTTCCCATATTCTCTGGAATTGTTGATGTGAATCTGTTGTTGTTCAAAAATATAGCATCGAGTGGTTTATTAAAAAGCTCAGAAGGAATTTCTCCTTCAAAATCATTGAACCTGATATCCAAGAATTTGATATCTGGAATTGAAAGAACAGGTGTAGGGAAAGGACCAACAAAGCGGTTGTTACTGATATCCAACTCGAACAAAAGCTTTAACTTAGAGAAGCTTTTCGGGATAATACCACAAAATCTGTTTGTGTTTATATGCAAAAGAGCAAGCTCGGTCAACAAACCAAACTCTGAAGGAATGTAACCTGCAATGTCTGCATGATTAAGATCAATTCCAGCTACAACTTGAATTTTTGGATCATTAGGAGAAGGCGCACAAAAAACTCCACGGTAAGAACATACATCGGGACCAACCCAATTCGTTGTGGTGTTTAAAGGGTCTGAATAAATTGCTTTTTTCCATGCTTGAAGTGCTATGTAGGCACGTTTGAGTGCAAGATGAGGAAAAGTTAAATTTGTTATATAGGTATCTGCGTAGTTTTCAGGTAAATCCTCATTTTCTTTAAGCTGTAACAATTGACGTCGGGCAATGAATGATGCTTCTTCATTTGAAAGTGCATGGGAAAAATACAACGATGTTGATGAAAAGAGGAAAACTGAGAACAAGAGAAAGCAGCCTGAGGCTTGCATTTTGTGATGGAGCCACCTTGGTACAAACTCAAGGTTGCTTATAGAGAGGTAAATAAGAGGGGGAGAAGGTAAAAATTAGGAAGGGTTATAATTATCTTGAGACACAGAATGAAATGTGTCTTAAACTACTAATATATGAGAGGCTATGCAAATATTTCTGAATCCACAATGGGAGCAACCTTTATACAAAACATTGGTGATATAAAATTAGAAGATGTTTTCTTTGTCTCAAATTTTCAACCCTTTGCGCGTTGTCGTGTCTCTAATTTTAGAGGGTGGTTTCAACCATGGTTTTATTTGGCTTAATTTGGCAATTAAAGTTTCATTGCCTAAATTTGCGATTCACGTAGTAATCTCTATTGCATAACAGAGTTAACAACCATGTGTGTAGTTAGTGGTTAATATTAATATTAATATATCTACACAAAAAATAAAACATATGATTAATCCATTCATTTGATTCCTATAATAATCATTTAGATATAGTTTTAATTTTCTATATTTGGAAGAGTGTTCCACAAACACTTGCATAAATACCAAATTAATCTGACCACCTTAAAATTAAAAAGGTTACAGGATTAGCAAACCCGGCCTCGGTATTTTAGAGGCCTTATTCGAATTTAAAAAATGGACCTTTCATAAAAAGTGATATCTTTTTAATAAAACATCTTATATTAAATTATATATAATATAAAAGATAATTATCATTGTAAGTAACGTCGAAAAAAAATATATCATAACAATGATTAAATTTATTGTAAAAATTTAACTGATATAGCGATTGAGTCTAAAACTTTTTCTCTGTTTTAATTTAATTTAAGAGTTTAATTGTTATGCACCGAACGTGTAAATTTTTTACACATACATTCAATCAAACCAAAACATAATACCACTTTTATAACCAAGTTTCTATGTGTCTAAATTTCTACATAGGATGATTTAATTGGATGTATGTGTAAAAATACATTACACTATCAATGTATATAAATTAAAAGAATTACAATTAAGCATAAAAAATGTAAATTTTAAGAATTGAACCTTTGACATTGCACTCACAATTAACATAATTAACCACTAGTCTATTGATACACATATGATATTTTATGAATATTAAAAGCATATAAATATTATTATAGGATTTTAGAAATTTGAGGCCCTAAAAATTGGTCGAAATTTTGAGGCCTTGTTCAGCTGCTCACCCCGCACATGTGCTGGGGCCGGGCCTGAGGATTAGTGTATATTTGGTTTGACTTTATACATAATTGATTTTGATAGAATTGATTTTAGTAGAATTGATTTTAACAAAATTGATTTTAGCAGAATTGATTTATATTTGGATACAATTATGTAAAAATGAGTTGAACAATAAATTTCAATGTAAAAATCATACTTAAACTCAGAAGCTACAAATACTAGCTTCTAACAGAATCAATTCTATATCTCCATAATTGTTTTTAGCTCTTTCAAAAGCCCAACAAAACGTACACTTAATAATATAATTTGATCATAAGAAACTCTTGTACAGTCTAGATATTTTTTGGGTTATGTACAATTTATCAAAGCATTTAAATTTTTTATGTTACTTTTGGTTCTCATGATTTCATATCATACAGAATTTTACACAGTACTAATATAGTGATAGCAGTTTGGTGATGTTAAAAGAAATGATTATTAAAAAAAAAAATATTTGTTTAATGACACTGAAATTGAATTCAGGAAAAAATTGTTTTGTTTGGGTAAGGACTCGAGACTCCTTTTTCTATTTTTTATTGAATGAAATTTAAACAAAGTACACTGAAAATCACTTTTGAAGGACAGATACAAAAAATTGAATCTAATACCTAAGATTCAGTTCTGCTAAATGAAAATACTATCAATTTTTGTTTCACTTAAAATCAGTTTTACTCACAGCAAAATCAATTTTATTGCAAAAATTTCCTGCTTACTGACAGCAAAATTTCCCGATTATGGAACGTTGTCGGTAGTTAGCATGGAACGGGATGCAGGTCAATGAATAATGAGAAATCCAATAAGTCTCAAAGAAGAGAGTTTGTTTAACTACAACCTATCATCCCAAACACACAAGCTGGATTATATTATAGAGCATATCATTTTCTGATAGACAAAATTTTCTAATGAATTGCAGCCAACATTTTACAACAGGAAAATTAAAAATCGTATTAAAATAAATATTGAAAAACTGCAATTAAATAAAATATTTAACTTAATCAAATTTAAAGAAACTACATGCCTGCTGCTTGCCAAAAGATGCAGACAGTGGAGCGCAACTCTAGTCAGAAAATAGTTATGTAGGATTCTATCATATTAGGTAACAATTATCTCACGCCGAGGGTCTCTGACATGCAGCAAACAGTTGCCAACTTATAAAAGCCATCACCAGGGATGTGAAGAGCTCAAAACCTACAACTTTGGGAAGATGCCACCCCAAGCCACGCCTCAAATAGCTGCAAAAGACACGGTTTAGCAAACACTACACTGCAGTAAATGGCACATAAAAAGTCCATGTCATGATTTAAAAAATAATTACTACCAAGCAACATGTCTAATAGACCTTCTTCAAAAAAAACATGTCTAATAGACCAGTGCTTCTATTCGAAACAACAGGTCTTTTTATCATAACAGACCACTTATGCAATGATATATGACAGCAACAGTCTCAGAGGAGAGGAAGGTAGAAGTTGCCAAGTTGGTGTTTTCAAGTGCAGTCAGTGTTGTTATAAATAACGTATAACACTTTGTGCTAAATAACAAATCACTGAACAAATACGGATTTGTTCAAATTTTGCTACATTATAGCGCTATAGCTGCTATTTGACAACACCAATTGAAGCTTTTCTGCGTGGTCTAGATTCAAAATATTGATTTTCAAAAGAAAATGCTCAGTTAAAATTAAAATGACATCAGTGCATGTTTACATTAACATCCTAAGAATAAGTGTAACGAGTCAGTCAGTAAAGACCTTGTGATAGATGGCATGGTGGCTACGATCACAGCACACAAGTATATAATAGGAATGAGGGTCTTGGGTTTATTCTTTCGGAGCCACATCAAAGATCCCAGTCCGGCGAGGGATATGCTCAAAACCTGTACAAATACAAGTGCAGAAACCTTCAAAATTATTGATAATGACAAACTGCAAACAAATGGTTATTTGGATTGTTATTTGTTTTAGCTTTTTCACCTATACCAGTTAACAAAAAACATAGACAACCTGCTGCATCATTTCAATTAATGCTGAATTATAGAAAAATCCAAACTCTGAAAATATTACAGACCAAATTCTACATTTTGACTTAAAGACTGCCTGACTTGGCAGCCACAAACATGATCTGTGAGAAAGAAGAAAAAAAAAGGACATTTGACTTAACAACAGCTTACCAAATTTGCATTAGCCTCTAGGCCCTGCAAAATGTACTCCCAAGTAAACTCTAATCCTCTGGCACCCACCCAAAGAGGAGCCAACCTATGCAGTACAGAATCGGCAAACGCCCAGCCTGCCACAAGAAAGTAACACCAAACAGTGAAGATCAGAGAAGCAGAATAACACAAGAAACACTAGAGGCTGATCAAGGAAGGAGAACATCACTTCCAAGATAACATAAATATAAAACTACTTTTCGCTTAAAATGAAGTAGTGTATAATGTGTCATACACATACCAAGTCCAACTGCTTGAAATTTATGATTTTGAGAGATATTTCTGTGAGTCAACTGGGTTAAAGCAAAATATAGCCCAGCAACATCAATAAAACCTATTAAGGCCTTCAAAAATTCCTGAAGAAAAAAGCCATTTGTTATTATTATATTCAAGATAGCAGGCATAATAAAATGTTGATTTCTATAAGAATATAAAAAAAATCGACTCCTAAAAGTAGACAAATATCATTGCAATTCCTCAAAACAGAAGCAAAACAACAATGAAAAGTGTCGTGAACCAACTACCCCAAAAGCTTAAGCGCTTAAGTGCAAACACACCAAACACTTAAATTCTATCTCTACTGTGTCCACACACACAAAAGCCCTTAAAGAATCTAGACTGCTTTATTAAAGAATTTCTAATGTCATAACCAAAATATACATAAAACTTAAGCTTTTATTTATATGAAGACATGTTTGCAATTTTATGCTATATCCCTAACATAAACAAAAGATGCCTACATTCCCCATCTCCTTATCCCTTGCTCATTCTATTCATATTCATGTCTCTATCTCTATTGCACACAAACGAAGCACCTTAGTTTGGTCTTTACTTTAAGAGCAGAAGGAATAATCAATACTTGATCCAATAAAATCATGATTTGTTGTTCTTCTATCAAGTAATGCACAATTCAAACAAGTCCATAACACGCGCAAGATCAATTTCGCTATCCCAACGCATTATAATACAGTAAAAACTACGAATTAAGTGATAATTAACAGAATTTTAAGAAATAGAAATTACAAACCTGATATGGATCAAAGCTATCACTTTCAGATACTTTGAGAAAAGTAGCTAGACAAATAAGCTGCAAGAGAATACAAATAAAAACAGTAATTAGGTTTTGAGATGTTAAAAAGAAAAAAGAATTGAGAAAAATAGAGTGAAATTAGTAAGTAACCTTGACTAATGCAGTAGCGAGATAAACAACAGCAGCTTTCACGGAAGTACCGAGAGTATCATACTCAGATCTGGAAATTGAAGAAATTGAAACTATTAATATTGAAAATTGAAGGAATTGAAAGATAAGAATAGATCTGAAAGAGAAAGAGAACGAGAAAGTGTTACAATGGTGTGGCAGAATAGTAGACGGCGTGAGGACCGAAAGTGAGAATCGCGCAGTTAAAGAAGTGAAACACCGTCATCTGATCTTTCTCGATTCTGATTCAATTCAACACTGTTCAGACGACAAACACAACACTCACTTTCACTTCACTTTCGTTTTTTTTTTTTTTTTCTCAACTCAAACTAATCTAATATTGTTTGTTATTTCCTTCTGCTTCTTGGCTTATCAATTTTTATGTAGAGATTAATTAACAGATATATTTAACCTTACCAAAAGTATGTAGTTTAATTTTTTGGCCCTATTTGATAAAAACAAACCCAGTGTATTTCATTCGTGATAACAATTTTTTTTTTGTACATTCATGATAACAATTTTGATGTAAGGTGAATAATAATCGAAGATTTGATGCCTAGTATTAAAATGAGTTGTCTGAGTTAAATAAAATTAGAGATTTTGACATTTAAAAAATGTAGAATGACTAAAATGATATTTATCAAACTTTGATGTTGAATTCTATACCAAAAAACTTTGATATTGAATTTAGTATATAGAGTCTCTTTTTGTATGATAATTTAATGGGTAAGAGTTGTGGGACATATGAGTTGGATAGGGAAAGGTCTTAGGTTTGATTTTTGACGAAAATAATTTATATTTTTGATGTATTAAAAAAAGAATTTAGTATATAGAATTATAGTTTAATCTTCGCAACTGCATTTAAAACGAGACTGAGACTTTGCACGGTCTGTAACCAAAATTAAACTCAATACCAAATTCTCTTTAGAAATTTTAAAATTTGTCAAATACCTCTTTGAAATTTAAAAATAGGCACATATCTTCTGAAATTGTAAAATATTAATCAAATTATCACATGTTCCGCTTACTCCGTCTATTTTGATGACATGACCATTAACTACATGTCAATTACTCTCTTTCATGCGACTTGGTGTCACGTTGACTGTTACTACATATAAAGTTAACGATCATGTTATCAAAATAGACAAAGTAAACAGGACAATTTAATTGACGTTTTACAATTTTATAAGATATTTACCTATTTCTAAATTTCATCAGAGTATTTAAGAAAGTTTTAAATTTCACAAGAAATTTGATATTTTACTCCCAAAAAAAATGAAATAAGATTGCACTCGGTCAAATTAATTTCATTGAGCCTAATTGCTTTCCATCTTCAACCTATTGTACTTATTTATAATATATTTACTGATTAGTGATTACACTCTCTTGCTCAATAATATCCCCGCCCTAAAACGAACGCCGCTTCGTTAAACCACTTTTTCGCTGCGCGCCACCACATCTCCGGCAACGCAACCCTTCTCTCCGGCGACAATCTCACTATTTGTAAGTAACCCTAAAACTAACAGAGCACCACTATTGTACTATTATTGTCCTTTCAGTAGAATCTCGATTTTGAAAACCTTTGTTTACTCGTTCGTTATTTGTGTTTTTCAGTTGCTTCAACACTCTCAATTCAACCATATAATCAACCAATGTCTTATTCACGCGGTCGTGATTTCTTGTTCTGTAAATTGTGTGGGACATTGCTCACTGTTCCCTCAACTAAATACTCAGAATGCCCTTTGTGCAAAACCAAGGGAGACATTAAGGGTACACTTTTTTTTTTCTAGTTCAAAATTGCTTGTGTGCTTGTTTTTCTTTGATTATTACATTTTCTTTTTTCTATATACTAGTAAATAATTTGTTTTCACTAAGTGCTTATAAGTGCTTATTGTGCTAAAGTTAATTAATTATTTGTGTGTTTAGAAATCCAATTATGCATTAACCTAATTGAATGTTGTTGTTTTATTTACTCCAAAACCATTTTGCTTGAATATAGTCATGTGTAGGCTTTTGTACTTTGCCGTTTTATACTATTAACATGTGAGTTTGTTCACATATTGATCCTTTTTGTTTTTAGCGAATATGCATTGTATCGATGTACTTTATCAATTTACTTTTGTCAAAAAAAAAATTGAATGTTGTTGTTGTTGTTGTTTTCTTCAGATATTATAGGAAAGGAAATAAGTTACACAATTTCAGCCGAGGTATGGTTTTGCGGATCTTATTTGTAGTGATCGGTTTAAACATTTATTTCCATCTCTATCATATGATTATATCACTATGTTATTGTTATATCACTTAGGTTTATATTTTATAGATCATACGGTTGAGTGACTTGGTCAATTCAATTTCGATCTTTACTACGCAAGTTGATTAATGTCGACCACCTAGTTCTGACTAATTGCATTGCACCATGTTATTTCTGTTGTTTTGATAGCGTAATTCTCTGGTTGTTATATCCTCGGCACACATGGCTATTGGCTAAGGATCTAAAAGTGTAGATAACATAGTCATCAATATATTGATGAGTGATGAATGAAAATAGTAGAGAAACATTGCTTCAAACTTCTTTCTTCTAATTCTAGCTTCCTTCACTATTTTCTAGATATTAGCCCTTCTTAAACAGAGTAACAATACCCCTCTTATCAACTATGCTCAATGCTGGTGCAGTGTATTTAGATGAATATGATTATGTCCATTTCTACTATGACTTGGCACATATAATTCACAAATCTATGATAAACTGTAGTTCTTTTGGTACATGCAAGTAAAAGACACCTTGATTTACTCTGTCTTGGTGGTATATGATAGGCCTATATGGTGTAAATATCACTGCTTTAGAAGTATGCATAAATAATTTAACTTTTTGAAATATCAATCTAGGTTTAGAATTTGATATCAATATAGAAAAATTCGTGATGTGATTTTAAGGACATGCATATTCCCATATTATTGGCAAATAATCCTTTGTGTACTATGTGGATGACAGGATATTAGAAAAGAACTTGGAATCAATACAATTGAAGATGAAAAGTTGGAAGATACTAAGGTAAGGCATCGTACAATATATGTTTAATGACATGATGTTTAAACAGATGTTTAGTGTCTTAAAGTTATGTTTCTTTACAGGTCAACAAGAAATGTGAGAATTGTGGTCATGGTGAAGCTTACTATATCGTCTTACAGGTATTACTAGAGTTCATAATGAAGCTTTTGCCAATTTAATTTGAAGCTTATTTAGCACTCCAATTTAATGTATCTAAATCTTGATATTTTCAGACGAGATCAGCGGATGAAGGGCAAATTACTAAATACACATGCATGGGATGTAGGCATCAGTTTACGGAGAGTTAAGTTGGAACCTGTATGAACAGATTGTCTAGACTCTTTACTTTCTATTTTGTCCCCTTGGCTGAAATCTGCCCTCATTTTCTATCAAATCTTAATTTGGATAGTGCGTTGTCTGTGCAAGTGAATGTTTGGGTCCTATGTAGCTTGTACAATGAAAGATGTCCTAAAAGTTATATACTGATATCGACACAAAGAAGTTTAATATTTTTATGCTAAATATTAAGTACCTCTGGTGGCAACTGGCTCTTGTTGTGTTTGCATAATGCACAGAAACCATCTTTCTACTATTTTTTTCCCTTCAAATTTTGATTGATTTTTCTGCATTACTCAGGTATTATGGTCTGGTGTTTCCTATAGTGTGCTTATTTAGCTACAACTTTGGGTGTTGATGTTAGTACTAACTCCTTTTTTGGTGAACAGTAATACTTGATTCCTTTAGTGTTCTTCTGAATTTATTTTCTTTTTGATATCATTCTACTAATCTACTTTGATTGTGTTATATTTCCTCTTAATTTTCCATCTCTTCAATTTGAACACAATAGCCCAAGATACGGTTGATTCACATTTGTTGAATGTATGTTCCTTTCTTATCCAGCTATTTTCCTTTAATATTGGTCTTTGTCACTTGTCTTAACTTATTGATGGTTCAGCCCTATTATCATATACTTATCCTAGACTAAAATGTGAATAATCTCTTTTACCTTACTAGTTAGCTATATGATTCCTTTATTCTAGAAATACTTATCCTAGAAATTTTCAATAAAGAGACCGATATTGAGAATTTCTTTTGCAATGCAGTTTAGAATTTTGGAGTGGGAATTTTGTTCATATTTTTATTTGACTTGAATAAATGGATGGGTATCAACCTTGTTAAGATTGTAGAAATATGCATGCCATTTTTTCTTTTAAAATAATATTGTTTACCGGTCATAACTCGATGAATAAAATTGAATATTACCATTAAAAATTAGACAAAAACATAGAACAAATTTATGAGCCAAAATCATCTTCATCTTATCTTATATAAGATAATCTAATACCATGATAATTTTTAATTTAGCCTTTGTTCATTTTCTTACACGTATACATATTAAGGTTAATGTGTGTCTTTGTATATAAATTATGTAAAAAAAAACTATTAATTTAGTAGATTCAACAAAAATATATATATCCATCTTACACTTGCAATTTACCTACTTTAATATAGATAATTATTAAAGAACATAAATAGACTATATTTAAAGAGTTATTGTCAATTCTTTGTATTATTTTTTAGGTTTTTCATGTTAAGTTGTGAATTTTTTTCAATTTAGCTGCTATAATTTCAATGTATTGGTTTCTTCACTTGTTTTCAATTGTAAGTTCTCTCAATGTTTAATCTTAATGCCAGAAACGCTAAAGTTCTTGACATGAATATGCTTTTTAGTTAATTGATATAATTGTTGTTTTTGTCGAGATAGTCAAAATTGGATGGGACCGGCCTGCATCCAGTCCAATCAGACCAAAAAACCATTCTGCTAAGGAATCAAACTTGAACCGATCAAAACTAGAAAAATTGGCCGTGAGCCGGTCAAAACCGTGATAATCAGCTATTCAACCAAACCAATTGTTGAACCAGTTTATAAATTTAAAAAAATTCACAATAAATTGAGTGGGACCAATATCATCTAATACCACAAAAAGTCACATTAGATAATGACCAATCAAATGGAAGACTACAAATGCATTAGAAAATATGTTTAGAATAACTTATTTATAACTATATGTAAGAGTGTAGATGTGAGATTTCTCCAATGTGAGACTTTGTGGAGTAGTTCATACACAAAGACACATTTTATTTTTGTTTACAAAACACACATAATCTTATCTTTACTTCTTGTTAATAATTTGTAATGATATTATAAAAGACATACTTTGTTTTACAAAATACATTTAGATTATGAAAAACTCTAAACTAAGGAGATTTTAGTTTTAACTTTTTATGTTTTAATAAACATTTGGTTATTATGTATGAAATTGACACTGTTTTAATAAACATCTATGTTTTGATGTATGAACTTGACACTATGTTGTCAATAGATGTTATGTACTATGGTACTACATGGTACTATTTTGTGTTATTTTTGTGTAATGTACGTTAATATTTTAAAAATATGAAAAACCGAAAAAAAATAATTATGTGTAATGTGCTAAAATTTAATGTATTAAAGTTTTAGTTTTAAATTGATTTTATTACATTTTATCTTTTTTATGTGTTAAACTATGAAATATTGATTTATTGTTTATTTATATATAAATTTAAAATATATATTTAATTAAAAATAGCCAGACCCAGTTGAATTCCGGTTGAACCCATAAACATTGAACCAGTATTTATACCGGTTCGATCATTAAATTTGGTCTATAAATTAAAGTTAAGTTAATACTATTTTCAATTGATATTTCTTTTGTATGTTAAATAACATTGTTTGACATGTAATGATATTTTTGTGAAATGTTTATGGTTAGATGTTCGTGATATGAAGCATTATGTTACCTATAGTTGAATTTGAACTTGGTCTTCAAGTCAATATATAGCTGAGTCAGATTTATACTTTATTTTTTGAATGTATCTTTGGTAAATCTGATTTTGATCTTGGTGTTTGATTGAGTTTTATTTTGATTTTGATATTGTTAAAGCTGATTTTTAACTCGACCAAATCATCGAGAAACTGTTTTGTCGTATGTTCCTATGAGTCAGATTGTGCACTTAAGTGATAGGCCTACCAATCTTGCCAGGCCTACCACTACTTCTATGGCCAATTATCCGGTATGCCAACCACTGCTTCTATGCCCTTTTATTAGATGTCTATAACTGCTTCTATGATCTTTTATCCTGGAATGTCTATCAGTGCTTCTATAGCCTTTCATCCTACTATATCGACCACTGATTTTTTGCCCTTTCAACCCATAACAACTGCTTTTATGGCCTTTCTCCTGATACCCCTACTATTGTCTTTCATCCTTGTACCCCTGCTTGGTGAATTATTTAACAAATGTACTAAACTCGTCGTTAAGTAATAAAATACATTTGTATACCCAGAGATTGTTTCAATCTCGACAAAAAAATTGTATCATAAATATTGATTTCTTAGATATTACAAAAGAAATAATGGTGAGTTATGTTAAGAACGATACGAAAAACACCTAAAGAAATAAACATAATTTTTTTTCCTTCTATGTATTAAATATTAATGTATGAATAGAAATATAGGTTTGGTAGATATTACAATAACAACGAAAAACAGAACTCCTATTAATGTATAATTTGAAATAATAATAAATAAGCCTCATATTAATATATGAATAAAAATATACATCTCATAGAAGACGAGAAGGAGAGAAAAAAAAAGGAAATGGATGAGATTTAGTTGGGTAAACAAAAATCTTATATCATTTAGTTAATGATGTAGTCATGTTGAAAATGCTTGATATTGTACGTAAAACAATGCTACTAATATTATATCAATATTTGATGATAACTTTTTGTGAAAAGACCTATTTAACCCTCAAAAGGCTATGTGTCAAATTATTAAGTTGAGGTAATTTGAAAATATAACATGTATTTTGTTAATATAGATTATAAGATTATTAAAGAACATAAATAGACTATATTTAAAGAGTCGCGAGTGTTTATATTTTTACTCATATTAATAAGGAGTCTACTTTTTTTGGATAATTTCTTGAAATACATATATTTATATTGATATAGGGATCTAATTATTTTGATAGTTGTTACGAGGACATAAATTATGGTGCATAAGATATTTTTTTATGCACCTTGCATAAATAAGCAAAACTACTTAGCCCATCCCCTCCATTTTGGCATTATCATAGTTTAAAACTAACTACTAAAATATTTAACCATATATAATATTCTGAAAATTATCCTTAATTAATAAACTAAAATTCAATTAATAAAAAAATTATGAAAATTTATTTTTTGAATTAATAAAAAAAAAATCTGGGGGCGCACGAGAAAATGGAGGGCGCGCTAAGCAAATTTTCAGTCGCAATGAATCCTTGATCACAATATAATTCATAATTATCTAATTATTACCTTAATAAGTTGCGGCAATGTTTTTGTCAAAAAAAAAAAAAGTTGCAGCAATCTCAACCCCGTGCGTCTCGTATGTATAACTAACTAGTAAGAATAATATTTCATTTCTCTTTTGTAATAAAAAAATCTTCATGTCACCTCCTCAGCTTATATTTCATTAAAAAATAACATTTCAATCAATTCCTATTTTGTTAAAATTTGAAGATTTAAAGTTAAATCTTCACATTTTAAAAAAAAAAAATCTTTAAGTTATATCTATGTATCAAAATAAATAAATAAGGTTAAATTATACTTTTAGTCCCGTAACCTAATTTTAGGTTTCCTTTTGGTCTTTAAGTTTTTTTTTTGTCATTCTAGTCCTTAATTTATAAATATTATACAACTGGGTCCTTTAATATTTTTTAATTTCAGTTTAGTCTTTTAAATTTTGAATGTTAGAGACTTTGATCTTTTAAATTTCAAAATTTAGACAAATAGTCCTCCTATTAAGATTAAATATCTTAAAATTGTAAATTAAGGGACCAAAATATCAACATTCATAACTTAAGGGACCAAAATGAAATGAAAAAAATTTAAGCAACCAAATTACATAATATTTATAATTTAAGAGATCAAAATAAAACAAAAAGAACCAAAATAAAACTTAAAATCATTTTATTTCAATACAAAGACGAAATATCAAAGTTATCATAAATATCAAAGATCAAACTTTAATCGTGAATGTCAGATGTAACAATTTCGACATTTTTTTCGATTGGTTGGGCTGGAATTTATCCACAAATATACAGAAACCTCATCATCATCTTGAGTTTATACTATTACTTACTACTTACTTACTCTTTCACTCATTCTTCTCCAAAACCACACACAAATATGGTCTCTCTCAAGCTATCCTCTTTCACTCACTTCTTCTCATCCCCTTCAACAACCGCTATTTCTAACCGTTCCCCAATTATTCTCCGACGCCGCCACATTCGCCACCCACTCGCCGCCAGCTTCTCCGCCAAAACCACTGCGGCTGAGATCAAAGACCGAGTCGATAACTCGAAGAACAAGGTCCCTGACCGAGTCATCACCCCTAGGTCACAGGATTTCAATGCTTGGTATCTCGATATTATAGCTCATGCTGAATTAGCTGATTATGGTCCGGTTCGTGGCACAATGGTTATTCGTCCCTACGGTTACGCCATTTGGGAATCCATTCAGGTTCATTCCTTTTCTCTTCATTTGCCTCTATTTTTTGTTTCGATTATTTTTTAATTTATTTAGTTGTTTATTTTTGTTTGTGTAGGATTATTTGAATGTGAAGTTCAAGGAGACTGGACACAGTAACATGTATTTTCCACAGGTAAAAATGTTTACTATCATAGTTAATTATCGATTTACTTATCTTAATTATTGATATACAGTTAAATTATACTCACTTCGTTTTAAAATGAGTGTTGTTTTAGGTGTTTGCGTACATTTTAAGGAATACAATCATTGTTAAAAGAAATTACACTTTTACTACATTAACCCTACTTTATTGGTTTGTTTTCATGGAATTAGTGCAAATAGTAATAACACTTCATAATATTGGTTTGTTTTTGTTGTTGAAAACGACACTCATTTTGAAACAAAAATTTTGGGCTAAAATGACACTCATTTTGAAACAGAGAGTGTAGCATTTTATTATGAAGTCTCACGGTCATTTCTAAAGTGTTGATTCTCCCTTTTGACTTAAGATTATGTAGTTTTTGTTGATCTTATAAGATTTTCTGTTGATTGCTAAAAAATTTAAATTTGATTTGCATTTGGGTCAGTAAGATTATATTGTATTGTATTGTATCACATTGTATACGTGTCCTGTTTTGTGTCCGTGCTTTCTTGTTGTGCCATTATTTAGTACTTGTAATGTCAAAAAATGAGTGTTGTGCAAAGTGAGATATTGGTAATGTGGTATATGAACATATGATTATAGCCACAGCACGAAATTATGTTACTGATCATTTGTTTGATGCTCTAACTCCAATCCGTCGTGCAGTTTATTCCTTACTCGTTTATTGAGAAAGAAGCAAGTCATGTTGAGGGTTTCAGTCCTGAGTTAGCAGTAGTGACGATTGGGGGTGGAAAGGAACTTGAAGAGAAGCTCGTGGTATGCATGCTCTTCAAACTTTTGTTGTGATTTTTTTGTGCGCACATATTGTCTGGTATTTATTGAATATATAAGTTGAATTGAAGAAATTAGTTAACTGCAGTATATTTCATTGAAAAGCTGTGACCTAAGGTTTTATCTTTGATTTTTCCATTTCTTGAGGCTGTGGCAGGTCCGACCTACAAGCGAAACCATTGTGAATCATATGTTTACTCAGTGGATCCATAGCTATCGTGATCTTCCTCTCTTGATTAATCAGGTAAATGCTGTCATGGTTTCGTTTGTTACCAAAAATATGCTTTCTTCTATGATGGGACGGTTTAATTTAACTAAAATTTTCCTTTTGAATGAATGTGCTTTAGTGGGCTAATGTCACAAGATGGGAGATGCGCACCAAGCCATTTGTGAGAACTCTTGAATTTCTTTGGCAAGAAGGTCACACTGCTCATGCAACTCCAGAAGAGGCAGAAAATGAGGTCCACATATTCTCTATGTCAAGATTATAAAGTCTTCACTATTTTAATAATATATCTGCTTAATCTTATTGCAAATATTTTGCTCTGCAGGCTATACAAATGATTGACATCTATACCAAATTTTCCTATGAGCAAGCTGCAATACCTGTTATTACTGGTCGAAAATCTAAAGTGGAAACATTTGCTGGTGCTTGTAAGACCTATACAATCGAGGCAATGATGGGCGACAGAAAAGCATTGCAAGCAGGAACCAGCCACAACCTTGGGCAAAACTTTTCCCGTGCCTTTGAAACACAGGTCTGATGCTGTTACATAACACAAAATACTTTGTTCCTATGGAGAATTTTTTTTAGTATATCTTTCAGAATCATAAGTTTTCAATATGTTAAGTTTTTTTAGTTATTTATTTAGGCCGGTAAACTACAAGTACGCAAGCTTGAGTCATACTTCATTATTTTTGCGTGCAAGTTCTGTTGTGCAGCAACAACTTCTTATTCATTACTTGTTACTGTTACATTTACATTGTTGAGTTAAATCAGCTCAAAGTTTCAGTAATGTTAGATTTTTTCGCTGGCTGCAGCCATATGTAGGATTAAGGAAGCTGGTTTTCTGTAAATAGGCACCCCAGTAGGATGAGGGAAGTGAGAATTGTAGCAGTTACTCAGTACACATAATAATCCTTCCTTAAATAGGAAGCCCAACTATTCGTACTATCATTTGTGCAAAAAGCACTAACTTGAGCCAAAGCAGTCACAATATTGTATTTTTTTTCCAATTTAAGTTCAAACTTCTATACAAAACTCGCAAGTAAACTACCAATAAGGGCCTTACATATGATAAATCCAAGTCATATTGATTGTGCCTTATCTTATAACTCAATGTTTTTACTTAATACCAAACTATAAAAAGCACAAGTACTTATTGGACAGACTATAGTGAACCTTTTAGTAGCTGCAGCATCTAGATTCTGTTTTTCCGTCTTCTATTTTTTTTCTTTCACTTAGTGATATTTTATCCATTTCCTTTTCTTTATGGGGGTCTTTTTCCACTGTTACTGTTAGTCTGTTACTGTTTTTTTATTTTGTTTTATTTTAAAGTACATTGATTTAATCCTTTCAACAAGGATGCAGCTGCTCAAAATGTATACTTGTGCAGTTCACAGATGAAAATGGACAAAGGGAACATATTTGGCAGACATCATGGGCAGTCAGTACCCGTTTTGTTGGAGGCATCATCATGACACATGGAGACGATGCTGGCCTAATGCTTCCTCCAAAGGTTGCACCGATTCAGGTATGTTTGGATGCTATTAGTGTTCAAATCTTGTGTAGAGTGTAGACATCATTGTTAGGTTAAATGTAGCTTTTTAGTGGTTGGAATACCCTGCACCTTGATCAGAGAAATATAGTCAATTGTGTAAAGTTTACTACTTTTGCTGAATGAACTACATACATACTATCCAACAAGATTCAACTCAATTCAAAAGCTGATCTCAATATAGTGATATACTGATATCTTAAAGTGAAAGCTGTCTCATTTGGACTTTCTGTTTAAGTGTCAAGTTTTTAGTTCTAATTCATTTCCTTCTGTGAAATATTTTTGCCTGGACCTTCTAATGTATATGCATTTTTATACACGTCCGACTTGATTCTTAGTGTAATATCTCACTGCATTGGATAACTGAACTTCATTTAGGGTATATTTGCACGTAGGAGTTTGAGAAGACAATGCTTTTTTTACTAATTCTAAATTGAGAATTATTAATCTTTCCAAAAGTTATAAGGATACTATTTCATTTTATTCCTCTCATTTTATAAAATTCTCATATAAAGGGAATGCCTACTTGAAATGATTTTTTTTCTCTTTTTTGTACTCCAAACTTCTACATCCAAATATAGGATGGTTTTCTATGCTTGTTTTATTTTAATTTTTGACAAGATCCTGCCGACCATTGCATTATAGGTGGTAATTGTACCCATTTGGAAGAAGGATGATGAAAAAGTGACAGTCCTTAATGCAGCATCGTCTGTAAAAGAAGCTCTTCACAGTTCTGGCATTAAAGTTAAACTTGATGACTCAGATCAAAGAACCCCTGGATGGAAATTCAATTTCTGGGAAATGAAGGTTCGGTGTTAAACTTGGATAGTTTTCATTTTCTGGGACCAAATAATACACATTGTTTCCATTTAAGCTGCTGGATCCATCCATATTTGACTATCTGAATTTATTTACATTATATATATCTTCCTTTTTCAGGGAGTTCCTCTTAGAATTGAAATCGGTCCCCGTGATGTGTCTAGTGGAAGTGTTGTGATATCCCGGAGAGATATTCCTGGGAAGCAAGGGAAAGTGTTTGGAATCTCTATGGAGCCTTCTATTTTGGAGGCTTATGTTAAAGACAAGTTGGATGAAATACAATCTTCTCTTTTGGAAAGAGCAATTACATTTCGAGATAGGTTTGTTCCTTCTCTGATACGTTTTGCTTGTGATAGATATTTGGATCTTCTACTAATCTAATTGTTGGTTCTTAAGTGATTGTTGTAGTGAATATAATTCCTGAACAACATATAAATAATGTAACTTTCCTCGTGTTGCTTTTTAAATTTTGGAGTAATTTCATTATTTATCTTGCTCTTTCTAGTTGTGCACTTCCCATTGCACTTATGTTCATGGCATCCCCAGTAAACAAGCAAATTGACATGCACGTTATTTCTTTTGCAGTAATATTGTCGATGTGAGCACATACGATGATCTTAAAGCCGCAATAGCACAAGGCAAATGGGCAAGGGGCCCTTGGTCTGCTAGGTTGTGTTTTTTCCCTTGATTTCTTATATAAATATGTTTGATTCCAACAAATAACTAACATATATGAAGTCCATGATTAACAACTCTAATGTCAAACTTTGCAATGTCACAGCGATGAAGATGAGTTAAAAGTAAAAGAAGAAACTGGAGCAACTATCAGGTGTTTTCCATTTGAACAACCACCAGGGATTAAAAGATGCTTGATGACCGGAGATCCTGCTGAAGAAGTTGCAATTTTTGCCAAATCTTACTAACTCAGCATTCTTTTTAAACTTTCTAATAATTTGATTTGTTTTTGTTGGCGGTTACTTGTACTATAGTCTATGTATATTTTTTTTTTTTTTGCATTCTTGATATTCTGAAAAATTAATTTCTTGTTGTCACTTAGGCAAGTTGTAAGAAAAGTTATATATTTACTCAGGGCAACCTTTGTTCTTAATCTACTGAGAGTTTGATGTCACTGTAATTTATGTATGCCTTTTTATTGTTTGATTATCTATAGTGACTTTTACTGTCATTGCTTGAACTCTTAAGAGCTAAGGGACAACATTAGCATCCATTTGCTTACAACACAAATTTAGCTTAAATGTTATGAAATCTACATACTTATTAAAATCCTATTTATTCCCTGACCCCGAATTGTTATTGTCTAAACCACCCTTCATGAAAAATTGTTTAATGACAATAAAAAGTGATTTGAAATGAAGATTTCAATAATACAGGTAATAGGTAGTATTTCTGTATTTGCCTATATTTTAGAACTGATGACACAAATATAAATACGATTGATGTTAGTTTGACAAACTTGTGAGTGTGAGAGTTTAAACTCAATGTATGGTTAAATGAAAGGAGAGTTTGACAAACTTGTGATCTCCCCTCGGATTTGTTTTTGTCAAACAAATGTCTGAATAAAATGATAAATTATTAAAAATTCACACATACTAAATAGAATATCGAAAAAATTCGAACCTTGGTTCTAAGTAACAAATTTTACATTTTAGGTTAGGATTGTTTGGATGTAGTTAGTTTATTTAATTAGTGATAAAAAAAAAAAGAGCAGGAAAACACTTGAAATATATGGAGAAGGGAGAGCCAACAAGGCAACGAAGAAACCCATCTAGTAATCACGATTTTGTACATAACCATTACAGCAGTGGCAGCTGCGTTAGTAAGTAAGGTACAGTGAATTCTGAATTGTGATGAAATGCAGAAACACAAATATCTAACCGATGATAGTGATGAGAAGAAGCATGCCATTAACATTAACATGCATATACCAATTTACCCATCCACATTACTCTCACAATTCCCTTATTAACCACACCACTTTCTCTTCTCTCCATAACCACAAACACAAACCTCTCTTTCAATTCTTCTCCGTAAGCCATTTCTAATTACTACTCACTACTAATTTCACTAATCAATCATTAAATTCTTGTTTTCTTTTGTTTCAGGGTCTTCTCAAGCCTTCAATTCGATCATTTTCTTCTTCCTCTAAAACCATGACAAGTTCTTTCGATTCTAATTCCGTTACTTACCTCAAACAGCAAGAAGCTGCTGAAATTGATGAAACTCTCATGGGTCCTCTTGGCTTTAGCGTCGACCAGCTCATGGTTACTTACTTATTAATCTTCATTGCATTCTTTACTTCTTCCCTTTTCTTATTTCTTAACGCTTTTCATTTTGTAGGAATTGGCCGGTTTGAGTGTTGCTACTTCCATTTATGAGGTATTTGTTTTGTTTTGTATAATACTCTATTTAGTACAAATATTGTGAATTAGCGGCTATAGCAACACTATATCGCAATTGCACAGCAAAATTTGAACAAACTGCTGTTTTCCGCAGTCCACAATTGAGAACAATGATCACAGAAAACTTATGGAAATAAGTTGTTTTTTTTTATAAATTCTCCCATACAGTATCACACGTGTTTATGACATTGGATAAGTTCAAATAAGCCCATTTAAGATAGCCCCTTACTATAACTCAATCATGAAAGTTTCTTGTGTGCTGCATTATACTTAGTTGTTTTTCTTTCACAGGTTTATAAACCGGGCGAGTATAGCCGTGTTCTTACTGTATGTGGTCCTGGTAACAATGGCGGTGATGGTCTGGTGGCTGCCCGTCACCTGCATCACTTTGGTTATAAGCCCTTCGTTTGCTATCCAAAGCGTACTCCTAAGACTCTCTATGCTGGGTTAGTTACTCAGGTACTATGGAAACTCAAGCTGACAAGATGTTGGAAATTATTACAATTTTTTTTTTTTTACTGATTCTTATATAACCATTACAATTATTCTTTGGCTTTAATACAAGTAGTTGGAAAATTTTATATATGAAATATTTATATTGTTTATGTAGCTTGAAGCGCTGTCAATCCCTTTCTTGTCGGTGGAAGATCTACCGTCAGATTTATCCAACGACTTTGACATTCTAGTAGATGCCATGTTTGGATTCTCGTTTCATGGTACTTTTATATTTGAAAATAATAATTGTCTGTAATCCTTGTTTATCTACTTCATTCTCACCAATACTTTGAAAATTGGGGATCGAACATCATACCTTTTTTACTTCTTTTCTGAGCCTAACTATTGTATTGCATGTGCCACTTATCTCTTTATTCATGTATGCTTCCTCATTGTCTTATGCTTATTTTCTCCTCAGAACTTTTTAACATTTCTTTTCTCTATGGAAATTGTTTGTGGGATCACTGTTAGAATAAATAAGAATGCTAGCTACACTTATGAATGATAGTTTTGCAACAATCCTTCCAAATCCTATGAACTTTGGACTCATTTCAAAAAGTTATTTAAAGCAAATATGTTTTGTCTGGTATCAACATGAACAAATAACTTCATTTGATTTGACATTATTTAATTTGTTATTTTCTAATTATCCAGGTTCTCCAAGGCCTCCCTTTGACGATTTGATCCAAAGACTAGTTTCTTTACGTAATAATCATAATCAAATTGGCCAAAAAAGACCGGTTATAGTCTCTGTAGATATTCCCTCTGGATGGCATGTTGAAGAGGGAGATGTTGATGGCACAGGAATTAAACCTGATATGTTGGTATGTTTCTAGGGTATACATCTGTTTGATTATTTGTTTATTAAACACTGGAATTTAGATATAATTAATATCCTAAGATATTTCGTTCAAGTATAAATTGTGTTTCTAATGAGAGACGGACCTGTTGATATACCATGTTTTTTTAGATCTCTTTGACTGCACCAAAATCATGTGCAAAGAAGTTTGGCGGCCCTCACCACTTTTTAGGAGGTAGATTTGTCCCACCTGCTATTGCTGAAAAGTATAAGCTTATACTTCCACCATATCCTGGAACATCCATGTGTGTTCGAATTGGAAAGCCTCCTCAAGTTGATATTTCAGCTCTACGAGAGAACTATATCTCTCCAGAATTTCTTGAAAACCAGGTTGAGGTCGACCCCTTTAATCAGGTAATGTTCATGTAAAAATACTGTTTGTCAAAGAGTTGTTGCTATCCTTCCTTTTCCCCTGTTGGTAATTAATGAATTGAGCATGATCTGGTTCACTTTCCCATTCCGAGTATTTTGTGTACTAGGATCTTAATGGCTACGACTACTTGTTAATTTATATCTGTATTATGTTGTATTTGCTACCTGCAGTTTCGTAAATGGTTTGATGATGCCTTGGCTGCGGGTTTGAAGGAACCAAATGCTATGGGCTTGTCAACTGTAGGGAAGGATGGAAAACCGTAAGATCAGCCTCTATATTTTTTGTTAAAATACTCTTGTACAGTGATAAATCACTAAAAGTGTATCTTAGGAGAATCAAGAGGCAGACCCCTAGCCAGCCCAATTAGTTATTTTTATTTGTTGTAGGGCATTCATTTATTTTATTTTGCAATTATCTGACTGGTTACGGTAATTATCTTTGTGGTAGGGTAGTTATACATTTGGTGTGGCAGTTATTTGTGTAGTATGTGTGTGTGTGTGGTCATGTAAAGAAACTATGGGGGTGTCTACTCTTACAGTTTGTGTAGTCTTTGAAGGAGGAAAAACTCCTTGTAAGGAGAAACCTTGTGTGTGGGTATGTTAATGTAGTAAGAGCTATAGTTCTGAATCTCAGATTTATATAGAATATTTTAAAATCCATGTTTTCCTAATTTTGTGTTTGAACTTTGAACTATTGGCTATGTAAGTTATTTGTACCGAGTCTCCGATAATTTATTTTAATTTGTCGTAAGACGGGTATGTATTTGGTGTGGCAGTTATTTGAGCGATTATGGCAGCTACCTATGTAGTTAGATATACACATGTAGAGCAATTATGGGGGGGTCTCTTCATATCGTTTGTGCAGTGTTTAAACTTTGAAGGTGGAAACTCCTAGTTAGGGGTAAACCTTGTAGTATTATTGCAATAAGAATTATAATTCTAGTTTATATTAGAATAATCAGTTGTCATATTTTCCTAATTCTATGTTTGAACTCTTAATTTTAATTAAAATGAATTTCTGTCGCCCCATAATATGTATAATATTGGAACATTGTAAAATTAATCTACTACTTTCATTGGCTGCAGCTCATCACGGATTGTATTGCTAAAAGGCTTCGACAAGGATGGATTTGTGTGGTCAGTAATAGTCTGCTATTTTTTTTGTTGTTAGAATTGTTTTGGCAATGCTACTCAGGAAATTGTCATTTGTGCTCACGTACTGCATTTGCTTTGTACAGGTTCACAAACTACGAAAGTCAAAAGGGGCGTGCGTTATCTGAAAATCCACATGCAGCACTTCTTTTTTATTGGGATGGTTTAAACCGGCAGGTGACTATTGTTTTCGTTCTAGCTTGCCACACCTTCAGATTGATTTGTTTGTAAATAGAACTGTTGGCGTTAATTTTTCATGCAAGGGAGTATCATGTCTTCTCTATTGATTTGTTGATTTTCTTTCTATTGCTTTTTTCTAGGTGCGTGTCGAGGGGTATGTTCAGAAAGTTTCTGATGAGGAATCAGAGCAGTATTTCCATAGCCGTCCTAGAGGAAGTCAGATTGGAGCAATAGTCAGCAAGCAGGTCTACATATGCTTCATTCTAATTATTCTGGTTGTTATATACAAAATTTAATGTAAACTTATATTTTTAATTTCTTTATCATTAGAGCACTGTAGTGCCTGGTAGGCATGTTCTTCATGAGGAGTACAAAGAGCTAGAACAAAAATATGCCGATGGGTAAGTTATTTGATCAAATCCTTTTGACTCTATGTTGTGAGTTCTGATACAATATGTTAGTCCCATGTGATGGTTGATAATTGAAAATTTTCTTCTTTCATAACTCTCCTTTGCGTAGTTTATCAAAAAAAAAAAAATCTCCTTGGCGTGGACTGGGACATCTGATTAGCTCTTGCTCTTGCTCATTTGGGCAAGAAATTTTCTCTTTATACCATTTGTAAATCAGGGAAAACTAGAAATAATGCTTATATTTTTTCTGCTTGCAGAAGTGTGATCCCTAAACCTAAAAACTGGGGAGGATACAGGCTTACGCCGCATCTTTTTGAATTTTGGCAAGGACAGAAATCTCGCTTACATGACAGGTGGTTGCTTCCCCGTTTATAATAGCTTGTTTATTTTCGAAGTCTGTTTTAACATGTATGGAGCCAAACAGTATGTACATTATTAGGACTTTCAAGTCAGAATATATTTGTTTTTCACTGCACTGTTTTGGTTTAAGATGTGTGCGGTATGCCATCAAAGTTGATCTATCCTGGTGTTGCTGCTTATGATAACATTCTACATGTTTGGTTATAACATTTTTTTTTTTACTTTAAAAGGCTTTTTATTTACTACTTTCCCCACAGGTTCGGTTAATTAAACAAGTTTAAGGGTGTTATACTGAAAATTTCCTCTGATAAACTTTTGCTACATATTATTTTCCTCATTAGTCTTCCTTTATGTCGCACCTTACCTTATGATTATTTGCAACCTTATATTTTTGCATTCTAATGAAGTATTTGAGATTTCCTTTCTTTAGAGCATTTGAAATTCTTGTCAAAGGAGTGTAATTTCCTTCTTGTCTACCTACAACAGTACTCTGTGTGAGACTGTGAGGTACATTTTCTTTGAAAAGTTTAGAGTGATATTTATATGCATGTCTAATTGACAGGTTGCGATATGTTCCCCATGATATCGATGGACAAAGGCTATGGAAAGTTGAGCGGTTGGCTCCCTGATAATTTTACTTATTTTTCAGCATCTCAACGTGTGAAAATAAGAGAGAGGAACTTGTTTCTATGTATCAATATTTTTTTTTCCAAATATAATTGTGATGTGCTATTTTTTTTTATATGCTTTGCTTTCTTCAACCTAAATAGACCATTCAGGCTCTTTATTTTGAGTAGAAAGTTTCAGAAGAATGAGTTTGCCGCCGCTGAAAACACGTCAAAATTGTATATTTATTATTTAAATGAAAAAACAAACAAATTAGGGTTAATTAGCTTTTACCCCCTGTAATATACACAAAAATTGCTTTACCCCCCTGTAAAAAAATTTTGTTGCTTTACCCTCCTGTAATATCAGATTTTGTGTTTTACCCCCCTGGACTCAAGTCAACCATACTATAACCGCCGCTAATAAAACCGCCGCAAATAAAACCGCCACAAAAAAACCGCCGCAAAATATGAATTAGCGACGCAAAAAACTGCCGCAAAAAAAACCGCTGCAAAATAAAAATTTTACCGGCGGTTTTGAACCGCCGTTAAACAAAACTGCCGCAAATTATATTATGGTTGACTGAATCCAGGGGGTAAAGCACAAAATCTGATATTACAGGGGGTAAAGCAACAAAAAAATTTTATAGGAGGGTAAAGCAATTTTGGTGTATATTACAGGGGGGTAAAAGCTAATTAACCCAACAAATTATGCTGAAAGAAGATTAAGATATGCAGTTCCATTTGAATTTTCTGCAATGCTTTATATGTTATATTGTTTTTGTTAATTGTTATATATTTGGATCCTAAAATGGTCGAGCATGAACATGAACTGCTTGCTAGTAATGGCCTAATGGGTTCTTTGGCTGAAGACATCTTAGAATGGATATGTTTAGCATCCTATCCTATCTATCATTTATGCATTGAATATCTTTGAAAATTTCTCATCTCACCCCTCATGCTTCTCTTTTCTCCCCTAACTGCCATTTTTGCTTTTGAAAAGATCGTCTGAAAGGTTAGGAACATAGAATCTGAACTAACAATTTCTTTATGGTTTAGCAGGTTAGGATTTTATCCTAACTGATTCAGGCATGCAGAATCCAAACTAGTTAGGATAATAGAGTCCTAACCTAACCTATGCAGAATTCGAAAATACCTTCACTTTAGAGAAATAATAGTTTTTTGGAAGTTAGAATACAAACAATGTTTTTCACGTAAAACCATTTCAGATTATACAATTTAAACACGCTATGGTTTCGGATTTTAATTACCAAAATAACTAAACATTTCGGTTCGTAACTTCCAATTTGGCCGAAATTTTTTATTTTTGATACATTTTGGTTAGTATAACACGAAATTAGATATAAAATTGGATCGTAACTTCTGAAACTCTGTAACCTATAAATTTTTACACATAATTGGACACAAGTAGTTGATTAACAATTTCAATTCCACTAAACAACATTGGACATATTAATTAAACTAGAACATAAACAAATCCATGAATAAAAACAACATTTCTTTATGGTTGTTAGGTTAGGATTTTATTATCCTAACTGGTTCAGACATGCAGAATCCAAACTAGTTAGGATAATATAATCCTAACCTAACATGTGCGGAATTAGAAAAAACAGAACAATCAACTAGTTCGGAATTTATAATCCTAACTAAATTTTTTTGTTTTAACGGTTCGGATATCCGAACCATTTTAACACTTTAAATGAAGGGTCATTTTGGGTTTTAGAGAGTAATAAAGAACCTGGGGGGGAGAAGAAAAAAAAAGGAAAATTACAACAAATATAACAACTCAAAATGAAATGTAAGATAAAAAATACTATATAAACAATTTTACATATTCATTTGAGTAAATAAAAGAAAATTTTACACATTTACTCAACCGTTTATTTTGTCAAATATTTGAATTAGATTAGATATTAATGTAAAATTATTTTTCAGTTTTTTATATTAATATTTTAATAAATTATATATATAATTTATTTACATATGAATAGAAGCTAATCGAGCAACAAGCTGTGCCAAAAAAATATTAAACTCGAATCAAAACAATTTATTCAACTAAATAAATAATTACATACTTCTTCCATCTCTAATTATATACACTTTTCTCAGAAAAGTATGGTCCTTAAATATAAATTTTTTTTATAAATTACTAGGTGTATTTATTATTTTTTTTGTTTAATTACTTTTTTGATCCCTTAACTTATTTTTTGGTTTATTTTGGTTCCTTAACTATTGAAAATTTCATTTTAGTCATTTAAGTTATTTTTTGGTCCCAAAACAAAATCAAAAAATAAATTAAACGACCTAAAAAGTAATTAAATCTTTTTTTCCTACACATATCTGTAATTATTATAACTAACTTCAATTTAAATAAAAAAAAATCAAATTTCTAAAGTACAAATAAAGAATAATTAAACTCAAGGGGGGTGTGGTTGAGCGGTTGGGGTTCATCCTCCCTTAACCAAGGGTCGAGGGTTCGATCCTCATTTGGGTATGAATCAGCTTTAAATCTTTGGACCAACTATCCCATCCATCGAGGTATCTCCAATCTAATGAGGGATTAGTCACTATATTGAGCGGTGGATATCCCAATTTCGACAAAACAAATAATTATTTACAAATGAAGGAATACATAAAAATAAAAATAAAAATAAAGCAACGGTAAGATCGAAAGATCGTTGAAGGGCAGCATGGTGTGAGTCAAACTCAAATAATTTTGACGGTTTCGGAGAAGAAGAAAGAAGAAAAATACAAAGACTTTGATATTTTGAAATTGAATTCAAGTCCCTCCCCCACGTAGTACTCACAATCACAACTTTGTCCCAAAATCCAGAGAGAGAGAAAAAGTCAGAAAACCCTCTCAACTCAACTTTGAAATTCAATCAGAAAATTCAGAATCCGATCTTTGTTCAACATGAGTAGCAGTAGTGGTGTTGATCAACCTCCTCAATCTCAAACTCAAGTCAAACCCCAAGAAGACCACCCTGTCTCCGATTCCCACTCTCACACACCTGATTACGCTCCATATCCTAAACTCGACCCAAACGACGTCGTTCCACCACCACCACCTCAACCCGCTCCCACTCAATCTTCCGCCACCACCATGCCCGCCGAATCTAATCCCTATGTCTCTCCTGCTCCGGTTCCCGCACCCACATCTGCTAAGAGTTTGTTTTCTTTTCCTCTTTTTATCAATACAATATTCATTTCATCATCATTTTCCTCAATTTTGTTTAAATATTTTGCAGATACTTTAGATTCGGTGAAAGATGTTCTTGGAAAATGGGGAAAGAAAGCTGCTGAAGCTACCAAGAAAGCTGAAGATCTTGCTGGAAATATGTGGCAACACTGTATGAACAAATATATATTCATCTACTCACATTTTTTTAACTCAAAAACCTTTCAATCTTCAACACTCCTTTGTTTACATGCACTCTTGTTCATTATTCACTTTGATAATTTTTCAATTTTCTACATAATAATGTCTGTTTTTATTTTGCATGTGTGTGGCTAGAATTTCGCTATGGATTTTAATTTTTAATTGTGATAAAGAGAAAATAGAATCTAACTAGAGATAATTTATTTGCATTTCCTGAAATATTGTAAACGATGTTTTTGAATTTTTTTCAAAATGCATTTTTGAAAACTTTCACTTGTCTTCTCTAATGTTTATATTATAACTGGTTTTAAATTATTACATTCATTTGGGCTATTGTTGAATTTTGACTTTTGATGAAACAGTGAAAACGGGTCCTAGTTTTGCGGATGCTGCTGTGGGGAGGATTGCTCAGGGAACAAAAGTTCTTGCAGAAGGTGGCTATGAGAAGATCTTTAGACAATCTTTTGAGACTGTGCCTGAGGAACAACTGCTTAAAACATATGCGTGCTATCTCTCCACCTCTGCTGGACCTGTCATGGGAGTCTTGTATTTGTCAACTGCAAAGCTTGCTTTTTGTAGCGATAACCCACTTTCTTACCAAACCGGTGACCAGACTCAATGGAGCTATTATAAGGTAAACTTGATATAATGGAACAAGTCATTTGCTTCTTATTGGCTTGTTCTGCAATGTTAAATATTTGTGACCTGTCTTGCCGTATCGGTTCTGCTAACTGATTTCATACCATGATCTGTATAATCTTCATTTTCTATGATTATTTCTTATTACTAGAGGGTTATTATTACTTTAATAGAATAGAATGGAGAATAATTTCAAGTGCATTTTCTAACACAAAATTTAATGACATACTATTCTATAAAGCCCCATCATTAGTCAATGCAAAGAACTACACTCTATTCCCTTTAAACCTCAAATATCTGTCCTGCCAGTCCTTCTTAGCGACTACTATTGCCAACATTTGAGGATTTTTGAATTAGGATGAGACTTTTGGAATTTGGAGTAAAGGTGTTTGGTCAATTCCCGAGTTCAGATATGTTGCCTTTCTTGAAAATAATGATTACTTTTAAGTGTAGTCTTGCATGCATACCTATAAAACCCAGCTACTCCAGTCCAAATTTGGTGAAGTATCGTTATGTACCCATTACCCATATTCGATACTGATACGTGTCCAATGTTTAGGGAGTATCATCCAATATTCTCCTAGAGGAATCATTGACCATTGCTTTTGAGCTTCTTGTACAGCCTTTTTCAACCAAAAAGTAGAGCTTCTTGTACAAGTTTTTTCTTCATCATGTTGTTAGAAGAGTTGGAGTACATAATTGATTGATTTTCTTGAACTGAAACAAAGGAGGTCCAAAAGGGCTGAGATTTGGTTTATGTGAACCCAACCTCTGTATTTTGTCTAGGAAAGGTGATGGCCGTCGCACGTTAGTGGAGTTGGATGATGGTGTTGGACTTCTTGACTCAGGGGAGTTGTCTCTTCAATTCATTAACTAAAACTGAGAAGCTTTGCTGTTTTAGATGATGGAAATGGGATAGATGAATATTTACAATTCGTAATAGATAGTAAATAGTAGGCAGTTGAATAGAGCTAAAGCTTCTCTTAAATAAGACTACTGATGCTTTATTTTATTCAAACATTGGTTTGGAGGAAAATAATTTTTGCAAAATATGTATGGAGGAAGAACATATTTTGATAGGAATTGGATAGATGTGGCAATGCCTTCGTGTTTTGATCACAAGTATATTGTTTTGTAAATCGTGATTGCCATCAACTGATATTGTTTTATTTTAATGAGATTATCTTGATAGGAATTGGATAGATGTGGCAATGCCTTCATGTTTTGATCACAAGTATATTTTTTTGTAAATTGTGATTGTCATCAACTGATATTGTTTTATTTTAATGAGATTATCAAATTTACAAACAATTTGTGTATATGTAAAATATATATGAAATGTTATAACCTTTTGTTGTGTATCTAGGCTGCATTATAGGTTTGTAGCTTGAACCTTTAGTTTTTAAGAGTTCCTTGCATCTCTGTATCAAATCCTTATCAAGTATCCATGCTTCATAGATGTTTACTGATATTGGTTCAAAATTTTAAAGTAAGACTCAAAATATGTCCATTAGAATAATAATGTTAAAAGTCCCACATTGGCTAGAGATATGGCATAGATAGCCTTTATAAGGGTAGTGCAAACCTCAACTCCCAAGCTAGCTTTTGTGGTTGAGTATAGGCCTCCCAAATTCTAATAAATAATAATAATAATTGAGGTTGGAAGTATAAAAAGAGTGGAAACTAACTCAGGTGGGTTACTTCTTAGCTTGTATCTATCTTATACATGCCACTCTTTATATCCTGAATTTTGATAGTAATTTAAGAATTGAGATCCGAACATATGATTTTTACTCCCTTAATTATTCTTAAAAATACTTATTCATTCTGCATTGGCTAACCGTACTTGTTGTCTTTGATAGGTTCCCATATAAGTACATAATTTAAACCAGTAATTAGAATCTTTACTGCTAGTGAAATATGCTCATTCTGACCCATGTTATTTTATCAAAGGAATGGCGGATTGGCTCTGAGTAAATGTGTCAGAATTGCTTGAATACTTTCTCCGTCCCATTAGAGAATAGCAATTTTTTTCAAATTAATTAACCTTATCAAATATTGGTGTACTCACCATTATAAATGCAAAGTGAAATACATTGATTTAGGAGTTAGGAGCGATGTACATTGTATCAAATAGAGGGTACAATTGGAGGGAAAAAAGTAATTCATATATTACATTGAAAACCGAAAATGTCACTCTTTTCAATTTACAACATCCAAACAAAGAACTCAAAGAAAAAAAAAATCCAAACAAAGAAAGGGTTTATACTATCTTTTCCCTTTCCTTCTTTTTCTTCCCAACTCCCAATCAAAGCCTCAGGAGATTGATCCCACATCTGTTTACTTGCACCAAGTTACAATTTTCGATCAAGTTACTTGTTTATACTATATTTTTTTGTTTCCCACATCTGTTACAGTTTATACTATATTTTTTGTTTCACCAAGTTACGATTTTCGATCATTATTTTTCTATCATTTGGAAATATTTACACACATGCTTTTGATCTTATGCATTAGGTGGTCATTCCATTGCATCAGCTGAGAGCAGTGAACCCATCCACAAGCAAAGCCAACCCGTCCGAGAAATTTATACAGATTATCTCCGTTGACAACCATGAATTTTGGTTTATGGGCTTTGTGTACTATGACAACGCTGTTAAGCATATTCAAGAAGCATTGCAGTCTCGCTGATACACATTGGACTGAAAAACATCATGTATTATACCAAAGACGAGGTCTGTGTTGATAAATTATTCTCAATTCACAAAAACATGAAACATTATACTGTAGTTTGTGGAGCTGTTATAGTATTGTGATCAAAACTTGATCGATGTTTCTGGCATTATGTGTTTTTCATGTGTGACATCATATTATTACATTCTAAATGTTGAAGTCGATTGATTTGTTTGTTGTAAGTTCAACCTATTTAAACATGAGAGTTATATGGAAGATCTCACCAAACAAAAACTCACATCATATTTTTTAAGTAATAAAATTCAATGAGTTTTAATTGTGAGATCTTGTACATAACTCGCTCGTATTTGAATTCTAATATAAAAGGATCCAATTCTATTGTGTTAGAAAAATGAATTGGCAGGTTGGTATAGTCATATGTATCATGTCTAAGCAGATTGAATCTCGCTTCTCATTTGCTACGAGACTTTTCTTGTCGCTTTCTAATTGTGATTCATGATCATAGCTTCGAGGCATTTTGTATTTATTGTTAATTTTCATTTAGTCATTTTAGCTGATCATAGCTTGAAAAGACCAAACTTAACTAGTAATTGGCACTGCCAAAACAGATAAATTGACAAATCCTCCCTCTCAGCAAATTTGCACTGCTTAAGTTAAAGAAATGAAAGAGGATAGCTGGATATTTTTCTCTCTTTTTTGTGGACTCAAAAATAACTCTCATCATAGCAAAATAGTTCCATTGTCGGGAAACAGATTTAGTAAAGTACAAATAAGATAAAATCGCGGCAAATTTTTTTCATTTAAGATCTGATCCATTGAATTAATCTAAGGGTTGTGATCAAAGCGCTGTGGTAGACATCTGGGCTGCCGAGGATCCCAATCCTTTAAAGACATTCGAGAAGTTCACCGGAGACTGTCCGGTGTTAATCTCCACCATCCAAACCATTTCAATTGACTTTTATTTAGATAGTAAACAAAACCAATGGCTGAGATCTATCTGCAGAGTAATGTCACTGTAGAGAAACTCTACCCCGTTCATATAGAATGTGTCTTTAAATCTATATCAAAAAAGTCAAATTCAAACATAAAAATAAGTCTATAAAAGATAAAACACCATACTTAAACTTTGACCATTTTGATGGGATCAAACATATACTTTTCAAAACATAACTCCACTAAATATATTCACATCCATAGTGTGGAATGTGGACTAAGTTTTTCCTCAAATAACTTGCATTGAAACTTAAAACTAATTAGGTTAAATCAATTGATCATCTCATATATACAATCATTAGTGTGGCCTACAAATTAAGTTTTTCATCATATATATTTTTTTTTTACAATGGAGTCATTGAGGACCAAACCTAAAACTTTATGTATACTACTTAGGCTATGTTTGATATCACGGTGGAGGTGCTAGAATCACGATGATCCACCGTGATATTGCAGAAGCTAGAACTTGTACCTTTTGCAAAATCATGGTGGATCACCATAATTCTGGTTCTTCCACCGTGATACCAAACAATGCACTTAAATCTCTCATCACTAGACCAAACCTAGTGGCTTATCACATAACTTGATCATCTCAAACAAACATCATAGGCTAAATCAATTGAGATTTTAGAATAGATCCAAATTAAATTTAAAAACAAATCAATTATACAAATCATGTTCAATTAAACTTGATTTGTTTTGATTAAAAAAACCCAAATCAATCCAATTTACTAGCATACACAAACAGTAATAGCCAGTGGAATATTAACGTTTCTTTTAGGCTGTAGCACTTATTAATTATATGCACTTGTGTCCAAGTTCCTACCACGATCATTTAACATGCACGCAGCTTTTATTCATTTCATTTCAGTCTTACATAACATGCACTGCAACACTAGCATCAATTCTAGCCATTGATCAATTAATGAATTAATAGACTATACCCGTTTGCAATTTTTTTATGGTATGTCTATCATTTTCATGGCCGGAGATAATGCCATAACATACATACATGTATGATGTAAAGATTCCACATTACGATGTTAGGGATTTTGAATGAAGCCAAACACTAGTTCATAAATCACAATATGTTTGAATAAAACACAAAAATATATCTGTAATTAACTAAACATTATGATCCCATCACAAATTTATGTTTTACTAGTGCAATTATATTAGTTTTTTTTCCTCCAAGTATCATCTATGTGTAATTTTAGAGACTAATATTATTTAGTAGTTATAGACTTATAGTAATGGATTTTTTTGAATGTGATTCTGGACTTAGACATTATTAGTAAATATTCTAATTATGTGAAAGAGGAAAGAAATGTACGGTACATTTTAAGTAAATATTATAATTAAATGACTCTGAAATGGATTGCAAGGTAATTTTTGTAGTGAATCCTTGTTTAATTCTCCATTAATCTATATTCTTTCTAAACAAATGCTAACAATGTGTCCCAAAAATAATATTTTTTTTTGTCAGATAACATAATGACTAAAATTTTACTCCTTAAAGATGAATAAGTGAGCATATCAAAGTAGAGTCGGCCCAACACTTAAGGAGGTCTAAAGTAAATTTTAAAAGTGAGGTCTTTTATCTGATGACAGACGAACTTTTTTTAAATTCTTTTGAGAAGTTGCAAAGTTGTTGTTTCATTTTTATAATTATTTTTCTAAAAGACATTTATATTTTTCTCTTAGGCCTTTTCTAATGAGTTTATGACTTATAAGAGGTCTTTTCTAATGAATTTATGACTTGTAAAAGGCTTTTTTTCTTAATAATCTTTTTTATTTTTCGAGAGCCTAAATCTCTTGCTTGGATTGCTTTATTCTTGGACCGACCCTGTATCAAAGTTCGAACTTCATCCATGCAAATTACGTGCAATGTCCTTACCAACTCGTTAGAACACCTAAGAATACTTTTTAAAGAACCAAATGTCAAAATATTGTGTACAATTAATTAAAAAAAATTAAATTTGTTATTTTTAACACAATTTTTATTTCTTAATTCTTTAATGACCTGTGATTCTAGTATTAGACTAGAGTTAGAAATTAAAGCATGACTACTCCTAATAATTTTAACTAATCACACAATAGTTTAAAGTTTTATATTGCTAATGGAGCAGTTTTAAGCTTTAATAATTACTAATAAATAATTAATCAAACAAATAATTATGTTTTTATTGAAAAATAAAATAAAACAAATAAGATTTGGGTTTCTCATGTTGACGCAGAAGACACGGCAGATGTTCTGGACACTTGTGGCAGAGAATGGGGCATTAGGCTTGCCATTTCGCATCATTGGATTGGGTGCACTATTGCATATAAATACCACAATTAAGAAATTACTATAACAATTTATTCTCTCTTAATCTCAATATTCAATTAGTAGAAGTAGAATTCATATGTATTTTACTTAATTTATACTAGACCAACATAGTTTAGTGGGTCTAATATCCAAAAGTGAGAACCCTTGTATATATGTAAAAAAAATAAGTGTAATTATTTAGTACTTATATTATAAAATAGGTTCTAATCAAGTAAATTATTTATGCATCTCACACATTAGATTAAGGGGATGAATCGGTAGTACTAGTAGTACAAGTTTAAAGATGTACTGAATCTCAAAAACTTACTTGAATGGTTGGAAATTATTTGTTTAAAAGAGACATCATGGATCTGTCTCACCTACTTGACATGTTTATTTCCAAATTTAGGAATTAATATTTGTAAATGGAAATTAAATTCTGTTTACCCTCGGGCATCAAATCTTTTAAACAAATGATAAGAAATGTATAAAATGATGCTCATGGTCTGGTCACTATACAAATTGAAATTAATCATGACATTGCCTAAGTATAACTTGATGGAGTATGTGGAGTGAGCTAATAATCCATTTTAATGTTTCAGATTCGATTATCTTTAGTGTTAATTTTGATAGAATAGTTTATATATAATTTTGTTTTAATTTTAAGGGTATTCATTAATAGATGGTAGAATTAAACTATTCAAATTAATGGGTTCTTAGCCCTTAGGTCAGATATCGAGTTTTTTTTAAAGAGTGAATTGAACTAAAAATTTGTATTATTTTTTAATAGGCTGACTAATTTGGTTGGGACGAGTTCTTATATCAAATGATTTCAGTCTTCTCTCAAGTGCAGTTGTGGAGATCGAACTATAATCATTCCTACTAAGTTCATCGTCAATCACCATTGAACCAACCGTTGTATTTTTGTTTTATAAGCAAAAGTTGTCCTATATAAGGAGTATACAATAATATATTGATAAGTTATTAAAAGAAGCTATGAGAAACGTTAGAAACTGTCTCTGTTTTTGTTGATATTCATGATTAATTTATGGCATTAACATGGATCCAATGTCACATAAATATTGTAACATACCTATACCTATCCCAACCCAAGTGCAGATTTGACAGTTTATTGATACGCATGTGATGTTGAATCGTGACCACGTATGAAGAAGCAAAGCCAAAGACATAAAACGATACTCTTGACAGAATGTACATATCTTTATTTTACACATGTAGTATGTAATTATATTGTTACACTGTGCAATGAGACTGGTTGGCGCAACAAACATCAACCAGTATTGCCGGCAATCAGTGGCCAATTTGAGATATTTACTCGCTCAGCATATCCGTGATCGTTGGATTAATACTGAACTACGATTTAGATTTTAAATTTGATATTTTTTATTTACAAAAATTAAATTAATGTTTAGATTGTTTAATCTCAATCTAATAACTAATACGAATGTATTAACTACATGAATATGTCAAAATTTTCAGTGTCGTGAGTCCAATTTCAACAAAGATATATAAGCGTAACTCGGATGTATAAAAGACATATAATATAAACACCGTGACAAACATCACTTTAAAACTCATACATACAGAGAGGATATTTCGACACATAATTAACCTAACAATCTCGACATTACTGATTGAAGTGGGCCGTACAACAATTTAAACAATTACTATATACATACATTCAATCACATATAGATATAAATTTGTTAGAGATATTTTAAAATTATATAACAATGTAGAAAAACACATATACTCAATGGTGTGGTAACACATGCATGTATAATTTTTTTACGGTATATAAAATTAATCTCTATAAACAAATGTGTATCGATCAGAACTGAAAACACTGTCATATGCCAAAAACATTTGACTTGACCACAGGCATGGCATGTAGTAGCAACTAACAAAGATTAACGCAAATCAAGACAAAGAAAGGTAATTAACAGAAGTGATTAGTTAAAAAAAAATGACATGTGGGTGTGAATGGTGCCCCATTAACCTGAAAAGCTCGAATCTCAATCAGTGAATTAGAAGACTCTATTTTTTAACCATATCTATGACAAAAAGTAGTATCATATTCATATTCTAATATTTGCTTAAATTAAAAATAAAGGGTGGGAATATGAACTTTGAAATTTGCATAGAAACTGACATGAAGCAGATATAAGGAATAAGTGAATGTGTTTTATTTCATAGTGTCACACGACCATGAGACTAAAGATACAAAAGGTAGAAAGAAAAAAAAGTTGAATTTGGAATATAGTATATATATAAAAAGGGGAATTTCAAAGATTTGCTAGAATGAAAAGGGTTAGAAATTTGTGTCTTAAAGTGTCTTTTAAAAAAATTACACGTTCAAGCATGTCTAATGCTTGGTTATTGAATCCAATAAACCAGCATCCTAAGTGAAAATCAAACTAAGCTTCTTGTTATGATTTTGTGGTCCAATTCAATCCTATTTTTTTAAGCCAAGGTTTCAAATTAGCATTTGCGACAATGGTTGTACTCGCACATTGTGATCCTACTTGATATGCCAGAGGATTGCGGTCAAATAAGATTGAGAATCTTAATCGCACTTGCATTGTGATTTCGACAACATCAAAACTCATTATGTCTTGGCTCAAATCATAGTCGCAAACTTTTATTCAAAATATTGCCATTATTTTCATGTGATAATGTTAGATTTGCAATTGTCAATAGTGTGATATATTAGTAGTAAGAGTTCGGATCATATATCGATCTTCTTGTCCAACTCCTTCGAGTCACCAGATTCAACCACTTGAGCGCGTGCTTTAAGGACACATAAAATATTAACCTTGTCCTTGATATACATTTTGAACATTATTGGTCATCCAATATGATGATCTATGGTCAAACGGCTATAAAACAGAAACAAAGGATCTTAAGTAAATTTTCCAAGAATAGCACTAAAGGATGGATCTAGAGTTTCTATTGGTCCAAGTTTTTACATTGTCACAGTTTGTTCTTAATTGACCAGTGGTCATCATTCACGACTAGCTAGAAATTAGTAAGAGTCAAAATTTCATCCTAAGGAAATTATTCCAATTAATATTATGATATTATTACTACTGTTAACTTTTAAATAAATAATAGGGTGGTACAAAGAGCTAGGAGGACTTAAAACATGTGAGGAAAGTTCCTAGATTAATTATCACATTAAATAATTTTATCTATTTAACATTCATTTACATACCAAGTTGTACTAAGAATATAATTATTTTGTCACATTAAACTCACTTCGTTTTGTAAGGACGTGACATTTTATATATGAAAATCGGAATTTGAATTTTAAACATTCCATTTGTTTATTTTAAATGGTGTAATTTCTAACCACTAAACTACTTGACAAAAAAATGACAATTATCTCATCATCTTATTACTAGTAAATTAAAATGAATGTATGACATTGTATTTTATATGTAGCGATTGGGAATCGGACCTAGGACACTACACTTCGGGATTCGGACCTAGGACACTACACTTATTCATTTTAAGCGTAAAATTTAACTATTATGCTACTTGACCTAAAAAAGAAAAATGAACACATTTTTTTGTTAATGGTTAGAATTCTATCCATTTGTGTAAATGGATGTATTAGAATTTGGCATCCGATCTCTACATATATTATGTATAATGTTTTTATTAATTGAGTTAGTTTACGGAAATAAGTGAACACACATTATAAACAATAAAAGCAAAATTATTTTCTCAAGTTAAATATACATATTTCTTTTATATGCAAAGAAAATTTTATAAAAAAATACAGAAGGTACTCGAACCCTTACAAAATCAACAAATTAAAAGTGAAGAAATAGACATACATAATTTTCAACTAATTCCATGAGCTGGCTCGGTTGCCAACTTAAATGTAAACTAACATCAAGTGAGTGGAGTATTCTGATTTGGTGACATTCAAAAACAAATTGATAACTACAAATTCATAATAGGTGTATTACACATAGAAAGAGTTCAATTTTTAGTTTCACAATTAAAATATTATTCTTGAAATCTTTCCGGTAGTACTTTGTCTCAGAAAAACCCAACGCAAGATACTTCTTTGCCTGCAACTAAGCAAAATAATATTACTTTGCCCACAAACAATAATCAAAGACCATATAATAAATAATAAAATCTAAATTTTATTAACAACATTGCCTAGTCGAGGCGCATCTATGATCCCAAACAAAATCACATTCAATTGGACCAACTTTTTCTTCCAAAAAATTGTTTAAGACATGTAGATATTTAGATCTTTAACCATTTAATTTAAGGTTTTTGTTTGCTGCAAAATGAAAAATATTTGTTAAAAGAGGTTATGTTAACGGTTTGGACATGAGTTTATAAGAAAGAGACAATCATCATTTTATAGGTCAATTTTTTAGATTGAGTTAGGCACGACTCAATTTCTAACGTAGTCAGAGCCTCTTTAAGATCTGTTAAGTCGTCTGCTATCAGGTTTTGTGTTATTCGACCATCCATCATTTATATCCACGCATCAAACCTAATAATATTAGGTGTGATAGGTGTATTTAAGAAGTCTCACGTAGCCAATTTTGTAGGAAAGATTTATGCTCAATCCAATTTCTAACATGTTAATCTTTTAAATACATACTAGTGATATTGAAAGATTAATTTCTACAGTTTTTAAAAAAAAAACCTTCATTTTTGCAAAATCACGTAAACCAATCCTCCAGATCTTTCTCTATATAAATAATAAAATACAACTTGTAATTGTTATAAGGAAAATTTCTCTTTTGATTTTAAAGTGTAGCTTATTATAATTAATGGCATGAGTACTGAAATTAGCAACTTCATTTCATTCATCACTAGTGAATTGTAATAAGTAATATGATCAAGCCAAATTAAGATGTCTAATTTTCAAAGGATTACAACTTAGAATCTACTTCTCATTGTGACGATCAATTATTATTACTTGTTAGTCAAATCAGTAATTCACATTGTAGTGTCCTTGCTAATTAGTGTTAACTAAGGAGGATTAATTAGGTCCTACTCAACGTGTTAAATTCTAAATGTTAACAATATTTTGTACTTGCAATCAAATATTGATCGAGACCAAAAAGAGACACACTTAAAAGTGGTAAAAAATAACAAACAAAAAGTGAAACTCTTTTATGTGATTTGTATGAATTTTGCCACTAACCAGACATAAGAAACGACAAAGATAATAGTAATTTGACTCATTTTGAATGTTTCAGATTTCATCATTATATTGCTTCCAGAAAAAAGGTTTGTTTTACTTTTCCATAAGAATGTACTGGTATGCACTTGGAAACAAGATTTGTTGCAGTAATATTTTACACTGTGTTTGGTTTCGACTTTCGACAATTATTTTGAGATGGAACGGTTTTAAATGAGAAAATTTAGTTAAATTTTTTTGATCTAAATTAACAATCTACTCAACTATTATATATAAATAATTACATAAACGTCGAAGATAAACGGGCAATAAGTTGCGCCGTTATCTCTTTTTAAATCATTTAAAGACCACATTTATAAATTTAAGATATATAATATTATTATGCATGATTTTTTTTAACTCTATTTACAATCAAATGCCTGTAATATAATGCCAGATATCTAACTCATATGCACTTGTCTGGGTCATATAGTGTGTATATGATGGCTAGGGGTGGACAATGGGTCGGTTTGGGTCGGTACGGGCCCAAAATGGCCAACCGGCCCAATCCGCGGGTGAAGATATTCTGTCCATACCGAACCATTTATGAAGTTCGGATTCGACGGGTTCGGGTCAACCGGGTCACGGGTTAGTCGGATGGACTCGAACGGTTTCAAACGAAAAAGATAGATCTGGGCAAAGAAAAATTCAGAATCATCATCTTATATAGCAACACCTTATACGAAGATTTAAAAAACTCAAAAACTTTCTATCATATAAACTATTGAAGACAAGAAAATAAACCAGATTTAATGCAAAATAGACAGTTATAAACATATCTAAAGCATGATTTAAGGTTTGGAAAGTGGAAACAGATCTGAGAGAAGAGACAAAAGCAAGGTAGACTAACTTCATTATGAAGATAAAGAAACATATATGAGAAACAAGCCAGTCAAACAAAAGAATTTACAAAAATGGAAGACAAAAAGTTCCTGTAATTTGTTATAGAAAGCATTGATTTCTTTTTCTGTTTGTAGGAATAGAAAGGATTGGTTTTTATCAATGCTAGTGTATACTATAAAGTTGAAAATGGGAGTCACGTGATAGTGTTTTCAAGCTAGACATATCAATGACATCATCTCAATAAATTTTTAGAGTTTGAAGTGTAAGTGAGTCACAGCTGTATAAAATAAATAAAAAATGTAGATGATAGTACGGGTTGGGTCAGGTACCCGTGGTTGGAATAATTACAACCGAACCCGACCGTCTTTATCCATGCAAACCCGCGAGTTGGACCCGCGAACCCGCCAACCCATTTAAAACTGAAATTTACGAATTGGGCCGGTTCGGATTTGGCGGATTGGGCTGGATGATCGGGTCCTGTCCACCCCTAATGATGGCTATTGAAATATCAAGTATCACCAATAGTTTCTCTTAAATTTTTGAGAAAAATAACTTTCTTAGTGATTTGATTATGTTAATAAATATTAACATAAAAATATGAATAAATTTATTTTATTTTGCTATAAAAATAAAGGTAAATACTACCAACAATAAATTGGTTTAGTGGTAAAGATTTTGTACGCTTCTTAAGCATAAGGTTAGGGGTTCAATTTTTTGCTCATGTGAATGAAAAGAATTAGGTTGGGAGAGGAGAATTGACGAAGATTAGTTATCACTAACGGCGGTGAAACTTTGTGCCAATATCGTGGTAACAAAAAATAAAATAAAAAAATAAAGATAAATGCATCTCAAAGAGGTAAAAGATGAAATAAATTTTATCTCATATACCATTACTTACTTATAGTTTTGTTCCCCTAATTTTAGAGGTAAATTAGGTTTTGCGAGCTTAACTCAGTTGGTTGGACATTTATACATAATATACATAGATTGAAATTCAAACTCTAATATGCAGAGGCAGTACTACGATGAAGTTGGGTCTGGTCATGGTTCACCCGTCCATGGGCCTTTGGCAAAGGATATTACCAAAATACTCTTTGTAAAACCTTGTGTTCTCCCTTTCTCACTCGTTCACGTACTGTACTTCTCCATTCTTTGAAACAGCGGACGCACTCTCCTTTGAAGACCATCGGCGACGACACCTACGACAAGTTGCAAGCACTTCTTCCTCTCTGACAATCAGAGTCGTAGCTGACAATTTAGACGTTCGGGCAAATAATTAATATGTACCCATAATAAACAAATTTGTTTCAAAAAAAAAGTAATAAACAATATTTTTAAAAGAATGTATCTATTTAAATTATAAATAACATCAAAAACTTCAAAAATAATAGTTATTTATTTGTGTAATTAACATAAACAACAACCATTGATTGAGTCTTTTATACTTAAAATCTAGGATCAAAAAGATCAAAATTACTAACCAAATAATTACTTAATTTATTAATTTTTACCGTTTAAAATTAAAAAAAATAATCATCTATTGAAATTAATTAATCTCTCCACTTTACCAAAAAAATAAAATAAAATAAATCTATCCTCACTCACCGGTTGCCACCATTCCTCTAAGATCCCATCAATCACGTGAAATTATTTGAAGTATATTTGAAGGAAGAATATTTATATTTTTGAATTTGAATTGATGATAATTAGATTGAAAAAATGAAATAAAAGGAAATAAATAGATATTTGGCGGGTAATGGTGGAGGGAAATGAAATGAAATAAAATGAGAGACAGCTACGTAGTAATACAAATACAAAAAAAGTGACATAAAGACGAAACGACGCTTCCGGTCATCACCCAATGTCAGCGCACCACACGCGTCGATACGGGACAACACAACACAACATCACAACACAACTCACTCTCACTCTAGTACTATGCTACTTTGCTTCACTTTGGTCCCATTTTTTTTATTTATTTTTCACTTTTACCTTTTTATTTTACTAATAATTTTACTAAAAATAATGCTATAGTAATCACTAATCACCTCTTGGCTATTCTCATTTACTAACTAGTGAAAAATTTTATTTGTGGGCGTAGCAAAATTTGAATTATGGTCTTTGCATATTACATGTAATATATTTATCAATTAAGTTAAGTTTTAGAGACACTTATACATATTTTTTAATGCATATTTGGTATCACAATAGATGTGTAAGAATCACAGTGATCTACTGTAATTTGTAGAAACTATAATCTGCAAAGTTACAGTGAATCACCGCAATTCTAGCACATCTACCGTGATACCAAACATACCATTAATCTTGTTCTTTGTTTTTTTTTGACAAATACCGTAATGAAATTTAACACAAATTAAAATCAAGTTGTGATAGGAAAGTTTGTACTAGACTATTAAATGTATGGTAGAATTATTGTATTGACCGATGGTCACTACGTTGTGTAAATATAGAAATAGCATAATGCTAATTCTACTTCTTTGCTATAGAAAAGGTAATAGAGTACATAATTGACGCCACTGCTTTATTATTACATTTACATTAGTATAAAGTGAAATTGAATGAATGGTGGATTAATAATTCTGGTAAAATTAATGGGACATGGTCAAGTGGAGTAAGTCAAAAAATGGGCTGAGAAGTTTGTGAACGTAGCTTAAATTCTTGCAGAGGCGTAACTACAACAATTGAATCATTACATTAAGATTTTTTTAGTGTCTAAAGTTTTAGGCAACCAAACAAAAAAATAAAAAGAATCAAGATATAATTTGTGATATTTTATACTGTAGCATGTACCTTTATAGAAATATAAAAAGGGTCATGCTAATGCATGCATTAGTTAAGAAAAACGTTAACCAGTGCAATGTATGCATTAGTTAAGAAAACTCAGTTATTGTAAAAATATATCAAAATTTGTGTAGTTAATTTTGATAAAATATAATTATTTTGTTTGTTTAATTTAATTAGTGTATAGGGTGCATTGGTTACAATACTAATTTCTATTGTTTCTCATAGATGATATTTAGGTCAAATAAAAAACGAATTTCAAAACTCTTTTTTTCTTTTTCGAAATTGTATTTGAACGTTGATTTGTCGTGATGCGAGAATCGAGCTCTTTCCCTAGGCCAAATTACTATTTATATGGTAATTATTGACATAGCGATTACTTACCTCTATCAACGTAAACATTTTATAATTTATCGATTTCCAATACTAATTTCTATTGTTTTAGTCAAAAAAAGATACTAATTTCTACGGTTATTCACAAAAAGATACTAAGGTCAAATAAGAAACGACTTTGAATTTTTTTTTTCTTTTTCAAGAATCCTATATGATCGTTTATTTGTCGTGACGCGAAAATCGAACTCTTTCCCGAGACAAATTCACTATTTATATGGTTATTATTGACAAACGTAAAAATCAATTTCTACGGTTATTCTCGAATGATTTTTAGGTCAAATAAAAAACGGCTTTGAAAAACTTTTTTTTTTCTTTTCCAGGAATCCTATATGATCGTTTATTTGTCGTGATGCGAAAATCGAGCTCTTTCCCAAGACAAAATTACTATTTATATGTTAATTATTGACAATTGTAAATATCAATTTCTACGGTTATTCACGAATGATTTTTAGGTCATATAAAAAACAACTTTGAAAAACTTTTCTTTTCCAAGAATCCTATATGATCGTTTATTTGTCGTGATGCAAAAATCGAACTCTTTCCCGAGACCAAATTACTATTTATATGGTAATTATTGACAATTGTAAACATCGATTTCTACAATTACTCACAAATGATTTTTAGGTCAAATAAAAAAACGACTTTGAAAATTTTCTTTTTCTTTTCCAATAATCCGATATGAACGTTTATTTGTCGGGACGCAAAAGTCGAAGTCTTTCCCGAGAAAAAATTACTATTTATATGGTAATTATTAACATCGTAAATACTACTAAAATTTATTATATTTCCTTTTCCTTAATTATAATTTTGACCAAGAATATACAATTTCCATTTCCCATCAATTATTTAAGAAGTGTTTGTGATTCTCTATATCAGTGCATCTTTTCACAAAAACAGAGTAATTACAGTTACTAATCGCAGTGATTAACTCTCTCTACAAAGAGACACAACCATACACATTGTACAGACCCATCTCTCTGTCTTCAACCCCACTCACCTTTTACCCTAAAGAGGCGTTCCTTCACTTCCTTCATAAGCTCTCTCTCTCTCTCTCTCTCTCTCTCTCTCTCTCTCTCACCGAAACTTCGAACACAGACTCAGTGGACACACACACACCAACACCATCATCATCATCACTGTGTTACAAAACAACAAAAAATACTCTGTTTTTCTATACCCCTTTTGTTCTTATTTCATTTCAATCCAGATTATTATCATTTCTTTAATAATAAAATAACATACCCAAATCTCTAATCTTAAAAAAGATTTGATTTTTGTGATTTTAAAGTGAAATTGAAGTAAGAACAGTTGTTGGGTATTTGAGTGTTTTTTTGTAATAATAATAATAATGGCACCAAGTTTTGATTGTGTTTCTAGCCTACTTTGCACTGAGGAAGATAGCAGTGTTTTTGATGATGGTGAATATGGTGGTGGTGTTGATTCGATGGAGGAGGTGTTTGAGGATTCGTGGCAACCTAGGTTGGACAATCAGATGAACCAACATGTGTTTGGTGGTGTTCCTGATGAGTTGCCATTGCAGAGTGAAGAGTGTTTGGTTCTGATGTTGGAAAAAGAATGTCAACAATGGCCTGGTGTTGATTACTTGAATAAGTTTCAATCTGGTGTTTTGGATTTTGGGGCCAGAAATGAAGCAATCGATTGGATTCAAAAGGTAGATTATGTTTTTATGATTTCTTTAATCTAATCTTTCTTAACTTTGTTGATTTTTATGTTTTTTTGCTTGAAATGCTTAGATTGGATTAGTGATTTAATTTTTCATCAAAGCGGCGCTGTTTTATTTGGATTTTGATTTAATGAACTAATTAACTATTAATAGATAGATGTCACATTATGTGTTTGATGATGATGATCCATTGTGTTATAACTCTTGGATTGTCATTGTATTTGTGGAATCGATGAATTGATTGAAATTTTCTGTTCATGCATTTTATGAATGGATTGGATTTGATTGAATTGGATTGGATTGGATTGAGATGAGTTCAGATTCATGTTTATCTAATTGTCATTTGCTTTGTGATTTACAGGTTCAAGCACATTTTGGTTTCGGTCCTCTGTGTGGTTATCTATCGATCAATTATATGGATCGTTTCCTTGCTGGATATGAATTACCAGTAAGTTAATCGATGTTATGTTTCGAGAAAGCACTAGTCTTTTTATTCTGCATTTGTTTTGATCTAATGAATGTTATGTTTCTAATCGCAGAAGGGAAGGGTTTGGACAATGCAATTGTTGGCTGTAGCCTGCGTATCTTTGGCTGCCAAAGTAGAGGAGACTAAGGTTCCTATGACTCTTGATTTGCAGGTAGGAAGTGTGAACTTCTAAATTTCAATGCTTAGCGTTTGTGAAGTCAATCTATTTCTATTTGTCTTGCATGTGTTGATCAATGTTGATTCTTTCGTGTAGATTGGTGAATCGAAGTTTGTTTTTGAATCGAAAACCATTCAGAGAATGGAACTTCTTGTACTTAGCACATTGAAGTGGAGAATGCAGTCCATTACTCCTTTTTCCTTCATTGAATATTTCCTTTCAAAGATTACTGATAATGCTGATAAGAGTTCATTAATGTCTTCCATTTCGCAATCTACTCGACTCATATCAAGCACCATTATAGGTACCCAAGTGAATTGTTTAACAATAACCATTTTCTTAGTATAAACAATAATGAATTATAGGAATTGAAGTTGATTTACTTTGTTGGTGTGAATTGAATGCAGGTATTGACTTCTTGGAATTCAAACCATCAGAGATTGCAGCAGCAGTTGCTACATGTGTTGTTGGGGAAACCCAAGCAATTGATGCCAACAAATCAATTTCAACTCTGATTCAATACATAGAAAAGGTAAAGACTTGTCCGTTTCAAATGACAAGAAAGAAAAAGTGTACTATATATAATTGAATTCAATAAATATACATTCAGCATAAACTTTTTGTTACATTGTCAATTGATCATGACCGTAAGATCGTGTGATCAATTGTGCGATTAATCGATGCTGATGGTTCTTAGTTTGATATTAACAATGTGTGTAATTGTGTTATTATTGTAGGAGAGATTATTGAAGTGTATTGAAAAGGTTCAAGGGGGGGTGTCAATGAACATTGTTGTGACTGCTAAGGATTCAAGTCCATCTGTCCCAAATGTGCCTCAAAGTCCAATAGGGGTGTTGGATACATTGTGCTTCAGCCAGAAAAGTGAAGACACCACCAATGTTGGTGGCGGCCGCGATGGTGGTTCGTGTTCTACTTCACATAGCAGTAGCCCTGATGCTAAGAGAAGGAAGCTAAACAAAAGCTGAGGGAAAGAGCTTTTGTAGTTATGTGGCATGGGAATTTTACCATATTCCATAAGGTTTACTTTTCCCAAAAAAAGGACATTATGTGTGTTTTATGGAAGGTGTAGTGTCCCCTCAAATTTAATACCTAAAAAAGAAATAGATATAGCTAGAAATAATTTAAAAAAAAATGTTAAAAAAAATATAGATATATAAATTTAAGAATCTAATGCAAAGTATAAGGTGGGTCATGAGTGGAAGATGGGTGATCTTGCATGCTATTGGCATGAAGTGAGTAAAATCATCACCAGCTGTTAATTCATAGATTATTATTTATGTAATTAGAGTCTTTATGTTTTTATTGTTTCTCAATTGTTCTATATATTTAAATTTTGATATTATTTTTGGTACAATAAATTTTGATATTTAATAATATGAATAGACTTTACAAAAGAGTTTGCATATTGCGGGAAATATTTTATTATTTGAGTTCCTATCTTTTATTTCATTAGTTTATTTTAACATGTTTTGGTTTAGTGAAAAAGGTTTTCAAAAAGTATTGTTATTTTGTTGCCAAACGTGCTTTACTTTACCGTGGAAAAGCTTTGTATTTGCAATTTCCACGTGAGTTTTGACTGTTAGATCATTACTTTATTGTTGACATGTATAAGATCATATTGTGGTAATCTAATCTGAATGCACTTACGGTTAAGCCCACAAAGAAGAACTATACAAAAAGATAAACTGTGGACCACAAATGAATCATACTTAACTTCTATAATAATCACATTTGATAACCCATCTAGATTTAGTGCGGAAGTAAATGAAGATTTTAACAATGTGCATGTAATTCAATATTGCTAGTCTATGATTTTGCTTAATTTTACCGATCGATTTTACTATGAGTTCATTTGAGTTTACAATGGATATTTTTAGCATAGAGGGGGTGGGAAAAGTAGACGTAAATAACCTCGGAAAAAACTTCTTTTTAGATAAATTCATGTAATTTGTCTTCTCTAATAAGAATATCCGGCAATTGCATGATAACACATTTTTACGCAATCACATATTTCAACCATTGATTTAAGATAGAACAGAACGATACAAATTACACTATTAGTTTTACGATGTTAAACAATATTGTCTCTTAATTTAAGTGGAAAGCTAGATATCCATTTCCATAAAAACCCTCTAAATAACATATCCAAATTCCAAGCCAATCATCACTATTTACTAGCACTAGTACAATGGTGAAGGGCGCTTACATTTCACGCAGCATAACACTTCAATTACCAAAACAAAACTCATTTCTTGCCTTTTAATTTTTGAAAGAAAATTCGCTAATTAATCATAAAATTCACGAGTATTAATAAAAAAATATTGAATGTAGTAACTTTTTTATAATTACTCTTATAATTACTGTAGACTACAACTCATATACCAAAAAAGAAATGTAACCCGATGAAACTTTTTTCCATCCTACATGTTGTCCTCGACTTGAGGATGAATCTTTTAGCCCGTTGCGGTACGACTCTTTTTGTATGTACCAAAAAGAAAATGAGAAATGTTATGGTCACATTTTTTAATACATTTTTTTAATATATTCCAATTAAAAATAGTTATATTATTTGAAACAAAAAAAATAGTTACATTATTTATTTTTCTTATTCATTTACTTATTAATAATAAATTAAAATAAATAGAGAAGTGATGTGATGTTGCTAATTTTAATTGGAGTGTGTTAGAATAGTGTTTTAGAGAGTGTGACTATAGTATTTTTGAAAAGAAAATTTGGACTACTAGTCACTTTTCCTAAAAATCAAGAGATGAAAGCTATAAAAAATCCTTTTCTTAAGAAATTTCTTTTTATTAAAATATAGCACACAATTAATAATTTTGTTATTGTTCTTATCTGACCAAAAACAATGATCAGTGATCTGCTTTGTCGTGTAAGTTTGAAGTAAAAGAGGTGTGTACATGCAGAACATTTTATCGCTCAAGTAAGTGTATGTGTGAAGTGAAGATTTTCAGAGGTTAGAATATAATACATGGGCATGTGCTGCGAATGACGTGTATATAGTTCTCAGTGTTGGGCTAAAGCCATTGATGAGAGAAAGATCGTGTCATCGTCATTAAGGACTGTTGGAATTATGGCGTATATATAGTTCTCAGTGCTGGACTAAGGCAATTAATATCAATCGTCACATACTTGCAGATTTTGTTAAACGCTTGAAAGAGATGGCGACGTGGGCTTGCTTGACACTGTCAAATTTGAGCCTAGTTATTTGCAAGGTTCAGTTTAGAACAATTATAGAAGGATAATTGTTGAACTAATTTATAACAAATAAGTTAGGTGATTGAGTTTTTAGTGTTAAAATATAGTAGATAATTAAAAATCTTTTTGTATGATTGAATTAATTTATAAATATGAAATGACACAAAAAATTACATATAACAAAGATAATAGAGTTGAAAGTGAGGATAAACTGATAAACGACAAATATTATAAGTTACTTGAAATAATGTATAAAAAAATATAATTCAGAGAGTGTGGTTGAGCGGTTGAAGCTCATTCTCCCTTCATCAAGGGTCGATCCTCACTTTGGCGGCATGGAATAACTTTAAATTTCTGGGTCCGTTATCCCACCTTTTGAGGTGTCTCCAATCTAGTGAGGGATTAGTCACTGTGTTCTCCGATTTCGAAAAAAAAACTTATAAAAAAACTAATAATATATTATAATAGATTAAAAAGTCTTGTGTTATTCAATCAAGACTTTTATAAAAAGTAAGCAAATTTTGTGTTATTCAATCAAGTCTTTTATAAAAAGTAAACAAAAGTCTTTTAAACAAATCTCTCAAAATCTCACAGAATCAATATAATCCCACAAAGTCTTTTAAAATCTTGAAGACTTTTTTATCATAAAAAAATCTTTTAAAATCCATTGAAATCCTAATTGAATAACCCCTAACATATGCAATTGCTGGTTGTTGAGAAACATTTATTGAAAGAGATCAACCCATTAAATGAGTTTAAATTAAAAAATTAGTCTGTGCAATTACACGCGAATGATATACTTGTTTATCTAAAAAAAATAAGGATGATGTATTGTTTAGGAAAAAAAAAGAAAACAATAAGATGTATTAGTATGATCTTAGTGTGGTCTAACCGTGATAATATATGTTGAAGAGTAATCAATAAGCACGGTGGTGGAATAATAATCAAATTACGAACGAAGAAGAAGAAGAAGTGTCTGAGGGTGTGGAAGGTTTTAAGTTGATCACCGCCTTAGCAACAAAGCAATTGATGGAACAATCATCACGCTGATCAACGACTTACCTCACACACACACACACACACACACACACACTGCGATTACAATGGATTCCATTCCTTATCTCGACGGAAACATTCACAATATTCTCTACTCCAGAAACCTCAACCCTCGCCCTGTATTCTTTCTTTCTTTTTAACTCTAATTACCTTCACTAATACTTCACGATTACCCCGCTTTTTCTGATTTTCAACCCGATCATTAACGATTCTAATATTGTTTTGTTTAGGATGCTAATCAGAGTTTGCAGACACACTCCTCATTCATTCGGAGACTTTCTCAAGATAAAGAGTTTGAGGTTTCTTTCTTCTAACATCTCTTACATTTTCACTATCCTCCTCTATTATAAATACTTTAATACCTACTAACTACTTTATTTCTACAATACAGTATTATAAATTTATAATTACATACCAATAGTTAGTTGCTTCAGTGTTGATTGACGCTCAACTTGGTAGAGAGGACGAACTGTGATCGGGAGGGGGCTGAAACCACTTGATGCCATAACTGACCCCCAAACCAGATTAAACTGGTGGTGAAAAATAAATAAATTATCGTTTTCATTGTCGCCTTTTGATGAGTATCCTTTTCTCATGTTGTTAACAGGGACATCTTGGTTGTGTCAATGCTATTGCTTGGAATTCAAAAGGTTCATTACTCATATCCGGATCAGATGATACGCGGGTATATTGGATACATTTCTTTTGTTTAGTCTTGTAAACCATAATCACGTATATTAGATGGAGTTTAAAATGTAAAAAAAAATAGATTTGGAACTAGTTGATTACAATATGGGAAATCTATTTTGCAGATGAATATTTGGAGCTATTCTGGGCAGAAACTATTGCATTCAATTGACACTGGACATACTGCAAATATATTCTGTACTAAGTTCATGCCAGAAACTTCTGATGAGCTTGTAGTCTCTGGAGCTGGAGATGCTGAAGTAATCATCCATTTGATATTATTCTTAGCGGCTAATGCAATTGTAATTCCCTAACTTCATATGTTTTTCCTGTTGGCAGGTTCGGTTATTCAATAGGTCTCGTGTAAATGGGAACGGACTTGATGATAATCCCATTGCACCATCGGCACTTTACCAATGCCACACTCGTAGAGTCAAGAAATTGGCGGTAAGCTGTGTGGTCTAAGAAAATCACTGGTTGGCTGTTTCAATAGCATTAGATCAGTAGGGGTAAAGGAAATAAAATGTATTTCTATATCTTATATGTACTTTTTTTGCAGGTTGAAAATGGAAACCCCAATGTGGTATGGAGTGCCAGTGAAGATGGAACCTTAAGACAACATGATTTACGGGAAGGTACCTCTTGTCCTCCTGCAGGATCTCCACACCAAGAGTGTCACAATGTTCTAGTGAGTGGTTTAATTCATATGCAGTGATTTCCAGTTTTCAGTTTTGAATTCTACTGAACACTGTCTGGCATGTGAAAACACGGAGTTGGATAGAAGCTTTGAATATTTCTTTTATATTCATGGTTACAAGTCATCATTCAAAACTTATTTCTCCGTTATCTGTATCATTCATATTTACCAGTGAAAATACCAGTTAGTTTGCTTAAGATAGTTCATCACTTCATCTGCTACATCAGTGCATGTGCAGTGGCATCCAACATGAATGACGCCAGTTGATATGATAATAGGCTTTTTATATTATTTGGAAATACATACTTGCCTCAATTTTGGTTACTTGTCACATGACAATCAAAATCCGTTTTTCATAGTTTAACATGGAGGGTTCAAGGAAAAAACCGGAACCTGCTTTAGGATAATCCTTTCTCCGTTATTCAATTTGTTACAATAATGTAAATCTTTGGCTTTTCCACTGAAAGATAGTCAAGGAGACAATGTATTATGATCATTGTTTCCTGTAGCTGAACTGCTTGGAGTTTTTCATTTATTGACTTCCACATTAATGGCTAATGTCAGCTTGACTTACGGAATGGAGCTAAAAGGTCCCTTGGTGATCCTCCTAAACAAGTCCTTGCTTTAAAATCTGTTGATATCTGTTCAACTAGACCTCATTTGCTCCTTGTTGGTGGGAGGTAAGTATCTTCAGTGATGCTATATGCTATTTAATTCAATTTTCTGTTTCAAACTGAGTTTAGTTTTTCTTATTCTTGCAGCGATGCCTTTGCACGTCTGTATGATAGAAGGATGCTACCACCTCTAAGCTCCTGTGGGAAAAGAATGCCTCCACCTCCTTGTGTTAATTATTTCTGTCCGATGCATCTTTCTGATCGTGTTAGTCCTTTGCTTTAATAGTCTACTGTTATATACAATTTGCTTTAATAGTCTACTGTTTTCTTCTCGGTCTTACAAAACCCACATCATCACGTTAACTTACTGATAAAGGCTGGGGGTTGGAATTTTAACTTTTCTACGCATTCCTGGCCGATGAAGAGAAACAATTGTATCCATGTAGAATTTTTTTCATACATTAACGTGATTGTAATAGATACTTGTCTGAAGTATTGGGCGTTAGTTCGTTTTAATAAAAGTATAACTAATCTTGTTGATAAGCTATACGATCGTGTCTGAAGTATACTGTTATTATTATTATCTCAGAGTCAAAGGCATGCAATATTCCCATATATTGGGAATACTTTTCCATCTAGAGTGGGGAGTGGGTATGTTACTATATTGGGATTTCATCTATCAGTATTGTTGCTGTAATTCAAAATGAATCTGTAAGTTAAAGACGCAGAAATATTCCTTGGGAAAATGAGTTTGGTAATGTAATGCTAATTTTCCCATGTCTGGTAAAAATGTTAAAGAAATACTATGGTATCAACTATCAAGGATTCTTTAGGAATATACTTCCCTCATGGTTTCTCTCTTTTTGCATTCCCATGATAAAAGATGAGAATCTTGCATTCCCATCTCATGGGAATATAAATTACTTTGGCCAACTATAACTTTCTACTTTTACCTCATTCTACCATGTTTTTCTAATTTTTATTTATTTATTTCTGAACAAATAAAGTTTAAAAGTATTATTACGAGGAATTGTGTAGTTGCTAAATAGACCTGTAAGTATATAGGATTCTATACCTTGAAGTAAACACCCCTTATCATTCTACTGACTTAATGCCGCATATAATTTGGACCTAGAATTGTCTCATCCATTTTCCTCCTGGATATGTTATGCAGGTTTAAGTCTTTCCTTCTAGTTTAAGCAAATATTGTTGCACTTATATTGTGTCCTTTTCTTCCAGGGACATCCAAGTTTGCACTTAACTCATGTTACATTTAGTCCTGATGGATCTGAGGTTCTCCTTAGCTATAGTGGAGAGCATGTTTACTTGATGAATGTAAATCATGGTAAAACGTTTTCACTATACCTTCTTTCTTGTTTATTTATAGTTATATGTCACTAATAGTATGAAATAATGTGCACTTGTTCAAATTGTTTTGGGTATAAATGCAGTCTAATTATGCAGCAGTTTATCCGTGCAAATTGTTTTGCTCATGTTATTTATTTATTTATTTATTTATTTATTTATGCTATGCTTGATATCATTGAAATCGTTAACTCACATAGTCAGAAACTTAAAATAAAAGAGTGCTGTGAGGTGTGTAGTATTCCTAAGGAAGGTCAAATATTGAAACTCTAACAAAACAATTAGGTTAGATAAGTAATTGTTGGCTTATTATAGCGAGTGCATATCTTAGTCGTGCATACACTGGGATTCTTCCTTTAGCTTTTATTGTACTTTTCTGCGCATCTTTGTGCACTTTTCTGTGTATTTCTATATTATTTTGATGCATGCTGTATACTAATGGGGACCCCCTTCTTAAAATAGCCCTTGTAATCAGTATCATTCATTTTATTTTTACATGTTTTATTCATGCAGTGCAAATTTATTGTTAGGTTTATGGTATGGAGTGGTTTCAGATCTTCTCAAAGATCTAAGCCTAGTTTGGATTGATTTACAGTCATGGGAGCTTCTCAATTAAAATAAGTTTTATGGTTCACTTATGAAAAAGCTTTCATTACTAGTTTGTAGGTGTTAATAGAAAAGTTAAACGAGTGGGCTTCCAAAAAAGTTGCGATGTTGAAGCTAATTTCAACTTATATACTATGTTTTTGCTTAAACTTAAAAGGACTCAGAAATTTTGCTGAGTTTCTTTAAATATTTCTTTTTGCATAAGTGAGTTTATCCAAAATACTCTTTAGCTGTAGCATTTTCTATTCTGTTAGTCATCTGTTACCTTGCCTGTGAGGACTGTCAATGGTGTTGAGATTTTATTCTTGCAATATGCAGCTGGAGTGAATGAGGTGCAATATACTTCAGGAGATTTTTCAAAGCTGATGACTTACGCTCCAACTGTTAATGGGGTAGATTTGCAGCCTTTTGTGTCAAATGTCTTTCCAAATGGTTTCAATACTAAAAAGAACATCGCTGCCAAGGTATACAGTGTATCATATTTCGATTAATTTTGGAAATATATCCATATGTGATTTTGCATGCTGTAGATCTGTGGTGTAACGAAAGATATGTTTCTTCAGTTTTGCATAACTAACTGGGTTTTACAGCTTGACAAGTGTAGGAAGCTAATAAAATATGCTAAGAAGTCATTGGAGGAGGGGGCACCCTATTATGGAATTGAGGCATGTAATGAAGTGTTGAATGGCTACAATCATATTATAGGGCCTGCACTAAAACATGAATGCTTGTGCACTCGTGCTGCACTATTGCTTAAGGTTCTTCTTAATATTACTAAACTGAGGCTTAGAAATTTTCTTTTCATTTCAGTTCATTTTTGTTTTTCAATTTAGCTGAATGGAATAACTTTTGAAATTACATCCACATCCAGAGGAATTGGAAAAATGATGCTCATATGGCTATAAGAGACTGCCACACTGCTAGGAAAATCGACAAATCCGCTTATAAACCCCTTTACTACATGTCAGATGCACTGTCTCAGGTACTTTTGGATGGATCAATTGCACTTTTAGAATTTGTTTTGAATCCTAGTTGAATAATGTGTAATGGTGGTTTTCAAGACTGTCTTGGTGCATTTAAGACTCATTCAAAATATGACAAAGTTAGCAGAGTCATAATTTTTGTTTTGAAATATACGGTAATTATACTCATTTGGATTTGGAGGTTAATGGTGGAGGGTTGTTTAAGCTTGTGTTTGTAATTTACTGTTTCGTTTTAGAATTAAGAATTTCTCTCCCCCTTGCATTCAAAATATGACAAGTTAGCAGAGCCATACTTTTTTGTTTGATACAAACAAACGATTCATGAGAAATATGGTGTGTACTCATATTGATGGATGAAGGTAACAGGGAAGGATTTGTTTGAGCTTGTGTATTCTATTTAATATTTTGTTTTAGAATTAAGAAACTCCCTCTATCTGTGCGCATTGTGCTTACTCTTATGTGTAAAATTGGGTTACATAGATGCTGCAGGCTGCGGTAGTGAGAATGGAAAATAGAATTGAAGCAGAAGCGCCTGTCATACACATTGATTATTAGTTTGTATGCACTGTTTTTTGAGGGGTTTGCGTGTGGGAAAGGATTTTAAATCTTAAATATTAAAAAGGGGCTATACATATTTGGAATCATCTTGATCTATACGATTTCTGTACCTACCACTCTGCTAGGATTGGAAGTGTACGAAGGAACATAATTAGATGTTCACATTAAAAAAATTGTAGATTGGGGATTACAAACTTACGTCACATGTTTGATCCAAAAAATCATAGAAGTCTGAAGGAAACAAGTACAACCAAAGAGAAGGTCGAAATTTGTATAAATATGCAAATTCAAATTGAAGAAAAATAAAATTGAGACCATAAGCCCAGCTTAATAAGATTGAAGGTGACAGCAAATGCTTCTATAGGATTTGAGATTCAAGGCGTTTATTTTCTGATAAATCAGTTAACAACAATATGAATAAAAGTTATGTTCATTATCGCACCATTTGTATTCACAAAGCTTTCTGATTGCAGAACTTGTTTCAGTTCTAAACCCTATTACTGAATGTTATTTCATTGCAGTTGGGAAAACACAAAGAAGCTTTGGATTTTGCTGTTGCGTCCCACTCGCTGGACCCATCCAATTCTGAAGCTGCTGAAAGAGTGGAGAAGGTGAAGAGGGATATTGTTTTAGGTATGGACAAGATGGACGTGATTTGACTATAAGAATTTCTATATTAAGCTACTCCATTTTTGTTTTTTCCTGCATCTAAGTGCATTCATCAATAGTTATTCTTCCACTTTTCTAGTTAATGAAGATTGTGTGAATGGTCCTAAAGAAGTTTGTTCCACTTTTCTCACTTAAATACACTTTTTCTTATGAAGGCCATCAAAATTAAATTACTATATGCCATACCTTCTAAAACTTGGTAAACGATAATCAATCTAATTTCCAAATATTGCCTTTTGTCTCTACAAAATTACATTTATATTATGTGCATCTAACTGGTTTGTTTAACAGCTGAAACTGAGAAAAATAGTAAGACAAATGATGGAGCTTCAAGGATTGATGGACGAGGTGGAAGAATGCTATCATTAAGTGACATTCTCTATCGGTCGGAGGCTAATAGTGATACTTCACAAGACGGTCCGGGGTCTGACAGGGATGATTCAGATTATGACGAGGAAATGGAGTTGGGCTTTGAAACATCCATGTCTGATGATGAGGAACATGATTCTGATTCAAATATTCTTCATGGGAGTTTGAATCTTAGAATTCACCGACGAGGTGACTCGAGGGAAAATGTTGGTGCAAGTGGCTCCTGCGAATCACCATCGTCATCATCATCACAGAATTGTAGAGCGTCATACCAGGTTTGTTTTGTTATCTTCTACAGAAAGTTAGGATAATAGTTTTGTTTATTCTTTTCATCTTATTTCATCATCATTGATTACAAATAAATAGGCATAGAGGAGAGAGCAGCCCCTAACCGTCCCAGGATATGCACTAATTTCAGTGTAGCGGCTGCTATAGCAATCAAAATAGCGGCTGTCACACATCATAATGAGATACTTTTCTTTTTTAAAAAACTAGTGTCGTTGCAGTGCTCCATATCATAATGAGATAAAAATTATAAATAAATAAATATATAAAAAACGTGGGGCTTTTTTATTGGGGTGTTTTCAGATTTTTCCAATTCAAAAACATCATAACATAGTTTGGGGTTTTCCTCTTACACTGTCTCATTCATATTGTCATATTTCACGCTCTCATTGGTCAATCACAGCTAGCTGTTGGAGTTTTTTTATTATATAAACTGTATAAACATTTCAACATAGCAGTCAATGTCATCATGCTACTATCTTCTAACTCGGGCATTGTTTAGGCTGGCCGCTATGCTCAGCTCCTCAGGATTGATAGCACTAATCTCAGCTCCTAATAATCAGGGAAATAACAAAATAGAAACATAGTTCAAAAACCGAAACAATAATGTACTAAATTGCTTCATCCTAACTTAGTAACCCCTATTGCTGGATACTCTGATTCAAGTTGGTGCAATGATAACAATCATTCCCTTATCAAGAACTTAAAGTGTTCTCTTGGGATATTTTACTTCGAATGGCAGCAGTTTGTTAAGCTGTGCGAACAAAAAGCTTGCAGATCACTCCTTCCAGATTTAGTTAATGTATAGTATCAACACAACATATATTGTACCACCCAAGTCCATTTTTGAAAGCTTTCTTTTGTTCTTCTAGTTGATGTTTGTGGCTGATAGTTTGTTGCACATTTTTGTTTGTTACATATGTAGTTTCCATCTATTAGATTTTTGGCCCCAAGTCTATGCACAATATCAATACACGTGTTCATAGTTTGGAGTTTTGGAATTGCAACATATCTGTTTTCTTAACTTTTTCCAACACACACCAAATGTGTGTGAGTGTGTGTGTGTGTGTGTGTGTGTGTGTGTGTGTGTGTGTGTGTGTGTGTGTGTATCTTGTATCATATCCTACATTTTTCAAGAATGTATCTTTTACATATCGTATCTGATACTCTTATCAATTTGTATCCATATATTATTGACTATTCTGTTACTAAACTAATAACAAGTTGTTCACACATTTTGGTTAATTATGCACTTTATTATTTTTCATGCAGCCGGAAGCAGCTATTGATATGAAGCAGAGATTTATTGGCCACTGCAATGTGGGGACTGACATAAAACAGGCCAATTTTCTTGGTCAAAGAGGTATTTTATTTATAAGCTTTTCTGTGAATTTTACAAGCAGTTTTGAATTTTATCATAATTTTCTGTTTATTTTCGTATGTTATTCTTGCCTTGTTGAAGTTTGCTGAGAAAATGTGTGTTATTATGTCTACAAAATATTTGCTTTAATCTATTCAATACTAGGATTACAGTTAACAAACAGTTTCCCTTGAAAGTTGAAATAGATAGAATTATACCCTCTCTAGTCTCTAGTTGTCTCTTTAACTTTGAATGACTGTATTTTCTTTAGAAATGAAAAGCACTGGTTTAGGTGATATGTGCATAGGCACCAGGTGGTTTCGTTGTATATTTTCGGCATGTGACATTGTGACTATTTTATTATACTACCAATCTACCATAATGAATCTTCTCATTTTGATCTGTTCATCTCTCGAAAATAAGCAACAAGCTTGTGAGTTAACATTTGGTTCAAATTTGCAATTTTTATTTAGAACTTCTCACTTGTATATTTATAGGTGAATATGTTGCTAGCGGAAGTGATGATGGCAGATGGTTTATTTGGGAAAAGCGAACTGGTAGACTCATGAAAATGCTGAGTGGTGACGAATCTGGTAACATTGTTTTCCTATGTTTTTGGGATTTTTGTATTTACCCTTGTACTATTTATCTGAAGCTATTTCTTTGTCCTACAGTTGTAAATTGCGTACAATGTCATCCATTTGATTTTGTTGTGGCAACCAGTGGGATTGATAGCACAATAAAGGTGAGAATGATTATTCTACGATGTATTCAAGTTGAATAAAATATTTCAATCTCTAAAGCCTTCTGGTGGTGGATTATTTTAGATATGGACTCCAAACGCTCCTGTTCCATCTTCTGTAGCTGGTGGTTCTGCAGGACCAGAAACTGGTGATGTGTTGGTTGCTATGGAGAATAATCAACAAAAGTTATCCCGTAATAGGGATTCAATCCTGTAAGAATCTTAAAATCTCTCAATATAGGATTGAGAATGTTATAATGATGCAGCTAAGTTTTGCATTTTATTGCGCATACACAATACATTGTACATGATTTCAAGTAAATTTGATGGTGAAAATAAGCACGACACACTTTTCAGAATAATAAAGCATGATACATAATTTCGATTATAATTATATATTAATTGGGCTGCTGCTCGTAATGTTATGTGTATCTTGTCCAACTTCAGAAATTTCTTATCTGATCAATGTTCCTTGACTTACTCTAATAAAGTTGCTTATCTGATCGGTATTTCGTCACTGAATATGTGCTTGTAATTTTGATAGTGTCTAGGCTATTGATTAGGAGGGTTGGATTTAATGTCTTCCTCACGTAACTCGTCAATTGAGCGTGATATTTTGATGTATACTTTTTTGTTTTATTTTATTTCTGTATTGAATAGATATGTTTACATAAATTAGCTTCTCCTTTAATGCTTCCCAAAACAAATCAGCCATTTAAGATATATTGTTCATTGTTGTTAACTGATTTTTTTTCTGCAGGCCCTTTGAGCTCTTAGAACCATTTAGAATGCACGAGTTTCCTGAAGGATCGCTACGCCTACGCCCTTTTGAATGTGCCCAAAGCTAAAGATTCACTAATTTTCACCAACTGGTAACTTCATTTGTTCTTTTCTCTTGCATTGGCCGTCTTAATATCGACTTTCCATGTATAAGTAGGAAGTTATTAATACCATAAATATCCTAAACTGAATCCCATTGGTGGCGACAAGGAAAGAGCTCCATTATACATTTGTTGGAGTGATCTCTCCAATTTTTCGATTTCAAAACATTTGTCGCCCATATCTTATTGAACGTGTATCTCATATAGTCTTCCTTTGCTAGTTAACTATAAATCCTTTAAAAATAACACATAGAATCCGAGAATAGGATTGCTTGGTTGCGAATGAACATGCAGAAGTTCGACAAATCAAATTGTCTACTCTATGCTGTTGTCCAAACGTCAAGCTGTATGTTTACCAGTTCTAGGAAGTTCAAGTGTTTTGGGACACTTTTATGTTTGTATTTATTGAATTATAGAGGTATATCCGTCCTTTTGTACCCATCGCAGGTGCTATGTTTGACTGTACATGAGATTGAGATGATCTATTCGGGTCGCGCCATTATCTGTTGCAGGAGCTTTGACCATGGGAGACATTTTAAAGAGAATAAGTTGGAACATCCAAAGTAAATTGTGGGCATTATCTGGAATTTTTTCTTTCCTGAATTTATCCCCAAACAATATTGCTGATTTTTTTAAAGTATGTACAAAAAATACCGATGGCCGTGTTTGCTGATATTTTGTGTATAGTTTACTAGTGGACCCTGAATTAAAATAGTTACTTTTATTAGATTTGTACATAATTTTTTTAATGGTATTTTAAACGTGAATATTATAATAACTTAATATTCTTGCACTTATTGTTTCTTATCCAGTTACATTTTCAGATTTGATTTATTTCTACGATTTCATTCATGGGGGCTAGTTACTATATTTCGTCTACTAATATCAAAATAATTCAGTTGGTCAAAAAAAAAATCAAAACAATTCAAGGTTACTAAACAAAGTGGGCAAAACAAAGTGGCTTAGTGTGCTTAAGTTTAGGTAGTGATTCATTATGCTAAATTGAGATAAATAATAAGCATTTGAAGTTTGAAGTTTAAGCTGTAAGGTCAGATTCTGGTATATACATCTTAACTCAACAATTAGTCCAGAACATTCTAGTTCAAAACATTGCTTAATGACACTGATAAAAATAATCTCCATATGTCCAAAAGTTCTAGCTCAACTGATAGAAAATATCGAAATTACTAGGTTAGACGTTCATGACCACAGTTTGATCCCCGGTCCATCCACTTTTTATGTGAGTTTATAATGATTTTGTCATTTCATCTATGTACTAAAAAAATAAATGTCATCTCCATCTTTTAATCTTGTTCAACTTTTTACAAAATTGTAACATTAATATATACACTCTCCATGCTTCACAACCTAAAGCTTCCAAGTTCAACAAAATCACAATATGGGTATTCATCATCTATCTAATCCATTTATATTCTTGCTGTTAATTGCAAATTAATCTTTAAGATTAAAGTCTATCGTTTATTAAACAGATAATAAAAAAAATAGTATAACTTGTGAACAGATCAAGAACAAATGAAAGTCTTAAAAAAAATGAACTTCACAACATTTTAAAAAAAATGGTCAGACCATTTAAACTAAAGATAAAAGACCAAAATATTACAAATAAATAAGATAAAGGATTAATGGTGTATTTTTATCTAAAAAATATTCCAAACATACAATTAATTTTGCACCAGCGGTTTTGCAGTCAAAACGGACCGGACAGGGGACCGGTTCGCTGTTGAACCGGTTGAATCGGTCGGTCCGGTCCAATTTTTATTACCTTGTATATAACACAATGATTGACAATGAAAAGATGCATTTGCTGCGTAATTAAACTCACTTTACAAAGTGAAAGAGTTTTGTACACCTGAAGATGTAAAAATGAAGAGATATGAATCAATTTTCGTGCGTATCAAAATTGATGATTCACAAATGTTAAAAGTTCGACCTGTTATTCAAGCATATTTTTAAAAGTTTGCCATTGATTGATTGTAAGATAAATATTCATTTGAAGTGAAATCTTTTTTTTTTCACTTGATTAAGTTTATTAACACATGAAAGATTCAATTTATTTGAAAAATATGTTACGATATACTATTTGTATGACTCACTTGTTGTTAGTGTGGATTATATAAAACTCATTGAAAAATTTAATTTCTACGACAAATACAATTTAAATTATCGATGAGATCACTTAGTGTATGTTTGGTTATGCGGTATAATGAATCAATAATTAAAGTGCTTATATGGTACATGATATTAGTTAATAGGATTGATTGCCATGTTTGAACTACTTTGTTTATGAATGATTCAATTTTTTCACTTTCTTTTTAAATGTTTTTATACTCTTTTGTGATTTATCAACCATTAGATTAAGAAAAGGAGAGAAAACATGAGAGGAAACATTGATAAGTGATTCTAGCCTGTTGGATGAATGAACCTCAACATAACAATTTTTTTGACAATCTTTGCTTCTCCTTGGTGCTGCTATGCTATGTTGATTATGTTCCAAAAAATCATAGATTTGGGTGAAGGAAAATATATATATGCCGAACATAGATGCCTATAAGATGAATAGTATCTGCAAGTTTTCTAACTTGTTATATATATGTGTCAGTATGTTAACACTAAGATTGCTCTGTCATTGTTGTTTGTTCTATAGAAGTTTACTATTATCTGAAGCTATTTCTTCGCCCTACAGTTGTAAATTGCGTACAATGTCATCCATTTGATTTTGTTGTGGCAACCAGTGGGATTGATAGCACAAAAAAGGTGAGAATGATTATTCTACGATGCATTGAAGTTGAATAAAATATTTCAATCTCTGAAGCTTTCTGGTGGTGGATTATTCTAGACATGGACTCCATATGCTCCTGTTCCGTCTTCTGTAGCTGGAGTGGAGGTTCTGCAGGACCAGAAACTGGTGATGTGTTGGTTGCTATGGAGAATAATCAACAAAAGTTATCCCGCAATAGGGATTCAATTCTGTAAGAATCTTAAAATCTCCCAATATAAGGTTGAAAATGTTATAGTGATGCAGCTAGATTTTGCCTTTTATTGCAAATACATAATACATGATACATGATGTCTTTCAAGTAAATTTGATGGTGACTATAAGCATGACATACTTTTCGGCCTATCATTTTGGTCCCAATATCTGGCTGGAGTCATAAAATTAGCCAGCTTCTATATTAATTGTGCCACTGCTCTTAATGTTAAGTGTATCTAGTCCAACTTCAGAAATTTCTTATCTGATCAATGTTCCTTGACTCACTCTAATGAAGTTGCTTATCTTATCATTAATCCTTCACTTAATCTGATAGAGTTGGTTGTGCTGGTAGTTTTGACAGTGTCCAGGTGTTACCTTACATGTATGGCAATGACTAGGAGGGTTGGCTTTAATGTCTTCCTCACATAACTCTCGTTGTTCATCATGCTGGCCCTTTGATATTTTGCTATATATGTACTTTTTTTGAAGTACATATTTAGGATATGTATACTTAACTATTGTTGTTCTCCTTTAATGTTTCCCAAAACAAATGAGCCATTTAGGATGTAGTATTGTTGTTAAGTGATTCTTTTTTCTTTTTTTGCAGGCCCTTTGAGCTCTTAGAAGTTAAAGATTCACTAAATATGTGCCCGCCAAAGCTAAAGATTCACTAATTTTCACCCACTGGTAACTTCATTTGTTCTTTTCTCTTGCATTGGCCGTCTTAATATCGACATTCCATGTATAAGTAGGAAGTTATTAATACCATAAATATTTTAAACTGAATCCAATTGGTGGCGACAAGGAAAGTGCCCCATCATTTGTTGGTGTGATCTCTCCAATTTTTCGATTTCAAAACATTTGTCGCCCATATCTTATTGAATGTGTATCTCATATAATCTTCCTTTGCTAGTTAACTATAAATCCTTTAAAAACAACACATAGAATCCAAGAATAGGATTGCTTGGTTGCGAATGAACATGCAGAAGTTCGACAAATCGAATTGTCTATGCTGCTGTCCAAACATCAAGCTGTATGTTTACCAGTTCTAAGAAGTTCAAGTGTTTGGGGACACTTTTATGTTTGTATTTATTGAATTATAGAGGTATATCCGTCCTTTTGTACCATCGCAGGTGCTAATGTTTGACTGTACATGAGATTGAGATGATCCAGTCGGGTAGCGCCATTATCTGTTGCAGGAGCTTTGACTATGGGAGACATTTTAAAGAGAATAAGTTGGAACATCCAAAGTAAAATAGTTACTTTTATAGTTTTATTAGATTTAATCTATGTACATAAAAGTTTACTTGTACTATGATTGAAAATTTTAAAAGTTCAAGTTGACTTGATTACTCGATTTAAACTCACGAACTATCTGTTTGCTATAAGGTCCGTAATCAAATGTAAAAATAGTTTTGATCAATAGGAATAAATTGTTGTGCTAGATAGTAGATAGCGTGTTAATAGTAATTTTAAAAAAATTTAAATTACAATTTTGTAGTAGTATATAGGTAAGATTACTATCTAATGAAAAGTAAAAATGCAATGAAAGTTAGAGAAAAGTAAAAAGAATGGGTAAAAGTTATTTTTTTTTGTTGTCGTCAAATGCTAATAAACCGAAAAGATATGAAATAAAGTTATTAGATTCAAGTGGTTAATGAGTTTCACCAAATGATAATTTTGACAAAATTTGGATTTGATTCTTAGGTAGAATAATTTCAGACCCCTTTCTTTAGAAACTAAATGATGGAAAAGAAAGAAAAAAAACCGAAAAGTCGTGAAAATTAATTCAAAACATTAAACAAATTTAATCATGAAATTAACCATAATAAATACTATTTAAGTATTAAAATATACAAATATTTAGTAAATTGACTATTTTTCTTTGGTACAGTATATTGACTGTTGTACTTATCTCATATAAAAGATAGAAATACGATTATGAGCGTACTGTTTTTCTTTATTTTACTATTTTACTTCCTCTTCTGTCCCAAATTATAAGTACGGCTTCCGTCCCTTAAAATATAAGAGAAAAATGATATTTTTTATCCTAAAATATAAAGAAAAACCGTTTTTAAAAATGTATTTTTCCTTATTTTCACAAAATTAAATGCACATTACATTTAATTTTTCGTCTCTCTCCTTTTCTCAAAAAACAATAATCAATAAAAAATGGTTTTACACCTTTCTATTCAACTTATTTAAAGAAAAACCACACAAAACCATATTTCGAATTATCATGATTATGTTTTCTTAATAAATGAGAATATTTTTTGTGTCAAAAAAAAAGTGAGATTATTTTTTTCTCTTATATTTTAGGACGGAGGGAGTACATTTTAAAAAAAGTCTAGTACTTAAATATAAGCTCATTTATTAATTATTATGTGCATTTATTACTTTTTTCTACACATACTTGCATTGAAATACTATTACACTAATTTTTATTGAAATGCGAAAAGTCAAATTAAATACACATACAAACAAAGAACAATTTAACAAAATTCATATACAAATTAGACATAATAATTATACAACTAAAATTTTTTAATAAACGTAAAATTAGTCAAATGGACTAATATAATAATGAAACGGAGTTTCGAAAGTTTCAACTCATTCTTACCAAAATAAAAAAAGGTTTCAACTCATTGCCCTTATTAATTATCTTATCATTAGTTTGAATTATCATTAGTTTGAAAATGTGTGATCATTCTTCGCGGTTTTTTTTCATGTTTCTATTCTGGTAACTGGTAGGCTTAATATAAAAGGAAGGGACCAAAGTCAAAAGGAACTATGTAGTAGATATTCTATTCTTAATCAATGTTTGACATATTTAGCAAGTTGATTTTGAACAATTTGAATTGGTTTTGATTTTGGTCTATTTTCTCTCATTTTCAATGCGATGGTCCCAAAGGGCCACGTGTATGGATGTGATTTGTAGCATGAAAATCTACTCCCACTGCCTCATTGGCTCATTCTACAATGGAAAGTTGAATTCACAATTTCTTTGTTTCACCTAACCAACCCTCCTTCCCTTCCTTGGAATGGCTGCATTTGCAACAACCATATATCTTGCCACATTGCTTTTAGTTGAAAACAACTTGAATATAAAATGTTTCATGTTTGAATATATATTGGTAAAAATAAGTTTAACAATATGTAGATTATGATTTATGAATTAATTAAATTAGAGAAATCGGAGTTTAGGCACTAAATTATTAAATAGTGACTCAAATTTCAACCCCTCAAAGATTTGATCATTAAAAAAGTTGCTAAAATAAGAAAGCTCAGTTCCCACTTCCTAGGGTTGCCTTACCAACAAAAGCAACCAAACCAACATATTAAGCCAAACAGATGCATGTCTAAGCATGCCATTTTTTGTCATTTGTTTATACTCACTTGGCGGTAGCTCAATTAATGTCACAAAAAAAATGATTTGGACCATGTTTTCCATGCTCTCAACTGTCTAACGAATTACTTTATTTTAAAGGGAAAGATTGCTAAAATAGAATCTTTAAAATTGAATTTCAAATTCTCAAATCATAAAGTTAATAATAAAATTTTGAAAGAGGAAAAATTTGTTCTTAAATGGTACTCCCTCCGTCCCATTTTAAGTGTCACAGATGACCAAATCACACACTTTAAGAAAAATGTGTAAATGAAAGAGAGAGAATATGACTTTTACAAAAATGCCTCCTCTTTTTATTGGTAGTAGACATTGAAATATTAAAAAGTAGATCTTTGAGTGTATTTTTTCTCTCACTTAATGATTGCTTTAAGGAATAAAATAGAAAAAATCAATGTTATAAACAGTATAAGACATTTGTTTTGGGACAAACAATTTTGGTAAGTAGAACATTTATTTTGGGGCGGAAGGAGTAGTTTAAAGTTAGTTGTAATTTATGTTAAAATGAATTAAAGTAAAAGCAAAAAAAAAAAATGAATTAAAGTATGATACAAATTTAATTATTAAGAGAACATAGTGTAATTCAAGCATCTTAGAGGAGAGGAGTATAATTTACTCAATTTCTTAACATGTGCAATTATTGAAAAAATATAGTATAATCTAGTTCTTAGAGGAAGATAATATAGTACAATGAGATTATTATTGTTAAATTATTATTAGTATGTCAAAATCATTTTTGCCCCATTTAATAATTTTTATGCTAATTGTCATAAATTAAACATAATTATAGTACATGTTTTAGTATGCAATTTTAAATCAGAATAAAGATACATAAACATCGAAAAAATATTTTTGTAATATGTATTTTAAATGAACAAAAAAACTAAAAAAAAAAGGTTAAAAAAAACATAAAAAAAAAAGTTTGGAGAAATCAACTAAAAAAACTATAAAAAAATGCGTTTGGGGGAGGGGGGTGCGTGCAGGAAGGGGTTGGGAGGGGGGGCGCGCGCAGTAAAAGAGGGTTGGGGGGCGCAGAGTAATTGGGGGCCCCCGCGTGAGCAAGGGGAATTTGGGGGGCGCGCAGAAATTATGGGGGGGGGGGGCGCACAGCAGTTTCATGGGAGTAGGTTTGCTAACTTCCTCCCACATGAGTGGAAGTTAGCAAACCCATATATATATGTAAGATGAGATAGAAATGTAATTCATGTTTCTCTTAAAAGAGAAAAGTTTAAGAGAGAAATGACCAAATTACATTGATACAACACTTGATAATGATACACGGTTTAATAATATTTTTTGGGTCATGTTAACATGTGTCCCTAAGGGCACATTAAGAATCCAAAAATATAATTATTCCTTTGAATTTTGTGCATTTAAGATATGAAAAGTTTGACAATTAAACTAAATGCACGGATATCGATATATTATTTCTTTACTTGAATTATTAAAATATTGTACCTTTGGAATACATGTTAACATTTTCCATATTTTTTTAACACATTGCTATAATGCTCAAAGTTCACTTCATACATCGTCGGTCCCAATGACAAAGGCACCCAACAAGATCAATCCAAAGGCCCTTCATCTCCCAAGCCTCAACGACTACCATCAAATTCTCCTACAACGTATCGACTTTGCGACTATAGCGTCGGATAGGAATGGCAACGGGTAGGGTCGGGTGCGGGTTCGACATTACCCAAACCCGAACCCGAAATATCGGGTAAACCCAAACCCGAACTCAAAAGAGCTTTCGGTGACAAAATAGCACCCAAACCCAAACCCGTTGGGTTCGGGTTTTTCCCACTCGAACCCGAAATTATATTAACAAAAGTAAAAAAATACGGAAAATTCAACAAAATTACAGTCTACAACATGCTAACATTATTTTCAACATTAAAATAAGGATGAAAAAATAGTCTACAACGTTAAAATAGTCTATAATATGCTAATGTAAGACATATAATTATATAATTTAATATATAACAGGTGTGGTTTCGGGTTCCGGGTGTGGGTTTGACACTACCCAAACTCGAACCCGAAATATCGGATGTCACCCGAACCCAAACTCAGTCAACTCAGGTTTTACCTATTAACTCTGGTTCGGTTTCGGGCGGGCCCCGCAGATTAAGTGCTTTTGTCATCCTAGCGTCGGAGTTTGGCACTTCTGAGTATTATACTTTAACGACCTCAGCTCAATACTCCAAGAGCTTCTCTTTGCTTATAAAAGATTATGTAATTTCTAATTTTTAATATAGGAGATAGGAGATCTCCCAAAACTTTTTAAATGTAGAGGTCAGTTTGACCTAACATTCAGTTTAACCAATATAGTACTAGTGTGGTCATGAAACTATGAAGTATCATATTTATAAAAGGACCTATATAAACTACACAGAACATGAAGCACATGTTAGAATAATAATAGATTGGGACATTTTGCTACTCTTAAGTTATTTTCAAGGTAACGCTTATAGTTATACAACATTTTTATCTTTGCCAAAGCTTATAATATATATAAACTATGGATGTCTAAAAATAATTGTGCATCAAAGGGAGCCCGATATAATGACTATTGAGGATTCAATTCCAAAACAGTGATAATTTAAAAGTGTTAGGATGATTATTATCGAAATAAGTTTTAGGGATATAAATACTTTTTTTTGTAAAAGTTAAACTAACTTACCTAAATAGCCACTGGAGAGAATCAAACCTAAGACATCAAGGAGGAACATACTCCTAAGTCTCAAGTCAATACCACCAGACCAACCCAAGTGAGTCTAGAGATATAAATATTAATTAATGCTATGTGATCTCTTGATAATTAGACATCAAATCTTCATGAAGGAAACACTTTATATGAATCATAATTTGAATCTCGGTCATAACATCCAACTCAACAATTGCCATGATTTTTGTCAATTGAATTAAAATTTGTAGATATAATTTGATACGAACTTAATTGACTGGAGAACGAAACCAAACATAAAAATCAAATTAAAGATTGACTCATGAATTAATTAAATGCATACAGTTGAATATGGACCGCAAGCTAGCCATGTCCACCCTATAATAAGCCCCTTATTTATGATCTAGATTAAATTCATTTTACGAGTATCTTGCAAGAGTTTGTTGCAAGAAACATGTACTGAATAAATATTAAATTATTATTATGTCAATTAAATTTGAAAAATTGCCAACTGCATTGGTACGCCAGTAAGTGTGGTGCACGACTTTGCATGCAGGAAAGGAAACATTAATTAATTTTAAATTCAATTGGAAAGCAAACACATCATGAAAGATAAAGTGAACAAATATTAAACTGGTTGAGAGGTCAGCAAATGAGTAGTAATTGATGTTGAATTTGATCGTAAGAATTTGATAGTAAGTGTTGCAATTTTGTCCTCTACAATCACATTTAAAAGAAAATTTGAACTATTTAATGTCAGAACTCGTCCTACAAAGTAATTTAAAAATAATGAAAAGAAGAAAAAGAAAAGAAATGGTGCGTCCAAGCTTGGATTGCATTCACAACACAAGTATATTATCGTTCTCCAAAGCTGCGAATCATTTACGACTTTTTGTTCTTTAAAGTTGAATTCAACACTTTTTCTTTCTTTCTTTATAATTATTATGGCTTTAATTCTCACCCCATATTCCTTCTTCTTTTCTTTCTCTTCTCCCTCTCTTTTCTTTTCAATTCTCAACCCAAATCAATAACAAACAAACAACAACAACATGGGTTTTCTTTCTTGCAATGCAGACTCTGCAATTGCTACTTGTGATCCTCATTATTGGGATCTCAAAAAAACAAACAACCGTACACATACTATCAAACAATTTCTCTATGCCGACCTCGTCGCCGCTACTAACTCTTTCTCTGCCGATAGCTACCTAGGTAAAGGTAGCCACGGCAGAGTTTATCGAGCAAAGTTAAACGGCGGCAATTTAATTGCCGCTGTTAAAACAACTAAACTAACTTCAAAGACAACAACACATAACCACAACAACAACAATAACAACTGCACCGGTTGCGGTAACTGTACAAGTCCAGCTGAAAACGAGATCGAGATTCTCTCTCAAGTTCCAAATCACCGTCTCGTGAATCTCATCGGTTATTGCACCGATCCTAACGGTAGTAAATTAATCGTCGTTGAATACATGCCAAACGGTTCACTTCACGATCTATTACATTCTACAAATAAACCGCCCGGTTGGACCAAACGTTTCCGGTTCGCATTACAAGTAGCAAAAGCGGTTCGAACGTTACACGGTTCGAATCCACCGGTGATTCATCGTGATATTAAATCCACCAATGTTTTAATCGATCAGGATTGGAAAGCGAGACTCGGTGATTTCGGTCTTGCTCTCAGAGGACACGTGGAAGACGTTCGTGTTAAGTGTACGCCACCGGCGGGGACGTTAGGTTATCTCGATCCATGCTATCTTGCGCCGGAGGATCTTAGTGCTAAGAGTGATGTGTTCAGTTTTGGGATCTTGTTGTTGGAGATTATCAGTGGAAGGAATGCTATTGATGTTAATTATAGTCCTCCGTCGGTTGTTGATTGGGCGGTGCCGTTGATTAGACGAGGTGATTTCGCCGGGATCTGTGATCGGAGAATTGGAATTCCGTCGGATATGACGGTGATGAGGCGGATTGCGGTGCTTGCTGCGAGATGTGTTAGATCGACGGCGGAGAAGCGGCCGGGGATGGTGGAGGTTGTGGAGTGTATTAAATTGGCGACGAGGAGGATTCATTCGTCGCCGATTTGGTGTAGTTTGAGACGGCGAGTGACTCGTGTGGAGAACGCGCAACCGTTGATGAGGTGGGAAACGCATGATCGTGATTATGATTATGATCATGATTATCGTAATGATTATGATTTTGATTGGGATGATAATAAGAGTGAGGAAATTGTGAAGAATGTAAAGAGTGGGAGCAGTAGTAGAAGAAAGAGTAAAGTATCAAGTGTGGTGAGTATAGAGTATGAGAGTAAACTCTCAAAGAAAGGAACGAGATCTAAGCCGTTGAAGAAAGTAACGAGATCTAAGACCGTTGGTTCTTCATCTGGTTTTGTTAGTACTTGTAGTAGTAGAAAGAGTGGAATTCAAATGGCTACTGAAAAATCAGGTGTAATGAAGCTAAAAAAGTCAAAGTCAATGGGGGTGTTGCAAGGTCCTCTCCTTTTGCATCATCAGAAGAAGAATGATGTAGTAATTCGTTCCGGTGAGACTGAAACGATAGCATTAGCAATGTCGAAGTTGATTATTAAAGATAATAAGAAGTTGGAGAAGAAAATGCTCGAAAAACCGCTGGTTAACTCGTATGGTTGGGAGTCTGAATAGTACTCTGAGCCATATGAGTTAACCTGGAAAACGATAATTAGTTTAATAGTTTCCTCTATTATACAGTTGGGAACAGTCAACCCCTGCAAAAGACAGAGCTAGATTTTTGGGGGGTTTTCTGCAAGCTGCAATGGTTTGGCAGTGATTTAAAGGATAATCATTTTTTACAATATTGATCAGTGATCAAAATCTCTTGGGGCAAAAATGGAAGCATTTGTTGTTTATTAATAAAATTATATTACAAATTTTGAAATGAATCTTATGAAAGCGACAAGGATAAATTATAAGATGAAGACAGTAGTCAAGTAGTTATAGTAGTTATTTGTACATGTCTTTACATTACATATATAGTTTGTCGTGGCTTGTAACCTCATAAGTACGTTTGTCTTCTAAGAAGAAGTCGAAGGGTACTAGGCCAGAATTTTGCATATGGACATTATTCACTTTCTTGTCCATTTTAATTTAGCTGATATACTACTTGCTTTTTAGATATAAATTGGTTTTTTAAGTATTTATTTATTATACTATTAAAACTGTTTTGGGCCAGATCACGGGCTGAAATAGACCGGCTCAGCCCAACACATGCATGAATCCAACCCATGAACATGTCCTCAACAGTCACAGAAGACATCTATGTGTATAAGTGAGATAAGTATTATATTGTGTACAAGTTAGTTTTTGCTATTGGATTAGTAATAAATTTCATCATATTCATTCGAGATGTGATGAACTTTTTTTATAAAACAACCAATGTTAATGTTAGTATGTTAATTACTTATTTGCTGGAAGTGAAAATTAAACTAGAGATCATTTTTAAGTCTTGTTTTACATCCCTCAAAAAAAAAAAAAAAACTACAAGTTATTTTCTTTTGGTATTTTCTAAACTTTTTTTAATTACTTATTTGCAAAGAGTTTATGTCGTATATTCTGAACTTTTTTTAGTTTAAATCTTAATTTTTTACGGTAAAAAAAGTTTGGAATATATGACCCAAACTTTTTTACAAGGATAAAAAAGTTATTTTTGTGGAGAAAAAGAGAGTGGGGTGGAGATGAGAATTTTTCATAGCATGGATTGCATTAGCATTAAGTTTTTTATTTTTATTATCTAATTCATCTCTATAAAAGCCCCAATTAAAATGTTCAAAAAGGCCTAGCTAGATATTGGGAACAAACAAAGTATGAGTATGTGATGTTCAAAAGTGTTGGTTGATATCATCTACTCTTCATCTATTGTAATTTTTGAACTTTAGTGGCATTGTATTGACTGTTAGAGAGCTTTTAGTTATTTTTTTGTTTATATAAATACGAAATTTTCACCACTATTAATAATGACTAATATTCATCGGAGAATCTGTGGGGTGGACAAGATGGATTCTCCGATCCCCTCCCAACCGAGCTTTTACGTTCTAATAAGAACTTTGAAGTTAGTTTATACATTGTTAATTAAAAGAAAATGATTATTTATAGTTTAGTTAAAGCAGCCAATTCTATAATAGATGATCAGTTCATAATTGTGTTCCTCCTTGTATTCATTGATTTTTAATACTGTAAATAAGTATAAGTTGAGATTGTTTGATTAAAAAAGTAATATAATTGTGAAATCCCAATTAAGCATGAATATAACAACCTTACGTTTCCAAAAAAACAACTTTACCTTAGTTAGCAAAGTTGATTTGATTCTAATTGATTTTAACATATTTGATCCTCTTTTGTCAAAAAAAAAAAAACATGTTTGATCCTCTGAATATCTTTTTTTAGGACTGATCCCCAAAAAAAACATGTTTGATCCGCTGAATATATACACATTAAAATACATTATATTAGTGAAAAGAAATAAAATAAAGAGTACCAAAAAAAAAAAAAATTAAATTATTATTAAAATAAATACTGTAAATGATAGCATTATTATGTCTGTGCTACTGTGCTTAAATCTTGCATTCTTATTTAGACTTATTACTACCAAACAAGTATTGCACATGAAAATGATAAGGATATCGAATTATCGAGTAACTGTGTCTAACGTGGAGCCATCTAGCCGTACTTAATGGCATATGGGGAGACAATACTTTAGAACTAAGGCCAATTATTTCTCTGTGTTTCAAAACGAATACTCCTTTGTTCTTAATTTATAAGTTATTTTGAAATTTTCACAAAAACTATAAAAAAAATAAGCTTCTACTATACATTTGAAAAACTCAAATATATCGATACATTAAGTTAACAAATTAATAAATAACAAAAAAAATTATTAATTAAAGAACTATTTACAGATTATTGTGTTTTAGAGATAATGAATTTTATAAGAAAAACATAATTTTACTGTTTATAAGTATTACAATAAATTTTTGCAATTTTTCATAAGAAAGTTTAATATTCACCATTATTAAGAATAAGAATTAAAAAAAATCAAATTTTATTTTTTGACAATTTCGATAAATAATAGTTATAGTATTTTTTATGATATACAAAATAAAATCTTTCAAACATACTAATTTAATTATTAATTTTATGATCTCATGTACCAGTACATTTGAAAGTTTCCCTTAAAAAATTAATTAATTATGAGAAATTGAAACTACGAGTTATTTTATAAAATTACTCTTCATGAATTACAAAATTAAAATTAAAGAATAGAGAATAATAAAGAATTAAAAGTATATTAAGAAAAATAATAATTTTTGGTATTGTCGAACAACTTAATAATTAACATGGTTGAACACTTGAAGTTCATCCTCCCTTAACTAAGTATCAAGAGTTCGATCTTCATTTTGAATATGAATAAGTTTTAAATTCATGTGTCAGTTTTCCCATCCTTTAAGCCTTTGAGGTGCCTCTAATCCAGCAAGAGATCAGTTACAACGTTCGACAGTGGATACCACATTCTCGACCAAAAAATGAAGAATGACTTAATAATTTATGAGCTTTTTTCGTAAAACAACTTATAATTTATTTTAAAACGAAGAGAGTATCATTTATACTTTTCAATTTAAAACAAAACATATAATATGAAGTTATAAAATGAATCGTGGAAAGAATGAATCATAGTTTAAAAACTGATCACAAGAAACAAAAAACAAAAGAGATGCAGGTAATGAAAATACATGAAATAATTGACGTAAAAAAAATGAAAATCAAGCAACAAAACGTTGAAAAATAAACACTTAAAAAAAAGAAGTGGAGTTATAGTAGTAATGAAAAAGAGAAGAAGAAATACCTTGACGTATGAAAATATAAGAAGTAAGTAAAAAGAAGAAAAAAAATAGGCTATAGCAAATGAGATAGATGTAAAAAAAGAAGAGAAAATTTACGATTTTAAAAAAAATTATTGAAACTAACTTTGTCAATGCATGCAATAAGTTACTCCCTCCGTCTCATTATATAAGCACTTTTACTACAAAAGTATAGTCCCAAAATATAAGCCCTTTACAATTTACTAGATACATTTATTACTTTTTTGCTTACACATACCCTTAATTATTACTACTAAGTTGCATTGGAATACAAAAATTATAAATGGGCTTATATTTTGGAACTAGACTTTTGTAATAAAAGTGCTTATATAATGGAACGGAGGAAATATCTCTTTAGTTTTTGTACCAAAACAAAGTGTATTCTATACTACCTCCATTCTTTTTTATAAAAGATAAATTTCAAAAATTATACAAATTAAGGAGGGTTATTTTTCTAATTCATTATTTTAAAAAAATACTTTAAATTCCAAAATTATCCCTCTTTGAAATTGATATAGCCACCAATAAATACACATTGGAACTAGTAAACTTTCATTGAAAGGGGATTGTGTTATTTATTCAATAAGGTTATAAATAAATTTTCTTAGACTAATTTTGTCTTATATTTTTGGATGAAGTAGTATTTTTTGTCCCCTCAATAGCATTTAGAGGGGAGGAGGGGATGTTTAAAATAAGTCACGTTAACATGTGCTCTAAAGTTATATTTTAAGGATAATCGAAATAGTAATTTTATCTTGAAATTAACAAATTTTTTTCATTAATTATATAAGATACACTTGAATGAAAGGCAAGCGAGCAACAAGCTGCTTCGCTACTCTTTTTTGATGGCAAAACCAATCATTTTAAAAAGTACATCTTGAGACCTAGGAAAAATTATATTGTTATGTATGATTTTTTGAACTCTTTTCGAAATATCCACAACCTTTGGTATTAGAAAAATCAAAAGTGTCAAAAACAAAAGGTATGAACGCATGTTGATTGTCCACAGTCTCTTTCTTCACAGACTCTCCCGCACGTATAAAAACATCAAACAGGACATCCCGAACAAGGACATCCTTAACAATACTCTCTCTGTCCCAAAATTTAAGAGAAAAATTGGTCTACAAAAATTGATATATCTAGTTAAAAATTTAGTCTAAATACATTAACTTTAATTGACCAACCTTCTCTTATATTTTCAAATCGGAATAGTATCTCAAAGAAACATGTTAACGTTGAGTTAAATATCAAATTTCCCTTGAAATTCCAAAATTTGTCATATACTTTCTTGAAATTTGGAAATAGACAAAAATTTTACTCCGTCTTGAAATTTGAGTTAAATATCAAATATCACATGAAATTGTAAAACGTCAATCAAATTATCCCGTTTCGTTTACTCCGTCTATTTTGATGACATGGTCGTTAACTGCATACGTGACACCTGCCAATGTGGCGCCACGTTACATGAGGGGTGTAATTTATTAAAATTTGCAAAATTACTGAACTAATTGACTATATTACCGTTAAATTTAGCTCTATGACGTGTATCCTAATTAATTACTTCTTCCTCATGTGATGGCGTCACATTAACAAGTCTCACATATACAGTTAACTATCATATAATAAAAATAAATGGAGTAAACAGAACAAATAATAATTTGATTGATGTTTTACAATTTCATAAAAATATTTATTTATTTAAAAATTTCACAATGACAAATTTTAAAATTTTAAAGAAATTTTTGAGATTATACTTTGTTAACATTTCAGGAATAAAATAGAGAAATGGTTACTAATGAGTGACGTGATATGATGTCGGAATAGGAGGGCACGTAGCAGTTCCCATAAGTGACGACAAATTAATTTTTCCGATAATAATAACAAGTCGGTGTTCCAATTTAAGTATGGAAACCACCTCCATCACCACATTTCTGCACTTAATATTTTTTGAATTAACCATCATCCTATCCTATTTCTTTTTCTTAATTCCCCCAACATTCCTTCACAACTTTATTTTTTAATTTTAACCATTTGCATGTAAGAGAAAGAGAGGAAGTAAATTTGTCCTTCTCTTCCATGCAGTTATCGCATTATTAAGTATTAAGTTATTATTCATGCATTATAATGTTTAATTTGCAATAATGTTTTACATAAAGTAAAAGATAAAAAAGGAAATGAAGTTGAGTACATAGATGGGTAGTTAAAGTAAAAAGTAAATGTAAGAGATGCATGTTGTAATGGCAAGTAATTCAACGGCTTTCCTGCGTGAAACTGACATCTCTCTTTTTTCTGCAGAACATGGTTTATTGTTGACCACATACATCATCTTCCCCTCTCTTATCTTCAACTCCCTCTTCAAACACAATTCAATTCAATAATAGGAGTAATATACTACTAGTAGTAATATTACTATTATTAATTAGCTCTTAATAATAATAATAATAATACTAGTAATATTTTTGTAAAAGAAAATATTAGTAATATTACTAGTAATTATTATGACAATCAATATACAAAAATAATGAATAAACAATTTGTTTTTCTAATCTATCAAACGTTAATTAGTTCAATGATAATTGACGTTGAATTTAATAGAAGTTTTACAATTCGATCTTCGTAACTACGCAACTGCCTTTAAAAAAGAATTAGAACCTCCTTACCAAAAAAAAAATTAGAATCATCTGATATTAAAACTTGTCGTGAACTCTATTAATCATTAATTGATTCAGTGGTAATTGACAATAAACTTGATAAAAAAGATCATGGTTCAATCCTTGCCTATTCGTCGTGAACTCGTCGTGAAATTTAAACTACTGGAGTTCATTCTTATATGAACTGTAAGATAAAAAAAGTTGTTTTCTAATCCTATCCTAATGAAATACAATGCTAAAATTATTAAATAGGATGTAGAATTTTAAATTTTGAGTATATGAATTTTCAATGATTTATGTATTTTCGCTTAAATAAAAAATAAAAAAATAAACACAAAATCTTACGTAGTTATTATATATCCTCCTCTCTATCGGTGAAATTTATCGTACTTTATTATTATGACTTTATCATTCAATTCAATTGACTCTTCTCTCACAATATCAATTCTCAAAGTCCCATCATCTCAAGCAACCATAATACCTTAACTTAACATACTCCAAATCAAAATAAAACAGGAAATTTATTTATATCTATATTTATTTTATTAATTCACTTCTTATTTGTTTTTAATAAAGGTTGAAAAAGCGAAATGGAATTTGACGAACACGAAGAAGACGAAGACCAAGAAGAAGAAGAAGAAGAAATGGGATTCCCGGTTACGCCGGTAGCAGGTTACGACGGCGTCAGGTCTAAAATGAGCGGCGGCGGTGGAGGAGCTGACGTAGGTGAAACAATAACAACAACCACTGGCGGTGGTCGCAAAAACGGTCCCATCGGAACAGTTAGATACAGAGAATGTCAAAAGAATCACGCCGTTAGTATCGGCGGTCACGCCGTTGATGGATGTTGTGAGTTTTTAGCTGCTGGTGAAGAAGGAACACTTGAAGCCGTAATTTGCGCTGCTTGTAACTGTCACCGGAATTTTCACCGGAAAGAGATCGACGGTGAATTCATTTCTCATAATCTACAACGGTCTCACTCTCATCATGCGGCTCAATACAACCACCACCACCACCACAACCATCAATTATCTCCTTACTACCACCGTGCAGCTTTACCTCCACCGCCAGGTTACCACCACTTGGTGACTCCACCGCCGGTGTCACATCGGCCGTTGGCTCTTCCACCTGCAGGTTCGAGTGGTGGATTCAGTAGAGAAGATGATGACGTGTCAATTCCGAGTAGCAGCGGTGGAGGCGGTGGTAGTGGTGGAAGTGGAATGAAGAAAAGATTTAGAACGAAATTCACGCCGGAACAGAAAGAAAAGATGCTTGCATTTGCTGAACAAATTGGATGGAGAATTCAGAAGGAAGATGAAGGTGCAATTGAACAATTCTGTGCTGAGAATTGTATCAAGAGAAATGTGCTTAAGGTTTGGATGCATAATAACAAACACACTCGTGGTAAGAAACCCTAATTTCGTTCCTTTTTTCTGTTTTTCAGTAATTTTGGGAACATTAATTATTTAATTACTGGATTTCAGTGTCAATAGGATGAATGGGACGACATGAGTTTGAACAATTTAATTTGTAATGTAAAATTTTATTTATTTAATTGAGATGTAGCTATAGCTAGTTAGGGTTCTTACTCTTACTAGCTGATTTCTCTTTTCCTAATTGATTTTGATTTTAATTTCTTCATTTGATTTTCATGTGTGATGAAATTTAAATACTACTACTATTATTACTATTAGTTAGGGAATCAAAAGAAAATTGAAATCCATTCATCTAATGATGATAATGAGCATGTCAACTGCACTTCTGAGGGGATTGAAATCATTTTATGCTCTGAACCGGATTAGTCAGTCTAATAGATCGGATACTTACGGTGAAAAAAAATTAAAACCAAGATGAAGAGTATGGAAGAGAAGTTTGAAGATGAGCACATAGAGTATATTATTCCAAAATAATTAATTGGAATTGAAATTGAACAACGTACATGGCATGCAAAGACAAACATGTTTTCAAGTTACAACTTTGTTTGTGATGATTCACATTTGTCATCTTTTCCTGTTTTTTCTCCTTATCACCGCTATTAATGTCTTCATTCATGGTTTGAGTTAGCATATTCAACTCTAGACAAACTTCAGCGTACGCTACTAAAAATTCAATAACTATCTAATTGATGAATGAAACAGATTCATGTATAGTCCAAAAACTGAAGTTACACCGCTTTTAATTTCATTTCAATTTTGATTATTCCATTATTTTATATATGTAGTAGCTTTTGGTGTTGAAAGATTATGAATGATTAATCATATTCCTCCATAGGAGTATTTGTTTGGTGTGAAATGAAAAAGAGATAAAGTAATAGTGATCATAATAATGAGAAACAGTAATAATTAATCAAGTATGAGTGGGTATATCACGCGGCAAACTCGTACACTGTTTTCGTTACTGTAACTTCACAGTGTTGCAGATCAGACATGCAGACTTTTTTTCTGATTTTGATGAAGACTAAACCACGTTAATTCTGCAATCTAACCCACCCTTTCTTGTCCTTTTGTAACCAGTGTTACTGTATTACTGTTATGTTGTTTCTTTTTCTCATTAACTATACTGTAGTGTAATTCTATTTTGAAATTGACTCCTCAACAACAACAAATGCGATGAGGTTATTTTCCAGTTTGTTTGAGTGGATGATGAGCACTGAATTGTTTTCTCTAGCTAACTGCATTTTAGCATGCACGTGTGCAGTTCATTATCTTTTTCAGTTGAAATTGAAATAGTATTTTGAATGAGAAGTTAATCATAAGTTCCTAGCTACCATTTCTGTTTCTTAGCATTCAAGACCAACCATTATATATCACTGTTGTCTATTTATACAATGGTATTTTGAAAAGGCTAAATATGAAATAGTAGTAAATTGCTGCAATATTTTATCTTTATGTTTGTCAATTATTTATTTATTTTCTCTCAGTTGATTTTTAAGTGCAATTTTAAGTTTTTAACATAAAACTCTTCAACCTTTGTCAAAAAAAACATAAAACTCTTCAACCAAATATAGTGGATTGTTGAAGTGTTTTTTTTTCTAAATTATACTCTCATTTTAATCTACCATTTTTATTTTTCTTTCTAAAGACTTTGACAAAAGAATGAGTATTGAAAAAAAATTGTTTTATGGAAAATATGAAGTAAAATTATTGAGAGGTAAGAGTATATATAATTGACAAATTATTACTTTAAACTATTAAAATAAAATGTAAATGTGAACATCAAAAATTTTCTAAAACGACACTTAAAATTAAAGGAATCGGGTGAAATATTTATTTACTTATAATACAATTACATATAAAGAATTCCTACTGTCGATGCGTAAAATTATTGACATGTATCGAAACATCCGATTTTAAATTAATAATTAAACGAGTTATTATTTAATAAAAACTATTTACTGTGCATCATTTAAAATTAATTATACTTTCCTAATTGATAAGATCACCTGGCACTCCTTACACATATTAAAAAAATAAGGTAGAATAATAAATGTGTATAATTTGTGTATGAATATTATTAAACCAATTTGTTTACTAAATTAATTTGTGAACCCTCTGTATAGAAATGAATTTAATGTTGATTATTCATATATTTCTGAGACAAATTGATAGTATTGCAAGTATTAAAGGGCAAACAAGTTTTCCAAAAGTGAATTTTGAATATTTTTAAGAGAAAATATAGTATCTTAGTACTGTATGACTTGCATATAAACAATGAAATAATATCCGATGTACCAAAAAACAATGAAATATACACCTCCGTCCCATTATATAAGCCCCTCTGACCAAAATCACGCTTATTAAGAAATATTAGAAGTGTAATTAAAGTGAGTATTTTATGTATAAAGATTACTAAATTGCCCTTTGTAATTTTTAAAAGCTTCAACATAATTATTGTGAAAAAACAATCCAAAAACACCACACAAAAAAAAAAACTGACCGCGCGAGACCAGTTTTTTGTTTGGCAGTTTTTGGTCAGATTTGTTTCAGATTAAAATAGATTTGTTCCTATTTTAAAGGTATATTTTATTCTATATGAAGGGAGATTTAGAAACAAGGAGAACAACCAAGAAAGAGAGTAAACAAGAATTCAAGGGTTTTGAAGCCAACAAGCAAGTTAGTGATTAAAGAGTTTTTTTTTGCTCTTGGTAATATTACTAGGGTTGGGGTTTATTCTTAATTATTGGGAAACACTATATTTAAATTTCTTGGTCACGGGAAGAAACTTGCGATTAGGATAGAGTTAAGTTTGAAGACTATATCTTGTAACCCTAATTGGGATTTCTTTTAACAAGTTATACTTAGAGGTTCGTCAAAAAAAAAAAAAAGTTATACTTAGGGGTATATTTGGAAAGCAATCTTAAATTTGTATAGAAATTTGAAAAGGTACTTATAAAATGGGACTAAACTTTTTTTAAAAGGATACTTATATAATGGGATGGAGGGAGTAATTTTTTTCTTAAGTTTTCTTGAAGTATAAAAATTTACAAATATATGTTTGATTCATAAAAATTTATCGTAGTTAATGAAACTAATACCAACAATATACTCTGTGAAATAAGAAAGATATTTGAGTACTTAATTAATCATTTAATTGATAGTTGGTGGTGTATTTGGAGTTAAGCGTCTGACATCTTTGAGACTTTGCAAACACTTTTACCTGCATCTCCATTCTCCATTGAATTGATTTTCTCCATCTTGGTCTAAAAAATAAACACTAAAAAATTTAGTACTACGTATTTTGTTGGTATAAAATACTACTAGTTTCAGTGAATGTCAAGTATTTATACCATATTTATTTATTGACTTATATCTAAATTACCCTTCATTTAATATAGTATATTATATATAGGGCTTAAACATCAATTTAGTTCTTGTATGTACGCGAAATTTTGGTTTTAGTCCCTGTATCGAATTTTGTTCAAAATAAGTTCTTGAATCAACCAATTTTTTTGATTTTAGTTCTTAAAGTGAAAATCTGCAGGAAAATTTGTAGGAAAATATGCAAGAAACTTGCGAATTTTCCTACGAATTTTCGCTTTAGGGACTAAAATTTAAAAAATTGGTTGATTCAGGGACTTATTTTGAACAAAATTCGATACAGGGACTAAAACCAAAATTTAACGTATATACAAAGACTAAAATGATGTTTAAACCTAAATATAATTTCAAAAACACTTTTATTTTCATAGAACAAGTTCCTATAAAGAGCAATTTGAAAATTTTATTAAAAGATTATATAAATTTAACTACTTTTCTTAAATGATGTAAACTTTTATTCTTTTATATAAGCGTACACTTTAAACTCTAATATGAACTCTCTATTGATTCTCACAAATAATTGCCAAAGTGAAAACATTTGGTTCTCCGAATATGCTTTAATTTTCGGTTTTAAAACTAAAGGAAAATGATAAACATTACCTTAGAACAATAGTTAAGAAAATAAAAGAAGTAAAAAACTCTTGGAATTTGTGTAATCTACTTTTTCAAAACAATAAAATACAATTTTCATTACATATGTTATTTTTTTTAGTAACTTTAACTAGTGCCCCAAGAGCACTAGTTAGCAAGACCCTTTTGTAAATAATGAGCTATTTGCTTGTCAAGAAAACAAATTTCATTGAAATGTTATAGGTAGCACTTCGTTTTTTTGGCTTAAGGTGCGAATATGTTTAGTTTTTGTAAAGTAGAATTGATTTTGTAAGAATTAATTTTGTTTGAAGTTGAAAATTGTACGTAGCACATAATTGATTCTGCAAGAATTTATTTTGGTTGAAGTCGGAAATTGTAATTTTTTATTCTAGAATTGATTTTTGCTCTAAAATTGAATGTTCAACTCATTTTTAGTTGAATATATACAAATATAAATTACTTTACTTTCAATTCAAGCTGAAATCAATTCTAGATAATCGATTTATTCAAAATCAATTTTTCTAGATCGCATAATCAAACATACATGTATTAGAATAGATAACATCTTGAAAAGTTATTGTGTTTAACTTTTTTTTTTATGCAAATAGCTAATGGCTAGACTCACATTTAAATGTGGAGAAATATAAAATTCGGAGCACGCACGCTGACCACTCCAATTATGTCATTAGTAGTTACTATTTGAACTACACTTATGAGAGTATGTTTAACCTCTTTTAATAAACATACCAAACAAAATAAAATAAAGGTAGCACTTTTTTTTTTGTCGAGACCAATGTATCCATCGCCGAACACAGTGACTATTCCCCTCGCTAGATTAGAGACACCTTAAAGGATAGGATAACTGACCCAAAAATTTAAAGCTGCTCCATGCCCAAAACGAGGACCAAACACTCGACATTGATTAAGAGGGATGAACCTCAACTGCTCAACCACAACCAAGTAGCACATTTATTTTCAAAAGAACTGAAGGTATCACATTTAAGTAGCATAATTAAATTGATCATGCATTGGAAGAATTTTTTTTTTTTGCCCCCCTTCATTTCTCTAAAACTCCCTAAAACACCAAAATGCCCTTGAAATTGGGCAAAGAAAGCAGTTCGGAACATACGTTCCGAACCCCTGTTCGTGACATACGTCCCGAACCATGGGCGTTGCCCAAAGCTTAAACCCCCATGACGCGAGTGCTGTGGTTCGTGACCTATACACCGAACTGGGGTTCGGGGTATACGTCACAATCCGACCTCTGGCGCCCCCCATAAGACTTATTTCGTGAGCTAGGTCACGAAGCCCAGTTCGGTATCTAAAACCTGAACTGGTGCTTATATGGGCAGCAGTTCGTGACCTAAGAACCGAACCATAGCAAAACCATATTCAAACACCACAAAATTCGCCCAGGCGCGCGCGCATATGGCCACCAGTTTGTGACGTACAACCAGAACCTTTCAGTTCGTGAGCTAGGTCACGAAAAACACTAGTGTCAGCTCTGACACTGGCTTGACATGACAGCTAGAACAACATACAGCAACAACATCACAAAAGAATCGGTTCAAAGTGGACATTACCTTATGTAAACGCTTTAATGATTGTTTGTTGCTCTAACAACAACACCAATGATGATTTGTGAACCCCAAGTACCAAAATCGCCCAAGAGAGTAGAGAGAGTGTGTGATAGAGTAAGGAAGAAAAAGTAAGCTGGGGGTTGTTAGTATATAACGAGGTTCGGGGAATAGCTCACGAATTAAGTTGGGGGTGCCAGGAAAATTGAGCACTTCGTGATGTATTCCTCGAACTGGAGTTCGGGTTATACGTCATGAAGTGCACGCGTGGGGGGGTAAAATTTGAAACATTTCGGGACGTATAACCCGAACTCCAGTTCGGGGAATACATCACGAATTTTTATTTATGTGGTTAAAAATGGTAGTTACGTAGGAGAAAAAGAAATTTGGGGGGGCGATTGAGTAATTTTCGCATAGAAACATTTATCATTTTCATTTTGAGATCAACCCTAGTTATTAAGAGAGCAAAAAAAAATATGTTAACAGCCAATGAAAATTAAACAAACCAAAAATTTTAATCTTAACAATCAAATTAATTTTTTGTCAAAACAAAAAATCAAATTAAATTCTTCCACACACCAAAAATTAAAGTATTTTTATAAGAGACAAATGAATTAACAAAAAAAATTTAATATATTTAATCAATATTATAAATCAAAAACATCAATTTTTGTGGACCGGTTTATAATAAATTGTTGTCAACCAAAATGGCTTCTTCTTCTTCCATTTCCACACTCTACTCCTCAACTTCCAGATTATTCGTCTCCACCCCCACGTTACGACGTCGTTTACCTCTCGTTGGCGCGTTTTGCATGCTCACTTTGGGATTCTCCAATCTCTACACTCCCTTCTATTCCTCTGCCCACAAAACAGGGTCAGTTCAATTCAATCTCTTAACACTCTTTCTTTCCCTCTATCTGTTTGTTGAATTGCTTCTGTTGTTTGTTTCAGATCAAAATTGAGTAACAGATTTTCAACAAAGAGCAATAATAACTCTATCAGAATGGAAGGGAACACCAATAACACTGTTCCAAGTATCGTTGTATATGTCACTGTTCCCAACAAAGAAGCAGGTAGGTCGCATGATTTTTATTTTTTTTAATATCTTAGCTTGTTTATTTATTTAATTTAATGTTGTAACTGTTTGTTTGTTTGATTTGATTAATGTTTTTGGTTATGTAGGTAAGAAATTGGCTGAAAGCATTGTGAAAGAGAAGCTTGCAGCTTGTGTCAATAGGGTACCGGGTAATAATTTCTTACTCTCGGTCTGTTTTGTTTTGTTTTGTTTTGTTTTGTTTTTGTTCACTCTAATTATTAGAATTAGTTGATGTTTGTTATAGGTAGTTGCAAGTTTGTTAGGATTAGTTGCAAATTACTTGAGCTTAGTTAGGATCATGTTACCGATTTCGTGTGCAAGAGTGATTTTTTAACCCAACTTGGAGTCCCGCATTGGGCTTATGTAGGATTGGCCATTCCTCCTCTTTGAGGTGGAGTTAGTTAGTTGCAATCCGTATCAGATCACTTTATATATCAATCAACTCCAAATATACTCATTGTGATTAACATTTCGCATTCTAACGATTCCAAATAATCAATCTGTATCTCAATTTGTTTTTCTCTTTGTTAGCCACCAGGGACGGAACCAGAAATATCGGTTTAGGGTGGCGAAAAATGTAATAATTAAAATTTTATAAATAAATTGAACAATCGATACTTCTCTACTATAAAAATAACTATTAACTTGCATTAAAAGCTACTTCTTGTTATTTGGAAACTAAAACGTAGTGTTTACTAGGGGTGGCAATGAACTAAACCAACTCGAAGAAAGTTTGAGGCTCGATTCGATAATTGATTTGTTGAACTTGATTCATGAACCAAATGAGCCAAACTCGAGCGATCAAAATTAAGTTCGTTAGTTAAATAAGCTGAACTTGAACTATATATATAATAGTTCGACTCGTTTGGTTCACGAGCTGCCTCGATTATATATATAATATGTACTTCAAAAATAATTTTAATTTTATATATTTGATTTTGTACATTTATATATATAAATGATATCATATATTTAGATGATTGATTATACATATATAATGTATTAAAAAAATTAACATAATCACTTAACAATAATATGATGAAATTGAACCATAATATTAAAATTGATAGCCGATGACATGCACATTGCTAAAAACAAACTGAACCTAGCTAATAGTGAGCCGAGCCGAACTGTTGGTGAACTTTAAATGAGCCGAACTCGAGCTGAAAAAAGTGTTCGTGTCGAACTCGAGCCGAACTAAATCTTATCCAGTCGAGTCGAGCTCAGACAGGTTCGACTCGACTCATTTCCAGCCCTTGTACGAGTTTACTAAATTACTTCAACATTTTTATAACAGAGAATAACTTGAAGGACAACAATACAATAAATTCAAAACTTAAAAGATTATTTATTTATTATATAAAAATTTAAAAGATTAATCCGCAATTTTTTCTTTGACACATAAACTAGTGATTTTGTTAAAGTGTGATCAATGACTTTCTTTTTGCATGATTAATTACATATACACATTTATATATGGGGGGCGAGTATTAATTTGTATATAAAAGGTAGTAGTATCATAAGGATATATGGGGTGGCGACCGCCCCTTTTTGAATATACTTGGGTCCGTCCCTGTTAGCCGCTACTATGCTTCGCAATACTACTGTGTTTTTTGTTGTGGCATGTTCAGTTTGTAGATAACTTGTTTGTTCTTTTCCATTGCTAGTGATTAGCAAAAGGACATAAGTTTATATTTGTATCGTGATTGAATGTATCCATGTGATTGTGAACATCCATCTTGGGTTTGGAAGGGGGTTATTTTGCTTGCATTTATGATCTATCTGTGCGCTGTGGCCTGGAAAAATGCTATGCCAATAGCATTATGAACATGTTGGCAAATTTTGACTTTTTCTATGTTTACTCAAAATCACTGAAGTCGAATATGGTTCTATTAGTTGAAGTTGGTTGCTTAACTTAAACATCATTTTCTTAAAAATACCATTTCTGAGCATATAAGGAAGAGCTTTGTCACAATGGTTAGATTGCTTCAATGTGACTTGAACAACCTCTCTACTTACGGGGGCATCTACTTTCCCCAGACCCCACCTGGTGGAGCCTTGTGCATTGGGCTAGCCTTTACCATTTCTTAGAAAGAGTTACCTTGAGGCATTGTCTGAACTCTGAAGTCTGAACTACTTTTCTGCTTTCTTTGCTATTGTTTTGCCCACATGATCAAATGTCTTAATTGAATCTTGAATGAACTCCACTAATCGACACCTACCTATATTCCCTTTTGAGATTGCTTATTTGTTTCAATTTTGCTGTCATAAAGTCAAGCACCTGTGTGCCAATGGTCATTCTTTCTGGTAGGGTGAAATGGATGTAGTTTGATATGATCTTCATTTAATTTGTTTTTTAACCAAGTTAATTATATAATTCCTGCATGGCTGCATCCCATGTTTGACTTTTAAAAGCAACGTGTATTATGTATTTTGCAGGCATAGAGTCAGTATATCTATGGGAGGGGAAGGTATGGTCTACAATTTATATTCATGTTGATGAAGAATGCTATTTGGACCTATATTACTAATATGAATTGAAACTTCTATTTAAAACGTCACCATCATGATGTTAAAAATTCTTATCTTCTTTCTAGTGTGCGTTTACTTTTAATTGGAATGTATTGTTCTAGCTTGACTTTGCCAGCTTTGTGTTGCAAACTGATAGATACAAACTGATTCTGAGGAACTTCTTATAATAAAGACCAGGCAATCCCTTCTGGAAGCACTGACAGATCATGTCAAAGCAAATCATGAATATGAGTAAGGCTGATATATATCTCCAAAATATTCTTGCCTTGAAATTTAATCTTGCTTTGTAAATTGTTACTTGAGGTGCATTATAATCCCTTCTAGAGCAAGTTTGAGTTGCATTTGTTATTTGATCCTAAAGAAAAGCTTGTTGTAGGGGAAACTTAAACCATATATCTGCCAATACTCAAGATTATGAACTTAAGCACAAAGTTTATATTCAATTGAATTGAGGTGTAATTATTCACAATAGTGCATTCACATAATTCTTACCACTTCCTTTTAAATCCTTTTTTCAGCGTGCCAGAGGTGATCTCCTTACCCATCACTGGGGGCCATCTCAAATATTTAGAATGGCTGAAAGAGAGCACAAGGGAGTGACTATCAAGTTTATAGCCAGAGGGTGTGTTTTCAAGATTTAAGAGTTCTTCTGCCTTTGTGTGTCAAATAAACATGGCATGTCATCTATGTAGCTTGTGAATGGTGTCTGAATATAAGAATATTATCATGTAGAGGATGATAATGAGAATCAGTACTGTATTACTGCAATGGGATGAATATTTGTATGCACAATGGGCTATTTTATATGTAGCTTGGGTTTTGATTTATTTTTTGAAACAAAACAAAACCAATTGATCTCATCAAGTAACTGATTCAACTTGTAAGTCTGTTTTTGGAGACTAGCATAAGAAATGGACATCCTTGCCAGTGCAAGCTAAAATATTTGCTTGTCTCCTATATAAACCACGATAACTAAGACAATTTTCCTAAAACTGAGGAATTCACATTACATCTGATGACTCCTTTGTGCGGTTTTTGCCATTGATGATTGATGCATCAGACTCCTTTCCGGCTGTGTGAAGGCTTGGGGTTCATATAGAACAATGTATGTTTGATTTAAATTGCAGATTCTTTTATTATTTGGAGATTTACAATTACTTCCTTATATTTTATATTTTGATACACTTTTAGAAGTTTGTAATATTTGGTACTTAAGATAATTTTTTTTTTGAAACAATAAGCATTCAATTGCAGACTTGTTATTTCAACTTTATTAGTGGCATCCTTCAATCCAGCCAGGTTTAAAAAATTCTATAAGTATTTTGAACATATTTGCTAAAACCCACTAAATAGTTCAGGCAAATGAACAGTAACTTTGGAAGGTAATCGTTTTTTCGTGGCAAGTGCTACTTGGTCGCCTTCCTACTGTTTGTAAGTTTCTTGGCCGTACTTCGCAGAGGAAAAACAATACGGCAAGGAATACTCATGGTTTGGCATGCAATACTCGGGGTTTTGATGTTCAAGGAACAAGATGATTTTTAGTCGAAAGGTATTGGTGGTGGAGGAGATTTTTGATAGGATTCGTATAGCTCTTGTACTTATTCTACTGGTAGGTTGAATACCTGTTGTACTTTTTCCTTTTTAATATATATATATATATATATATATAGTCTTTGCCGTTAAAAAAAATGCACAGAAATATCAACTCATTTTCACCTCAAGTAGGAAAATATCTTTAATCAGTAGAAACAAAAGATGATATGATTGGTGGAGAAGACATTGAACAATCCGCCAAATGATGGAGAACCAATTCAAACCATCAAGCGTACTACCTCTTTGTAGTCTTTCAAAATAACGTTAACGTTTGTTTGCTATATAGCGCATAGTTTGATATTTAATGTTTGCAAACAAAACATCCATCAGCATCATCATGTACGACAATTGATATATTGGCCATTATAGTTATTATGAGTGAAGTTTCTTTTATGAGAATAATAAATAACCACACTTCTTAAGAGGACCACATCCTTGAATGAAGTCTGACCAATCCTTTTAAACCGGACCACTTAGCTTGTATTCTAGTTGGCTACTTTCTATTTGTGACTCTATTTGTGACCCTATGTAGTTTGTGATTGAGAAACTGAGAAGTAACATTTCTGAAAGCAAATGATACTATGTTCAATTTGTAGTGTAATCGAGTACTTGATGGATGAGTGGGCAAACCAAGCTAGAGATAGACCGGGTGAGGCCGACTTATAAGCAATGAATGAACCAAATTTACACCATGGCCAAGCAGCTAACATATATATCGACACAGTTCAAGCCTGCCAACTTATCCACAAGTTTGGTGTGGCTGAGCTAGTTTTCACTATGGCAGCAGGGAGGAACACAATACTTATAGTAGAAACGTAGTCACATGGCAGAGTTATCTCAACAAGTGTGGTTTTAGCCAATAGAGAGCTGTCACAAATGGAAGACAAATGTGCAGAGTGCACGATGGATGATCAAGATTAGAGTATGCAAGAAAAAACACACGGAACTGAAGGATAGTTTGGTGGTAATATACTTTTCGGTAGTGGATTTTGTACGGTACTAAGTACTAGGTTTGAGTTGATGACGTTTTAGATCTCACGCTTGGAGGGTACCGTGATTTTTGGACTCTGTAAAAGCTGGCAAATGTCTTCGCACTTCAGACTAGTAGATCTACCTCCCTTGAGGTTGATTCATGTTTTCCTAAGAGAACATATTTGTCAAGCAATTCATTTTATCAAGTATGAGGATTAATCTTTGATGTTGCACTCTATATAATATTATCAAGAAATTGATAGAAAAAATAAGATTGCACCAAATATAATTTAATCGAATCTCCCATTCAGACAATATATCCAAATCATGAGACATAAAAAACAGATAAAAAACAAGTCTGGTTCATACGAAACTATATCACAGATTGCCAATCAATTTATAAATTAGGACGATTCTTAATCAAAACATATAAGTGACATTCATAGCCCACCTCCTTCAGAGGAAGAATACGACCCGTCAACTTGTAAGGGATATCAAGGCTCATCTAGCTGGTCCTGCAAGAAGCCAAATATAACTTAACTCAGATTATGATCAACTTGGCACAATTTAGGAATAGGAAGAGAGGCCAATGATTATTAATCAAAATGCTTTGACAGAAAAATGTTCTGAAAGGGTGGGGTCTATATATTAGAGACATTTTACCTGGACATCAGAAGTCCAAAGGGTGAGGTTGTCTCTCAAAAGTTGCATTATAAGTGTGCTGTCTTTGTAGGATTCTTCTCCCAAGGTGTCAAGCTCAGCAATTGCTTCCTCAAAAGCCTATCAAAAAGGAAAAGAAAATCAATAAGACTGTATTCTTGCTGCAGTACTCAGAACAGTAAAAGCCAAGCATGAATAGAAAAGTAAAGAGAGAAACAGAAGGAATAGTTCGTGTCAATATTAATCGAGTGAGTGGATTGTTAATAGACAAAACGCAGTGTATACAATTTTTGGAGGAAGAAATATCAATGTTGGGTTAAACTTAACAACACATCCAGTTTTGTAACCAACTCTTTAATATCATACAATTAAAAAGAAAAAAAAAAGTTATGGATTTGTTGCAGATGAATCGTCATTTTTTCCAACAATATATCCTCTTCATCTTTACCTCTTTGGAGAAAATCCCATTGAGTTTAAATTTAACAAGAAATGTTCAGTTTGCGATAAGTTTACTATGATATATTAATATCATTGCAGATGAATAAATATTTGATTACCAAAGGGAAAAAAGAGAGAGCATTTTAATGAACCAAGGCAAAAGTGTGTTTGTTAGGTTCCTTCCGTACGTGATTGCCCCTTTCTCTCTGAGTTAAGTTCACTTATTAAAGAAAAATTGTACCCCGATTCATGATTGACAACCTTTAATACCAGTATAAATTTATTCAATGCAGCATAACTCTCACCAAAGTACCAAACAGACATTTAAAACAAAACAAACTAGTATACTGTTTCCCCCATAATAACTTTACCGTGAAACTACCAATGTCAAAATATTGGGAGTTAGAATGCTATGAGGTTCATAGTTCCTCCAAATCAGCTACAACAGGCAGGCCCCTAATGGAAAGAACTATGATCTATTTTACGGATTCAGACTTTTTGTGATTAGAATATTACACATTCACTACAGTCAAGTCAGTACGACAAAATCATTGGATGAACATCAGATTATTTATATTTTAAGCTCGGCAAATAAGATGATTGAAAATTTGAATTGTCTGATTTTTTTCATCCAGCAGTTATGACACACTAACTGCAAAAAAATTGACAGCAGAGAATCTGTTTCCCTATTTTACCAATCTTTTCTTTGTTCCATTACAGCATGGAACATAAATGTGAGTCCTCAAGAACTTCACACCATATCTATGTAAATGTAAGACTGCTACAGCAAGAAATATGCACAAAAAATCTAACTATGACCCATCCTTTCATAAGATACACAGACACAAACACCCAAGTCAAACAGATTTCTTACTAGTCAAAATCTAGTCCAAACATGTCAATTACTCATTCTTAGCGGTGAGAATGCAACCCATTAGATTATAATAAGCCCAATTATGCTAGTATTGTTTAAAAGAATTGTTGGCCGGGTTGGGTAGGGGGAAGTTCATGGATCAATTCCTGGCGAGAGCAATTTATCTTTCCGATTTAAAAAAAAAAATTGTTGGCCATAACAGACTCTTTGTGGCTTAATTGCTTGACCAAATAAAGTCAAAAATCTTGTAATCAAGTTAACTTGAAAATTTCATGGTAACAAATACATCACAAATTAACAGAAACACACACACAACACAAGTATTAGCATCATGACTTAGTAAATCAGAAAACTCATACTATCAATATAGATATCACTTATAATAATAATATAACTCAACTGAATAAAAAAACATTAAAACATAAACATGCACATGTTACTGTAAACCAAACCAACCAACCAAACAAACAAACAAACACAAAAAAACAAGATCGGTGTTATTATTAACACAAACCTGTTTAGCCATCGCACATGCTTTGTCAGACTGGTTGAGAATTTCATAATAGAAGACAGAGAAATTGAGAGCCAAACCCAATCTTATAGGATGAGTTGATGGAAGATCGGCAGCAGCAATATCCTTCAAAACAATCACAACAACAACAACTAATCAATCAATTAATCAAAAATTAACAAAATTAAACAAAATTAACAAACAAAACAAAAAGAACACAAACCTGTGCAGCTTTGTAAGACAACATAGTATCCTCAGCAGCAGATTTTCTCTCATCAGCAACCTTAAACTCAGCTAAATACCTATGATAATCACCTTTCATCTTATAATAAAAAACCTTAGATTCACTAGAAGAAGCAGAAGGAATAAGATTTTGATCCAAAAGTTGAAGAATACTAGCACAAACATTAGACAATTCAGATTCAACTTTAGATCTATATTCCTTAACAAGAACAACATGATCTTCATTCTTTCTACCTTCTTCCTTTTGTTCAATAGATGAAACGATTCTCCATGCAGCACGGAGTGATCCGATCACGTTTTTGTATGCGACGGAAATTAGGTTCCGTTCTTCGACGCTAAGTTCGGAGGTTGGTGTGGAAGTTGTAACTAGCTTTTGCATGAAGGAAACCATCTCTTCATAGCGTTCGGCTTGTTCTGCAAGTTTTGCTAGGTAGATGTATTGGTCTCTGTTTAGGTTTTCTGGAATCGTAACACCCATTTTGTTCTTCTCTTTTTTTTCTCTGTTTTTTGCTCTATTTGTGAAAACTGAAAACAGTGTGTGACTGTGTATGACTCTGCAGATATATATAAGTGAATGAATGAACAGAAATGAGTAATAATAATAATAATATTTAATAATTCAGTCAAAAAATAAATAATAGAGTATTTGAAGTTCAAATATTTACTTAAACATATAAAATGTCTTTGCCAACTAAATTACCATTTCACACAAACTATTAATCTGATGTTATTTATTTTTATTAATTTGACAGTGTTTTTTATAAAAAAAAAATTATAAATGAAGTCCGGATAAATATTGTTTCATCCAATAATATAAGGTGATAACTAGTGTACCCCCACAAGATTTGGAGGTATATACCCCCAACCACTATAAAAAGTTTTAAGCGATATAATTTTTTATAAAATACACCGTTGGATTGAAAGTTTATATCATATAGATCATTTGTGTAAAATTTTTAGACAAATTTAAAATTATTTGATATGTTATTGAGACACATAAAGATTAACGGTGTTTAAGAAATCATGGAAACTGTTAATTTTGACGCGTTTCAATAACATATCAAATGATTTTAAATTTCTCTGAAATTTTACACAAATGATCTATATGATATAAACTTTTAATCCAACGATGTATTTTATAAAAATTTATATCGGTTAATTTTTTTAAAGTGATTGAGGGTAAATACCCTCCAAATCTTGTGGGGGTAGACAAGAAAATACCAATAATGTAATTCAATTTTTTTTGAGATTCCTTCTTTAAAGGAGGTCATTAACTATGTTAATTATCAATAATTTGTTGCATCTTTATAATACTCCTATCTATTTTAATTTATTAATCAAGGGTTGATATTATTTAAAATCTTTATAAAAAAATATATTAATTTCACTAAGATTTTAATATTATATAAGCTATATTATATAAAAAATATATATTATATAAGATATACTCCATGATGATGTGTAGGATTGAGCTGTCTTGTCCTTACCCTTTATCATCTAATTCTAATCTTCATGACCTGTGTTTACACTTTTAGTTGTAGGTCAAGTGTTTTTGTCAAATATTGGCTCTGAAAATTACTCTACGCACCCCCCTACACTTCTCATGTACCCCCCTGAAATCCTAATTTACCCTTCAAATTACACTTGAAACACGGTTCGGGTTATATTATCCGAAACATTTGATGAGAAATTGCCCAGTTCGGAGAATATTATCCGAAATGTTGTTTTAGTATAAGTTCGGATTAAATAATCCGAACCTGCCAGTTTATGAAGACAGAAACACGATACAGTTTCCATTTGCTTCATATTTCTGAAATTGGTTCAAGTGTAAAAAGAAAGGGGTTCTGCGCGCGCGACTCAGGCACCAAATTTCTCCCACCAATTGTTGCAAACTATCACCAATCTATCACCAAGTAAGTACTATCATGGCATTTGTGAAAATTAATTTTGATAGTATTGTGATTGTGAGTTTGGGGTTTAGGGTTTGGAAGAATAATTGATTTTGAGATGTTATATAAATAGTTTAGATTATATTGTTATAGATTATGATGATTGGGTGAGTATGATTGTTAAGGTTTATTAGTTTAGAGGTTTGACATTGGGGTTTGTATAATGATTGTTAAGGTTTAGGGGTTTAGGGGTTTGACATTGGATTTTGTATGATGATTGTTAAGGTTTAGGGGTTTGACATTAGAGTTTGTATGATGATTGAAGGTTTTTGATGATTTAGTTATAGGTTATGATTAAAAGTTGTTTGAATAAGTTGATTGAATTAATTTGTATGATTATAGATTATGGTTATAAAAAAAAAGTTGAATGAAATGAAATGAACTTATTATGTTGAACTCATTATATTGAATAAGTTCAATTTATAATTTGAATATAAATTGAGTAAGTTGAATGTAAGAAGGTTGATAATTTTAATAAGTTGTTTGAATGAGTTCATATTTATGAATTTGATGATTTAAATTTTTGTTGTTGTATAGTCATGGAAGAAGGTGTTGGAAGAGGTAGACATGGTAGACCAAGTCGAGCACATGCATCGGCTCGAAAAAAAAGTAAGACTACGCAACAGGAACCTGAGATTGTTCCAGGAAACAATGATGAAGAAGGTCCTTCACAGGCTCCTCCTAGTGAGATTGAAGTGGATGTTGATGTTGCGGCTGATAATGTAACTGGTTCGAAACCTGTGCGCCGACGACGTATACCGAAACCAAGATATCGTGAACCAGAGTTTCATGAAGGAGATCAATACTTAAATGCTGATGAAGGTGAAGAAGAAGAAGAAGATGTTGAAGAAGGATATGGAGGTGGCCCGAGAGATACGTCTTTGTTGACGGATTATGCTCAGCATAGGTCCCGCATGATATGGGATGCAGATGAAGAAGAAGATAAAGAGGTATAACAATCATTATTTAATTTTACTGTTGTTGATAGCATCAATATTAGTTTTCCGTTGTATATTATTTAATATAACAATCATTATGAACATTATTTATAGTGTATGTGTCTTACGATAATTGATTTGGTATTTTTTTTTCTTCAGATTTTAACTTTCACTCAGAAAGTTACAACCCATGGACTGAAGGTGGTGAAACTTACAAAACCATATCGTGATGCGGCACATGAATGGTTTTGGGATGCTGTAAATGAATCTGGTCTCGAGCCCCTTTTGTATTCGAGCTACAATGTAATAAATCACGGGCTGATGACGGCATTCTCCGAGAGATGGTATCCGGAGACCGAGACCTTCCACCTTCCATTTGGTGAGCTTGGCATCACATTGGATGACATCCAGCATCTTCTTCATATTTCCATCCAAGGACGCTTCCTTAACCACTCTAGAATGCAGAAGACTGATGCTCTAGACTTGTGTGTTAGGTATCTTGGATGTGATTCCAATACAGTTCATTCTCAGTTCGTACAGACTAGAGGCCAACATCTGAAACAAAACTACGTGAAACAGATTTATGTTGAGAATTTAGAACTTGCTGATAGTGGTGTTGAGAATGGGTTGCCGGAGGAAGAGGTGAACGAGTATAGAGAGAGGTGCATCAGAGCTTTTCTGTTGTATATAGTTAGTTGTACCATTTTCAGCAACAAGAGTGACTACTACGTAGATGTTGTCTATCTACAATACTTCACAGATCTAACAAATATTCATACATGGAATTGGGGTGCAGCTGCTCTGACTTATCTTGTGAGGTATATGAATGAGTCTTCAAAGGCAACAAGTGGAATGATGGCAGGATACTTGTCACTTCTTGAGGTAAATTACCAAGTTTTCAATTTATATGTTCGTTTTAGTAATTTATAAGTTTTGCAATTAATGTATATTTTAGACTTATTATTAACAGTTAATCTATATTTCGCAGGGATGGGTAATTACACATTTTCCTACCATTACCCCGTGGCTATATGCTGATAACTACAATGACCATATGCCAATTTGTGCTAAGTACGCCGCAAGACAAGGGCACACTGATCCACTTAATTATAGAGCATTTTTGGATAATTGTCAGGTGACTGATGTGGTTTTTGCTCCATACGAGGACTTCCGTCATGTACGCCCCATTACGGATGAATGTTGGTTCTCTGGTTGGTTGAGATGTGGAGAGTTGAAAGCAAAACACCTGCCTGAACGTGTGATGAGACAATATGGACATGTTCAAAGCATACCAACAAATCCGACTACTGCAGCGCCAATTGTCATAAACATCAATGATCTTTCAACAATTTTTGAAGATAACCTTGACAATCACATTATCCGTGAAGATGAACGGGGTCCAGCTGTTAAAGATCCATGGGACGTGTCTGCTGACTACATGGATTGGTTTTGGAAAATTTCGCATCCGAAGATGCGTCCAGCAAGTGCACTTATTACTTCTCAACTCCGATTACTCCAGATGGTGAAAACTGATATAGACGAGGCATTTCACGGTGAGGTTGAGGCAGGAACACCAATCCATGCTAGGTTGACTCGGATGTTTGGGTACGTTAACCCGTCGGTCATGGGGTTAAATGAGAGACGTCGTAGGAGACATCGTCGGGGTGGAAGTGCAGAAATGGAGGAGTGACCAAGAATTTGTTTTATGTAATGACTTTTTTTAATATTTTATCTTGTTCAACGACTTTGTTAATGACTTAATTTAGCTTCATTGTAACTGGATTATTTTCGTTAATGACTTTGTTTTAATTTGATGTTTGTTTATGTTGTTTATTTTGTTTCTGCAATGGTTAATGACTTTGTTTAAATAGGAACGCATCCACAGTTATTGATATGACTTGGTTAATAAGAAGATAGGAAATAGACATTTCATCTTCTGGTTTAGCAGGTTCGGATAATATTATCCGAACTTGACCTATGATCACATAATTCGGATAATATTATCCGAACTGGACCTGTGATGGAGAAGTTCGGACAATATAATCCGAACTGGACGTGAGATGGATTAGTTCGGAAAATATAATCCGAACATGTACAAGAACGCAGAATCCGAACCTGCTAAACCAGAAGCTGAAAACTTGATTTCATTCATAGTATTGGATTACAAGTAGTTCGGGAATATTTTCGTCTACACTACAGAAAATATAGATAATAAAATACTTAAATTTCATAAACACAACAACACAACGGATCTAAACACTAACATATAAATTCGTCAAATTAAACAACCACATAATGCATTAAAATCAAACATGCTTCAAATTAAATAATCTACTTAAAAACCACAAATTACACCGAATAATAACAATGTTTTAAGCATCCGCCAAGTTAACTGTCACTTCTTCAACGGGTTCAACCAAAGCTGCGCATATGTCTTCAGCAGATCTGACTAATTTTGCATCCAATTCGATTAGACCCAATCTGTTGTTGTACTGTGCGAAAATTGAAAACATAGATATGACATCGTCGTCATTGTTGAGACACATTTGGGTGAAAGTTACACCGCTTCCAGTTGATTGGACCTCCGGACGTCGATATTCTATTGTTGTTACTCTTCTGGTGTCTCTTTCCCCATTCAAACGTTTGTTGACCCTGTTCAGCCTCTGTTTCAGACTCTCCAATGTGTCGTCAGTATGAATTCTAAAAACCTCTGCTTTACGTGTTTCATTGAAATATACTGCAGCAATATGAGAGTTTGCATTTCGTTGATCCCAAATTTGAGTAGACATTTTGCTGCTCCTGCACTCTGAAAAAACTATCTTATAAAATCTTGTGATATGTATTTAAAAGGGTTGGGATTATGTTTTAAATTCACAACAGAACGTACTGTTCGGATAAAATTATCCTAACAAGTTCGGATAATTTTATCCGAACCATAGCCATAAATAATTATTTCGGATAAAATTATCCGAACCAACGCGTTACAGGATTAGTTCGGATAATTTTATCCGAACCTGCTATACCAGAAGCTGAAACTGCTTATTTCTGCATAATTAACCAAGTTATCTACATAACTCTGTTTTTGCGGTCTTTTTAAATCAAACAACAATCATAACAGGCAATTGTGGTAATATTTTGTGAACTTATATCATTAAATAATAATTAAGTCGCAATTACAAAATGAACTTAAGTGGTACCAATTACAATAAGCAATTACAAAATGAACTTAAGTAGTACCAATTACATTCTTATAACCAAAAAAATGCGACATTGACAAATTCAAACGGTTTCTCAACTGATTGTGATCGGTTTGTCCTCTTCATTACCAATACCAAATAATTCAACCAAAGGATATTCAATTCTCAAAAGTCTTTCGAACTCGGCTTGTCGATCCATGAAACTGTATTCCCACGCCGCAGCTTGTTCGGTGCGGTGATTCCTCCACTCAAGACACGTGGTAGGCAAAGGACACCCACTCTTCAACTTGACATACCAAAAATGAGGACCATATAAAAAAATGGACATAATACGTGAAGATGGGTTGGACGGTGGTTTGGTTCGCCATGGAAAAAAGGTTTCGCATACACCCTCGGATGAGGGTTGAGTCAGAAGTACTACAACTTTATTGTAGTAATTAGCAACAACATGCCCCATGCATGGAAACTGAAACCACCATCGCTCTGGCGCACACGACATTTTTCGAACTTCTGTAGGAGGGGCCATAGATTCAAGTATCTCGTCATATCGTTCTCGCCCAAAAAGGTTCACATATGCAGTTTTGTGATGTCTTAACTCCCTAGCCATGGCAAGCTGCACCAAATAATACTCATCTTCAGTTTTACCATCATCCAAAGCAAAAACACGATATCCACAAAAGCCGTCCCCAACGACAGAAATTATATCATCGACATACGGAACCATAAACTTTGGCATCTTTGTAAGTATACGAGGCATACTTTTTGGCTTTGAGGTCGATGCCTGACTTGCTGGAATCGGAGTGGATTGTGAAGCTCGAGTATCCGGATAAAGCTTCTCCACATGCTCCCAATATGATGGCTCTCGAGTGGTGGATTTTGCGCCTTTCGATTTTGAACCCTTTCCCTTTGTTTTCGCGCCCTTGACTTTAGCACTAACTTCCGGAGCTGTCAAGTTTGTGGTCACAGGCCATGCAAGATGACGTAATGCCTCTCTGAGTTCGGCTCTCAAACCGGAGTCTCCATTTTTTAATCGCTCCTACAAAAAAATTGTAAACATATTAAAGTCATAAGTTTGAAAATATGAAACATTAAAACGGGTAAATATTATTAAAATTAAATTAACCTGTATAACATTCCATTCTTCTAAGCACAAATAATCATCTTCGACTTCACCGGCTACGCCGTCATTGAACACCAACTTTTTCCACTGACTGTTCACCTCGTCAAGTGTAATAGGTAGCTTGTCGTGAATCTTTGTAGCAAGATTACATGCACAAGGCAACCCATGTGTTGCTGTAAGCACACAGCCGCATACCAGGGGGTCCATACCAACATCCTCAACTCTTTTTTCTTCGTTAGAAATAATCTTCAATGCGTCTCTAGAAATTTTAAACACCAGATCCTTGTACAAGATTTTTCCTTTATGTCTGTGTTCTGCAACAGACAAACTCCTACCAAAAGAACCCTGAATCTCAGTGAACTGACCTATCAAACTTTTGTGGATCGATTCCCATAACCTAACAAAATCATTGTTACAGTCTGTCAAGTATTTCTTCATCCTACCATGTGCAGACTCAACTCTATTGGTTGTAGTATTGTCAAAATGCATAATGCGGTTAGTCCACGCTGGCACAAACTTCTGTTTATCAGTGTCTAAAACAGTTCTTTCCAAATAATTCCTAAATCTTGGCCACCTCTTACACACAATCTTAAACTCTTCAAGATTCTCAGCATATTCCTCTTCAGTTTTTGAAAACATGATAGTCTCATAAGAGCTCTCAATATTGTCCCACACAGCTTGCTGCTTCTGTTTATCCTCATCTTTAATGAAGCAAGTTATCTTCATCTTAGCTTTCACATTTCTTCTAACATGAACAGAACAAACCAACGGTGTTGCCTCCGGGAATACCGTCTTAACCGCATTCATCAGTCCATCCTGCCTATCTGTAACAATGACCTTCGGAAAGATATCTTTGTTACTAAGAAGACCACGAAAAGCTTGAAGGGCCCAAGTGTAGTTTTCCTCTTTTTCATTTTTGAGCAGAACAAAACCAACACAAAATGTCAACTTAGTCGATGTCATACCGACTACTTCAAAAAGGGGCATTTTATACCGGTTGGTTTTGTATGTGCAGTCCATTATCAAAACATCCGGAAATGAGTTGAACAAGCTTATGGACTTAGGGTGTGAAAAGAAGATATCTTGCACAGTTGTAGACTCACCAACCGTCCTTGTTCTGCAAACATAGTTGTTATCCCCTAGACATTTAAAGAGTTGTTGCATTTCAGTCATTGAACCCCTGACTGCAACCTTCTCCCTATGAACCACGTTGTAAACTTGTTTGATGACGGTCGAATTTTGCGGGTTTCTCTCTTTTAATGTCGAGATGATATTTCTAGGAGCGATTAAATTCCTTGTCAGCTCAACAACCAATTGTTTCTCTTCGGGTTTCAAACGCCCCTCAACCAAATGAGCTTCTAAAGCACGGTCCATAATATGATTGTGTTTCCCCGAGACAACGGTGAGATTCCACTCTTCAGATGCATGAAAATAACCCCGGAGCCTAAATTTACAACCACATTTCCTGGTTCCAACCGATTCAAATTTTGGCTTCTTAGCTGCCGGTCTGTATAAACCTCCCCTCTCGCAACCCAACACCAAAGATTGTTTTCTTCTATCGGAACCAGAGTCGGACCTAACAATTACGACCGAAAATTTCAACTTTGCCGCTTCACGTCGAACCCAAGCAATCAATTCATCTCTATCTTTGAATTTTTTATCGGTATGAAAATGAGCCCCTGTATCAATTTCTACCTCTTCCTCGGGTTGAGGCCGATTAGAATTCGAATCAACTTGAGGCTCAATTTCTTCAACCACATTTTGTTGAGGCTCAACTTGAGGAACGTTTGAATTTGTTTCACCGTCACCATTTACAACAACCGCCTCAATTTCAACCGCTTCTTCCGGTGCATCAACCATAACTAAAAAACATTAAAACAAATATCAAAAATCAACACAAAATACATATATGGTCATTAGATTCTCATATTTTAAAAATTATGATAACAATCATTAAACAACTAATAGTAAACTACTTCAACAAACATCATAAACCTTAACAACTATCCTACCTTAACAACTATCCTAAATATAACAATCTTCATTAACCATTGTAAACAAATAATCAACTAATAATCATATTCAACAAACAATCAACTAATAATCATATTCAACAAATAATCTTCATAAACTAATAATCAACTAATCATATTCAACAAATAATCTTCACAAAATAATAATCAACTAATCATATTCAACAACCTATATTTAACTAAAATATATTCCAACAACTTAATATTCAAACATGTTTCAAACATCCAGCGCGCCAAGTTCGGACGCGCAGAATCCGAACCAGTTCGGAAAATATTTCCCGAACCCAGTCAATGTCAGAAACCCAGAAAATGAGACGAACTCAAAACCAGCAAAACTAAAATCTAATCGGTTCAAATGAAATATTACCTTATGTTAACGCTCTAAAGTGTATGCAACTCCCTCACCAATGTTCCAATGTTGAGATATGAGCTTAATGCAAATAGAATGAGAAACTTTTTAGTATATAAGTTTTGATTGTGTGTTTAAGAAGTTGGTAAAGTGAGCTGCAGATTTGCTTAAGTAAGTTTAGTTCGGATTATTTTCCCCGAACTCGTTCTAACTCGTTCTTGACCTACTTCGGATAATATAGTCCGAACTTTTGTTATTGGTTCGGATTATATTCCCCGAACCGTTCTGACGCGCAATAAAGGGCACAATTGGTAGTTAGGGGGGTGAAAGAGAAACATGGGGGGTGCGTAGAGTAATAAACATTGGCTCTAACACCTATTTTTGGACCTGGCCCATGAATCGAGTTGGGTCATTTTATTCATCTTCGGCGGATATAAATAGTATCGTAATGTCTCATGAGTTCATGAGTGTGCTTCGAATGATAGATAGCAGAAAAATTATTGAAGTGGTTGGAGTTCAAAATTGCTAGGCACGATGTTTATGATCGGGATTCAATTCATGATGACTCCTTTTTGTGTGAGTGGGGGTTTATAATGACTCTGTCATTTCGTCAACGTATAAAAAAAATGTGAATCTAACCTTTAGGCTGTTTAACAAAAAAAAAACAATACTACATATTCTTCGACGAAGATTAATCATCGTTAGCAGTAGTAGAAAAATTGTATCAATATTATGATAGCTAAAAAAAAAAAATACCTATAACACTGTGTCTTACATATTCTTTAGTTCATGAGTTCATGATTAATTTGGTGTGTCCTACATATTATTCGACGAAGATTAATCATCGTTAACGGTGGTAGAAAAATTGTATCAATATTATGATAGCTAAAAAAAATCCCTATAACACTGTTTTTATTACGCATACATTGTATTTTGAATCACATGAAATTGAAGAAACGAAGTGTGTGTTTGGCTTTGAAGTGACTAAAAAAAACCTTGATTGAATTAATTTTGGCTAAAAATTAATCCTACATATCATTAATATCGAAGTGTGTGTTTGATTCTTCCTTTTTAATTTTTAGTCACCAAAAAAAAAGAAAAAAACTTTTTTTTTGTATGCAATAAATGGGTCGGTTTGTGCAAGAAAATATAACATGTGAGCTTTTAGGCCCAAATCATGCTTCCTCTCGAACTTAGAGACTCCCTATAGAAATTGATTAATCAAAATTATTTGATGTAGAATCGATTTCATCAGAGGCAGAAGCTAGTAAATGCCGCGAAACCAAACAAGGGCGAACCCTTCTTGCAGATTTCACTGTTTGTATTCATCTTTCTTAGTCTCAGTCTCAGCATAAAATCTTTGGTAAGTTCCCTTATTCATTCATTCATCGTTTTAAATTGACATTGAATTAATTAATAATAATTATAATGTTGCAATTGAAATTACAGGAATTTGTGTATAAATCAATCATTTCATTGAATTCAATTTTCATCAAATGAAATTCTCAGTAATCCACTGCTGCAGGCACAGGCAACATAACTGTGTTCCTTCATCTTCTTCATTACCATGGATATCTCCTCTTAACTTTACAAAACCCTTAGAACCTAAACTAGATCCACCACCTGAAATTACTGTCAATGAAACAAGGAACAAGAAGAAGAACAAATATATCACTCATGATGTTGCTATTAGTTTGATCAAACGAGAGAAAGATCCACAACATGCTTTGAAAATATTTAACATGGTATCAGAACAAAAGGGTTTTAATCACAACAATGCGACCTATGCGTCGATTTTAGAAAAACTTGCTCGGTTTAAGAAGTTTCAAGCTATTGAACGAGTTTTACATCAAATGAGTTATGAAACGTGTAAATTTCATGAGGGTATATTTATTAATCTTATGAAGCATTACTCAAAATGTTGTTTACATGAAAAAGTGCTTGATGCTTTTTTATCTATTCAGACAATTGTTCGTGAAAAGCCTTCGCCTAATGCTATTAGCTCTTGTCTTAATCTATTGGTTGATTCGAAGCGGGTTGATTTGGTGCGGGAATTGTTGTTGCATGCTAAGAGGAGTTTAACTTATAAGCCAAATGTATGTGTTTTTAATATTTTGGTGAAGTACCATTGTAAAAATGGGGATCTTGAATCTGCTTTTGAAGTTGTTGAAGAAATGAGAAACTCCGAGTATTCATATCCTAATGTAATTACCTATTCGACCTTGATGGATGGTCTTTGTCGAAATGGGAGACTCAAAGAAGCTTTTGAACTTTTTGAGGAAATGGTTTCGAAGGATCGGATTGTGCCTGATCCTCTTACTTACAATGTTTTGATCAATGGATTTTGCCGTGGAGGGAAACCTGATCGTGCTAGGAATGTAATTGAGTTTATGAAAAATAATGGTTGTTGTCCTAATGTAATCAATTACTCCGCCCTAGTGGATGGATTATGTAAAGCAGGGAAACCGCAAGATGCAAAAGAGGTTTTTGCTGAGATGAAGAGTTCTGGTTTGAAACCGGATACAATTACCTACACTTCTTTGATCAATTTCTTTTGTAGGAATGAACAAATTGATGAGGCTATGGAGTTGCTTAAAGAAATGAAGGAAAATGAATGCGAGGCTGATACTGTTACATTCAATGTGATACTCGGAGGCTTGTGCAGAGAAGGTAGATTTGATGAGGCTTTGGATATGATTGAGAAACTCCCACAGCAGGGTATCTATTTAAACAAAGGTAGTTATAGGATTGTCCTAAATTCCTTAACGCAAAAATGTGAGTTGAGGAAGGCGAAGAAATTATTAGGGCTAATGCTAAGTAGGGGGTTTGTGCCCCATTATGCTACCTCAAATGAGTTATTGGTCCGTCTTTGTAACGAAGGCATGGCTGACGACGCTGCTACGGCTCTATTTGACTTGGTGGATATGGGGTTCCAGCCACAACTTGATTCTTGGGAACTTTTAATTGATTTAATCTGCAGAGACAGAAAGTTATTGTATGTTTTTGAGCTACTTGATGAATTAGTGACAACAAATTCTTGATATCTGCATTGCAAAATGATGTACTCACTTTCTCAAGTTGTTTCTGCTTGAAATCCTTCACCTGAGGCAAAGGATGATACAAAAGTGTATTCAGATAAAATACAATGGAATTTTTGATGAATCACACACAATGTGGTAACTATAGACTCCTATGATGTAAACTTGTTTTCTCAATCTCTAAAATCTTTTGAATTGTTTTAGTCCAATCATCATTTTTGCATCTCTGGCTTTAGTCATGTAAAGGATGCTTTGAGACTTTTGATCAAACTGTTAATTGTACCAGTAACTTGGGTTCACATAAAAAATTGCTAACATGTATCCCAAGAGAATATGTGAATTGTTAACGTGGAAATGCAGCTAATCAAAATGGAAATATAGTTTCACAAATAAAACTTAAATGGAAATGAATTGCTAACATGGAAATATAGCTAATCAAAATCCATTTCCATTATTGCAAATAAACACAAATGATTCAACTTATTTAGTAAATTTTTTTAAAAAAATCTCTAAAATTATTGAATATTAAATTAACAAATTTTGTTATTTTGTAACTAACACGCTCATAATGTTAGCTCAATTTATTAGGCTGGATTCCCATGACCGGGGTTCGATCCCCCCCGATGTATGTAGGTTTATGACTTTTTCATTTCTACCAAATAAATAAATAAAAATCTCAAATCAATGATGATCATAGAAATTATTAATTTTTATATAGTAAATAAATTTTGCTTTACAAGTGGTTAAATTTTAATAAACAGTGTCTTTTGAAGAATAAAAATAAAAACCATATTAATTTTACTAATTCTTTTCCCTTCAAAGACTTTATTTTTTTAATTCGTTTTGGACCTTCAAAATATGTCTGGATCAACTATTTTCTTCTCCAATCACATTATCATCCTATGAAATCTCAACTATTGAAATGAATATTTAAAATATATAAAATAAAAGGTGAGATAAAATTTTAAGGGGTGAGATTAAAACGGAACAAATTGGTGAAAAATTGACAGAGGTAATCCTTTCCTTGGTTCCCACGCAAAACATAGAATCTTGTTCAAAGTGTGATGTTATGAAAAGACCAAAAGACACTTTTCCTTGGACCTAGCATTTGTGTTGTGTTTGTTTTTCCCTCCACGACACACGGTGTTTTGTTTTTGACACACAAGTGACACATAATATTAGGAACACAACACAAGACCCGCTCCAAATTCATGATTTACAACCCAAACATTTCTCTCATTACATTCCATTTTCAGAACACAGACAGAGAAAACAAATCTCACACAACACACAATTACACAACACAAAACACTCTTCCACATTCTCTCTTCCTTTCTCTTTTTTCTTTCTCTCTCTCTGTGTCTCTCTCTCTTTCTTCATTCATTCATTCTCTTCACCAGGTACATACATGCCACTCTATTCATTTTCAATTTCTATGTTTCTGTGTGTTTGATCATTCATGCATGCATTAAGCTACATTGTTGTTTTGATGAACGTGTTGATGCAGAATTTGATCAATTGATCAATGTGGTTTTGATTTCTGCTGGCGAATCATTATACATAGTTATGTGATTTTTGGATCACAGAACTGTTCATTTTCAAATTTCTATGTTTCTGTATAGCGATCATTCATGCATTGAGCTACATTCTCAATTTGATGCAGGATTTGCTCAATTGATTAATGCGGTTTTGATTTCTGCTGGTGAATCATTTTAGATAGTTCTGTGATTTTTGGATCACAGATATGACCAACACAAATGCCGAATTGTCTCAGGTTTTTATCCATTCACTTTCATCACTTACTTTTCATGGGCATAATTTATTTGTTGCTTGTATTGTAAAAATAGTACATAGCATATATATTTTGGTACATGACTTTTGATTTGATCATTCAATTTTTTAAGAGCTTTATTAGTATTGATGTGTCAGTGTCATGTACGGTGTCCCTTTTTGTGTCAGTGTTTCATAGGTTATGTGTGTTTTTTACAGGGAAATAATGGTGGTGCTTCTCTTGCCCCTTCTAATAACCAACCTGGACAACCAGAGCATCAGAACTCTCGTGGTTCAGGCAACCATGCCCACAATGCGGTACGCAATTCTTTTCCTTTGTGTTTCCAAAAATGGAAATTTTATGTTAATTTGGACCATTTTGTGGCATATTATCATCATGAATTCCATTTTGGCAATTGTGCTAAAACAATTTCTTTTATCACTGCTTGATTGTATCCTAAGATAGCACCAATATGATAAAAATGTCTTCACTGTTGAAAATTCAAAAAGTGTTTCCATGTATCTCTTATAATACCTCATTTGAATTCATGTAATTCCAAATCTTGCAGATTTTCAAGAGTGGGCCACTTTTCATATCTTCCAAAGGTGTGTTCTATAAACTTATTTACTTGATTTGAAGTTGTAATGCGCAATGAGAAGTAAGTGTGGATATAGTGTCTGTCTTTCTACCTGTTGAACATGGATAAGAAAGCCATTTGACTGTAAAACATTCATGAGCTAATGGCTCAATTGACAATTGTTCATCTTTTCTGAGTCTTCTTTTAGTCCTAGTTATTATTATTATTATTATTGCATATTTTGCTTTCTTGACTTGTAGGAATTGGATGGACATCCTGGAAGAAAAGGTGGTTTATTTTAACACAAACTTCACTTGTTTTCTTCAGAAGTGATCCGGTAAGTAATTTTGTTTTGGCATTTAATAGAAATTAAGCACAACCTTATATTTGTCTGGAGTTTTGGACTAAAATTTTTTTTTATGAACAATTATAATTATATCAAATAGATTCGTTACTGTCGGCTTTCATCATATCAGCTTTAGTTACACAATGCCATATTAAAGAAACCTTAGAAACACACACACACACACACAAACATGTGTAACTCTAATGTGTCTACTTGTTTTTTCTATTGTGCAAACCATGGACTTGTTATCATATATTCTGATCATTTCATTCAATGCTTTTCAGAATGCCGTCCCTGTGAAGGGAAATGAAGTGAATTTGACCCTTGGCGGCATTGATCTCAACAATTCAGGCAGGTTGGCTTGTTTTCCCCCAACTAACCATTATTTTCAATAGCAGGATTGAGATGTTTCATTACCTCATGTAACTTGTGTTTTATAAATTTTGTAGCGTTATTGTTAAAGCAGATAAGAAACTTTTGACTGTACAATTTCCTGATGGTCATGATGGACGCGCTTTCACACTTAAGGTGGTTAAATCTTCTCCTTTTACATAATTTATCTTTCAAGAGATGTCTTTTTCACAAAAATGATAGACTTTATATGACTGTGATTTCTTTATCTAGCAGCTAACATATGATTTCATCTGTTGATGTTGTAGGCTGAAACTGCAGAGGACTTGTACGAGTGGAAGACTGCTCTCGAGAAAGCATTGGCACATGCACCAAGTGCTGCCAACGCGACGGAGCAAAATGGTATCGTTAGGAAAGATCAGACTGATCCAATTGATATTTCTTTGGACCAGTGTATGCTCTTGTTATGATTGCGCTTTACATACGTCACTTGACCTCACAGTTTGGACCTAGTGGCGCATACACTAAAAATGTTGTTCATGATCAATATAAAGAGCTTCACATAACAAGTTAATTGTCAGCATGTAAATAATTGCTGAAAAGACTATTGTTAAAATTATCTTTGCATGAGTGTTTGTATAATGGCACTTGAGAGTGATCTTGGTTTTAAATTTGTATCTGGTTTATTGTGTCTTCTTTTTCCCTGACCAAGAGTTATGATATTTGCATAATACATTTGTGGTGAACTTTTGATGTGAATATGTGATTATACTTGTATTTAATGTTGTGAAATTCAATAACTTTTCTTTCCTTTCATATGATTTCTTCAGTGAATGAAAAAGAACCAACTAAATCTACTGTTATTGGACGGCCAATTTTACTTGCTTTGGAGGATGTCGATGGAACTCCATCGTTTTTGGAGAAAGCGCTGACATTTCTGGAAGAACATGGTGCGTTTTCTTACACATACATGTGTATGTGTGTGTTGAAAATATGTAAGATGAGAGTGCAGAGTTAATTTTGACCATTCAATCTTATTTGGAGGATCAAGTTTTTGTCTCACCTTGCATATTTAATGCAATAGTATTTCTTATTAATGAAGAAAACTGTAAAAGATTAACCTCGTTAATTAAAATTACAATAAAAAGTTTAATGCCTCGTGAATAAAGTAGGATTTCAGATTATTATCATATGTGACCTTGCAATATAATTTAATTTCCTATTTCCTGTGGAGGTGAGAATGGAGGAGAAGAAGCAAACAAAGAATGTGCATAAATGACTCTCTTCCTATTAAGCTAAATTACTAATGTATTTCGCATGGAATTCATATCTAATTTAATAAATATTACAAAATAGGAGCCCGTGTAGAAGGGGTCTTGCGACAAGCAGCTGATGTTGATGATGTTGAACGTCGAGTTCGGGAATATGAACAAGGTTTGCACTTCTGTTTCTGGCTACACTCTGAATTCTATGAAGTTTTGGCTTGCCTTTGCCTTTTCCTTAAATCTTTGAAGATTATGAAGTTTTATAGTTTTCGAAGTGCACCTTTTTCTTTCGTCTTTTTTTAGTCAAAGTTACTCTCCAAGATTTTATGTTCTTGAATATGCCACATGGTTGCAGGAAAAGTTGAGTTTGCTCCGGATGAAGATGCACATGTCATTGGTGATTGTATTAAGGTATCTTCACGATAAACAAAAGTGTTATTTCCTTCGCGTAGCGCCATACATTATAATAACTTCCTGTTTCCACAAATTCGCAGCATGTTCTTCGGGGATTGCCATCTTCTCCGGTACCTGCATCTTGTTGCAAGGCACTGTTAGAAGCTTGCCGTAAGTTTAATTTTAATTTATCCATATTACTTAATTTAATAGTAATCTAGGACCAGGCAACTCAGTATTTGTCTTTTATTTAAAATTCATTTTCCATGAAATTTAACTTTCCATTGTTGAAAATTGGCACAACTATTAGGAACTGATCGTGCTGTTAGGGTTGCTTCGATGCGCGCAGCAATAAATGACACTTTCCCTGAACCAAATCGCCGCTTATTGCAAAGGTATTTAAGTAATAACATTCTCTTTCCCATTTCTTTGCTTTTGGGATAACTTATTGATTGCTTTCTTTGTTAAATTATTTGTTGAGTTTCAGATCTTAACAATGCTCGTATTTCCTAATCAGTTAATTTAGTTAATCAATTATACAAATCGTGTTTTTTTGGCCATCTATATTAATGATCTTGTTCTTGTACAGAATACTGTTGATGATGCAATCTGTGGCTTCACACAAAGCTGTTAATAGAATGAGTTCTTCAGCTGTGGCAGCTTGCATGGCACCATTACTTCTCCGTCCCCTTCTAGCTGGAGAGTGTGAGATCGATAATGATTTTGATGTAGGCGGTGATGGTTCTGTTCAACTTTTACAAGCAGCTGCAGCTGCTAACCATGCCCAAGCAATTGTTATAACTTTATTAGAAGAATATAACAGCATATTCGGGGTAATTACGTCTGTTGATGTTACTTTTTGCACGGCATAGCATCCATTCATAAAATGAAATCATGTTGCATGCATCGAAATGGGATAATTTATTGTTTATTGTTATTTTATTATTATCTCTTCAGAATCCTAACTTGTTAGTGTTGTAGCAGGAAGGTTCTGTGTCGCCGGATATATACACCGACTCGGAAGAAGAAAGTGGATCTGAGAGTGAGGAACGTACTGATGATGATCTATCCTATGATGAGGATTATGACGATGAACAAGATGAATCAATACATGAGTCTGATGAAGAGGAAGATGTCAGTGGCGGATCCTACACTGAAACTGGAGAATCTGAGGCTGATGATTATGATGACAAGGTTAATGCCAAATTTATTTATTTCACGTCAATTAGGAGAAATTATATTCAATGTTTTTCAATAAAGAATATTTAGTGAAAAATGTTCTAAAAAATACTCATAAAGTTGATTTAATATACACATCACTGCCACTTGGGGGCGTGAGAGGAGAGGAAAGCGGGAGAGTAAACAATCTAATACTAATTTTCTGTAATGGACAGGATCACGATCATTCTCATTCAAGTTCAAAATCCTCAGATGTGAGCGAAGAAAATAAGGCCGATCAGAAGGCAGTAAAGTCACGTGAAGGCTCACCGATTCAACATGAAAACACCAAAAGCAGTAAAAATCTCACAAGTCCAAAGAAGGCTGCTCATGCAGATCAGTCCAATAAGCCTGCTGATGTAGTTGGAGAAGGTTCCACTGAACTAGCTGGTATGCATAACTCACATTCTCCTAGCCCTTCACACATGAAAAAATCTGCAACCATGTCCAATGGCCCACCTCGGCACCGAAACACATGGGGGCGCACCTCTGTGAGTAAATCTTTTCAATATTAACGATGCAATTTTTTACATTGCCAGTTATGTCTTTGTTACTTGCCTTAAATTGGCTAAAGCTCGTGTTTCATTGAGAGATATGCTAAACAGTTTAAAATTTTATGTCTTTCGTATTTTGTCTAGGCAAGGAAGAACCTCTCCATGGAATCCATTGATTATACTCTTGAAGAGGAGTAAGTGATTGACATCTATCGACTGTGTTTAATTCTCTAAGTTTCCAATTTCCATTGCTCTTACCCTGCATTAATGGTTCTAAATGTTTACCACACCTAGCTGTGATTTTATACAGAGAATGTACAACGATGCTATTAGTTTTTTCATGTTTTTCTGTCCACTAATTTTATGTTTAACGATAGTGATGAAATTGAAAGGCTCGAAGCTGCTAGGACAGAACTACAAAACGAAATTGCAGATGAGGTATGTGTTGATTTTCTTTATGAATAACTTTGTTTATGTGTTGGAATTATTTTCTTCGAAGTTAATAGCCAGTTTTACTTGCTGTCGTAGGTGAAGGCAAAAGAAAAAATTCAATCTAAGATCGATGAACGAAAGAAAGACTTGCAAGAGCGGCGTTTGCTACTTGAGCAAGATGTATGTCCATTGTGAAATGAACTATATTTATACCCTCTTTCTCCATAATTTTTTTTAAGATTCTGTGTTTAATTTTTTTCTGTATTTTCATAGGTGGCTAAACTACAAGAACAGCTGCACAGGGAGAAGAGTTCTCGGGCAACTCTTGAGGTAGGACATGAGTTTCTGATTTAGCTAATGTCGGTATTGATGAAGTGTGCCATCAAATTTACTCAAATGTGTTTAATAATGTGTTTTTTGAATCTTTGATCATTCACCTAATTCATAATCTCCATATCTTATACAGACTAGGGCAGAACTTGAGGAGTTAGCTCTGGTAGAAGTGGATCTTTCCAACTTAGAGCGGATGGTTGAGTCACTTGGGAAGCGGCTTAATATTAAACTTGAGAATAGGTCTGGATCTACTTCAGATATCAGTAAAACAAAGCGGCAATTATCAAATCAGGAAAGAAAAATGTATGTTTATTGTATCGTTGCTTCGTTATTTTCTTTTCTTTTTTCCTTATTTTTACAATCTTGGACTCCTAATTACTTCAATTTTCATGAAAGTTGTGTTGCTCATGTAGTTTCATCCCATATAATTGTACTAGTCCTTTTGACACTTTAACTGTTTCAATTATGTGTTTTTTTTTCTTGATTGTTTCTTTCTATGGTAATTAAATTTAGTCTTCATGGGGAATCTTTTTGACAGGAAAAATAAGGGAGATGCTGATCTTGCTGCCAAATCACAATCTGAAAGGTCATCAAGTAAGGTAAATCTAGTAAGGATTTGTTCCTTGGTGTCAATGTCATTATTAAAGATATGATTGTAATACTCTAGTAAGGTAAATCTAGCTTATACTTGCTGCTAGAAAACAAATATCATAATTTACAATCTAACATTTCTTAAACCATGGATATTTGGCAATGTCCCAGCAGGATACTTATCTTAGTGGAGGAGAAAGTGATAATGAGAGAAAGTCAGAGGCAACAACTTTACCAAACAAGCAGCCACCAACTACTAAGAGATCTACTTCAAGGGGTGAGGTAGGTATCATAAACTTGGCTATGATGAATCTACACAAAAATAAGCACCTTCAAATTGTATAATCAGAACTGTTACCGGATACCACTGATCTATCCAAAAGTCGATAACAATGCCAAGGTTTTCGTGCTCTTTTTTCTGTCGAATTGATTCTTGCTATCTAACATTTCACAAAAAATGTCCTATTTCGTTATCCATGTTATTTTTATCCCTGTTGCATCACTTTCACTTATTGCTGAGTAATGGGGTGGAGAAATCAAATCACTTCATGCAAAGTGAAATTTGTTTTTTGTTAATGTAACATAGCTAACTAATTTGTTTTTGTGTTCCATGAAGAAAACCCTGATCAGACATAATGCAACTTGATAGGGCTAGTGGAGTAGATAGACTTATTTATTTAAATGCTTTCGCAACAGGGAGCAAACAATACTTCTGCACTCACAAAACTGACATCCAAGCTGAAATTTTTGAAGGTGGCTAGAAATCAAGCTGTAAATGAGCTACAAAACGCGGATAGAGGCCGAGAGTCGAGTCAATCTTCTCGCAATCAGGATAAAGGAAAAGGATCTGAGCGTCACCAAACAGATCCATCCCCAAAAGGTAAGCCTCAAGGATCTGATGTAGGTAGAGCCACAGACAGTTCCCAGTCACTCTCGGAAAAAAGATCGAGCAAAGGTAAATCATCACAGCAAAATTCAGAGAAACTAACAAAATCAGATAGTCAGCCAGGCTACCGCTCAGAAGGATGGGATCAACATCCATCATACTTGGAAAGAGGAAGGTCAGAAAACCATCACCAGTCTTATAATGTGGATAAAGGTCGATGATTACTACGCCAAGTTTTTGTTGCAGGTGAAAACCAAATGATACGGGGCTATTAAAATCTGTCATTGTTTTTTTCTTTGTCTTCAACAATGTTTTGTGAGAAGAATCCTTCTTTGCTAAGGTTGGCACAAGAGCCTGTATTCAAATGAGAGCAGCAGTGAACCCCAAAAAAAAAACAGGATATTCAAAGCATACATAAACTGAACTGTTTTCAGCCTAACATGCTGGTTTTTACTTATCAGCGAACAGCATGATGATTTTGCAATTACATTATCGCATTTGTAACTGCCATAAGCATTATTAGACATATAACCCCTTGTCCAAGTTTCTTTGTTCCGAAATATTTTTTTTGAGCAAGTTATCTCGTTATGTCTTCATATAATCAGACTAATCTTGATGATCGAATTCAAAGCTCCATGACACACGCGCGCACACACATGCAAAAATGCCATGTAAGTAACATGCAGAGAATTCTAAAACAAATTTATGATTACCCAAATTTAGTGTCCAACAGACATTGTTTGTTTCTGTTGTGAAACTTGTAGCACAAGTCTCGTGAAAGTTTGTTCTTGGTTCATTCATTCATTCAAATTACTAGTTTAAATTTTACACAAAATAAAATTGTTATCAAAAATCAATGATTTTAATTGTCAAATAATGTAAACATACACACTAATAAATGAATAATGAAATTTAAAAAATTCAAAAATCCTTAAGCAACTTCCTAAGTTGTTCAAGGGTAACAAAAAGAACAACAGTAAAAGGACCCTGTCTTGAAATTGTAGGAATAAAACCCTTATAAAGGGCCATAAGTCCTTCAGAACGAACAGTTTTAACAGTACAATCCAATGCACCTTTATACGGTGCACCCTCTCCGCCAGATCCCACCTTCATCGTCATAACCCTAGTCTTTATCACATCAATAGGGTTCGAAACAACCGCCGCAACAAAACCCGCCGCAAAACTCGCTGCCACGTGTGTCCCAAATCCATCCTTCATTATCTTTTTCTCCAAAATCATCTCCTTGAATTGATCATACGAAGCTAACTGAGAAGCCGTTACGACCATCGCGCGGTTCACCGTAAGCGCTGAGCCTCTCCACAGAGAACCAATCCCTTCTTGCTTCGACATTCTCCGAATCGCATCGAAAACTCCGTTATAATTCCGTCGCTGATTCACCGGAAGTCTACCGTCGGCCTGCATACGAACCATCGCCACGTCAGCCGGATTCCCAACCGCAGCGCCAATTCCGCCGGCGATTAAACCCGCCGCGATCTTTTCCGTTACAGGCATTGTTCCGATTTCTGGATCGGTCCAGTTTTGTTTGAGGACATCGTAGAGACCCATACGAGTGGTGGAGTACAGTGTCTGACGGAGTACGGTGGCGGATACACCGGAGAATAAAGCGGTTACACCTTCTGATTGAACAATGCGGATTCCGACGGAGATAGGTCCAGAAACAACAGAGGGTGGTTTAGGTTGAAAGAGTGATGGAGGAGAGTGTGAAGAAGAGTGATGAAATGCGAATGCTGGGCGAAGATGATTGTGTTGTTGTTGTGATAATGGAAGATGATTATTTTCGCCTTGAAGTTGCATGCGAACTTTGATTAGGTCAAGTGGGTGAGTTGTGCTTCCTGCAACAATGGAAGCAATGCCACCTTCTAGAAAACTCTTCACACCCATGATGATTAACGATGGTTAATGATGGTGATTTGGTTAATTAAGGATTGATTAGTGTAAGTGAGAGTGTTTTGGAAATGGGAACTTGGAAGCGAAGAAAACGCGCCGGCGCTTTCCAAGCTTGTGGAAGGGAAGGGAACACTAGGGAAAGGTATTTATAGATTTTTTTTATGTAATAAAAATAAAAGAATCAATTAGAGATTTTTTAAAGATTAGTTTTTACTTTTTAGAGATTTTATAAAAAAGTACTACTATATAATTTATTTTATGTTTGTTTATTGTAATAAAAATTATATTTTTTTATAAAATAATCTTTAGCTTGTTTTGTTATAATATTCACAAAATCAGTTTAACCTTTTACTAACCCTTCTTTTCTCTTTCTTATAAAAATAATCTATTATTTGAGAAGCTATATTTAGCAGTTTCTCATTTTTAGCAGTTTTTTGATTCTGATTATTTTTAAAATTTGTAACAAACAAGTGTAATATTCTTAAAAGTAATTATTTTTATAAAAATATATGATTTTCTTTTAAATTATAACAAACGGCCTCTTAAACTTCTTATGAAAAAATATGTTTTTTTTGAAGCCAAAGAATAATAAAAAAAAATCACGTGGTCAAAACATGTGGTGGTTAGAGGATCGATTCTTAACTTATGTCTGGAGAATCAACCTTATGTGTCTTAGATGTTTCTCTATAAAGATTAGTGATCATTAATGAAAGTGAAAAATTTCGTACACATATATTAGTTAGTTTATAGTGATTGATGTTTGACTTGGAAAGAAGGATTATGATTTGATTTTCCACAATTGTGTTTAAAAGAAAACCGAAATCATTTGATACTAAAATTAACACTCGAATCGTATTAAATTGGTGGTGAAAAAAATACTCGACGTTAACTTCAACTCTAACATTCATTATGAAAATTATGTGAATCTCATACTCCAAAACAAATTACAAGTAAGAGATAAACGTTAATGCGTGCGATAAAGAGTTAAAGTACTATTTTTTAAATCCCCACGGATAAAAAAATTCTAGATCCGCTACTGAAAAGAAGTTTTTTAGCTATTCGTCTCTTTAATCTTGATATAGAATACAAAATAAATTTTACATTTTAGATTCAAGTAATTGATATATTTAATTTATAATATAATCTAAATATATTAATTATTGAATGAATCTTAAAAAACAAATATTTTTGGTACCGAAATAGAAGGGAATATCATGTATCCATTGATCCACCCAACTATCTGGTGGGAAGAGTCCTCATAATCATAATCATAATATGCGGCTAACATACAGCTTGAACAAATTTTGTTTTTGGTCGAGACCGGGGTATCCACCGCCGAATGTAGTGACTAATCCCTCGCTAGATTGGAGGCACCTCGATGGATGGGATAGCTGGCTCAAGGATTTAAAGCTGCTCCATACCCAATGTGAGAATCGAACTCTCGATTCTTGGTTAAAGGAGGATGAACTTCAACCGCTCAACAATACCGCTTGGGTTAGCTTGAACAAATTGAATTCACTATTCATTTATTTTAGTAGAAGCCATACAAATTAAATTATTAAACATGATTTTTTTTTGGTAGTGTCACATATACAAACAATAAAAGAAAAAAATATAATGAGACAAAGTAAGGAATTTTGTTTTCAAGGAATCTGCAATCCTTTAATTTAAAAAAATTGGCATAAATGAACAATTCCCAACAGTGTCTTATTAAGGATTAAGGACAAAAAGAAGCATTTAGCAGTAATTTTTGGTGGGTTGGATGTGGAAGAAATCAGGAGATGGTAATATGAAAAAGAAGAATTTTTTGTTTTTGACAAAGAAAAAGAAGAATTTTAAAATGTTAAAAAGGATGTATATTGAGTAATGAGGGGGTGTAATTAATTATGGGTGCGTTTGATTCGCAAAACAGTAAGTACATGGCAGAATAGTACAGGACATAACAAGATAATACAAGATAAAATAAGATGGTACAGGACAGGACAATATTGTATCAAAGAGAGATAGGGAGATAATTTTTTCATATTTGAAAATAAAAAGGGTACTTTTGTATTTTTTTTTATAGTTGTACTGTGGACAAAAAGTTGTCATGTGGTTTAGTAAAGGACAAAAATTCTTGATTTTGTCCTGTTCTTTGCTACCTATTTTGTTCAGTCCCATAACCAGTTTTTACATCAAACAGGGTACAAAAAGTTGTCATGTCTGGTACTATATTTTTTAGCAGATCAAACGCACCCTATCTCTAACATATATTGTGCCACTTTTGTGTGAGCTATATGATATCATATAATATTTTTTAGTTTTTACCATCTAATTAATTTAGTTAGTTTAGACATGAGTTTTGCCAGCAAGTGGTTTCAGTTTTCTTTCAAAAATAATTGTAAAGATAAAAAAAAGTGATCCTTCATACCAAATACAACGTTAATCACTACTCGACCAACTGACATACAAAAGATTATTATTTTGTGCCACTTATTTTTTTTTGTTTTGACAAACTAATTCAGCTCAAACAATATTTTGAAGAAGATGAAGATTTAGACACAAGCCTTAAAATAGTCTCAAAGTTTCTGTTCTTTCGCGCGCAAATCTAGCATAAAACAATTCCAAATCAATGCAATTACCAAACTTAGTAAATTACAATTCCACCTCATACAAAAGATTCAATTTTAACTAGAAACAAAAATCTTTAGCAAAATAGTGAATGGTGTAGCTCAAATTCCGTGGTGCCACCCGTTTTTATCCCACTGTCATAAAACAAATTCAACCCTTAACATTCCTCTATTCCACCCAAATTCATATCGATCCCTCCCAAAACCGCAAACCAAATCAAAATAAATAAATCATAACCCCCCTCCATGCATTTGTGATACCTCAAAATTTAGGTGAGAGTTGTGTGAGATTTACCTCAATATTATCCCTACCGTGTCGCTAATTAGGTAACACGGAGGAGGGATAATAAAAATTAATTAATTACACTAACTCATTCATGATAACAAAATGCACATGATTATTTTATTCTGAAGAAAAAAAACACCATCGAATCGGGTATCACTTTCAAAAAATGGAGGTTCAACGTATGAGGGAATTGATGACACTTTTGTCAACTTTGCAACTTAACTCCATTGCTCTCGTGGGTGGAAACCATACCTTTGCTCGATTTTGCACCCGCTAAAATTCCTGATTTTATCCTCGTTCTTTGTTCTCTCTGCCTCTCCTTCAAATTTTCCCTCTCTTTTTCTTCTCTCTAACCTCAAAATTATTCACCCCAATTCTCTATACACACTAATATCCACCATTCACTATTCTCCTTTTGTTAAATAATTTAATTTTAGCTATGGACCTCATTGATGCCACCTTACCAAAAAGCCATTGCAATAAAAAAAGCAATAAGCCACTTCCTTTAAACTCAAAAGCCCGTTATCTCATCATTAAGCTTCCAAGTTCAGAATTCATTAAATTGTTTCTCCGCTTACTGCTTTTGATTTCAGTTTTAGCTTCCTTCAAATTCATAATCAATGCAGAAATAATCACTTATTCAAATTCCAATACAACACATTCAATTGACACAAAGCAATTGTCCATTCTACTCCGTGATTTAACAAACGAAGGTCTCTTCAAGAAAACGCAACAGAAAACGGTTTTTCTCGCAAACGACGAGTTGTTGAAGATTGTAACTGATTACAACAATGCAATTGAATTTGTTGCATTAAACGATGTTGAGAAACAAAACTCTGTTGTTGATAATACCGTTGATTTTATCTTCACTACTAACTTCCATGAAGCTTCTAGATTCATTGAGAGAGTTCTCAAAACTGAAGGCATTGTTACCGTTCTCATGAACGATAACAAATTACCGGAAAATTACAAAATTGTTTACATGAGACGGTTTGATTCTGTTGCGGTGGCCATGAAGAAAACAACCACCTCCATCACCGGCGAAAATGCTAAACCAAACCTCGCTGCATCGAGAAAACTCTTCGGTTTCCCATCAGAGGCGAAGAAAATTGCATTGCAGAATCTCGAAGCCGTTCTGTTAGAACCACCAAGAGCTGCATCAGGAAAATCACAAAAATATTTGAAACGAACAAGGTATCTACCTGATTTAATGGGAGATTCACTCGAAAGCTACTCTCGTCGTGTTTTCATCGATGTAGGATTACCAGAGAAAGAAGGAGGAAGCGGTACCAAATGGTTTACGAAGAATTATCCGACAAGGAACAAGAAATTCGAGATGTATAAGATAGAAACGAATGTGGAAGCGCCGAAGGAGGATTCGTCGGAGAAGGAGGTATCGTCGGTACAAATTGGAATGTCTGATTGGTTAAATAAGAATGTGAAAGAAGAAGAGTATGTTGTAATGAAAGCTGAAGCTGAAGTTGTTGAAGAAATGATGAGAAGTAATTCAATTGGTTTGGTTGATGAACTTTTCTTGGAGTGCAAGCCACGTGGTTTGAAAAATGAGAATCGAAATCGAAGAGCTTATTGGGAATGTTTGGCTTTGTATGGTAAATTGAGAGATGAAGGTGTTGCAGTTCATCAATGGTGGGGTTGTTAATTAATTAAGAAGATTATTGAAGAATAATGAATGGTGTGTTTATGTGTTAATGACAGAGATTAGGTGGTGTGTTAATGTGTAGGTGTTAATTAAGACGTAAGAGAAAGATTTGAAAAGAGTTTGGGATTTCAGAGACAGAGGGCCTAGAGTGGATTGGTCCCGGCAAGCAATAAAAACAAATAAGTTTTTTATTTTTCATTTCGTGTGTTTTTTATTTTATATAATTTCATGGGTTATACCAATATAGTGTGACACAAGTGGTAGATACTTGGGTCCTTTAATTATTTGGTCATGGGTTCGATTCCCGACCGGTGCGTATGGAGAAGCAGGAGAGATCAATCCCTTAAATGGATCTCAGTTACTTCGAGGGGATTAGTCTTTGCAGTTAAGTGTGAATGATACTTTTGTTTAAAAAAAATAAAAATTCATGGGTTATTGTAATTAATGCATTTGTTTAATTATATTATATTATATCAGTTTGTTGGTGTGTGGTAAGTGATTGTTTGTGAAGGGATTATGAAGAGGAATGACTTCAAATAGGGTGATATATTTGATGAGTAATTTGTATAAGTAAAATGTTTTTTTTTATACCATGATACCAAAGAAAAAAAGTCATGTTCTTTTATATATTATTATACTTTACTTTTGAATAATGTTATATGTTGGTATCACGTTAAATATGTCAAAATCTAAATAACTACCGGTTATAACTTCTGTAAAATTATAGTAAATCACCTTAAGTGACAAACCCATCCCATCAATACTTAATCAATGTGTATGTTTGAACTCATGAAAATAGCAACACATGAGTTCACATTATTTTGGCATCACAAGTGCAATCACGTTGTTCTAAAGACAAAAACAACAGGATGGACACCATTCACGGATGTGCATTATTTTCGTCCATAACTAAATAAAATAATCCAAAGAACTGTCACGGGTGTCTTGTAACTTTTCATATAATGCCAAATTAATAAATAAAAATATAAACATTAACAGAAAATCCAGAAGAACAATTGGATTATTTCGATAATCAAAATGATCATCACCCCTTTGAAGCAATGATCACACACTAACAAACACAACCATTTATTAATTGAATATATTTTCTTAATTAAGCAGCCACATGACAAGCTTATTAATCATGGCTACAACAACATAATGATCCAAACTAAACAAAGTGATACCTTAAGCTAAACAACATATTAAAATGTAGCTAGCTAGCTAGCTTACTAGCTAGTTACAAAGTTCACGGGCAATACCAACCTTATTATTCACTGTATCAAACAAAACCCTCAAATTCTGTTGTTGAAAATTAGCAATCACATTCAATACTGAGTTCACATTACTTGGAGCAGCTGCCATTGCAAGACAAGCCAATGATCCTGAACTGCTATGAATCAAACTATTCTCCATTGGTAATTTTAGATCCAAATCTGTGAAATGCAATGTAACCGCCGGTGCCAATGTTTCGTAAGTTTTCACGAAACATGTATCGAATGCTCCTAAGCTCGAAAAAGGACCCGTCACTTGTTTCCTAAACTCATCTCTGATTGCGTTGTAAACAGGTTCTACAAAACGGGTTATAACCGTGCCTGAATCAATTATAGTTCCGGCTCCAGTGGTCGGGTTGAACGCTAGAAACTCGTAGGGTAACGGAACGTTTACACGGCCCACGCTGATTCCAGTTAGATTGACGTAGTAGAGAGATGGACGGTGAGGATTGCGAAGAAGTGGTGTGGTTCGAATACTTTTGGGTTGACCTACAAGTCCGAGTTTAAGTGACCCGGAAAAATAGTAAGATTTAAAACTAGGAAGACAATAAGAGAACACACCCGAATAAATTGACCCGGATTGAGATAATAAAGATAATGGCCCACGTCCCAAGCCCAAAAGTCCTTGGGCTGGGACTGAAGAACCGGCAATAGCGTTAATGGATCCAAAAGAATAACTAGGGATAACATCCGTAGCTAATCTAAGTGAATCTTGAACAAGTGTGGCGGAGAAAGTTGAACCCGCGTATGATTGGTTGAAGGAACACGCGCCAGAGCCCGTGGCTGGGCACGAAAGCCCACGGACCTGACCACATTGTGGAACAGAACAATCCAATGGGACAAAACTAGTGGAAGCATTAGGGGAGAAAGTTGTCGCAGAACAACCGATGCAACCAGAGGAAGGGACAAAAGCCTCGTCGGTACTTGTGTCAAGGACCATGAAAAGAAGTTGACCCGGTGTTCCGATTTTGACTCGAACAACATAGTTGCCAATGTTGAAGGACTGGCCGGAAGCAATTGGAGTCGAAGTGGCTGTTTTTCGGGCTACTAATGTTGATAGGTAGTTCATTCGGGCTGGATCTTTCGAGGCCATGTTGATGACTCTGCTGTCCCATGAGTCTGCTTTGGGTGGGTTGAATGGTGAGCATTTTCCATACATGGGAATTACATTGAGATCAGAGTCATCTGGTTGAGATGAACATGGATCAATTGCATTGCTCTTGGTTATGAAAATTACATAGCAAAGTAATGTTAAGGCCGTAGCCAATTTAATGTTCATGGTCGTTGATTTAAGGGATAGATAGAAAGATTAAAGGTAGCTAGCTATTGTGCATGCATGGATAAGGGAAAGAGGCCCTTATATACACATACCAAAAGAGTGATGAGTGGTTTGTTAAATTACACAAACATCCTTTGAGTTGGAATTAATTATTGGGTATTGTATGGATTTGGATTCAATGTAGTTTGACATTGGACAGTAGATTTTAAGTTTGTATTTTAATTGTTTTTAAATCTAAAATTTTGAAATACAAGCTTAAAATTTAAATTATTAAATTAATATCAAACGATTTAAATTTGGACGAGTGTTGTATATATAGCCACCTTCTCATGACTATACACGAACTTAGTCCATATTTTATATAGAGTTTAATATGATGGTCGAGTATAATGGAAGAAGTTAAATTTTCACAATGTGATGAACCAATATTTTAACGTCGGTCGAGAGACTTATTCACATTTTGTATATGAATCAAATTAAATACTTTTATAAAATAGTTATTATTAAACTATAATTACTCCATTTTTCTCCAAGTTATTAGTGTAAAACAAATGACTCCTCTGCAAAAATTAAAATAAAATAAGGTTACTTCATAAATGATGAGTTGGCTTCACAGAGTGGAAATGGATCCCAAGAAACAAAATAGTAGACATTACTGGTTGTAAATACACATGCTGACATTTTGTCTTACTAAAAAAACAAAACATAAAAGACACGAAATAATTCAAAAGGGACTTTGATGTATCATTGGTGTGATGAAAATAGAACTTTAGTGCAGCCACTCATGATACTGGCTGTTTGTGAAGAATAGACTTGTTGAAGCTATTGGACATTGAAAATTGCGGATTAAGATTTGTTGTAGTAGAAAAAACATGCGGTTAGGTTATACGCCGTAATTGATTTCAATCATTAATTTCATATCAAACGATTCAGATTATACATGAATTAAAACAATTTTGACCGCTCATTGAAATCTCGGACAGTTGATGCTATAACTACGTTCAAAAAATCCGTTTCGGAGAATTGCAGGGATTGGATGGATAAGAATAATAATGGAAAAGTTTGCTTGCTCGTGATCAATAATTATGGCTTTGTATGGAGATAATTTGTGGTAATTATAAATTGACTAGTGCTGGATATGTTGGTCACGGGATTTCTATAATTCATTAGATTTTTGGCTAAATTCTTTTTCATATGGTCCCTTATTTCCAGTTCTGCATGTCTTGGTATTGATCAACAATTCAAATCATCAAACAATTATATAAGGCTTTTTCTTGTCTATCCCCTCAAGATTTGGGGGTATATACCCCCAATTATTTAAAAAAAATTTAACCGATATAATTTTTTATAAAATACACCGTTAGATTAAAAGTTTATATCATATAGATCATTTGTGTAAAATTTCAGATAAATTTAAAATCATTTGATATGTTATTGAGACGCATCAAAATTAACAGTTTATGTGATATCTTAAACACCGTTAATCTTTGTGTGTCTCAATAACATATCAAATGATTTTAGATATGTTTGAAATTTTACACAAATGATCTATATGATATAAACTTTCAATCCAACGGTGTATTTTATAAAACAATATATCGATTAAAACTTTTTATAGTAGTTGAGGGTATATACCCCCAAATCTTGTGGGGGTACACAAGTTGTCACCATTATATAATAGTGATATTCTTTTAAATTATTATTTCTAACCCCACTACCTCAAATAATTAATCACTCATATCCAAGTTGCTCAATATTATAATTATTTTTAGCTTTATTTTGATCCGTTTGCGTACACACTGTGGTCTGTGGGTCTTTCATGGAGATTTCATTGCCATTTTAATGCATATATTCATGAACCCGTGTTCAACTAAAAAGGCACATGGAGTTATACATGTTATAGTACACTCTACATTTTGAGAAGTAAAGAAATAAAGAGTGTAATGTGATCTTTATAAAAACAAAATATTAAGTAAATAAATGCAATGTGTGCCAAAAAAACAAATAAATGCAATGTGATAGATAACAGTGTTTAAGAATTACTGAATTATAACTTTCAAAAAAAAAAAAAAGAATTATTAAATTAGATTTCACTTTATGTGTGTGGCTTTATAATAATTTTATCATTTCAACTACATATAAAAAATAATCAATTAGAGACTATTGTATCCTCTCATTCACTCTCATCTACAACTCTCTCATTTCTCTTTATCTTTTATCTCTATTGAATAGAGAGATAGATAGAAAGCAGAGAGAGAGAGAGAGAGAAAAGTGAAGAAGATGAACCAAGTCCAAAATAGAGATGTATAAATATGATTTGGATCACCTGTTGTACTTTTTCTACTCCTACTGCCTTTGAAAGAGATGTATAAATAGGATGTGAACCTTACAAGTGTACATACTATGCTATATCAACACAATATTTTTTTATCTTAGACAATAAAGGGGTAATAAACAACGACTTATATAAGTTGACATATTTTTGACAAATTTTTTTATTCACAATTAGTATTTGGTTTATTGGATTGATTAATTCGATTTTTGAGAGTCAATTCTGAAATTAAATTGTCATAGTCTGCTTTGAAACTTAGCTGTTGAGATCGGGCTGTAGTTCTCCTAAAAGAAAAAAAGTGTTCATAACATGGGCGGATTTACCACCCGGGCTGCTAGGGCTGCAGCCCGGGCTCGGTCGGAAATTTTTGATATTTTAGAAATTAATTTAGAGTAAAATTGATATTTTTAGGGATTAATTTAGGGCAAAATTGAAGTTTTTTAGTTCAAAACTCAGATTTTTCACTGCAAAATTATTTTTATTGGTGTATTAGGAGTTAATTTAGAGTAAAATTGAGATTCGTAGAAATTAATTTAGGGCAAAATTGAGTTTTATTTTCAAATTTGAAAATTTTCATTGCAAAACTGAAATTTTTGTTTAAATTTTAAATTTTGCCCGGGCTTCATAAGTTTTCTGGCTCCGCCACTGGTTCATAACACATAGAGCGGAAAAAATCGGATATATTTTGCGCCTAAAACATATTAAACTAAATAATGTTATAAACATGTACCTGACAATCAATTATATCCACGCCGAAACTAATTTTTACTACCAACATTTAAATAATTAAACCAAAATTATGAGCAAAATAAAGTTTGTGTTATGGATTCACTCATATACCTCGAAGTGATTGCATGACACCTATTTTATAGGATCATGCATACTTCTATCACAAAGAAGTAAACTAACATAGTTTTCTCTACCAATTAACACATATTACCTCCATTATGAAGATCAACCTAGTTTTCTCCTATTTCACCACCAATACATATAATTCAGTTTTCCACTCATATTTATACATTATACATGCATCCACGTTTTCTTTTATTTTGAAACCATTTGTATTGAATCTTGTTCGATCTCTATCTCTATAGTAATTTCTATCTTTACCTTTATCTCTAGAATATATATTTTTAGATGTTTCTTTCATGAATAAAATATCATGTGATAATCTCTAATGAACCAAATCTTATATGTCATCTTTGTCATTTCTTCACTAGCTTAATGTTAAACAAGTTTTAGTTTTGTTTTTTTTTGTAAAGACAAGAGTTTTAGTTAAAGGTACACAGTTTGATTTCCACCAACAACTAAAAATTTATTTTTATGATGATTTTTTGAAAAAAAATTTATGATATTTAATACTACATATGTAGGAGTTTTATGAGGTACATGGTTCAATTCTCACCAGCAACTAAAACTCTATTTTTATGATATTTATTTTTAAAGCAATTTTATGATATTCTATTATTTCATATGAAAAATATTTACACTTATATTGATACGAGTGTTGTTTATATTTTTGTAATTTACACGGAATCAATATTTATTCTAATATATTAATATGATTGCCTAATTTTTTTTTTGCAATTTACATAAGACTTATATTTATATGGAAATTGCTTAATAGTGCGACATTTTGCTTGCGAAAACATGCGAATATGCTTGGTTCCAAATTATAAAGTAATTCGGCTAACAATGCAATCTCATGTTTTCATCTCTCCTGTCACAAATATTTTATTTTGTTTTTAATGGACAATATTCTGACATATGTTTTTGAATTTTTATGAACATAAATTTATATAGGTTTAATTTAATATATACGAGTATAATATAAACACATTTGAAATATAAAAAGTCATAATATTAATATTAAAATGAAAATATGTTATTAAAAAATCCTAGCTAGCAGAAATATCGAAATTATTAGACCACATATTTATGATCGGGGTTCGATCTCTGGTCACTCCATTTTGTATGTGTGAATTTATGATAGTTTTATCGTCTCATCTATGTAAAAAAAATGAACATATATTGATATTAAAATAAAATTTTGTCATGGATGAAAACATGTATTTTTTTTATTGTTTTTTGATATATAAACAAAATGGCAAGGCTATTATAAACGCACATAAAAGTGGAGTGATTATGGATTAAACTCCAATCATTTGCGTTTTGTCTAACAATTTCAGTATTATCTGTCAATTGAGCTAAGACTTTTGAACAACATGTAATTTATTTTATAAGAACATAAAAACTAAAATTCGTTTTAGTCAAAAAAAAACTAAAATTCGTTAATTTATAGACTAAAAATATATTTAACTTTAAAAATTACCAACATAAAAAAAATTAATCACTTAATATTATGTGAGGTATTTGTGAAACACATGTGTGATAACGTGTCAAATTGTTAATACAGTTTTTGCCAAGAATCCAATTTTATTGGTAAACTAGTGTAAGTGTATTATTAATTAATATGTGAGGTGAGCTAGCAATTCGCAGCTTTTCGTATTATTATTGTCGCACTAAATAGCAGCACTCTATTTATATTTATGTTCATATATCAATACAAACAAAAAAATATATCAATACAGCTAAAAATATTACATTTCCATATATGATTTTACATCAGTTGTCTACTACCAGATGTAAAAACTAAGATGTAATAGTTTTCACATCTGTGGAAATTATACCTGTGAGTGAAATTTATGCCTGTAATGAAAACCAAACGCGGTGGCATAACTGTAATTATTATAAAATATGTTATTAGCTCTTTCCCTTCAGTCAATAATTCCACCGAAGGGAAAATCTACTTTCCTCTTTATCTTTATTCATGCCCTAATTTCTCTTCTTTCAATCAAAACAAACGCAAAGGCAGACTCAAATAAACGCATTCCGCAATCGTTCAATCAAAACCTCTAATCGATTCCTGCAAAACTTCTAAAACCTCATTCTTCCTTCAATCGATTCATGCCCGAACTTCATTCTTCCTGCAATGATTCCTCAAAACCGCAAAACCTCAAAACCCCAATCGTGACTCAAAACCTCAATCGATTCTTCCTTCATTGGTCAAAGCCGTTCCTGAAGAATCGTGACCTTAAACACGATTCAATTTCTGTACTGTTTGCTGAAGCCGTTCCAGAAATTGTTCCATTTGCTGAAGCCGTTCCAGAAATTGTTTCGTTTGCTGAAGTCGTTCCAGAAATTGTTCCGTTCCTGTCCCGTTTGCTGGTTCAATCTGTTCTGTTCGTGTTCCTGCGTGTCCTTGTTCTGTGCTGCTTGTTTTGTGTCCGCCGCCGTTCGACTCTTCAACTTCTCTTTTGCCGGTAAGTTTCTGTTTCTTCTCAACTCTATTGTTCTTTTTTATATTGCCTAAATCATTACAAATTGACAAATATTCAAAGAGATTGTGGACAGTTATTATATCATTGCAATTGCATTAGTTAATATTTGAATTGAAAAAGGTTTCCATTAGTCTGTGTGTGTCTGTGTATTATGAAAGGTTTCTTTGAAACAGCTTATTCAACTACTTAAACTTGTTCTGTTCTGTTCGTGTTATCGTGTTACTAGATTATGCACTAGATTGGGTATCTCATCATATAAGCACTTATATAAGCTATTTTTATAATCTTAGTAGTATATATCTTAGGATTAGTTTCAATTTTACTTATGATTATTGATTTGTTTCCTGATTTCCTTATTTGCATCCTTATAAATTAGGATTAGTATTTACTATTTAGACATTTGCATCAAACTACTATCAAGTTATTATCAATAAAAAATGTTCCAAGTTCTTATTATTCTCTTCACCCATAACTTCAACAGACATGTCATAAGTTATTTTATTAAGCTCTCCATTAGCGCTTTAGTCTGAGGATAAGTTCAATTCAGTTATAAATAATCTCTTGACTCTTCATAATCTTCAATGAACATTTTTAATGAAGGATTAAGAATTGGAATAAACCATCAATTCATTTTTAATGCTGGTTTTGCTGGTTTTTTTTCTGGTTTTTTGCTGGTTCTGGTTTTTCTGGTTTTTTGCTGGTTCTGGTTTTGCTGGTTTTTTCTGGTTTTAATTGCCACCAATACACTTTGTACAATAATTGAAGCTTTGATGTGAAATTAAATAGTGATTCTCTTTGATTTTAATTAATTTTAAATAGACTATTATATATCTAGCAGTAATTGGTTCAATCCATATCAATTGTAACAAACTAAAGGATATATATTAACTAAGGTTTGATTGCATATTTTTCAAGGTCCCATAAGTTCTCAAATTTTGTGTCCTAGTCTCCCCATCAAGATTCTCTAAACAAGGTCTGAGATCAATTGCCTTGGTTTTTCTTTTAAAAAAAATGTATGTCAAAATTATGATTTTAGGCGAGGAAGAAGAAAAGAAGAACTTAAACAGGAAAGTCTCTAAACATATTATCTACGAATAGATACCCTAGAATACCCTGAAGTTTCTAACATTCTAAAAACCAATACAATATTGTTCCTTGTTGTTGTTCATTGTATGTGTATTATTGTTTTCAAGTTGATCTTAAGTTCTCTATATTTTTTAAAATGGCAATTTAATTATGTTAAAAGCCATATTTTGTATATAAATATTACTAGTATTTCTTATTGACTTGCATCACTTTTGAAACTACTTTTATCATGTTTTGGTTACTTTGTTGCTTCTGTTGTGATTCTAAGGTTGTTTGATTTCCATTTGTGTTGTGTAAGGTTTTTTTAATAAATTAGAGACATTACTAAAGTACTTTCTTTTTGGCACTTCTTCTGTTTTGATTCATTATATAATCATGTTTTGCTCCTCTTTTTATTTTCATTCTTTCTGCATTTGTTGTGATTTTTAGAGAAACCCGTATTTGGGAACAGGGCTGCACTAAAACGGTAAGATCTCTCTCCCTGTAATTTCAAATTTAGTGGGGTTTGTTCCTAGGGATAGCTGACTTAATGCTTGTCGTCTGGACACCAATTTTGTTAATTTTGGAGGAGAATTGAGTGCAGTACGAATTTTTGAATTAGAGGTCTGATGCAGTGGAAATGCAGAAAAATCGTTTTGGGACATGCCTCTAATCGAATGGTAATATCTCACTCTCTATAGCTCTGAATTTGATTATTCTGAATGTTCTTAATAACTAACACAGTTACCTTCATTCGGATGCCGAACTTAAGTAATAGATAACATTACCATTTGATTCATTCTCACTCTCTTTTAAAATTATGGATTCCAAGCATTATTACCATTTGATTCATTCTCACTCTCTTTTTTTCTTGTCCATTTCATATTCGCTGAATTTCATCTAGCATATTCACTCTAGATTGGCGTACTTACATAGTACCAAGATTATCCACAGGTAACAACTATGTCTTTCTTAATTGAGGAATTATATCCCTAAGCATGTTTGATAAATGTTCTCTGTATATCCCTATTTTTTTTATTTTGAAAGAATGACACCTAATTTACTTATATTGTAGAGACAATGACAATATTTTTTCCATAACATATGCCATTTTGAATCAGTTTCTTCTAAAAAACTTGTTTCTTCTAATCAGTTTCTTTAGATTCAATTGGAAGAAAGCTATTGAATCAGTTTCTATTGTTTATACCTTTCATTAAAGGTCTCGGAACCATTTATTATTATATTGATGTTATGCTTGCAGCAAATTGAATCGAGTAGTCTGTCTAACATGGGTTTTTTGCTCATATGATTTGGGGCTGAAAAATTATGTTGGCATATTCTTTGTATTGTTAACAACAGGTTGGTAAAGAGGATGATGAGAAGTGGAGGTCTATGACTAATGAAGTAAGTCTCAGATATTTTGATTCGACAAAAATAATGCTTATTTTGTTGTAAGGTACTTTTTATGTAACTTTGGTTATTTGATACTTTCACCTATTTTGCACTATGGTTGTACTTATTATGTTACTTTGGACTATTTGCTTATACAATGGATTAGTATTATGAGAATGATTTGGAACTTCATTAATATTGCTACAATGATGAATATATATTGTGTTGGATTTGAATATGAAATAGCAGGGAAAAAAAAAGCCAAAAAAAAAAAAAAGTATAACATTTCACATCGGTGATCAATACAACAGATGTGAAAACTATACCTTTTTACATCGGTTGTATAAATTAAAAGATGTAAAAAATAACGCGTTATATACAAAACCAATCCTTTTCCTAACGGCCCAAACCTCCACCCGATGTGAAATATTCACTTTTTACATCAGGTGGTCACCCGATGTAAAAAGTACTTGACTTACTATTACCCTCCATTCACATCGGTATGCCAAACGATGTAAAAAGTCGGTTTTACCCGATGTAAAATGTCATTTCTGCACTAGTATACGGAGACGAGAGAGAAATTATCATATTGAATGAGAATGGAAAGCGGGACATCATTCTTTAGAGTATTTTTTATCCTTTTCAAATCTCTAAATTTGTATTATTTTTCATATATTTGAATCAAATTAATATAAAATGAATTTCTATGTACATAATATAAAAATAAAAACCATATATTAATTGGAAGACTTTTTTGTAATATTACAAGAACATATATTTCTACAAGACATATATTTGTACCCATATATTAATACGAGAATCATTTTTTTATTTCTACATAACCTATATTTATATTAATGTAAGGGATTTTTTTTTTTGTAATTTTTACGGAGTTATACTTATATTTATGCGAACATTTTAATATGTGACGAAAAACTTTTTTCCTACGGGAACTATTAATACGGGAAATCAATTTTTTTGTTATGACTTATATTTACATTCATATTAATATGAATGTCTTTTAATTTTGTAATTTACACGAGAACTAATATTTATACTCATAATAAAGTACCCTATCTTTTTTGTAATTTATACGGAAACAGAAAAAGAAACAACATATTGTTGAAAAAAGGGAGCGGCAAATCACTCTCCACCTTATTTTATCCCTTTAATATCCTTAAATATATATTATTTTTCATATTTAAATAATATAAATATAAAATCAATTTTACAAAAAATTAATTGGAAAAAATAAAATTACTTGACAATTTTTTCTTAAATTTAAAATAAGATTTAAAATATTAAAATCTCAACTAATATATTTCAACTTTAATTACATATATTAATATAATTTTATTATACTACTACTTTCTCCGTACCAAAATATATATCATTTTGAAGAAACAAAATTATACTAAAATATACGTTACTTTACATTATCAATGAACTATTTAATGTTATTTTTTTTTATGCAAAAAGAGGGCAAAAGCCCAAATTATTTTTCTTGTTATACTTTTAAGTTTTAACTTTGTTTCTTTTTTTTTCTTTTATAATTTCTTTTTCCATAAAACATTAATTACATTTCTTAATATATGTGATATGGTTAAAATATTATATATTTTTTATCAATAGAAAGTCATATATTTGGGTAGGGTTGTGTACAGGTCGGGCGTTTCGGTTCCAATTTAGTCCAATCATATTAGGGATGTCAATTTGTATCTGTTAACGCATTATCTGTGGGGATTATCTGTACGGAAATCCGAACTGGTAGATTTTTTTCCCCGCATGGACGGGGATGGAGGGAAAATTCTCCCCGTGGTAATTCGGGGCGTGGAACGGGGAATGTGCCTCCGCCACCGCGGATTCCCCAACCCCGATTATATTATTTAAATTATATATATAACATATAATTATATAACTTTATGTGTATTATTTTAATAAAAAATAATAATTAATACTTTATAAAGATCATGATTATGCTTGGTAACAACAAATGCAATTGGATATTTAATTTTTTTGACAAAAAGAAATATTAAAAAGTGTTTTTACTGTTTTTTTTATTATTGATGCAAAATGTACTTTTATTTTTTAAAAATGAAAGATACAAAATGTTTATTTTTTTAGAAAAAGGAAGAAAAAAAATATTAATGTCGTGCTTTTGATTAAAATATATAACAATTTTGTTTATTTTTTTATATCCGTGGAGCTCCGTAGATATTGTGGAGATGCGTGGGGATGGGGATGGAGGTAAATTTTCCTCCGCAATGGGAATCGGGGGTGGAGACGGGTAAAATATTGGGGGGAGGGGCGGGGAACGGGGAAACAACATCCGCTCATTCCCCGCCCCGTTGACATCCCTAAATCATATGAAACCGATCACTCATAATATTGGCCCAATTTATACGTGTCTCAGGTAACACTAATCAGTTGATTCGGGTTACAAAAAACTACAGTCACACGATCAAATCTCAATCACAAAAACTCAAAGCATTAAGAAACAAACTAAAAAAGTTACAAGAAATGACAACACAATAAGTACCATTTTCAGATTTGTTGGTAGAGAAGAAATTTTGAAGAAGAAGATGATAAAGATTTTTTTTATAAGCCTGTATTTATTACTAGTTATTAAAAATCACTCTATGTCGTGGTCATTGTAGTGTGTTAAAAGAAATAGTATATGAAGTTTGGAGAAGAAAGAGTAGTTGCTTCTCTTTGTGAAGTTTGGATTGTTGTTACTCTCCCAGTTTCAAAATAATAAGTGTTATATTTGACTATTTTATACTATTCATATAATATATTTTGATTGTATTTTTTATTAATATATAAATGTATATTTTAATATGTAAGATATTGTTTGATTTGTCTCGACAAATATTTTTAAAATATACAATTTTTATAATTTTTAAAAATAGATAATTAAAAATATTAACGATTAAAATTATATGTCGGCAAACATAAACTGATCTGCGTGACTTGTGTGACTCTATAAAAGAAGAAAGCAACAATTATTTCCTCCGTCTCAAAATAAATGTCACTTATTTTTTACTATTTATATAATCTACTTTAACCTTATTTTTCTACTAATATACTCCCTCTGGTTTCATATATAAGAAAAAAAATAAAAAAATTGATGGTCTCAAATATAAGAAAAATAAGGTATTACAATCATTACATTTATTATCATTATTCTAATTTTACCCTTAACTTAACATTTTCACTTTTCTTATAAAAGCTTATAATGATTACTTTTGAGAATATCAAAGTTCACCTACTACCAAAAAGTAACGATAAAATTAGTAATACATTATATTTTTCTCATCATTTATCAACTTCCTAAAAGGATGTGTTTTTTAAAGGTAAATATTAGCACGTAAAATGTTGTTTAATTTGTTTCGATGAGTATTTTTAAAATATATAATTTTTAAAGATAGATAATTAAAAATATTAACAATTAAAGTTGTGGTTAGTAAATGTAAACTGATCAACTGTGACATTTATTTTGGAACTGAGAAAATATTAGAAATATGGTAGAAAAATAAATGAAATCAACAAGTGTCTTTTACTAGCTATGAAACATGACCTAGAGTTAGAGCTGTCAAATGGGCCGGCCCGGCCCGGTAGGCTTCACACTATTCATGGGCCAGACTGGCCCGGACCATTTTTCTGTTGGGCCATATTTGGTGAGCTCGGCCCGGCCCTCTAAAAACATGGGCCGGCCCGATGGGCTTATGGCCCGCTTCAATCCAATTTTTTTTATTTTTTTTCGGTTTATTCTATCAGTTTTACGTGACTTTGATATATTATTTCTTCATAATTATTAATTTTATCGAGATATAACTGTATGCAAGTGTAAATAATTTTTACATCATCACTAAATATGTATTAATAAATTATTAAATTAGTTTTTACTAAAGTTTTACGTAAATATAACCAGTTTTATTGAACTTATACATTAAACTATGTTTTTTATAAGATTTTTTCAACTAAATGATAATTTTTTATGTATTTATTGAAATTATTTTTACAAAAATGATATAAAAATCGTGATAATGGGCCGGCCCGAAGCCCGTTGGGTTAGCCCGGCCCAGCCCAATTACCTGAAGGGCCACATGGACTTGGGCCAGAAAAGCCCCGTCGTATTTAGGTCGCCTATTTCAAAACCTAACCCACCCAAATCCGTGGACTAATGGGCCGGCCCATCAACCTGGCCCATTTTTGACAGCTCTACCTAGAGTCCTACATCAATGTTTTGATGATGGTTTGGCTGGCATGTGCTTTTGTAGTTTTACAAGTCTCAAAGTACGTAACATATAGATACTTTGTAGCTCTCTTGCAGGTAAACAGGCTTGTATTTTAATGACTGTGTGACGGGACAAGTCATTGTAATAAAGGCATTTCATGTAACATTTATTTTGTAATAGAGTCTCACCCACCCACCCCCTGCCGCGCTCTTTAAAAGCACCTCAGCCACCTCTCTCTCGGGTAAGCTAAAAACCCACTTACTGTACTTCTCTGTTCAACTCTTTAAACACAACCTCACCCACCTTTTACTTGGTAACCGGTTATATAAGTTGCTAGGTACCCTTTTGGACCAAAAAATTGTCACTTTCTGTTTCTCTCGGTCCTGTGTTTCCCCTCTCTCGTTTCACCACAGCCACCTCAAATCTCTCAGCTCAGGTAACCTAAAAACATTTTCTCATTCATAAATTAGGAATTTGATTTAAGTTTAGAACAAATTTCATCGTTTTTTAGCTTTATTTTAATCTGTTTGCGTACCCACTGTAGTCTGTGGGTCTTTGATGGAGATTTCATTGTCATTTTAATGCATATTTTCATGAACCCGTGTTCAACTAAAAAGGCACATGGAGTTATACTAGTAGTAGTACACTTTACATTTTTAGAAGGAAAGATCATAAAGAGTAATAAATAGTTATAATCGTTGTCGGTTTCTTGTTAATCGTTGTTTGTTTCTTGTTGATTATGTGTAGTTATGAATAATAATTTTAATCAGTTGGCATCCAAACTTCTGTAAAAAATAAATGATTATTTTTTTTGAAGTTTTTGATACTATTTCTAATTTAAACATATGATATTCTTCTTTTTAAAAAATTGTTAATTTATTTTTTTTTTAACAATTTTTTTTATTAAGAATCCATATTAATTATTTGCCCAAGATCTCTAAATTGTTGGTAACGGCTAGTATTTTCATGATACAACTGTGTAGAAGTCTTTTTTCTACAATGAATATGATATAAAGTGGAAACGGAACATGGTAAGTTTTTTTTTTGAAGCTTTTTTTTTTTTTTTTTTTTATCTTCATCTATATGCTTTTCTATTTAATTTATTTATTCTGAAAACATGAAGGGACTTAGAGACAATGGCGGAGCCAGTAAAAAGAATTTGGGTGGGCTACAAAAATATTCCCTCCGTCTAAAAATATATAAGAAGAAAAAAAATTATTTTATTGTCCCAAAATATAAGAAAAAAAACATAAAGATTAATTTATAAAAAAAATTTGGCTTAAACATATATTTGGTCTCTGTATGTACACCAATTTTTCGTTTTAGTCCTTGTATCGAAAATTTTGACAAAATAGTCCCTGTATCGCACTTTTTCTTTAACGTTGGTCCCTGCCGTCCAATTTCATCCAAGTGGCAAACGTTTTGCCACCTGGACCCTGCCACGTGGAATGCTAGAGGGACCAAAACCAAAAAATTGAACTGAATGCAGGGACTAAAACCAAAAAATTGAACTGAATGCTAGAGGGACTAAAACCAAAAAATTAAACTAATTGCAAAATGACCCATTTAAACTCTAAATCCCTAAATTGAAATTTGTTTCTCCACTCTTCTCTTCTCATAAACCAACTTTCATGGCAAAAATAATTTTGCGTAGATCATTGCGCCCCATTTAGATGAGTTTTTTGATGAAATTATGAGAGGTATTGCGAATGTTGACAACGTGATCAGAAAGCCCGTCGAGAAAACCACCATGGTTGGACGGTTGTTGATCGGGATCGTTGAAACGAAAATCATCAGGATAATCTTTTTTAGCAATGAGTCTCTCTGTTGAAAGGTTGATGAGAAGAGAAGAGTAGAGAAACAAATTTCAATTTAAGGATTTAGAGTTTAAATGTGTCATTTTGCAATTAGTTTAATTTTTGTTTTAGTCCCTCTAGCATTCAGTTCAATTTTTTGGTTTTGGTCCCTGCATTCAGTTCAATTTTTTGGTTTTGGTCCCTCTAATCCAGTCAGCAACATTTTTTGGCCACGTGGCAGGGTCTAGGTGGCAAAACGTTTGCCACTTGGATGAAATTTGACGGCAGGGACCAACGTAAAAAAAAAAGCGCGATACAGGGACTATTTTGTCAAAATTTTCGATACAGGGACTAAAACGAAAAATTGGTATACATACAGGGACCAAATATATGTTTAAGCCAAAAAATTTTATTCTCTCATTATCTTTTCCATAATCAATAATCAATAAAAGTTGTTTTTACATATTTCTATGCAACTTTTTTCAAAGAAAATAGAAAAAATATATCTATATACTTCCAATCATTATGATTTATTTTTTCTTAATAAGTGTATTTTTTTGTTTTTTCTCTTATAATATGAGACAGAGGGAGTATATTATAAATTTATAATATTATCATATCTCAGATGAATTTTTTAGCAATTTCATCTTTAATATAAACAATCATAGAGCGTTTGAGAAAATAATCTTTCATCTTATTAATTACGTAGCCTTGTTTTTATAATTTTCATCGTTGAAAAGACACGTTCAATGGTTGTTGTTGACAGGGAAGAGTCAAAACAAGTCGTAGCACTCGATCAATCAATGAATACAAATTTTACTTATCTATACTAATTATTGACATAATTCATTAATAGTGGACAAATTCTGAAAGACTATTATTATTATTATTATTTATTTTATCCTATTATTATTACCACAACTAATTTTATATTTGACATAATTAAAAAACTACTTTGAGCAAAAATCCATATATAATAATATGTATATATAATTTTTACAAAAAAAATATCACATATATAGTAGTACATGTACAACTACTAGTAGTATAAAATAAAATTTTGAAAAAATGGAGTGGGCAACTTGGTCCATGAGGTGTTCCGCCTCTGCTTAGAGACGAAATTGTTGAAAATAATGGACCATTTGAAAATGGCAACTTGTGTGTTGTAATATCTTTGACATACTAAAGTATTACAATATAGACCATCAGGTTCTGATTTTTATTTGACGGTAATTGAAGCAACAAAATTGTATTTAGGAGTCATTGAAATGCCTAAATAGAGTTATTAGGTGAAGAATTGTCAATATATGTTTGTTTTGGAGCATATGAATAAAAATGATTATGAGACAGTCTATTTGTTAACGTGAAATACTACAATAAAATGTAGGCATAAATTAAAAGAGTATTCTTTGGTTGAAGATTTTTTTTATCCCATTTTTCTTCAAATTAACACAGGTCATCAACAATTTTTTTTTCTGCAAGTTATTGTATGGCCAAGCATAATTAACACCGAATTGAGATAAAATCAAAGAATCATTTTTAAAATTGCTTTTGATATCAAATTGATGTGAGAATTAGTTGGCCTACGAGAATTGCATATGAGAATTAATTGTGAAAACTCTATGAGAATAGGTGCATATAGATATATAGATTAATGCCTTTGTAATTTTCACTAAATTTCAACAATTATAGAAGTACACTGAATCCGCTCGCCTCTTTAGGCTTATGGAATGTAATTTTTTTATTAAAAGTGATAATTTTTTTATGGGTCTTTTGGCAAAAAAATAGCGGATAGTTTATAAACTAGCTTATAGCGGATGAGTTTATAGCTGATAGCGGATAAGCTAGCTGATTGAATTTGTAGTGTTTAGTAAAATTAGCGGTTCAACTGACTAAAAAATAAGAAATGACATAAAAAGACATTCTTAATTATAAAATCTCTTATATATTTATTAATTTGATATATCTTTTATATATTAAATATTTTATTCTTTATTATCAAAAAATATTTTATTCTTTGAATATTTTATTTTTTATTTCTGAATTTATACTTTATAAAAATAAATTATAAATAATAATTTTTATAACAGAAGGATGTCTTGACTAGCAAAAAGAAAAAGAAGAGGATGTGATATATGAGTGGTAAGTACTGAGTACAGACTTATAAGCTCATAAGTACCACAACTAAATTTTTTTATAACGATACATATATCAAACATACGTACGTTTCCAAAAAAAAAACCAAATTTACGAACCAAAAAAAGAAACAAGACATTAAAAAAAACACACAAAATACTAAAATAGGTACAACTAAATAAATTTGTAAGTTAGACGAAAGAAAAAATAAACCCAAGAGTCAGTACAATTGTACAACTATAAGTGTATAACATAAATGTTTTGTTTTAATTATAAAGGATAAAATTGGATTTTAAGTAAAATAGTAAGGGTATAAATGGAAGAAAAGATGAAAAACTATAAGGTATAAGCTAAAACGCTATATGAAATAGCGTTTGAGAAATAAGCTAAAAGCTAGTCAAATAAGCTATAAGCTCATGTTGAAATGCAGTTACCAAACAGGGCTTTTTTTCTCATATGAGCTTATAAGCTATAAGCTATAAGTTCATTTTAGTGTCTTACCAAACAAACCCTATGTTTCTTAAGACTTTTTTAATGATAACCGATTAAAATTGGACAGCAGAATGATGGCTATGCTAGTTGGTATATTGACATTAGGTGTAATGATTTAAATTCTATCTCTATTTTAATTAATGTAATGACTATTTAATCATGCAAGTTAGTCTATTGCTATTAGATATAATGACTCAATTCCTATCTCTATTTTAATTGATGCAATGACTATTTAACTGATTGAATAGTAATTTAATTTCATACAACTTTTATTGTAAGGAGTGACTGATATATGAACCACACTAAGTTATTTAGTCAAGACTTTTTTTCTAACAAAAAAATAGATCAATCTCTATAAGCTTTGTACTTGAGTGGAGTATAAGAGTATAAGTAAGTAGGATATCTAACTAGTTAACACAATAAATACAAGGAGTATTAAATGGAACACTTAACTCTTGAAATAAGTCAATCTCTATATTGTATATTCTTACATTACTCTTACGGCTACTTCCTCTTGAAATAATAGAATTGTTTTGAATGTTTTATTTAATTGGTTTGTTATTCTTGTGCGGTTCTTGAGTTATCCACATCTTGATGATAGGTTCACTGATAGTGACAAACATGTTTAATCTTAGTTGTTTATTTAGTCGAAGAAACATAGTGAACAATTAAAATATATTAATGACTTTCTTTATTTTACAGTTTTTTAATAATTATTTACAATCATTTGAAATGTAGTCTTTTATTTCTAGTTCTAGAGTTCAAACAATACATTCTTTCGTTTTTGTGAGTTGTTTCTTTCTTTTAGATGCTTATAGTTGATGAAATTGTTTTGAAAATCAAATTTGTATTATAAAAAATTATATTTTATTTAATTTGTTTATTTAAATAAGTAAAAATGATACATTTGAAAATATTTTTTGTTCATGAATTTCAATACAATTATATTTTCACCGATACTTCTCTTACAAAGTCTTATATGTTCAATAAGGATAGAAATGTGAAATCCTTTATAGAATTCAATAAAGTGAATTAGAAACTTAGAAACTTAAGTTACTTATTTATGTTTTTGTTCTTTATCCGTTATTTTTCTTCTCTTTCATCTTGCTTAATTTTTAAAACTTGATCTTATGCGATCAGGCTTCCTAAAGGAGTACTTGTAATAAATGAAAAGGACATCAACGCCTATTATAATATAAGGTTGATCTTTTACTTGGTAATTGAAGATTTGATAATTGGATTTTCAATTATCAAATAAAAGACCAACCTTAATTATAATAGGCGTTGGTGTCCCTTTCATTTGTTACAAGTACTCTTTTAGGAAATTGATGACATAAGATCAAATTTTAAAAATTAAGCAAAATGAAAAGAAGAAAAATAACGGATAGAGAACAAAAACATAAATACGTAACTTACGTTTCTAGGTTTCTAATTCACTTTTTTGGATTCTATAAGGGATTTCACATTTCCATCTTTATCGAACCTATAAGACTTTGTAAGAGAAGTTATCGGTGAAAAAATGATTGTCTTAAAATTCTTGAACAAAAAATATTTTCAAAGGTATCATTTTTATTTATTTAAAAAAACAAATTAAGTAAAATATAATTTATTATAATACAAATTTGATTTCCAAAACTTTTTCATCAACTACAAGCATCTAAAGGAAAAAGAAGAAACAACTCACGAAAACGAAGGAATGTGTTGTTTGAACTCTTTAAGCTATGGAACTGTAAATGAAAGGCTTCATTTCAAATGATAGTAAATAATTATTAAAAAACTGTAAAATAAAGAAGGTCATTAGTATATTTTAATTGTTCACCATGTATCTTCGACTAAATAAACAATCAAGATTAAACCTGTTTGTCGCTATTAATGAACCCATCATCAAGATGTGGATGCCTCGATAACGGCACAAAAGTAACAAATCAATTAAATAAGGTATTTAAAACAATTCTATTATTTCAAGAGCTAACTGTTTTATTTAATGTTCCAATCATTTATTGTGTCAATTAGTTAGTTATCCTACTTGCTCATACTCTTATACTCTACTCATGGACAAAATTTATAGAGATTAACTTATTTTATTAAGGAAAATGTCTTGGCTAAATAACTTAGTGTGGTTCATATACCAGTTACTCATCACAATAAAAGTTGTATGAAATCACATTACTATTTAATCAATTAAATAGTCATTGCATCAAACAAACAAACAAACAAACTTGTTTTTGTTATTTGTTTTTTAAAAGTATATTTAGGGTGTAAATAATAAAATAGGTTTGAAACCCATATCAAACAAAAACTGCCCACTAAAAGCTAGAATATTAAAACAAAGAGAAAATTACACTCACTTTCTTTAAGGTTTATTAAAATGTCACTAACAGCCCCTCTATTTTTAAAACATACAATAACCTCCCCTAAATTTATATAAAATATACAAATACCTCCCTCCTCCACTAACACTGTTAGTTCTCCGTTAATTTTGTTTTTTACTACCTCCTTTGCTCACCAACAGTTTAGTTACAGCACTACAGCAGCAACTATATTTAGAAACAAAGGCACAAAGCAATAGTCTGAGAAAGAAAATGCATACGAAGAAGTGGTACAGGAGAGCATAGAAATAAGGTACCTAATGTTTTTTCACACATTACATCGTATATATATATATATATATATATATATATATATATATATATATATATATATATATAACATTACATATTCATTTTCAAAATCAAAATATTTCTTCAAATTCACATGGCAACAGAACAGCCAACAAAATTTTCAATTTAGAACTAATAATGGCATGAACAACGTGTATAGAAATAGGGGCATCAGGAACGATAGTAAAGACAACTTAACATGAACAGGGAAAATGATATTGCTGCAAAAATCGGTGAGAACAGCAAAGTGAACGTTAACGAGAACAATGATGAATGATGAAAGAAGAAGATCAAAGGGGATAGCGACTGAAAACAGGTTAGGCCGATGAGTGATAGTGAAGACGATGGTGACTGTAAAGGGGTTAGAGCGACGAGTGATGGTGAAGATGAGTGAAGAGCAGTAAGGTTTCCATAAGAGAGAAATAGGTTTCCATGGGAGAGAAACATGCTATTATGATGAATCACAAGCTACTTCTATCCTGCATTATAATCCAACTTAGGCCTAACTTATTTTCACTAAACATAATTATATCCTTCAGCACTACCCTTTTTATTATATAGAAATTACTAACTCCCTCTCATTAAATTCAAACCAGAAATGACCAAAGTACCAAACAAGAAACCACAAAATGCAGCACCTTCATTATACTATGTCATTCAATATTTAACTAACAATTCATCTATAACATCTAATTACTTCTCCCATGTCAAACTCAGTTCTATACTACCTACTCCATGATCATACCCACACATCACAAGTACGACAACTCAAAACATTTGTAAGTAATCAACTATCGCAAAAATAGTTTAATAGAATCAATAAGAACACAAAAGACCAAAACCTGAATCAAAGAAAAACCTCTCTACCCACAACCATTATCATACTTTCATTAGCTAATAAAGTGTAAATATAAGTAGGTGACAAATCAAAGATACAGCGACAAAGCCATGAAACAGCCACTCTAGAAATTTTGGGCTGTTAAACTATGCTCCTCTCAAATAACATGAGGGATGGGTAAAGGCTGAAGTAAACCTTGTGGGGAGGGAGCCAAATACTGCATTGGCAGACATGGCATTGAGCTACAAACTGTGTCACCACACCTTTATCCTCTTTCAATAGGAAAACCGAACAAGTCTTCTATAAGTTTTAAATATTCCAGCATGCCCCCCAGTTAATGTTGAGTGAAATTCTTGTAGTAATTTAGATATCCAACCTGATTCGGAAGACAAAACCGACTTTCCTTTGTAATGTAGTCTAGCATTCTCCACAGTATAATAACGGCGAGCTTTAGAACAGTCATCAAATCATATACAAGATTGGATAACTCTGGTCAGAAGCATCACACTCTATAGCAAAAGGTTTTGAAAAACCAGGTAAAGCCCGTAATTGCCCCACCAACTGCAATTTCTTGAAATCTTCCTCAGTTGCTGACGACCAAACCAACCTCCCTCTTTCTAAAGTTCAGTTAAGGACTTGCTGCCTTGACAATCGCCTTAGTCTTGAACAAACCTTCTATAGTACCGGGTCACCCCTATAAAACTTATTGCTACCTTGACTGACATAGGTGTTGGCCACTGTAAAATACTCTACTTTTGAAGATCCATAACTACACTGTAGAATACTCTCTATACCCAAAACTACAATTTGTTTTTTGTCATTATTTTATAAATTTATAAATGTCATAATTTATTGGTTGTGTTTTGTGTATCTTATGATTTATAGTACGATTTGTTCCATGATTCATAATAAGATTCGATTCTTGATTTCAATCTTGATTTGATAACTATTTTGTTGAGTGTTGTTCTTATGTCGCTTATATCTCATGAGTAATTCAAATGAGTGAAATGACTAATGATCTTTTATTTAATAGATTTTTGAGTCGTCGGATGATCTCAAGGTGACAAGAGAAAAAGATTCTATTTCAATCCACTTTGTGAGTTACTTCTCCTTATATAATTCATAGAAGAATTACATTTAAGTTTTGAAAATTTATATTTTATTTAAAATGGTTCATTTAATTTGTTTGTTGTTTCAGGATTTTAAACCAAATGAGTATTTCCATGATACAACTTCGTCGAAGTCTTTTTTCTACAATGAATGTGATATTCTAGAACGCGTTGAGGCCACAGATATAAAGTGGAAACGTAACATGGTAAGTTTTTTTTTTTTTGGTACAATGGTAAGTTTTTATTTTTTATCTTCGTCTATATGCTTTTTCATTTTTTTTTTTTATTCTTAAAACATGAAGGGACCTGGAGACAAAACTGTTAAAGATAATGGACCATTTGAGCTGTCCAATTCCCATTTGAGGTTAGTGTCCAAATATGTTTGTTTCTACTTTTGAAATAACAATTAAAAATAGCTACTTTTTTTTGTTACAATTTATAAAAATTATTTTTAGAGATTTTTGGAATAAATTAAAAACACAAGCTATTTTGTGTTTGTTTACTATAATAAAATTAACTGATTTTTTTTTTAATGAAAAATAGTTATATTTAAGAATTATTTGTTTTATTTTTTATATGTTTTGGTTTTATAAAAGAAATGTGTAACAAACGAGCAAGCTCTTGCCGCCAGTTTGGAGTTTTTGCTTGGTCTCCAACTTCTCTCTATTGTGTAGTTAATATATTGTTCATTTGTTATTTATTACATGAACAACATAATTAAGTTTAGGCTTATTGAATCATGTGAAATAAATAATTAATCATGGTATGCAAATGCAGTTTCTTTACTTGGTTTACAAGCATAGAGAAAGATGAGCTACTTCTTTTAGAGGATATGGTATATATTTTTAAATTTTTGTTAAATTTTTCTTGAATATCATTTGTATCTGTATCGCATACATATTTTCCATTGATGCACATTGGTTTGTTTTCTACCATATTAATGTCTTTGTAATTTTCACTAGATTTCAACAATTATTATAGAAGAAGTGCACCCGAATCCACTCGCCGCTTTAGGCTTATGGGAGGTAACTTTTTTGATTAAAAGTGATAATTCTTTTATGTTTCCTTGGATCCTTTAATGATAACTAATTAAAATTGGACAGGAAGAATGAGGATTGAGGACTATGCGAAGTTAGTTGATGGATGAAGTTCCTTGAAAACATCAAAGGACCACTAAAAATATTTTCGTTTATATTTTGGATGAAATGGTATAAGAGAATCTGAACATTGTAAATTGAATTCATGAGTGTGTAATATTGGATTGGGAAAAATTGTCCTCCCACCCCTACATTTAACTCTTCACCCTAAAAACAATTTAATATTTCTATTTTATTCTTTTTGTTGTTTCACCCAACCTCTACATTTTCGGAACACTTTAACACACAAATGTTCCGGTAACAATATTGCTTCTCGGAACAGTTGAGAAGTCATTGGAAACTGATCCAAATACTACATAAAGTGTTCCGGTAACAAATGTGAAACTAATTCTTCAAAATTAGAGTTTAGTGCTTGTTCTTCATCATTTATTCATTCTCCATCATATTCAATTCTCTTCATATTCCTTTTCACCTTCACCTTCATTTCCTCACTCACCGGCAACATGAACATCATTTGGAATTTATGGGTCAATGTATCATGGGTGTTTGAATGTCATTGTTGATGATGGTGGTTGAAAGAAGAATAGAGAATAAAGATTTGTGTCTCTTTTTTGTTGTCATTTTATACCCAGATTTGATTAATGATTTGGGTGTTTTTAGATTTGAGTGTTTTGAATTTTGGGATGTGGGTTGTAATTTGGGATTTTTTTTGGAACAATTTAAAACGTTTGAGATGTGGCTAAATTAAAATCTGCAAAACCATAAATGAACACAACAGTCATTTTCAATTGCTCCTTTTCCTTTTTCAATCCAAAATTTCCAGATTCTATTTATAGTCACGGTTCAAGATTCTATTTGCAAAAAAAATTCAACTGTTTTGTGCTACAATATTGTTACCGGAAAATGGGTTGAAGTGTTCCGATTTTTTTTTAAATGTAGGGATAGAGTGAAATGATTAAAGGGGTAAAATTGAAATATTAGATTATTTGGAGGGGTGAAGGGTTAAATATAGGGGTGGAAGGGAAAATTTTCTTAAATCAGATAGATGAAGTTTATGCTGCAGTATCTCTGGGCTGCGAATGATTGCCCAAACAAATAAAGTCTGGTGACATTGGGCGGGCCAGGTACATATGTGCCAAAGTTTTTCTCTTTCATACCTTTATTACACCTTTTACACCGCCTACTATAAACTTCAACTTAATCTTCATAACTATTAAATATTTTTATTACCAAATATTTTGAAGGACTCCCAACCAATTTTTTTTGTTGTTGAAGAATTTAGATCTTTTAAAGTGATGAAATCAATGGATCTTATTTTATAAACTCATAATTTACAATATTTATCTTTGCTTTATTATATTTACATACAAAAATTGATTACTCGTTCTATAAAAACTAAATTCTAATTGAATGTGTTCAAAATCATCCATATATAAATAAGGTTAAGTTCTGGACCAAAAAAAAAACAGTTCAATTTATAATGCATAAGTGAGACAAATGTGTTGCTATGCTTAACTTTGTTTAAGTACGACCATTGCATCAAATGAAATGTGAAATGTGATGTTACATATTAACCTAACAATAAAAATAATTTCTTGGTCAAAATAAAATAAAATAAAAATAATTTCTTTTTAACACAAATAAATTTAACTCATTTCGTTAATCAACTGATTTTCAATATAAAGACACACATAAAAACTACAGCAAATAGCCCAATAGTTTTTTATATGGTGAAAAACATGTACTATCACTTATGCATAATTAAACTGCTTAGCCATATCACAATCATTTCATGTGAACTTCTGATATGACACTCATTTACATTATTTCCCTTGAAAAAGTTATAAAAGGCCAAGTCATCATCATATCATAGTACTGCATGAGAAAATTCTTATGAATAAAGTCAATTATCCTTTCCTTACGATCAAAAGCCGTGTTTGTCTATGTATCTACATCAATTCCAAAGAATCCCTCAACACACATAGGTCATTTTGCTCCAAAACAAAAAATAGAAATACCAAACAATAATGATAGTTGGTTTAATAATAATTAACACTGAATTTAATTGATATGAAAAACTCATAGTCGGCCCAACGGTTAATGAGCCATAAAGCAAGCTCTACAAATAGGCATTGTTGTTCTTTTTCGATACCATTTTATCTTAAGTCTAAAGCAATTTTTATTTAAAATTTCTTCAAAAGTTACAATGTTATTATCTCGTTTTTAATTATTTTCTTCTAAGAGGTCTTTATATTTTTCTGAGTCATTTTTTAATGAGTTTATGACATATAAAAGACATTTTTATTTTGTATTTTTTTTTTAAATTTTCGAAAGCCTAAAACTTTCACTTAAATTTTCTTACCGTTGAACTAATCCTAAAAAAACTACAATTCAATTATCACAAATGCATTTTCAAAAAGATTAAATTCACTGAATATCATATATTCTTTTGAACTGAATTTGTCTTTCAAAATATTGGTTTTTTTTGGTCAAATAACATAATAACTTAAAATTTTACTTTTAAAGTGGATAAGTTGGATGACTGAGATTCGAATCCCCACCTCCTACGTATGGAAGAAAAAATAGAAGAACAAATAAAATAAAATGAAGACACCATTTGATCAGTAAGCTAGGCCCCACTTTCCACCGTCTGATTCCCTAATTAGAAACCAAGAGAATATATCCGTATTGGTGACTCTCCAAACGAGAGACCCTACTTTCACGTGCCCTCCCTCCCAGACCCTTCCAACTCAATTCCTCACCTTTTTCCCCACTGAACCGGAGTCGAACCGGTTTCGATTTTCGCAATCCCGAACCGAATATTTCAGACAACGAAGGCGGATTTTAACATTTCACTCTTTCCAACAACCAAATTCCTTTCCCTCGAACTTAATCAATCAATATTTAATTAACAGTAATTAAAGTACTAATTAATTATACCCTCTCTTTTTTACTCCATTTACCGCGTTATTCTCTCTCTCTCTAACAACAACAACCGAAGAAAAAGAATAGACTTTGCAAGAATCTAACAACACATGAATTGCGTTTTGCTTCGTCTTTTTCAATTTTCACTAGAATCTTCAGTTTACTTGCAAACTCAAACACCAACAAAACCCAATTTCATTTCTTAATTAATCTAACCGTTACGATATTTCGCATCTTCGTAACCGTCCAATCAAGTAACGAATTGTTATTATTTGTTAGGTTTACGATTTTAATTTATTTGGTATATGAAGGTGATCGATGTAGTAATTTAGGGTTTTTTTCTTTCTGGATGTGTAAACGTGTAAGATAAATGCGTGTCACTAGGGATCTAGGGTTTTCATTTTCAAGCCTTGTCCTTGTGGTTGTTTTTGTGATTTTTCCGGTTATCGGAGTTATAATTCGCCGGAAATGGCAACTTGCGGTTGCTAGAAATGAAGAGATCAAGAGACTTTTGATTTTAGCTGCTGAGGAAACTGCCAGGGTTGAGAGAGAAGCGTCTTATGTCTCTGCCGCGGTGGTTTCCGTTACTAGTAATTATCAATGTGCTCTATGTTATTTTCCTGCCACTTCGCGATGTGCTCGGTGTAAATCCGTTCGCTACTGGTGCGTTCTAGTCGTTTTAATTTGTTAAACTTATGATTCTGTGCAGTTCTTTTCTTGATTATTGTTGAGATTATGATTTGGAATAGGGTAAAAAAGGTTTCTTGTAGTTAGTTTTGGTTCTCAAGTTATTGAGACGAGGTTTTGTGACCCTCTTTACACACTATGTTGAATGATTGAGAGGACTGTGACGTTTTGTATTAGTTTTGTATTAATGGGTTGTGAATGCATTGTTTTTATGTAACGTTTTTTATTTGAGTACTTTGGTAATGTGTATCTGATTTGATTGATTTCATGTTTTCAGTTCCACTCATTGCCAAACCGTTCATTGGCGTCAAGGTCATAAATTAGAATGTCATCCTCCAAGGAAAACTAATCAGAGCGATGATATAATAAGTGATATTGGCAAGAGGGAACTGGAGCAAGAGTGTAAAATATCCTCTAAAGATAGTAACTTTTCTCGTGAGGTTTCATTTAGAAAGGATGATGATGTTAGAGCTAGGTTTCTTGAAGAGGAAATTTTAGCAGATTCTAATTCTGAATTTTCCAGCAACTCGTTTTCTGGATTTTCAGCTTCTACAAATTCTAGTGATTCATCTGATGATTCATCTGTGTGTGAGAGTATCGTCTCAAATGAGCATGACAGATCAGAGGGACATGTTTATGTTGTTCCCACCCTTGACTTTACTGATAAAACCACAAGTGATAGCCAGGTGGATGCAGCAATGTCTTCTTCGCCAAAGTTTGCTAGTTTGCTTGATTCAGTTGACGGTTCTTCTACAGTTCATAAATTAAATCATATTGCACCCAATTCTAGAAAAGAAGAGAGGAAACCTGCATCAAATGGTGCTTCAGGGTCGAGCATGTGGGAGGGGGTGAAACCCGAGCCTTCTGGATTCTGGGATAAAGCTCTTGATTCGGGAGAGATAAAAGTTGATGATAAGAATGACGTGTATCCAATCCATTCTGATGAATCCACTGGTGAAAAGAATGATTCTGGATTGTCATTTCACTTTCAATTTAATACCATGCCTCCTTTGCATGTACGAGATACTGAGGCTAAAGAATCTTTGCCTGATGACGCTCTTCCAAACTCTGTTGGGAAAAATATGCCACATCCAAGATCAGCATCATCTGAGAATGACAACATGAATTCGTTAAAGGCGAGGAACCACTCATTCATCAATGGCAAAGATTTCAATATTATGAACAATACTCCCGGTGGTTCTGAATCTGATAAATTGCAATCTAAAGACAGGTGTGACTGTGAGCCACCTTTATTTTCCTCTTCCTCCTACTCTTCCAGAATTGGCAAAGATCCACGTTCTGCAGATGCTACTAGTATCCATAACTTTAAATCATCTAGCTCTTTGGCATCAAATCATGTTGTGGACAACCTTGGCTGCACCTTGAAGACCACCGGTATTGGAGGCCAGGCACGCGAGCTTGCTGATTCTAAATTAGCTTCTACAACTGAAGGAAATTCACATCCCAGTACTAAACATAGGAATATTGAATATGGGACTGTCATTTCTCCTGTTGCTAACTATTCTGCAAGTTCTAAGAGTGGCTTGAAAACATCTGTTTTAAAAGTTGTTGATCAGTTTAGAGGATCAAATTTTTCAAAGCACATTCCTTTAGCAGTTGGGAGTGATATTGCTGGAAAATACAACAAGGTTCTTATAGAACAAATCTTTGTTATTTTTTTCTCACCTTTAGGGACTGTTACCTTACAATTAAACTGTTGCAGGGTCTTTTTCCATATGAATCATTTGTCAAGCTTTATAACTTCAACAAGGTGGAGTTGCGCCCATTCGGTCTTATAAATTGTGGAAACAGGTAATTTGAAATTAATAATAAATATGTTAGGGGATAATTGGAGCAGGCTTGTATGTGGATTTATAGGTTTACATTATATATAGTAAATTGTATAAAACAATCTATGCTTGCCGATAAGGATAATTTAATTTTGCCCTGTTATTAATGAAATGCTCTTTTACTATTCTGTGTATTTAGTTTTGGGCTTCTCTAAGTTGGTAATTTTCTTTTGCAGCTGTTATGCTAATGCTGTGCTTCAGTGCCTAGCTTTTACACCATCCTTAACTGCTTATTTGCTTCAAGGACTACATTCTAAATCATGTATATGTAACTGGAGTTTCTGTCATCACATCCCATATTTCTTGAATACTATCTGTTGTAATTTGTAACTGTTTCCCTTTGGTAAATATATCCTCTGTAAATTTCAGGTGCAAATAAAAAATGGTGTTTTACCTGTGAATTTGAAAGATTGATTTTGAAGTCAAAGGACACTACATCTCCACTATCTCCAATGGGCATACTCTCTCAACTACAGAGTATTGGGAGTCAGCTTGGTAATGGAAAAGAAGAAGATGCACATGAATTTCTGAGGTATTTTTTATACTTTATTAGTCCTGTAATACATTAAATTATAATTCATTTTAAGCTAATCACATGACATACTTGACAGGCATGCTATTGACACAATGCAATCTGTTTGCCTTATGGAAGCTGGGGTTAATGCATCGGGTTCATTGGAGGACACTACTTTAATGGGTCAAGCATTTGGAGGATACCTTCGATCAAAGGTAATTATATATTTGTATCTGGTAAATTATTAGACAACTATCTGCTATGATTTTCTTTATTCCCCAGTCACAGTGCAATACAATGTTGAGTTGTTTTTGAAATATGAAATATATAACATCTGTTGATTATAAATAACAAGGAGAGTGAACATTCAGCTCATATTTGGCAGATAAAATGCATGAAATGTGGTGGGAAGTCCGAGCGTCACGAAAGGATGATGGATCTAACTGTTGAGATAGAAGGGGAGATATCAACACTTAAAGAGGCCCTTCGACGGTTTACAAGCACTGAGTCTTTGGATGGAGAAAACAAGTACCACTGTGTCAGGTTGGTTGATGTATGAGAGGCCTCTTTAAAGCTTTCAATCTTAATATGATAAGAACTCAGATTTATGGAGACTAGTTAATTCCAATGCAGAATTACGCAAACTCTTAAAAACAGAAATACACCAAGACCAGAAAATGAAAAAGGTCCATTCGAGTTTGACATTTGTTCACATTTCTCATCCAACTGATTCTTTTTTTATCTGTTTCTGAGCTGTTAGTAATGTTCCCGTAGCTTCTCCCTTTTCCTTCTTTCACACTTTTGCAGCCCATCATTCACACTAGAATTTACTATAGGATTTCTTCATTATATATAAGCGGTGCTCCAAAAATAAACACTGGTGCTTGCAGTTTTGAAGTTGGAGGAGATATTATGGCTCAAGAATGGCTTTCTTTTTCCCATGCCAGGTTAAGGGCATACTGGGAAAACAGATGTGTGGTCGTCTGGTGTCTTCCTAACTCGGGAACAATTAGGAGTTAAATCTAATTTTTTTACCTGGTCAAGAGTGAGATATTTGGAGAATTGTAGGTTCATAAGGGAATAATGTGGATAAGGATCTTTCGAAAGTACTCAATAGTAAGTAATTAAGGACTTGATTTCTAGATGTTTCGTTTCACGGCTGTGAATGAACGGCATCTCCATAGGAATAGTTGGGCGACTGTAGGGTTTTTAGTGTAGATTAAATGAAAGGAAATCCAGGATGACAGCTAATGAACTTGTAAATTCTAATAACAGATTTGATGTTTGATCACATTAAACTGTCGGCGTAAGGATAATGTGGATTTTGCTGGCATGACATTGAATTGAATCTGAGGAAATGTTCATGAGTAGGGTTCCTAAATGGTCACCCTAGAGGTTTGATTATATCCCAGGCCTAGTAACCTCCTTTTATGGACAAGAGCCCCCACCGAAAGAACCAACAAATAGTACTACTTTTTTTGTTAACTTTTGACACCACTACGAATTGAGTATGCAAAATGATTCCTGCATTCTATTAAGAATTACATCAACTCTGACATAGGATGATGACTCTTACATAAACTCCAAACTGACTCTTAAATTGCAAAGTAATAGAATTGAATAGGCTTGTGCATGCCCTTCTTTTGCTGAGCCAGCACAGATCCATGTTTCATTATGGGGGAACTGTTTTAGTGATGTTTAGTTAAATTGGAAGTTGCAACTTAATGGCTATGATTTTGATTATCTTTTTTCTCTTTCCTAGTTATATCATTTTATCTTGTTTATTCATACATCATAGAAGCATCAAATAGTACTAGTTTCTCAAGTTTACACCCACAAAAAGTAGAACTATGCCTTTCTGACATTGATGATTAAGCTGCTCAATTATTCGAAAGAAATACATGTTATTGTTTCTTCTTCTCTCTCTCTCTCTCTCTCTCTCTCTCTCTCTCTCTCTCTCTCTCTCTCTCTCTCTAAGATCTTAGAATATTATTTGGAGTACTAGTACTCAAATTATTTTCCATAATATTAATCAAATATTTCAATTTTAAGATGTAAATCTTACGAGAAGGCCAAGAAGAAGCTGACAGTTTCAGAGGCACCCAATATTCTTACGGTTGCATTAAAGAGATTTCAGGTATTTCACACATTAAATTAAAAGATAAGGTATTACTATCTACATTTCTGCAACCTGTATATGCACAGTTTACATCATTTGTTACATGTGTCGCAGTCTGGAAAGTTCGGAAAGCTCAACAAGCCTATTCAATTTCCGGAAATACTTGACCTGGCACCTTTCATGAGTGGGACCAGTGATAAGACACCCATTTACAGATTGTATGGAGTGGTTGTTCATTTGGATATTATGAATGCTGCCTTTTCCGGTCACTATGTGTGCTACGTGAAGAATATCCAAAACAAGTGGTTCAAGGTTGACGACAGTATGGTAATGTTTCTATTTGTTCGCACATCTTGACTCTTGAGAGATTTCATTTGGTTCCCAAATGTATTTCTTGATTTATGTTTTTCTTGTAGTCCATGGTCCGTGTAAGTTGATAAACTAAATGTATAACCAAAAAATTTCGTCACCATATTACAAACATGAATAAAAAATGAAGTAGGTGTGAGTCTTTCTTGCTAGTTGCACCTTTGAAAGAATTCTTGTAGGTATGCACTGATTATTCATAGTCTGGTCTGCCTTAGTGACACTAATGCTTTTGTCCTTGTTTTAAACATTTTCTGTATGTATGTTTTGCAGGTAACAGCTGTTGATTTAGAGAGAGTCATGACAAAAGGAGCATATATGCTTTTTTATGCAAGGTAACCCAGCTGCTTTTTGGCGTTTATGTTGAAGGTGGTTAATATTTAAAATCAGTACGAAAGGTCCAGCTCTTAAGAGCCAAGCTGTCTCCATTGGATTTAACTGGCTAATAACAAAAAGGCTTAATTGCACATTTCGTCCTTTATGTTCATTTTAGGTTTCAAGTTGGTCTCTTATGTTTTAAAGTTTTCAAACTAGTCCCTTATGTTTTAAACATTTCAAGTTGGTCCTTCAAGTTTCTAAAATTTGAATCAGTTAGTCCCTATTTAATCATTTTTATAGGACTGACTAATTCAAATTTTAGAAACATGATGGACGAACTTGAAACTTTTAAAAGATAAGAGACTAGTTTGAAAATTTTAAAACATAAGGGACCAAAAGTGAAATTAAGCCTAACAAAAAATACTATATTGGACTGCATGTTAAGAAATTATCAGACCAAAAACTTTGTAGGTTCACGGGCTGACCGGTTGACTCTCCAATTTTTGAAATATTGGGGAGTGGCTTTAATCAAGGTTCCTTTTAAGTTTTAATTAGGTTGTCGTTTGTTAGCTTCTCTGACCGGCTGAATCATCTTGTAGGTGTTCTCCAAGGGCCCCAAAATTAATTAGGAATAGGATTCTATCTCCAGATTCAAAAAGTAAGGTCAATGGAAAGTCTACGAAAGCAAGGCATATGTCGTCTAATTCTGGTGCAGTCGAACCCATTAGTAGTTCCAATTCTCCAGACGGCTCGCCCACCTTGGAGTCTTTCTATTCAAGGTTTCACCACCTGAAAAAGGTTTTGGAAGAAGACCCATCAAGTGATGATTCATCCATTTTCAGCAGTAATTCTGATGAAGTTTCTTGTAGTACGGATAGTACCCATGATTCAACTAGCATGGATGATTTCTCCGATTATATTTTTGGTGATTCAGGGAATGGGTGGAGTAGCACGTGGAGGAATTCTGATTCTGATACGTCTTCGTCCTCATCTCCCTTGAATTATAGACATTCGCCCCTATCGGATATAGACAAGTATAATTCAATGTCTCCGGATTCAACTGGTATGCGAATTCCCACCGGTTCAAGTGCGAAGACAGACAGGGGTGGTGATATTTCTCATTTGCATTCTGACACAATTTTACAGCATAGAAAATTAGATAGTAGTAGGATTAGCAGCAATAGTAGTAGGGATTCTGACTCTTTTCTAAAACTAGGATCTAACCATTCTAATGATAAGAACTCTGGTGTATCGAGTAGAAAGTCAAGGAAAAGAACAGATTGAAAATTATCAATAGGGAGCTCCGGTGCAGTAAATAATTGAGAGATGCTATGATAAACGAAATAATGTATTCAAGGATGTAGCTTTCTTTTAACAATGAAATTAGCTACACCATTTTGCCAATAACTTCATTAGATGCAGTCAGTGTAGATATACATTGTAGACTTAAATGTAATTTTGGTCCTCTTATATTGTAGACTGAATCCAAAAAAATTGACTGAATTTTGATTATTTGATTACCAAAGATGATCAAATTTCATTCCACTTTTCACACCCCTTTTCAGTTTTCATACATTCCAAATTGATCTTGAACCCAAAATTTGACTGAATTTTGATTATTCAGTTAGCAAAGATGATCAAGATTGCGACATCTATTGTTTTAGTGCGTATGTATAATGTTTGAAAATACGAGAGTTAGATGCAAGTTCGATTGCAAAGTCAAAGTTGTCAAATCTAAGAATGGCAATGCAAATAGTATGAAGCCAATGGGATTGTGAAAAAAATCAATTGATGCTTGGGACTTTGTGGTGGACTCTCCCTCGGAGGATTTATATGCAGATGTTGTTGTTGTGTTCAAAATGTGTTTCTGAATTGTTGAAAATACCTTATTGGATCCATTGATGGAAAATTTTGTAACACCATGGATATATCGGAAATACAACCACAAACAATTTCGGTTGAAAAATATTTGTTTGGGAAGCAAGGGGCAATATGTTGAAATTGTAGCACTATATAATAATAATTTTTATCAAGTGGTTGATTCAAATGGTTAACAAGTTTAAAGTCAAATTGTTTGAGAGACTCTGAATTCAAATTATAGTTGAAATAATTTGTGTCAAACTTTACTTGGTTTCTAATTGAACTTCAAGTTTTACAAACGAGAGGGTTAAGATCAATCAAATACAACACTAATAATTTTCAAACTCTCAATTAAGAATTTACTTACAAGAAGAAAAAAAGTATTCTCCAAAATTGATCCACACCATCCTTGATTAGTTGTCTATTAGCATTATCTAGTCATGGGGAGATAAGGTCTCCTCACCACAATGTCCCCACTTTATTTATGCCACAAGTCAATGAATTCGGATTCAACGATAAGTTTGGTCTTGCAGTAAAAAAATTGGGCTTAATATAAATTTGTGTTTAATGTAAATAAGAGAAATGATTAATTTAATAAAAAATAAAGATAAAGGATCAAAGTCTTACTAGTAAATAAGATAAATAATTAATTTGATAAAAATCAAAGATAAATGATCAAAATGTTACAAATAAATAAGATAAATGAATATAAGTATATTTTTGTTTACTTTTTTTTAAAATGTTTAGAGAGTAACCAAGAAAAAGGAGAGTGAAAGAATGAGACAAGTATTAAAGTACTCCACATTCGTCGCAAAATATAAAAGAAAAATATAAATATTTATTTTTTTAAAATAATTTACTTTTTAAACTTATTCTTGGAGTCAATTGATCCTTTCTCATATTTATATATCATTAAAAAATACAGTTAAAACATGATAAATAAATAGTATAATTTGGTCAACCTGAATCCTATATTTAAGGACCGATCTAGTAAGTAATTAAAAGAACAAAAAAATGTTCACATTTTGGAGTAAAATTTAATATGAGATTTATCTCTTACTAGCTGGTCAAACGGGCCCGTGCCCGTTTGTGTGAACATTATATTTTATAATGTTAACTTATATGTTGAAGTTCATTTATAAATATTTTGCACATTTATTTGTGTTATTAGTTAGTTTTTGGAAAACAACAAATTAAGTCACAAAGATAAAAGTTAAAAAGATTGAAATTATAGAAATTATTAATAATATTAAAAAGATCATAGAAGTTAAAATTTTAAAAAAATAGCCTTTAGGGAGATTTTGGGTATTATAAAAAAGGGCTACACCAAAAACAAATTATTTCCTTTATTGTATGTATAGATTTTGTATGTTGTTTGACCGTTTCAATCCAGCTGTCGCAGTTGGTGTAACGGTTACCTTGCTTCCAATGTGTGGAGCGACACCTGAGGTTAAAAGTTTTGATGAGTCGGGTGGAGAGTGTGACTGTGTCAACAAAGCAACGGAAGCGAAGGAAGGCATATTCGTCGCAAACGAATTCATCATGGAAGTTGAGATGTGTCAATAGCCGGTAAAGTGATGAGGTCCACTTTTTAGAGAGAAGGGTTGCGATGAAATCAAGTTTGGTTGGCAGAAAACAGAGTATATGAGAAAGTAATTCGTCGGGTAAGTTGTTGATTCTATCGATGGGTGCCAGGTTCTCCATGTTTAGGAGTCAAAGAGAGAAAGAGAATGAAGGGAGTGTGGCTTCCTGTGGACGTGCCGTTTATGAGTTTCAGTAGCAATATGGACAATTTATAGAGTTGGAAAGGAATTTTTTTTCTTAAATAATATGTGTAAAAAGGAAGAGAAAAAGGAAAGGGTTAGACTTTATTATAAAAAAATTGAAAAAGGTTAAACAGTAGGTAGGCTTACTGTAGGCTGGCTTGTAAGCCTCGTACCAATCCTTTTTATTACTAACCCAACCGCCGTTTTGCAATACTTCTCTTTTTCTACACTCTCCAACTTCAAAAACCCTTCCATGCATGATACTATGAAGAACTCCCACAACCGTTTTGCAATTCTTATGAATTATGATGATATTGAAAGTAATAATATTGAAAATATTAATTTGTTTCCTCTCTCCAACTCCAAAACCCCTTCCATGATGGAGAACTCCCAAAACCGTTTTGCAAGTTATGATGATATTGAAAATATTGATACTGAAAACATTGATATTGATATTGATAGGATTAGCGATTTACCTGATGAGTTATTATGTCACATACTCTCTTCTTTACCAACCAAACTTGCTTTCTCCACAACCCTTCTCTCCAAAAGGTGGGCTCCACTTTACCGATCACTCACATCTCTCTACTTCGACGATGAAACCGTTCCTGATCACGGCCATGGGGCTTTCTTTCGCTTTTGTCGTTTTGTAGACACTGTCACACTCTCCACCCTACTCATCAAATCGTTTCACCTCAACTTTCATCAGTTCAATGACTGTTTCAACATCAACAGTTGGATTGAAACTGTAAAACGGCATCCTGTGAGTAATATCCAGATCCGTGGTTGGTTAACCCCCTTGTCGCCAAGTATTTTCACATTTTCAACTCTTGTTATTCTCAAATTGAAATCGATAGATGTAGTTGGTAATTTCTCTGTTGATCTTCCCTCGCTCACGACCCTTCATTTGAATCGTGTTTATTTCAACAATAATAAGAACTTCCACAATCTTCTTTATGGCTGTCCCGTTTTGGAAGACTTGCAGGCTGCAATTTTCTATAAAGAAAACAAGGAGGATACCTTTGATGTTCCCTTTAGAGCAATTCCTAATGTCAAGATTTTAACACTCAAGGTAATTAACCTACCGATTTTGATATGGAATATGATATTAACATTCTACTTAAACTACATGATTCCATTTGTATATGTAATAGTAACTTGTTTTTTTATGCATGTAGATATACAACACGTCTCCAAATATCAAATCATATTATACAGACTTTTTTGTACTTCAAAACATAATCAACCTTGATGTACATTTTTATGACTTTCAACGTTGGCATGACTTAGTGGAAATACTCCATATTTTCCCCAAGCTTCAAATCCTTTCCGTTTACAAGGTTACTTGTATTTGTAGATTACTGTTGTTCTTTCTCTTTCTTGAGTGTATTTTTTTCGAATCTTAATTTTGTATATGTTTTGCAGTACTGGACATCGGACGGACAATTGTCAAAAAAAGGAAATACCCAAATTTTATTCCTCAATGCATTTCTTCTCACCTTGGATCATGTACTATTATCTATATAATATATAGAAGGTAAGGTTGGTTTCCACTGTTCACGGGAAACCCTAACCCTCGCCTCTTGCTTCGACCAATGAGATTAGGATTGCTGTCGTTGGGAGGCCGTGTGTGTGCCGTGTCACTTGGCTTGCATGTAGTTTCCACCTGTCTGTCGTTCGAGTTCTCTTGCGTGTGTAATCTATAAAAGATCTATTCATTATTCCTTCTCCTGTACTATCAGGTGGCTTATTAATTATATCACTTTGTTCCATCATTGCATTTTAACTATTTTCATTGGTCACTGATTTTTACAGAGGTTGATGCTTCCACGTGTATGTGATCAGAAACTTCTATTCTCTTCCATTGTCAGCTATGTGTTTGAGGGGTAAATCCACCAATGCATGTCATCCACGCTTTAATTCTTTTTGTCTTACACATTTGCTTCTCTTGCTTTCAAATTTGTTATTTATGGTGTTGGTGTTGTACATCGAAGCTCATCGCTCTCTACGCATCCATGGATTCCGATGAACCGGCGTTGCTTAATGATTCATCTTTTGCGAATGTAGAAAGCGGTGTTTCCGATCTCAACTACCGTGCCGCCGTCACTTACTCCCGTTCCCGATCCCAATCATCGCCGTCCTCCGTCTGCCCTCGCCGCACCTCCTTTTCCCTCGCACACGATTCGGTCGGTGCCTTTCTCTCACTCTCTCTCTCTCTCTCTCTCCCCCATTTTTACTTATTGTGTTCTTTTATCGTTTTGTGGATGGTAAACTGATTTGTTTTGTTGTTTTTATTTTCTCACTCTCGCAGAGGTGCAGAGGTTTTTCTTTATTCATGTCTGGTTTGTATAATCAGAACTTCTCTCATGCTAGAGCTACTTCTCCTTGAACCAACTCAGATGTAGGCAGGTATATTCTATATTATACTACTTTTACTAAACTTTGAGATCAATTTTGATGAAAAAGATTCAATCTCTGTATAAGAATTAAAATGGTTGTGATTTTTGGATCGTTTTTGGTAAATGTATGTGCTTCTGATTCATAAATAAAAATGGTTGGTTTCTGTTTTTCTTAAAGATTTTTTGAAATCCATTTATTATCTGAAGAACCCTAAATTATATTGTTAAAGATTTTAATTTAATTTTTTGATTGGTGTGATTGATTCTTTTGTTGTTGTTTTTATTGTGATTTTAGGTGGAAAAGCTAAGCCTTTGAAGAAACAAAAGTCTGATAAAAAGGATTACCATGAGGTATTTTTCCATTTTGTTAATTTTTGTAATTCATATTATGTTCTTTTTTGTTTCTTTATGTTATTGTATTTGAATTGTGTTGGTGAAAGAATAAACTTTTAAAGTTTGGTGCAGTTTTGTTTGAGCTTGGTTGTTTTGTTGGGTGTTTTTGTTATATAACTCAAATTTCTTTATGTTCATTCAAGATTAATAAATTTGAAAATTTGGATTCATCTAAATTAAATATCCATGTTGTCATAGATAGAATTCAATGATGATGGTGACACAGGTTTACCTATTATCCTGTGTTAATCATGGTCGGTTAATTTTCATATGGGTAGGTATAGCTCATTATTGATTTGTTTTAATGTTTCTTTGTTGCATTCTGTTGGAAGTAACAAATAGATTTGAATTTCTGTTGTTTGAAGTAAAGGAATTCCACTATTTTGTTTTGTGATCTTTTTGATGATGGTGATCCCTAATTTAATTGGCCTGATTAGAAAGGATAAGGGGTGCATTTGGGGATAAATGATTGTTCTGTTAATTACCAACCATGGCATAATCAAGTTTGCATAACAGAATTTGGAGGAAAGGATGAGATGAGATATACATGGGAGGAGAGGTTATATGAATGTTTGGTGTATATGTGAAATCAATTATGATGTAGAGTCGATCTTTGTTCGTCTTGAACAGAGATTCGGTTTTATTAATAATATTTGCCGTTTAAAAAAAAAATTATGATGTAGAGTCCTCAATAAGCTGGAATCTTTGAAAGGCATGGATAAATGTATGTTTTAGTTTTTCTTTGTTTTGTAAACCATTCTTCTATTGATTTGGTAAAACTTTTCTACTGTGTTCTAAATATTTGTACATTGTTTCAAAGGAGTAATGAGCGAAGTAGCTGAGCTTGATCAAAGGGTATTAGTTATATTGCAGAAAATTTATTATGTTATTAGATACTTGCTTCTGAGGAAATATAAGTAATCATTTTCCTGGTGCAAGATGAATCAGGATTACTTGCAATTGGCTAATGTCGACCGTGAAATTATGGATTTCAGGGTGTCATTGAGACGCACAACTACTTGACTGGCGTATATGAGGAAGGAGATGCTAAATCTGCCCTTATCACCATGGTTCAAGGGTAAGCCTTCAATGTTTTGATGCTCTTTTAATTTCTAAGTCAGGAGTGACTAAATTATAACTACTTTGAATTTCTATTTACTAGGTACGAACACATTTTGCAAGGCCTAATTGGAAGAAGGTTTTCTCTAAAATGTGTTCCAAGCACTATAGTGGACGAATAGGTTAGTCTCCGTCAAGCATATGTTAGTACTTTATGCATGGTAGCATGATAGACTTTTTTTTTCTTTCTGTTTTTCTTGAGCTGACATTATGGATGTCTTAATTCATTTCATGGGTATTTTGCTGTGGTGCACCCATTTTGGCCAAAGAACTTAATAAGCTATGCTTCGAGTTCAATGAAAAGGGCCCAACAAAATTTGAGTTCCACAAGCAGCATTTCTAACTAATTTGGATGGTGCTGAAACCAATGGCCTAATTATATGATTATGATCAATAAGCTATTATGTACTGAATGAACTTGTGAGTTGCTTCATCCACCTTCTCAATTCATATGATGGTTAGTTTGTTCAATCGCAAATAGCTTAATAACTCAATGGAACATCCCCCAATTCATTCAAACATTATCATGGAATTGGAAGAACACACATTAGTATGTTTGGAGTTTGGACACTTGCTCACATCCATGAATACAATTAGTTTAGGGTATAGAAATTACTTTTAGATTGAAAACAATCAATCATCTTGAAAAAACCAAAATCACATTGGGTGTGTATAAGTGTTTTGATAAGCATTTTGCTTTGTATGAATAAACAACTTAATTAAGTGCCTATAGCATAAGTGCTTATGCATAAGTTGTTAGTGTGACAAAAGCTAAAATAAAGTCAAACTAAAGACAAGTTGTTTTCATGCTATAAATTGTTATGAGCTATTCCATAAGCAGTAGTTTGTGCCATAGGCTTTAGACCAGGGTTGTATTTGCTTGCACCATGGAAGGTTTGTTGAACTTTTGGTCATATAATGGTAGAATACTAGAATGACTTAATGGTAATCATTTTTTCATGTTTGTATGCCTCACTTTTGATTTCAACTGCCACTCATTAATAAACGACCTTAGTTTTGTTTAGATTTAGAAGACAAAATGATCTCTAGAACTTAGGAGGATTGTTGGGTACATCATATTTCTTTTGTAGTAGGCTACATTATATACATAATACATGTTTCATTGTTGAAATATTGATTCCACATTTTTTTTCTCTGGTTTTTGTGTGTTAAATCGTTACACTAATATAGTCAGGATATTTGTTTCTTATTTTTCTATAGCTTTCATTCTATGGCTCTCATTTGTTTCTTATTTTTATTTTATTTTATGTATTGTAGTGTGGACTCTCTTTCATGAGTCAAGACTTTCCAAGTTGTAACAAAATTAGCAAACATGATAGATGATGACATTGCAACTTTAGTACTAGGATGGAAAAAGAGACCAAGAATAGATGAAATTCATAAATAAAGTGGTTTAGAGATTCATTGATTTAGAAACTACCACTCAAACCATCTTCTCTCTGGGTTTTTTGTTCAAAAAAACAAATTTTATTTTATAATAAAGATAGGGAAATGTTAACATGTACCCTAAGGGCACAAGTTAATAATCTAAATAAAGAAATATCTGCATTGGTTTCTGTGCATTTACTTTAATTTTTAACTTTTCATGTTTTCTATGCACAAAATTTTAGGGAATAATTCTATTTTTGGATTCTTAATATGTGCCCTTAGGGCACATGTTAACATGACCCATAAAGATATTATCAATCAATTTACATCACTTCATGGGATAAATGCACACTTCAAGTAGTAGCAAAGTTTTTTTTTAGTTATGTTTTATAAGAAACTAATTGATATTATATAAAAACAGCTCGGTGATGATGGTGAGGATGCTAACTATGACAAGGCAATTTTTTAGAGGAGCAAAGTACAATTTATTAACTCTACTTTTTTTAGAGGAGCAAATTATTTGTCCAAGTATTTGCCTAATTATTTCATAAAATCTATATTTAGGATATACCAATTCAATTCAAACTCTAACAAGAAAGTTAGTTGGGAAAAGATATGCTGATCTTGATGAGGGCCACGCATCTGCAACAAAGGAGACCAAGATGCCCTGCTTAAAGATTGAAGATGCTAAGTGATTGTTCTCGTGTTCAGACTTATGTTTGTTGTACACCCTTATGTTTAGTCATCTTTGGTTATTTTGACTGTTCCATGTTTGGGTTTAAGTTTTGGGAGCCTGAACTAACTCATGATTAACTCATGATGAGAAGCATCATTAATCACAACAACGACTATTTGAACAAATAGAAGAAACATCAAACATTATGGCTTCTTTACAGTTGACAGGCCACTGAAGCATTGATGACCACTGCAGCTGCGTCCATGATCTCAAAAGTTACATTACTTAATTGAATGTCCTCAACCAACGCTTTGTATCATAGTTTAGTTGATGCTTTGTAATGGTCTCTCTCTATCTATTGTGTCTATCTAAGTGTGTCACTTGTTCTTCATTAAGGATTGAATGAAATATTAATGTTAAGGTTGTGGTTTGTGAAAATTACTTATTCAATTTTGGATTTGGATCCTCTCAATCTCAATTCCCTACTTATTTTAACCATTTGATATATCTAAATGATGATAGAGAAATAGATTATTATATCAAATCATACAAGTATGGTATTTATGTTGGTTACACTGTTGGAGGATAATTCGATAAATGGCATTGGGTAATAGCACTTGCAGATTTTAATTTATTATATTTGGCAATTTCCTATATTCACCGAGAGGGATAATGTAAACCAGGCCATGAATCCCATGATCATTGTTTCATGAACTTTGGTAGTACAAGTTATTCTTGATTATAATTTATAATTTATGTGGAGATAACAATTTTTATCGTTAATAAAAATTTAAAATCACTATTACAAACTATTATTAATTTAAAATTTTAATTGACGGGAAGATGACAATTTTTATCTCTGATAAAAAAATTTAAAATCGCTATTATAAGTTTACTAATAAAAATTTATAATTAAGGGAGAGATGACAATTTTGATCTTTGATAAAAGTTTTAAAATCACGGAGAGATGACAATTTTGATCTTTAATAAAATTTATAAATTATTTCTGATAAACATTTATAATTCACGGAGAGATGACAATTTTTACCGCTGATAAAAGTTTTAAAATTACTATTGAAATCTTATTACTGATAAAAATTTATAATTCACGGGGAGATGACATTTTTTACAAATTACTATTCAATGCTTATTACTGATAAAAAAATTATAATTCGTGAGGAGCTGACAATTTTTACATCTGATAAAAGTTTTAAAATAATTATTAAAAGCTAATTACTGATAAAAAATTATAATTCGTGGGGAGATGACAATTTTTATTGTTGATAAAACATTTAAAATCACTGTACACATTATCATTGATATAAACTTATATAAAAAAAAATATTGATGTAATGCATATAGTTGACGGGAAGATGACATATTTTATTATTGTTTATAAAAGTTTTAAAGAAATAGCTCTCTTATATATTCTCAAATAGTAACTTGCTTTCCGTGTCAAATTACAAATAATAACATATGTATTCTCAAATAGTAACACATATTTTCAAAAGTTGGTGTTGATAAAAGTTGTCATCTCTTGAATTATAAATTTTTATCAATAGTAACTTATAATAATGATTTTAAAAGTTTCATTAGAGATAAAAAAATGTCATTTCCAGGTGAATTAAAATTTTGTGTAATTGACGGATAGATGACATATTTTATCGATGATGAAACTTTTAAAATCACTATTACAAGTTATTATTGATAAAAATTACGAGTATAATTCACGGGGAGATGACAATTTTGATCGCTAATAAGAGTTTTATTAATCACTATTACAAGTTATTACTCATAAAAATTTATAATTTACGTGGAGATGACATTTTTTAGAAGTAATCAAAGTTTTAAAATCACTATTATATTACAAGTTATTACTGATAAAAATATATAATTACGGGAAGATGATAGTTTTTATCACTGATAAAAGTTTGCGCTAATTAGAAGTGATAAACTTTGTTGTCTTAACTTGGTGTTGTCTCTAAATTACTTGAACAATTGTGTATAATTTGCTATATATATTACAAAGAGTTTTTAGTTTGAGAAGTGAGAAGTTTTAAAATCATTATTATAAGTTATTACTAATAAAAATTTAATATTTATAATTGACGGGCAGATGACATATTTTATCGCTGATAAAAACTTTTTAAAATTATAATTTACGGGCATATGACAATTTTTATTGCTGATAAGAGTTTTCAAATCTATTGTTTGTTTTGTTTTTAATATCTAAGTTATATTATTATTGTGAATCCATCTCAATCAAAATGACAATTAATAATCCAAATTGCACAATTGATAATTGATATTGACAATTGACATTTCAGGTTGCACATTTAGCGTTCCGCACCCGCGCAACGCGCGGGCAGCACACTAGTCTCATATAAAGGTAGGGAAGATGAACGTCAATTTGCAAAATATATCTTACAGAATGCGCCTCTTTTAAAGGTTATGAAGATTGAAATCAGTGATTACTTAAATTCAAACCCAAGTGATACTTTAGAAGAACTATCCTCATGCCCAATGATTTCTTCCCAATGTAAACTTTCAATTTAGCAGAGAAGAGAGAAAGTGAGGGGAAGATATTAGCACCATTCTCCGCTCATTTCCCCTGATATCTTCCCCTCACTTTCTTCGCTCCAATGAGGTGATTTAGAGAACAGAGAAATAAAAGAGAGAGAAAGATAGTAGAAAAAAATAATTTCTCTTGTTTGGTTTACCAAAGAAATAGAGAAGAGAGAAAGAATTCTGAAGGACCCACACCTTTTTCATTCTCCTCATTGGAGCGAAGAAAGTGAGGGGAAGATCTTGTTTTTCATTTATTTCCATAATTGCCCTGGTCTCTTGCTCCCTTTGCAATTATTTATTTATTGTACTTGAATTGAAAAAATAGGGGCATTATCGTAATTTTAAAATTAATCAATACTTCTTTCTTCTATTTCTCTCTTCTTTCTCTTAAACCAAACAATATATTAAATCAACTATATTTCTCACATACCGACCAAAGGAAAACATCATCTCTAGTAAACTTTTTTCCATAAACAATAGTGCTACTCCTTTTGACTTTATTTAAATAAGTTTGACTTAATTGCAATTTTAATCTCCAATTTTATTATTATACTCATGAAAATAATATTCATATTTTAACTTGAACTTCTTGGTCTTCATGTATCAAATTTCTTTTGTCAAAAAAAAAGTATCAAATTTCTTGAGTTTAGATTTTAAATCCAGTTTACTGAAGTGAAAATGCAAAACTTTGATCTTTAAAAAGGACTGTATTCTACTCCCATCCAAGTCCAAGAATTACTTGAAAAATGCTTGGAGTTGAACCAAGTGATTTTAGATCTTTTTTTAAAGTACTTCATAATACATCAATTTTTTATTGACCAATTCATAATACATACTAAATCCAGTAGATTCCTTGTTTTTATTATACAATTCTAATCACTGCACCATTGAAGAGTTGAAAGTCATGACCTCATTGTTTCAACAGCCAACAAATGTTAATTATGTAACTCCTAATATCAGAAATACTTCTAGAGTTGCAACCCTAGCTAAATAAGAATTAAGTATGGAACAAGTGCTATTAAGTATGGAACATATCATTTAATTATTCAAAAAATACATACAAATGTATTTCTTGATACTTTTTTCAGTGTGCTCAAATACTTTTTACTTAGAACTGTGACCAAGCAAATGTTTCTTAACTCATATGGCACAACAAAAAATCTTTTTCAACCCTCCATAATGATGTTAAGCAGAAAAACATTTATAGCCTTTACCGTCATTTTTGCTCAACGAATGATTGGTTCACTTAGCGAAATCAACTTTTTGCACCATGAAGGCTTTTCCAACTCAACTGAACGGCCTTTCAAAACTGCTTAATTTCACATAGTGGAAGTGGAATCTATATCGCTTAGCAAATTTGACAGTATTTCCATATTCACTCAACGAAATTTTGCTCATTCAACGAATTTGACATCATTTGACACTACTAAAAAACGTTTAAATACCGACAGAATTTAGAGACGAAATTTATTTCATCTCTATTAGAGACGGAATTAGAGACAGAAAAAAGTGTTTAGAGACAAAAATTAAAATATATGTACTAGTGACGGATTTTAGAGACAGAAAGATTTGTCTCAAAATATTTCGTCTCTAAATCTGTCTCTACTTAATTAGTTTTTTAATGTATAAATAAAAAGTATTTGGAGACAGAAGTTAGAGACGGATTTTTATTGTGTCTAATAATTTTCGTCTCTGTATCCATCTCTAATCACTTAACTTGTTATTATAGTAGTCAAACATCTATTAGAGACAGAATTTATTTGTCTCTGAAATAATCTGTCTCAGAAATCCATCTCTAAACAAAATAACATCGAAGATTCATCCCGCCAAAAAATTTTCCGCTCAATTTTTTATTGTCCACCAAAAATTTTAGAGTTAAATATATATTGGTTCCTATAAAATGTAAACCTTCTAAGTTTAGTCCTTATACTTAATTTTTATTATATTTTAAGTCTCTTAATTTGTTTCTTCCATATACTGTTAGTCTCTACTAAATAATTATAATTAAACTCTTAAATTTTTGATTGTCAGACAAGTAAAGTATATTATGTTTATTGAATATATTTTCCCTACCATTTTTTATTGAATATTTAATTTTATAAAAAATTCACCTAAAACAAAAAATTACCTATTTTTCTTTAATTATTTAATATATTTAGAAAATTTTAATTTGTTAAATTTTCTGAAAGGTAGTTGGATTTTCTCCTATGATGCATTATAATTTTGGTGAATATTGTTTTTTTTTTCTAATAAAAAAAATATATCTTTCTATAAAGGAAAATATTTAATTTTTTTCTATTACTTGTTTGAAATATTCAATAATAAAGGAAATATATGGAAGATTTTTCAATTAAATATATGGAAAGAAACAAATTATGGGAAATAGTATTCAATAATAACATACTTAATATACTTTTTCGTAACAATTGTCTTAGTCCCTACTAAATAATATTTATTTTTTTGACTAACCCTACTACTAAATAATATTAAATACTTAATATACTTTTTTCATTACGAAAAAAAAGACTTTATATACTTTTGATTGTCAATTTTTATTTTTTGTAAAAATAAAATGTTAAATATGATGTCTTATAAACCTAGTCTCTACACTAGGCGTGCTTTGTGAATGTTTTTTTATATGCGCTTTGAAAGTTTGTTACGAAATTAAAGGATTCATTTACTTGATTCATGAAAAAGTTATCTATTCAAATTTTATTTGTTTGAATTGGATTAAATATATTTTTGTTGAATACTTTTGTTTGAAGATATATATTTAAAAATATTTCAAACAAGTAAATTTTTGAAGATTTTTTTTTATTTTAAATATTCCAAACAAATATATTCCTTTGAAAGAGCTTTGTCTTGTTTGAAAAATAAAATCTTTAGAAAAGATTTAATGAAAATTTTGGTGCTAACAAACTTTATCAAAATTTGTCAAAAAAAAAAACATACTTTATCAAATTGAAGCTTATCCTTTATGCAAGACTTGAATATTATCTGATAGTCTATTTCACTATAAATAGAGACTCAAGTCCAATAACAATACTCACCCAAAAATATTGTGAAAGTCTAAGAGTTCTTAGACTTTTTATGAGTTTTGTTTGTTTTTGTTCATTGTTCATTGTATGTTTTTTCTATAGTGTAATTTTGATAGAACTTTAATTGTATGTTTTTTTTGGAAGGTTTGTGTCTAATATTAATCAAAATTCTCCGGTTGAACTTGAAAGAGAATGTGACAATGAAAATGATGAGAAGGATGATGAAGCTTAGCTTTTGTTGCTTTCTTTTATGTATTTTTGTTAAATTATTTAAATTTATTTATGTGTTGGACAACTTTAAGTTTGATATTGATACTTTGTAAATATGACATACATTTTTATATTAATGTTTCAAATTTAGTGTTAATCGAAATTTGATTTTTTCACATTATGTAGAATTATTTGAATTACATTTAGTAAATAAAAATTAATATTTGAAAACTGTATAAGAATTAATTGCTAAATAGACAAAAATAATGACTAATAAGAGATAGAAAACGTGTTCTATGAGACGAAATATTATGATTGGAGACAAAATTATTTGAATTCAGAGACGGATAGTTTTGTCTCCAATAGAGACGAAATTTTATGCTTAGAGACAGAATTATTTGAATTCAGAGACGGATAATTCTGTCTCCAACAGAGACGAAATTTTTTATTTAGAGACGGGATTTTAGAGACAGAATTATTTGAATTCAGAGACGGATAAATCTGTCTCCAATAGAGACGGATTTATTGTGTTTTGAATTCAACATTTAGAGACAGATATATAAAATTTGTCTCTGAATCAGAGACGGATAAATTTTGTCTCTAATCAGAGACGGAATATAAAATCCGTCTCTAATGACTTAGAGACGAGGAAATTCTCGACCAAATCAAATTCGTCTCTAATTCTGTCTCTAATGTGCTTAGTGACGGAATATTAGCCTTTTAGAGACAAATTTTGGCCGTCGGTATTTAAAATTTTTCTAGTAGTGTGAGTTTTCAAGTTTCTCTCATAATTAGATGTAAAACTATAGAATGACTAAGAAGTTAAACCATCTTATTGCTTTCTTTATTACTGTTGCATCATCTTTTAGGTTATGAAAAAATAAAGTAGCAATTATGGGTCAGAAATTGTTCCACAAAATCAAATATTGATTCAATTGCAAAACAACATACAAGCACATTTAGCAACCTCTATTTCAACATTAGATTAATTTCTCACTTTGGTTTCTTTCTCTTGATAAAAATTGTGAATTGCGATGTCTTGTTCCATACTTAAAAGAAGTTCCATACAAATGTTAAGGCACATAGATTCAACGCTAATAATACATATGGAGGAGAGATTATTTTTTCCACTTTTCCCATGTTATGATTTTAGCTTCATGTTTTTTGACAACTATATATATGGCAATATTAATCTTTCAATCAAGCATAGAGTGAGGGGAGAGTTGCAGAACACATAACACATAAGCTACAATGCAAAAGTTAAAAATAAGCTGATATTTAAGAGAAGATATATAATAGCTACTAAATTTATCGTAGCTAAAAATACACAGTATGCAAGATATATAATAATAAAACTCCTAGTACATAGTTCTTCCACCAAAATGATAGTTTACCGTAAAATTAGATCACATTAAAATTGATGCTGCTATAGAATTGAAATATTACATTGGGGAGAAATTCTTGGATATGAGGATAATTCATCTAAGAGATGCCGACTTGGGTTTGGATTTACATGATAATAATTGATGTCGATCTCCATGACCTCCAAAAGACGCGCATTCTCTAAAATATATTTTATAAATTGAAGTTCATCTTTAAGACCATTATACTCTATAGTACATGATCTAAGGTGAGAAGAAATGCATTGAGGAACAGAATTTGGGTATTTCCAGTTTATTGACAATTGTTCGTCGGGTTTCCAATACTGCAAAACATATACAAAATTAAGATTCTAAAAAATATAATGCACTCAAGAAAGAGAAAGAACAACAATAATCCACAAACACAAGTAACCTTGTAAACGGAAAGGATTTGAAGTTTGGGGAAATTTTGGAGTATTTCCACTAAGTCATCCCAACGTTGAAAGTCAAGAAAACTTACAACAAGGTTGATTATGTTTTGAAGTACAAAAAAGTCTGTATAATAGGATTTGATATTTGGAGACTTGTATATCTACATGCATAAAAAAAAAACAAGTTATTACATATACAAATGGAATCATGTAGTTTAAGTAGAATGTTAATATCATATTCCATATCAAAATCGGTAGGTTAATTACCTTGAGTGTTAAAATCTTGACATTAGGAATTGCTCTAAAGGGAACATCTAAGGTAACATCCTTATTTTCTTTTTCATAGAAAATTGCAGCCAGCAAGTCTTTCAAAACGGGACAGCCATAAAGAAGATTGTAGAAGTTCTTATTATTGTTGAAATAAACACGATTCAAATAAAGGGTCGTGAGCGAGGGAAGATCAACAGAGAAATTACCAACTACTATTACCGATTCCAATTTGAGAACAACAAGAGTTGAAAATATGAAAAAAGTTGGCGACAAGGGGGTTAACCAACCACGAATCTGGATATTATCCACAGGATGCCGTTTTACAGTTTCAATCCAACTGTTGATGTTGATACAGTCATTGGACCGATGGAACTTGAGTCGAAACGATTTGATGAGTGGGGTTGAGAGTGTGACAGTGTCGACAAAACGACAAAATCGAAAGAAAGCCCCATGGCCGTGATCAGGAACGGATTTATCGTTGAAGTAGAGAGATGTGAGTGATCGGTAAAGTGGAGCCCACCTTTTGGAGAGAAGGGTTGTGGAGAAAGCGAGTTTGGTTGGTAGAAAAGAGAGTATGTGACATAATAACTCATCAGGTAAATCACTAATCCTATCAATATCATCAATATTTTCAGTATCAATATTTTCAATATCATTACTTTCAATATCATCATAATTCATAAGAATTGCAAAACGGTTGTGGGAGTTCTTCATAGTATCATGCATGGAAGGGTTTTTGAAGTCGGAGAGTGCAGAAAAAGAGAAGTATTGCAAAACGGCGGTTGGGTATAAAAAGGGATTGGTACGAGGCTTAAAATACAAGCCTACCTACCTACCGTTTAACCTTTTTCAATTTTTTTTTATAAAGTCTAACCCTTTCCTTTTTCTCTTCCTTTTTACACATATATATTATTTTCAGAAAAAAAAATCTGTAATGGTCCACACATAGCGGGCTTCTATAAATCCCTCTATTTACATCAACTCAAACCTATTTCCACCGTTTTACAATTCTATGAATCCGATCACCAAGTCGGGATACTTTAGAAGAACTATCCTCATGTCCAATGATTTCTCTTTGAGTGATAGCACCAAACTGGGTTAACAATATCATGTGCTATGTACTTTCTGCAGTTTTGTTTTAACTTGTCTATTGCGTTCTGTGTTGGTACGATGTTGTAATATTACACTCAACATTCTGTTATCCTGGTGTCTCAACATCATACATGACATTTGTTACTTGCGTGCCAGAATTTCAAAAACAGAGGTGTACACAATGCTTACTAAAAAGGACATGAAATATTTATCAAGACAAGAGAAAGGGCATGTTCAGGAGCATCTAACTAACACTCTAACAGATAAGAATGACTCAAGACAACACATTCCATTCAGGAGCAACTTTCAGACTCTTGCATTCTATTGATTTGCTTATATTTATTTATTCTAACAATCTTGAAAATTACTAACAAAAGCAACATTATGGTTTGACTATTGTTCCAAGTATTCATGTCTAGAACAAATGCAACAAGGCTTTGAAAAGAATACTATCAAATTAGTGATAGAAATATGCAGAAAAGTACCTCAAAATCACAAGGACAAATTTTAGTAGCATCTGCAACATTTTCAAAAACCCAAAATATTCCTACCATGTATATAAGACACACAGATAAATGGTCACTCTAAGCAAGTCTCAAAAGCCCATATTTAAAGGTGATAAGTCAGGTTTTTCCATGACTTTCCTTAACACACAAAGAAAAACTAGTAAATATTTTCAATAACATCATCACAATGACCTTTTGTGTACCATGTCTTGATACTAGCCAACCAAAAATACTTACCAACTAAAATGCAAAATACATATTTATAAGTTTTGCTCTCAATGTCATCTTTTTAATGAAGCTCCAAGCATCTGATCAAACAAGATTCTGCCAAGACAAGCTAGTTAAGAATGGAAGCAACATACAACAGATTATTAGAGCTTTTATTTTTTATTACTTTGTCGACCTACCAAAAACACTTTTACACAACAAACAAACCATTGCTTCTCTCAAAATTTAGTTTTGGCATGCATGGTACGCCAATTTAAAGATTATACAGAGAAAGACATGATCTTAGTCGGAAAATACAACACATAACTATTGCCCAAGTAAAGAGCAAAAAAGCAGGCCTTCTCTGCTGAAAAAAAAAATTATATTCCAGCCTTGAAAGTTGAAACAACTAAAAGCCAAAATTGGTTAGCATCAAGATTAATAATTTTTACAACAAAAGCCAAACAGCTGTATAACATATTAACATATAGTCCTGGGATACGTTTGAGGCATGCAAACATTAACCAAAAGAGGAGAGGAAAATGTCAAGTGCATTGTTTCCTAACTACCTCCTACACCATGAAATTTCATCCAGAAGTCAAACACATTTTAAGCACTACTGTGTATTTCAGGAGGAAAGAAATTCTCTAAAATCCTAACAAACATAAATTACATAATTTCTTCTCCTTTTAACCAAAAGAAAACACATTTGTGTAATATTTACTCAGAATCCATACCATAAGACTTGACCAATTAGAAAAACACTATAATATAACTTAATTTCCCAAATTCATTTGTAGAATAAAATATGGTTGAACACTTGAACTTGCTAATTTATTGCATAATAATTACAATTTGCAACTAGTTTATTTTAATTTAGCTTAATAGGTAAATTTTGTAAGTTAAAGGTTATGTTAATTTTCAGAGTTTGAAGTTCCAACTACTACATAAATTTGTTACTTTATTCACTCTTGTGATGTTTTTGATTCTTTTGCAGCAAGAACGAACAATGGGAGGAGGAAAATCGATAGGCAAGTGGGAAGCAATGTTGTGGAAATGTGTATTTAGTGAAATTTGAACACTGTAGCTTGCTTATAATATAGCTTATGCTTATGATTATGATGATTCATACGAAGAAAAAGTGCAGGAAAATAAGGGAGAATAAGTTGTGCAAAATTATCTCTCATGATAATAATGTTATTATAAGAGAGAATATAATGAAATTGTGAAATTTGTTTCATAAAATTTTCTACCTATTCTTTCTAGATTGAAAAGAAAGTAACATGGAAGTGCAGAAATTAAAATTTCATTTATCAATTTACCATATAATAATAAAATAATTGGAATGGTATATCTATAGAAATTAGTTTCGACTTTCGAGTGTAACACTGTGACAACATCCACTCAAATGTGATAATATACATAACTTTTATCAGCAGTAAAGGAAAACAAGGTTTTCTTATCAGTTAAGTCAATTAATCACCTACACACTAATTGTGCACTAAAGAATAATAGAACAATGTGTCAATTCCCTAGTATAAACTGATTAAGCTAAAATGTAGAAACAAACTTGCAAATAACGGGTGTCTTACTGTAAACTGATTCATGAACATAAGAAGTTTAGATATTTCACAGAAAATGGTACACTGTAACAGTTAAATTGAATGTAGATACCTCAGAAAGGTTGCCAATTTTCTTCAATATTTGTAATACATGATATTATTTTCTTTGCTTTTTTTGGAAAGCATACTGTCTCTTATTTCAGGTTATAGCTTCATTGACAAAGGTGATGCAGATTCATCAAAGTGAGCACCACACCCCGAATAAACAAAGATTTGTTTGCAATAATAACAATAATACTCAAAAGAAAAATCACTAAGTTCCAATAAGTGGCATGAAATCTAAAAGTTCTTCCATCAATTTCAATAAGCATGTAAAGGTTCTTTCTTCACCCTTATAAATCTTGCAAATTTCAGTAAGCATGAAATCCTAAAACAAACATTGTTATAGGAAAAGACTAGAATATTTTAGTTTGTACAGAGTTCAAATCCCAATTAACCATTTTTATGAGGAAAAAAATAAATCAAAGTTTTTTTTGGAATACATTGGGGGTATGAAATGATGTAGTTCTGCCACAGTATAGTTGAAAATGTGGTGATAGCAACATGCATATATTGTAAAAATACAGGGCACGTCTAATTGTCATGAAGTTTGAACTAGAGCAGCCTTAATCAACTTTGATTTAGTAAGACAGATAAAAAAAGAGAGTGTAAGTTTTCACCTTAAGAAGATACAGCTGGGTCAAATTTAAGCTGGCACTTGGCAGAGCCCCTTGGAATATCAGTTAATCTCTTGACAGAACGGTACTTATTCATTACGTCCATTGAAGTATCAACACAAATAAGCACTGTCTTCAAAACAAGTCCGTTCCGCAAAATGTATTCAACAAATGTCATCTCATCTTCAAATCCTTGATATCCTTCTATGCGAATATAGGTCAGGTAGGATTTGAGACATTCAGGAACTGTCGTTGACTGTGGCTCCCATGTTCTTAAAGATGATGGTTCCTCCTACCAGCAACAAGGAACACCATGACTCACATGTATAATTGTCTGTGAACTGTACACACATACACAGGTGGAAAGTTGATTCAATTAATCTTGGGAAGTAAACAAACCTTGTTGCTCTGAATTATGAGAACTTGAAGTATACAACATTTCCTAAGCACGTTGACCAGAAGATTCAAGTTGAAGCAAGGGAGAATGAACTTTAGATGCTCTAAAGACCGAAATTCATGATAATTTAGAACAGGGGCATGAAGTGGCCACTGGTTGTACATGATAACAAGTGATGACACAATATTAGGACAAAACTAAATATGCAAATACATAGAAACCATAGAATTAAAACTTCACCTTTGATGTAGAATGACACAACTGTAACTGTATATCATTGGGAACTAGGAAGTAGTTGAGAACAGGGTCGACATATTCACTTTCACCCGGGCAAAAGACATCAAGAAATGCTTCCATCATACTTTGAAAGTTGCCAATGATGCCGAATTTGATGTAACTATCAAAGAAAGTCCAAGTAAAATTGTCACCGGCGGATTTCAAGCTCTTGGAGCTGGAGGAAGTTGGACCGGGAACCATTTGTTTATGGTCAATGTAAGCCTCCAAAGTTTCGAGCAAGGGACAGTTAGAAAGATAGGTAACTACTAAATTCACAGTGTGTAGGACTATGTCGAGTTTCAACTTCTTGAGTGATGGAAATCGAACCGAAGAATGTTGAGCCACCATCTCGAATCCACCAATAAGACTGCAGTGTTTTCAAAAGAGTAACCGGTTATATAATATAGTAACATTCTATATTTGATTACATGTTAGAAATTGTTAGCACTTTTCATTTCCACTATTAAAACACACATTATCTTGACAATTAATTCAAAACAGAAATGAGTTACCTGAGGGAAACGAGGTTGGTGCAATTGATCAAGAGCGGAGAGAGATCCAAACAACCTTCGGGTATATAGAGAGTCAGTTCTTGAAGGTAAGGCCCAGCGGCATCACGGACCCACATTTCTAAACAGTCGCGTTCGTTGACACCGTCACGATCACAACTGTAATAATCGAAGGAGAGATTCAACTTTCGAATGTCGCGGGATTTGCGGAGGGCGAGGACAGTGTTCACGAAATCTGCAAACTCTTTTAAAGTTTCGAAGTTATCCGCCGAATGATCCACTAGATTTCCGAATAGGAAGACCTGGAGATACTTCCAAAGGTTGCGCCACCTGGGAGAAACGAGGCTCATAGTCGACACAGCGGTTATAGTAGGAAGGAAGGACAGTATATGGCAGAGGAGTGAGTCCGGTAAACTACTCAATCTGTCGATTTGGTCAGTCTCAGTGCATGCTTTCCGGCGTCGTTCAGAGGATAACTTCGGCTCCATCGCCGTTTCAGTGACTCCAAAAACGCTTGCTATGCTTCAATCTACTGTCAATTTAAGTCTGTATTATGGACAGTAGTGACAGTGACTCATTGACTCCTTGTATGACACCATAAAATGAATGTATAGCTTATAGATATAGATAAGTTAGTGGACCATTTATTTAGGTTCCGTTTGGCAACACCTTCTTTGATAGTCGTGTTTAATATATGGAAAATGATAACTAGTGCCCTTGGGATAATGGTTAAAAAACACAAATATAGTATAAATATAGTCAAAATTATAAAAATATATAAAATATTGTTTTCAATGTAAACTTACCACTTTTGTGTCCTTAGGGCACTAGTTAACAAGACCCTTAATATATTTATAGTTTATAAGTTTATTATGAAAAAAATAGTCGTGTTTAATATATCTATGAGTTTGTAGTTTATTTTATTAGTTTATAACTTATTTTATTTTTTTGACTAGAACTTATAACTTATTTTTAATAAGCTATTTCAATTAGTTTATAAGTTTATAACTTTAGCTTATTAATTTTTCTTTTAAGGGTCTGTTTGGTAAGACATATTTTTGAGCTTATGGCTTATAGTAGTTTATAAGCTCATATGACATAAAAAGTTTTGTTTGGTAAGACTTTTTCAAAATTAGCTTATAGCTTATTTTACTGACTTATAGCTTATTTTTCAGACGTTATTTCATATAGGGTCTGTTTGGCAAGTTCAAAAATGAGCTTATAGCTTTTAGCTTATAGCTTATAAGCTCGTTTGTAAAAAATAAGCTTTGTTTGGTAAAACCTTTTTAAGATTAGCTTATAGCTTATTTTACTAGCTTTTAGCTTATTTTTCAAACGCTATTTCGTGCCCGTTTGACCCGGCTTATTTTCTACTTTTCTATTTAGCTTAAACGAAATAGAGAAGTATAAAATTGAATTTAGCCATATTTCTCTTTAAAAGTATTAGAGAAATAAAGTAAAGAAGTAAAAAATAAAAAGAATTAGAGTCAAATACAATTTTTTCCTACTTTACTATTTTTAAGGAGAAGAAAAAAAAAAGTAGAAAATAAGCCGGGCCAAACATCTTTTCTTCCAATTTTACCTTTATTATTTTAGTTAAAATCCAATTTTATCCTTTTATATATATTTAAAATAAAACCTTTACATATATGTTATGTACACTTGTACATACGTTTTACTGTATGTCTGTATCACTAAGCATCGTTTTTTTTCATCTATCTCATTACTTTTTTTTCGGTAACTTTTATGACTTTTTTTCTTAATTATGTGCTTTTTTTTTTACGTCTTGCTATATTATTTTTATCAGACTAGTATTTTTTTTGTCTTATGTCTTGGTATACATGTATGTACCTTGTTGTTGTACGTCTATCATATGTACTTATCATTTTTTTAGTTTTTTTATTTATCATTTTTGTATATGTTATAAAATTGTTATTTATAATAACTTGTTTTATAAAATATAAAAATCAAAATCAAAACAATTTAAAGAATATAAAAAGAAATGTATTTAAATTAATAAATTTAAATTAATAAATTTTAAGTATCTTAAATATTAATTTAATTATAAATTTTATAATGATTTTTTTTACAAGAGATGTTAAAATTAAAAATGTCCTTTTATGTCATTTTATACTTATCAGTCAGTTGAACTGCTAATTTTACCAAACACTTCAATTAACTTATCAGCTATCAATCATCAGTTATCAGCTATAAGCTATAAGCTATCAGCCATCAGCTATAAGTTATAAGCTATAAGCTATCAGCTAGCTTATCAGCTATCCGCTATTTTTGCCAAACAGACCCATAGCGTTTTAACTTATAGCTTATAGCTTATTACTTTTTCTTCCACTTTTACCCTTATTATTTTATCTAAAATTCAAATTTACCCTTCAACATTTATTATAATTTGAATAATCCATGGCTAAATCTGTTCATAATCGTATGCATACGACGAGGCTAATTAATTCAACATTTAATACAATTTGAATCAAAAAAATGTTCAACTATACACATTTCTCATAATAATTGAAACTGCAAAATGATTCAACTGAATACATGTGTTTATTTTATTATTTTGATAATTATATACATGTAATTATTGTCACTTTTATTTATGCACTATTTAAATTGTGTCAAAAACAATTATACAATAATTAAATATTATATAATATTAAAAAAATTATGAATAAAAATTAATTTAATAATAATACTTAAAAGATATATGAAATTAATAAATTTTAAGTTGTTTGATTAAAGCTAAATTAAATTTTAAGTATAAAAATATATATTTATACAAATATTTGTTTATAAATCATGAAAATCTATATTCTAAAAATAAGTTAATGAAGATAAATATTAATTTGATCTGAAATAAAATTAAAGTATGTCATCTCTTATAAAAGTCTAAATTCTAATTATTTTAAATATTAATTTAATATTAATTTTATTATGAAATGTCCTTTTATGTCATTTTACATTTATCAATCAATCAAATCACTAATTTTACCAAACACTTCAATTAACTTATCAGTTATCAAGCATAAGTCATCAGCTATCAGCCATCAACTATAAGCTATAAGCTATCAGCCATCAGTTATAAGCTATTTTTCCCAAACAGGCCCTAAGTTTACTCTTATCATCTTATTTAAAAACAATTAAATATTATCATTTTTTGACGAACAATTAAATATTATTTGAACATTTTTTTTATATTATTTTATATCTATAAGTCAGTCTACTAACCAAAAAAAATATCTATAAGTCAGTCAAACCGTTAATTTTACTAAATACTTCAATTAATTTATCAACTATAAGTTATTTTTTTATCAGCTATTTTTCCCAAAATCCTTAGAATCACTTTTTCATCTTCAAAACATCAACTTGTCATATAATAGATTACATGGAGAGATTCCAGATGGTGGAATTTTAAAAAAATTCACGGCTCAACCATTTTTGCATAATGAAGCACTTTGTGGTAATCCTCGCCTAAAAGTACCTATGTGTAATAATCAAGCAAAGAAAAGTTCAACGAAAAAGAAGCTACTGCTCAAATGTATAATTCCAATAGTTGTGTCAATTACTTTGATTGTTGCAAGCATCATAATTTTGAAGGTTGAGAAAAGGAAAAAGGTTGAAAATACTCATGAAAGGAGTTTATCAACTTTAGGAGCTCAAGAAGAATTTTCTATTATGAACTTGTACATGCCACTGATGGAAATGAGAGTAACTTACTTGGAAAGTGGGGATTTGACTCTGTCTATCAGTGGAAGTTTCCTGATGGTGAGATGATTGCAGTTAAAGTAATTGATTTGATCTGACGTAAAATCAAAAAGCTTTGACACAGAATGCAATGCAATGAAAAATCTTCGACATCGGAATTTGGTTAAGATTATCAGTGGTTGTTCGAATCTTGATTTCAAATCACTGGTGATGGAGCTCATGTTAAATGGAAGTTTGGACAAATGGTTATATTCACATAACTATTGTTTAAATTTCTTGCAAAGATTAAATATAATGATAGATGTTGCATCTGCATTGGAATATCTCCATCATGGCTCTTCAGTTCTGGTGGTTCATTGTGATCTAAAGCCCTCTAATGTGTTGTTGGATGAAAATATGGTTGCACGTGTTAGTGATTTTGGTATTGCCAAGCTCATGGACGAAGGACAATCTAAAGCTCATACAAACACATTGGCTATTATTGGATACCTTGCTCCAGGTTATTTCATCTCTTTCAATTCTTAACATTTTCTTCTCTATGTTTTGAGTCATAAACAATCTATTTTCTATCTAGTAACAAATTAACAATTATTAAATTGGTTCTTTAAATTTAGTCAATTTATTAAAGAATATTTGATAACTAATAGTGTATATATTAATACACAGAGTATTGATCTAGTGGAATTGTTTCGGTCAAAGGAGACGTGTATAGCTATGGAATTATGTTAATGGAAATCTTCACAAGAAAAAAACCAAGTGATGATATGTTTGTTGCATAGCTAAGTTTGAAAACATGGATCAGTGGATCATTGCCTAATTCTGTTCTGGATGTCTTGGATTCTAATTTAGTCCAACAATATGGGGAACAAATTGATGTCATATTTATATACATGTCAACTATTTTTGGTTTAGCCCTGAATTGTTGTTACTGCGTCCTTAATCAAACTCAAGACTTTGGCTCTTGGCAGAAACATGGTCTAGTTAATTTCTTTTTTGTTTTGCTGACTTTAGTAATGTTTGTGTGGGATGTTTTCAATGATGTTTTTGGATTTATGACTTGCTCCTTCTGGTTTATCCTTTCATTGTTGTGTAAGATGTACATTGTACATATTTTTTCTTTCAAAAAATATTGTAGCATCACAATTTTGTCTCAGCTTTTTTTCCACTTTCGATTTTTATCACAATTTTGTCTCGGTTATAATCATTTTCATGCGTTTTTATCATTATTTTTGCTTATAAAAAAATAAAAATAAAAAGTATAGTTCAAATGACATTATTGAAGTGACTGATTTCGAACTTTGATCATATTTCTCCACATTTAAATGTGTGATTTTAACCACTAAATTATTTGACAAAAAAAAGTGTGAATTTGTTTAAGTTTTCATCATTTACGACCTTAATCTTTAAATCATAAAAAAAAAAGAGTTCATTCGTTTAGTCTTTTTATCTAACACATTTTTTGTCAAGCACTTCAAATGATGTGTTAGCTGATCCAAAGATTTAAAACTGTTCTATTTTCTTTGTCTCAATCTACAAGAGAAAATACACAAATATTTATCTTTTCAAAAAAAAAATTTACTCTCAATTAACATTTTTGAAGCATTTTGTTTCTCAATTTACACAATCATTTTTTTTTTACATTTTTCTACAAAATAACATATTCAATCATTATATTTTACTTTTTCTTAATAAATTTAATTTTTATTTTTTCTGTTTATAATATAGGCAGATGAAGTATTATATTTTGTTTCTCAATTAACATTTTTGAAGCATTTCGTTTCTCAATTAACATAAAAAATATACAACCTCCATCCTAAAATGTAAGAGAAAAAAACCAATATTTTTTGTTCTAAAATATAAGAGAAAAAATACAAACTTTTAAATTTACAAGAAAAGTTTACTCTCTCTTACATTTTCCAAAATCAATAATCAATCAAAATTGTTTATACATCTTTTCATACAACATTTTTATTAAAAAATTTACATCCAATCATTATATTTTATTTTTTCATAAGTGTAATTTTTATTTTTTCTCGGTTATAATCATTTTCATGCGTTTTTATCATTATTTTTGCTTATAAAAAAATAAAAATAAAAAGTATAGTTCAAATGACATTATTGAAGTGACTGATTTCGAACTTTGATCATATTTCTCCACATTTAAATGTGTGATTTTAACCACTAAATTATTTGACAAAAAAAAGTGTGAATTTGTTTAAGTTTTCATCATTTACGACCTTAATCTTTAAATCATAAAAAAAAAAAAGAGTTCATTCGTTTAGTCTTTTTATCTAACACATTTTTTGTCAAGCACTTCAATTGATGGGTTAGCTGATCCAAAGATTTAAAACTGTTCTATTTTCTTTGTCTCAATATACAAGAGAAAATACACAAATATTTATCTTTTCAAAAAAAATTTTACTCTCAATTAACATTTTTGAAGCATTTTGTTTCTCAATTTACACAATCATTTTTTTTTTACATTTTTCTACAAAATAACATATTCAATCATTATATTTTACTTTTTCTTAATAAATTTAATTTTTATTTTTTCTGTTTATAATATAGGCGGATGAAGTATTATATTTTGTTTCTCAATTAACATCCATCCTAAAATGTAAGAGAAAAAAACAAATATTTTTTGTTCTAAAATATAAGAGAAAAAATACAAACTTTTAAATTTACAAGAAAAGTTTACTCTCTCTTATATTTTCCAAAATCAATAATCAATCAAAATTGTTTATACATCTTTTCATACAACATTTTTATTAAAAAATTTACATCCAATCATTATATTTTATTTTTTCATAAGTGTAATTTTTATTTTTTTCTCTTATACGGAGGGAGTATAAAATATATAAACAATAAATATGAGGGGTAGCATACTAGCACGTGCTTCACGCGAATCCCGCCAACTCCAATACTCCATCCTTATTTTTCAGCTTTCTTTTCTCACCTTAGACCATGTACATTGGTCTGTTTTTTGGGGTGTTGAATGACTATTTTGTCAGGAAAAAAAGTAGAGCAGGATTCACAAACGTTGGCCAGAAATGATCAGAATCAACACATATTACACTGACGCAAAGTGCTACGTGGAGCGATGCGGTTTGCTGAAACAGGCGCGTGTGCAACACGCGCAGACAGGGGCGAGTGGGTGCAGGAATCACGCGGAGAGAGAAGACAAAGGAGATAGAGTGGGACACATGTCCTGCTCTTATTAGTTGACAGAATTTTAATTATATCATTATCTTTAAACTCAATTATTTTATTGCAAATTAATTTTTTATTTTTTTACCAAAATTCGTAATTTTTTTTCTCTATAAATAGAGACTTGGTTCATTTGATTTGGACACAGGAAAAAAATCGAATTTTTCACTACCTTAATCATATTATTAGTGTTTATTAGTGTTAATTATGAAGTTTAAATGTTTGTTTTTAGTAAAATGAATCCCAATAATCATTTAAATAAATTTTTTTATGTGTTTATTATTTTAATTTAATTTTAATCGATAATTATAATTTTATTTAATTATAAAAACAAAAATTTAAATTTAAAAAAGAATATGAAATAAAAAGTGATGAGATAGAGAAAGTGGTAGGGCAAAGAAAGTGGTGGGGTAGGGTGTTTAATGAAAAAACTATTGGAGAGAAGGTTTTATAAATGTGTGTTGAATGATGATGTGGAGTGTAAAAAGTGAAAAAATGAGTGTTGAATATGACACACCAATGTACATGGTCTTAATCCCACTGCCAATGCCATCACCGAATCTCTTCCTAACTTTTCAGCTTTCATTAAAGTTCATACTCAATGCAACTTTTACACTTCAATCCGATGGATAATAACTTCAACAAAAAATCCAATGGGTAATGAAGCCCTAATTTTGTCTATAAATTAGAAGAGAAATCAGAAACAATAAGAGGAAGAAGAAGTTATACCACAATCCGAACCACAACAAAAAATTAGGATTCGTCATGATTCCTCCCAGATTCTTCTTCTCCAACTTCCCCTTACGTTCAGCCTACTTCTTCCGAACTTCACCTTCCTTCTCCTTTAAAAAGCTGAATGCTCAAAAGCAGGATGTTGAAATTAAGGAGAAGGAAGGCGAAGTTCGGAAGAAGCAAGTGTTGGAGGCTTAACATGGTAAATGTTTGATTCTGTGTACACTTCTTAATAAAGTATTTTTATTTTTATTTCAGAGTTCACATTTATGTAGTAAATGTTGTTCGGTTAAACTTTGGTAACATTAATTACCAACGGGTGTATCCTGAAAAACATTATAAATAATCTACTTCGAAACGATTCTTGTTGGTACGAATGGACTCAATAAGATGAGTAGGCCCTTTAGGTTTAGTCTTAGGTGTTAGTTCAGTTGAAGCTGCTCAACCATCACTAAAAAATGAAGCTTACTTTAGTAATACAAACACATTTCGACGAGGCATTCCTTGAGGCTATTTGTATTGCATTAGAAAATGATGTGTGTATTTTTGTACTGTTTTATTGTTTTTCTAAACTTCTTGAATTTTTATCTTTTGTTTACTTTTTTTGGCCAAAAACAATTATTTTAGAGTCAGATTTGCAGGTTGTATTGTATCTCCTGTCAAAATGTCATTTGAAATGTGGGTGTGTCATTGATTTGAAGCCTTCTTGTGCCATGTTTTCCTTTGACCAAGTTATATTTAACCATACTCTTTTTAACACAGATTTGAAGCCTTCTTGTGCCATGTTTGCCTTTTGCCAAGTTATATTTAACCATATTCTTTTTGTCACAGATTTGAAGCCTTCTTGTAATACCAATAAATGCCTTTGTTGCATGAAGTCTCTAGTGAGCACTACACATAATAGGCAAACTAAAGTTTTCCGATTTCACACAAACATAATCCCGATTTCATATGTTTCTTATGTGTTTGATTCAACAAGCGTATGTGCAATAAAATTACACAAAGGCTGAAAACTATCATTTTTATGTTAGTTATTTACAAATTAGCTCAGTTAGGTGTGTTCATTCAACTTGTTTGTGCTAGGTTGAGCTTGAATGAAATATGAGCCAACTTTAGCTTGATTGTTGAAGTTTTTCATGTTATTCTGTTTAAGGATAAATATGATACTTTCAGTTTGATATCAATTTTATTGAATACACGTAAGGCTAGAACTGTAACACTATAAGATAATCTCAACATAGGTTATATGGGCTTTTATAGCCCACTATCTGTCAAGCGTTGAAATTATTAGTTTTGGGTAGGTTCGGTATGATTTCAACACATATCCTTACTTTGGAGGTCAGTTCTGTTTTGTTTCGCTAGAAGCTCGCTGAGCCTTGCTAAGCTGGAGATGTAGACTATGTTTGTTTAATGTTGAGATACAATGATAATTGTATGGTTGAGATGTGATGATGAATTATAGAATGACATTCATGCATTCATTCATGGAACCGTCCTTTGTGATGTAAAATAGTTGATCATCCCTGTGATGAATTATAGTTGGGATGTATTCTATGGCTGCGGGATGGAATACTTGGGTTTCAAGTAGCCCAAAATATAGTCGAGTAAACGGTACCACATGCATGTAGTTATGCATTAAGGACAATGTGCCTTCACTCCTAAATTGTTAATTGATATTTGGCATTCTATGAAAGTTATTTCTTAATGTGAACTGTCTCTTGATTGCTATGTGATAATATGACTTGATTGCTATATAAGTCTCTTTTTAAGGTAGTATTTGCTTTTCATTCAAACAATATATTTTAGTTTCTTTCTTTCTCCATATTTTATTAATAATTAATCTCTAAACTACCAGAGGACCTTGGCGGAGCTTACCCGTGACGGTACGCGCCATTATATGCAACACAACTTTCAGACGGAGAATCTTGCTACTTGTGACCCCTTTGACATTATGGTCAGTATTTTTTCTTTCCGAAGTGCTATCCCCCAGATTATTTATCAATGTTTGACTTCTTTAATGTTCATTTATATCTAAACCAACAGCTGGATATCTTAGCTTATAGGCAGAAACACACCGAGGTTGAGGAAACTCAGAAGTTTGCAAAGCTCGAAGCTGATATTCTAAAGAATCAGGCTGATCTTGAGGTGGGGGAAATTGAACTTCCCAAGAAAGAGGAGGAACTTGCCCAGAAGGAAGTTGACCTTCCCATGAAGGAAGCTTTACTAAAAGAGATGGAAGGTTAGCTTTGGAAGAAGGAAGCTGCTGTTGTTCAAAGACAGAAAGCTCTTGATGTTCAAGAGCTGAGACCTGAAGTTCGTAAGAAGAAAGTTACTGAAATTCGAAACCTGAAAGCTGATATTCAAGGCCTGAAAACTGAAATTCGAACTGGAATTCGAAGGCTCAAAGTTGAAATTCGAAGGTTCGAAACTCAAATTCCTAAGCTGAAAGCTCAGATTATTCCAGAACTGAAAGTTGAGCTTGAAAAGGAGAAGGATGCTTTCGACTAGTACAAAGAGGAATTTGATAACTATAAAGTTCAATTTCAAACTAGATTTCAAGCGTTTGAAGATGAAAGGCAGAAGAAAGCTGCTGGAAGTTCAAAAGCAGTAGCCCAAGAACAAAGTGTTGGAGGCTTAACATGATAAATGTTTGATTCTGTGTATACCTCTTATATTGTTCAAGGTGCTCTAATAAAGCATGTTAAATGTTAACATGACTTGATTACATGTTTAATGATGATGATTGTATGATTGAAATACAATAGTTGTGTAGTTGAGATGCAATGCTTATGTGATTAAGATGTAATGATTTTTATAGTTGAGATACAAATGATAATTGTACAGTTGAGATATGATGATATAGTGGAGATACAATGATAATTGTATGCTTGAGTTGTGATGATGAATTATAGATGAGTAAAGACGATTTTGATAAGTACTAAGATGAATTTGATAAGTACAAAGTTGAATTTGAAACTAGATTTAAAATATTTGAAGATCAAATGCAGCAGGAAGCCGAAGTTCGAAAGCAGCAGCCGGAGAACAAAGTGCTGTAGGCTTAACATGGTAAATTATTTTGTACATATAACTTGATTGGCGATGCTTTAACTTTTGTCTTAACTATCCAGTTTTTAAGAAAAAGGAAATTTGAGATAGGAGCATAGATTTTTAGGGATTAATCGAGAAATTTAGCACTCAATGAATGAATTAGCTTCAGTGTTGAAATGCAAGTGTAGAAATATTAAAGTTTTTTAATTTAGAAAAGATAAATTGTGATATTTGAGTAGCTTCGATCAAGACAATTGAACTAAGTTTGACTTAGCAAGAATATTTGTCTTTTGACAATTCTGCAACCTTTGGGAACTGGTGGATTCTCATTCACAAGACAACACTCAAATTGAATATATTTACAGCCAGATAAATGCATAAACCAATGAGATACTATTGTTTTGAAACTATTTATCATACAAAAATATTTGATGTTGATATAAAAGAAACATAATAGTTGGATTATGGCAATGTGCTAGTTGTCTCAGGTTCTTTGCACACCTCTAAATTCTGGATATTAATTTAGTAACCTTGTGACAATCATTACACACTCTAAGATTCTTAAACACTTTTATAGACATGTCTCTTATGTTTTTCGCTTTGGCTGCATTGTTTTGTGTCTTGCTTAGCTGCTGCAAATAAGAAAACATCACCACAGATGAATTTGCTCTTCTAGCATTTAAATCTATCATTACTTTAATCAGATCCCTATCATATGTTGATGCCCAAACCACAAGAAAAATAATGTATGTATATGTGAATAAGAGATGTTATTAGACTTAGAGAATTAATCTACTCGTTTCTCTTTCAAAAAATATATATTTTGAATATGATATATTCACCAAACCCAAAGTATATATCATCTCACAAACAATGTAAGAGCTTATCATAATATCAACAAATCCAAATACAATTGTCAACAAAAGAGCTCACTAACTATATAAGAATTCAACAAACCAAAAAACCATCTTTCCTTTCATCTCACAAACCATCTTTTCTTTTTTAGGATACGAAATTCCGCGTGTTCGTATTGTAGGATGAGAAACTCTTTGACATAAAATTTGTTCATATCTTACAATACAAATGTAGACGAATCTCTTAATTGAGGGTCTTTTGGAATTTTTGAGGAGTTTAGAGCATGTTGAGGGTCTAAAAAGCAAATTTCGACAAAGGTTTGTCAATGCTAAAGATGGAGGAGACCGTCGATCAATTCTAGATCTATTGCAATAATTGTTTCACCCAATTTTACGGTGTAAATAATTTAGATCGTTGATTTGTGATCAAGCAATATCCATATTATATTAAGCAACTTCACATATTTTTCATTGTCTAAACTAAATGTTAATTCATTTAGATTAGACAATGAAAAAACAGTATTAAGTGACACATTTACGGCGTGTAATATGATTCCCTATCAATCCATATAGTATATATATGCATGTGCAGCAATTATGGGACAAATGTGGACACAAATAACCAATTGGATTTTTGCTGCTGGCCACACCTATCTATATATATCGCCTAGCACAACAAAATTCTACATTGGATACATTCAAAAGAAAAGAATTTCATCCTTCTTTCAGTTATCTTTTTGTCCCTTTTATATTCTTTGTCTTGTTAAATGTATACAAGTGCCGCAAGCCCGCCGCAACTAGCTAATAGTTAATATAATCATGAAAACAAACCCATGTCCACTCCACCATTTTTCATATCATTTTAATTCCAATACTAAAAATTGAATCACTTAGGACAATATGGTCTAATTAAATTTGTATAAGGCTAATTAAGTATAGATATATTGATCTAAAGTTATTTTAAAATGAATGTCGTTCAAAATTATTTTATATGTTCAGTTAGAATTGTTAATAGTTTCAAAAAAATTTGTCAATAGACATAACAATTTTATTAGTGTTTTACATCATCGTAAAATGATATTTATGTGTGTAATTTTTTTAAATATTAAATTAATATTTATTTTAAAACAAAACAATAATAATATTTCAGTATATCACAATATAATTAATGTTGTAAAGTTGTGTGTACTCGTCATAAAATACAGAAAAGGTTTGTATGTGTGTATGCAAAAGATGCATAATGTGGTGCAATGCAAATTAACAAAGTTGACAAATCTTGTGTAACAATTCTTTGCAAATCACAAGCCGACAGAAAAGAAGCACCATCAACAAAAAAGTATGATATGAATCATTAAGTTTAGTAGTGTGTCGTTCACCTAAAAGGGTTGAAAAAATTTGATTTGGTGACGTGGTTGCATTGCAACTAGTATATGTAATGTAAGTCCTTTATATTTTTAAGACTTTGTATATTCTAATTTTGTGGTGTTAATGTTTTTTTTTGTTGGTGGTGAAGACTATGTATTGTTTTAGTCTAACTTTCAAGGTTTTTGTAGGATAGCTCAAGTGATAAGATGATGAACATATGGATTGAGTAGAGGGAGATTTAAAGTTTGATCTTTGACAGAGACAATTTAAATTTTCAATACACCAAAAAAAGTCTAACTTTCGAGCACACATATGATAAATCATCTGCAACATTTCATATATTGTGGGTTTTTTCTGCAACGTTACGTTTTTAAGACTTTGTATTGTTTTAGTCTAACTTAATTTGGACCTTGACATAAATATCATTTCAATTGTCCAAAAGAAAGTAGTAAGATGAATAGAGTATATAATATGATCTCGAATGTCACACACTAATGTAGCAATACTTTATTTTGAACATTCTCTCTAATGCATAATAGTTAAACGAGACACCTATTATGAGACCTATTATGAGACGGAGGAAGTAAAAAAAAGATAAAAGAGATTTGTTCTTCGACTTAATGGTAATGGAAAACCACAATTGTATACTATCATAATACAAAGCATATTGATAATATATTACTCCCTCCATTTCAAAATACAAGCAAAAGTAGGTTAAGAAAAAAGAATGTATTTTGTCCAAATTTTGAACCAAATACATTAAGTTTCTTTGACTCACTTTTGCTTATATTTTGGGACGGAGGGAGTACTTCTGTTCTGTTCCAATTGTATACCAAAAAAGAATGTTACTATTAATACTATTGTATACTATTAATACAAACCACAATTGTATACCAAAAAAAATGTGATCAAATAAAGAGAAGGGATCTTAGTAGTTTAAAATTCAGAGCGAATTATGTCATCAAATGTGTCAATTCTGTCGAACTGCAGTCCTTCTTATCAAATATAACATTAATTATTGCTAAATTAACTAACATTTAATTATCGTTTATTATTTTAAAATGGAGGGAGTAATAGTATCGGTGCGGTGGCAATTTCCACCGTTAATAAAGTTGATTGTTCATGGTGCTAGCTAGGTAGCACACAGCTAGCACGCTCGTAAAAAGTGTATAAATTGGTGATTTACCTTTTTGGAGTTTCTTTATCTATCTTTAATGACATAAAATCAGAAGGGTCGATGACAAAGAGACAAAAACAAAGTACATATAAAGACCAGGTGATCAGATAAAATAAAAGTAATGAAGACCAACCGAGAGAGAAATACTCCAATGGAGAGTTGAACAAACAAGGAACCAACCAAGTTTGCTTTGCTCTTCGATAGATTTCCTCGCTGAAAAGATACTGCACTGCAGTGCATGCACTATATATATCACAACCCTAGCTAGCCACGTTCTTCACATTAATCCAAATCACAAACCAAACATATACTGTACTCCCTTTTAAAGTATACTTCTTCCTTTCCATCTTAAATATAGAAGAATTTCTATTTTTTAAATTTATAAAAAAAATTGATTATTTGGTTCATATTATAAATTAAATACATTACTCATTCTACATGGTGTGCAAGAAAGAAATACCAAAAAATACAATCAACATCCAGCAAACAAAACAAAAATTAGAGATCAACAGATATCCGTACAAAAAGTTCGACCTCTACATGTGAGAGTTTAAATCTATAAGAATACTATTAGTTTGCAACTATCAGTGCAATTTTACTTTATCAAACATATGTAAAATTGAACTTTCCTTCGCCTTAAAAACTCTATTGTTCTCTTCATTCCATACAATTCAAACGCAACACAACTCTATCAGCAGCAAGAAAGAACGGCGAGAAAGCGAACCACCGACAAAAAATAAAATTTTAAAATAAAATTTCTCTTATATTTATAACCGATAATAATAGATATTGTAATTTTCACTTAAAAATTTCTATTAGACTTAATGTAATACCAAAACTTATCACACTATTAATATATTGGCTTATGGCTTAAATGCAGTTTTAGCCATCCTATTTTGACGGATTCGGATTTTCAACCCCTCTATTTTAAAACTCGGAATTTCACCCCCTCTATTTTAGATTTTTCAAAAAAATTTACCCCAATCATATTTGGCTTATTTTTGCTTATGTGGCAATGGTGATGTGTACATTTATTTTGACACATGTGTATTATCTTTATCCACCTAATTATTTTCTTTAAAAATTACTAGAAAACTCTTTAAAATGCCGTAAAAAATTATGAAAAAAATTATAAATAAATAAATAAATAAAAATCTGTAAATAAATTATTATATAAAATAATTATAAAATCAAGAAAAATATCATAAAAAAAAATTGTTTATCATATGACAACTTCACACTCCATTTTTTAATGGCTAAAACAATTAACTCCTTCACTTTCATTTAAGGAGTATGTCGGAGTGTATTCACAAATTTTTTAACAAGCAAATTTGTCAAACAATTTTTTCAATATATTTAAATGTCTTTTTATTGTATTTTTCTTGTTTTTCTAGTATTTATCTTGATTTTTATTATTTTTTATAGTAATTTATTTTCTAGATTTTTATAATTTTTTCCCTAATTTTATGGCATTTTTTAGAATTTTCTAGTAATTTTTAAAGGAAATAGTGGATAAAGATAATACACATGTGTCAAAAAATTAAAATAATATACACATCACCATTGCCACATGAGCAAAAATAATCCAAATGTGATTGGGGTGAAATTTTTTTTGAAAAAATCAAAATATGGGGGGTGAAATTCCGAGTTTTGAAATACAGGGGTTGAAAATCCGAATCCGTCAAAATAGGATGGTTAAAACTGCATTTAAGCCTAATATATTCCTGGTAAATGTTGTTTTATTTTATTGGAAGATGTAAGTAAAAAAAATTTGGTTTTCATCTTTTTGGTTCTTAAGTGATACGGGTCTAATAGTCTAGAGTTTGGTGCGAATTATGACATTATAAGTGGTTTAAGTCTCCACTCAAACGTAGTTGCGGGAATTGAACTGTGGTCCTCTCTAATGAATCAAGTGCGAATTACCACTAAATAAACTAACATTTAATATGTAAGCAAATTTTTTATTAATTACTGCATCCGTTTCACAATATAGTAAAATCTCTTTAAATTAATACTCGGTAAATTAATAAACTCTCTAAAATAATAAAGTTGTCCGGTCCCGACTTGGGCCAGTGTAAAAAATTGAAAAAATCGATAAAATAATAAGATAATAATTTTTCTGGAGATCCCTTTGTAATTTTCGGTCCCAAGAAAATCATAAATTAATAATTCATAGAAACTAAAAAAAATATATTACACTCTATTAAAATATGATTCAATAGTTATCTGTTTTCCTTTAAAGTTCAAGTACATTTGGAGTTCATCTCTAATTTTTCTTATCGCACCCAATAGCTCAGGTGTTGTATTTGATCTCACATAGTTGATTTTGCAACACCTTTTAGATGAGAAGTCATCTTGTGAGATATGGTGTTAATACTATATCACATTCATGTAATTTATATATGACAAACTTGCTTAAGAATACATTGAACTCATTTGTTCCTCTTGTTTACATCAAAAGTCATTATTGAATTCCAATGCATATTACTAAAACCATTATTGATATCCAATGCATATTACTAATTAAAGCCATTATTGATTTACAAGTCATTAAAAATTCTTTAAATTAATAATTATTAATTTATCGATAAATTAATAACTCTCTAAATTAATAAATTTCTCCGGTTCCGACTCTATTAATTTATAGAGATTTTACTGTATAAAAGAAAGTTTGTCAAATAAAGTTGATATATTTAGTTAAAAATTTAGTCTAGATACATCGATTTCCTTATATATATACTCTCTCCATCCTATAATATAAGCACATTTGACTAATATCACGCTTATTAAGAAATATTGGTAATGTAATTATTGTGTTTAGTTTGTGTGTAAATTTTACCAAATTATCCTTTGTTTGTATGTGTAGAAATTTGACTTTTTGTATTCCAATGCATCTTAGTAGTAATAATTAGGGGTATGTATAAGGAAAAAAATAATAAATGCACCTAGTAATTTGTAAAGGGGCTTATATTTTGAGACTAGACTTTTTTTGAAAGGGTGCTTATATAATGGGACGGAGGGAGTATATATATATATATATATATATATATATATATATATATAGGAAGTTAGCACATGAATTACTCCCCCCCCCCCCATTAATTGCTACGCACGCCCCCCACTTTTATTCTTTTTTTGTTCATGTTTTTTAGTGGAAGGAGGGTTGTTAACTTCCTCCCACATAATTTTAGGTGGAAGGATGTTAGCAGCCGCCATATAGGGGCAGCCTCAATTTTGTTTTATATTTTGATACGAATGAATTGATTGTGGAAAAATGAAAGGAAAACATTGACATTAGCCTTCAAATAACATTTTCTTTTGACAATAAATCAAATTCCATTTATTAATGTACTCCATTAAAATAACAACAAGAGATGAAAATAGTTAAATACACATTAAAAACATTTAAAATTTTCAATCGACAATATATATCAACAAATCAAAACTTAAATCTTAACAACTTTAACAAATCATTTCACTTATAATTAAAAGTCAATACCAAATCTTTGATGATATCAAACTCAGAAGAAGAAAAAAATATTTGCATACATTCGTACAAAAGATTGACCACATATGGTCTGTGAGATGATCGATTTCACCACATAAATATTTGAATTTATATTTCATTGTTTGCTTTTATAGTGAGTCAAAATTGAGCTACCACTTATAACAAACAAAACACTGCACTAAAACACACTATGACGGGACAATAAAAAATATAACATAAGATGACGAACAAACTAACAACACCACACTTAAGCGATAAAAACACAAAAATAATAATTCAAATATATGTGAATGATATTTATTTTGATAGATAATTGAAAAAATGATGAAAATAGATAGTTCTAGATGAAAAATAACCCAAAATCACTCTATTGAATAGATGAATTAAGAAAAAAAGGTTAAAAGGTCCGGCTAATTGACTTAAATATATTTTTAAGGTTTCACTTTGGTCCTTTAACTGTTCTTTGTTCTGTTTTGGTCTTTTTACTATTTTTTCGTTCTATTTTGGTCATCTAATAACTTTCATTATGTTAATCTATTTGGTCCTAATTATCGTTAGGAAAATGTCAAAAACGTTAATTTTGCGTATGTGGCACTTAGGGACTTGGTGACTTTGGTGTGAGATCCAATAGGAAAACGCCACGTGGCCAGAGACCTTATTCTTCCTACTTATTCATCACGTATGGAGCTTCCTCCTTCACCGTCTCTGTCAATATCACCGATGATCTTTCTAGTCACGAAAGCTTATGAAACGATACTCCAAAACTCCTCATTAATCACGATGAATCCAAATCTAATGTCCGTTGTCTTAATAGAGGCTTCTACCTCTCGTTTTTGACATTTTTCTAACGGTTAGGACTAAGTAAGTTAACAGAATGAAAGTTAGAGGACCAAAATGGAACGAAAAATAGTTAAAGAACCAAAGTGAAACCTTAAAAACACTTAGACCATCTCTAATGGAGAACCTCATTTTTTAGTACTTATAGGGTTCCAATTGTATACATCATTTATTTACAATTTTTTAATAATAATACTTGATAAGCACTCACTCCCTCCAACCAACACCTCTCTAAATAGTTTTTAATGGGCCCCGCCAATAACTATATATCATTTAAATTATTATATTAAAGTGTGGTAAAAAATAAAATAATATATTAAAGTGTGTGAGACCCATTAAATACCATGAGAGAGAAAATGCTTATTTAAGCATAGGTACTTAATATGTACCATTTTTGCATGTACTTAATAGGTACTTAATAGGTATCAGTACTTATTAGGTACTATTTGATAATCACTCAACATTGGAGATGGTCTTAAAAAATCAAAAATGTATTTAAGCCATTTTAAAATAGATGCTTTAAAAAAGAGTACACGTTAACATTCTCCTTTTAGAATAAAGAGAGTACTTTGTCAAAAAAATAAGACCATCTTCAATGGAGAACTCAACTTTTGAGTACTTAAAAGGACCTACTTGTACACATCATTTATTTATAATTTTTCAATAATAGTAATAAGCATCTAATCCCTCCAACCCAACACCTCTTTAAAAATTTTTAATGGGTCCCGCCAATAATTCTACATCATTTAATTAAAAATATTATTTACTATATCATCATTTAATTTATTCATTTAATATAATATACAAAAGTATGTGGGACCCGATAAGAATTAAGAGAGATAAATGCTTATTTAAGAATAGGTACCTATTAAGTACTATTTTTGCATGTGATCCAATGGGAGTACCTAATAGGTACTAGCGGTGCCGGCCCTGGACATTTAGAGGCCCTAGACGAATTAAATAAAGAGGCCCTTTAAAGGTGTATTTTTAATTCAAAAAATTTAATTTTTGAAAAAAAATATATTTTTTATTTAAAATATAAATAACATCAATAATATAAAAAATTGTCATATTCTAATTCATAATAACAAAATATATTTTCAAGTTAATATCATTAAAAATTTGTAAAAATAAAATTAATATCACTAATAAATGACTTATTTAGTAGTTACTTTTAAAGTTAAAAAAAGAAGAAAAAAAGGTTGCCAGCGAGTTTTGAACTCGCAAGCTTTCACTCCATGCAACATAAGGCTTAGTAATCTACCGCTACGCCAATTCTATTTCCCTGTCATTAACTTCGCGAACTTAGTATTTATTACAACATTTGAATGATGGTTTTGAAAGAAAAAAAACTATAGAGGCCCCAAAATTTGGAGGCCCAAAGCTGTTGCACAGACTCAAATCCGGCCCTGGGTACTAGTTCTTAATAAGTAAGAAGGCTTAAACATATATTTGGTCCCTGTATGTACACCAATTTTTCGTTTTAGTCCCTGTATCGAAAATTTTGACAAAATAGTCCCTGTATCGCACTTTTTTTTTTGATGTTGGTCCCTGCCGTCCAATTTCATCAAAGTGGCAAACATTTTGCCACCTGGACCCTGCAACGTGGCCAAAAAATGTTGCTGACTGAATTAGAGGGACCAAAACCAAAAAATTGAGCTGAATGCAGGACCAAAACCAAAAAATTGAACTGAATGCTAGAGGGACTAAAACCAAAAAATTAAACTAATTGCAAAATGACCCATTTAAACTCTAAATCCTTAAATTGAAATTTGTTTCTCTACTCTTCTCTTCTCATCGACCTTTCAATAGAGAGACTCATTGCTAAAAAAGATTATCCTGATGATTTCTCTTTCAACGATCCCGATTAACAACCACCCAACCGTGGTGGTTTTCTCGACGCGCTTTCTGATCACGTTGCGCTTTCTGATCACGTTGTCAACATTCACAATGCCTCTCATAATTTCATCAAAAAAACTCATCCAAATGGGGCGCAATGATCGAAGCAAAATTATTTTTGCCATGAAAGTTGGTTTATGAGAAGAGAAGAGAAGAGAAGAGAAGAGTGGAGAAACAAATTTCAATTTAAGGATTTAGAGTTTAAATGGGTCATTTTACAATTAGTTTAATTTTTTGTTTTTAGTCCCTCTAGCATTCACATCAATTTTTTGGTTTTGGTCCCTGCATTCAGTTCAATTTTTTGGTTTTGCTCCCTCTAGCATTCCACGTGGCAGGGTCCAGGTGGCAAAACGTTTGCCACTAGAATGAAATTGGACAGTAGGGACCAACGTAAAAAAAAAAGTGCAATACAGGGACTATTTTGTCAAAATTTTCAATACAAGAACTAAAACGAAAAATTAGTGTACATACAGAAACTAAATGTATGTTTAAGCCTAAGTAAGTAAGAATTTACCATCGGAGATGGTTTAAAGAGAGTACTATGGTCAAAACAATAAAATAAAGAGTACTACAACCAAAAACATAGAGTGCTTGTACCAAAAATAAAAATAAAGAACGTACTTTGAAAATAGAAAAATGAGACTATAGCGGCAGTCTATATCTGATAGGCAGCATCAGCTAGTAAGCAGCGTTATCGTCATCCAATGACACCTTTCTCAGCACCACTGCAGGCCTATCACATGCACAGATACTACAAGTACTATTCAACACTCTTAGCATATTCTCGTCTCACTCTTCAAAATTCAAATCAATACCAATGGGCAATGCCAATACTTACCTCTATTATCCTACATTTTGGACCGTGGTGCATGTTTGAATTTATGGAAATTGATTATCTCTTTCGAAATATTAAAATTGCTTTTTTTTTTTCAGCCTAAGATTTCTATGAGAAATGATTCTTGGTAATTTAGAATTTAATATGAGTTTTAACATCAAATAATTATGATCTCCTTTTAAACGTAGTTGTAGAAAATCGAACGGCAATCTTCTCACACCGTGTGTTCCTTTTTTCTTCTCCTTCTAAGTTTTAATTTAAAATAAATGATTTTTCACATCAATTAAATTTTTTTTTTGGATTTTTTGTGATTTTGTTGTCTTAGTGCGACGTTTATTTGTCCTGTTTTGTGCGATATTTGTTTGTTTTCCGTCTTATTTCGGTGTTCGTTTGGTTAATATTGATATATCAACCAGTGATCAAGTTTGTCAACGATACAGATTCGGAGACATGAATATTTCAATTACTATAGTTTTAACACATTATTTGTAAGCATGGATATACTATTTTATTTTATTAGCTTGGATGCTGTGAATTTGTTTGCATATCACCCTTCTTTATTTTTAGTGTTGTTAAATTTATACTTATATTTGATGCACTCTGTCGATTTAAATGAATATAGTTTAATTTTGTCTAAAATAATGAATTAATTTTTACTTTTGTTTACTTTTTCATTAATATATCTAAAAATAAATCCATTTATCTTAATATCAATTATTAAACTCAATTCATATTTTTTTTTTTGGTACAATTATTAAACTCAATTCTAGAATAACTCAATTGAAATGTAGATTAGGGGGCTTATTCAATTGGGATTTCAATGGATTTTAAAAGACATTTTTATGATAAAAAATTCTTGAAAATTTTAAAAGACTTTGTGGGATTATATTGATTCTGTGAGATTTTGAGAGACTTGTTTAAAAAATTTTTGCTTATTTTTTATAAAAGTCTTGATTGAATAACACAAAATTTACTTACTTTTTTAAAAAGTCTTGATTGAATAACACAAGACTTTTTTATCATAAAAAAATCTTTAAAGTCTTTTAAAATCCATCGAAATCCTAATTGAACACTTTATCACCCTTCATAAAACCAACCCTTAATTAGACCATACTAATGAACACTTTATCACCCTTCATAAAACCAACCCGAGATAGAGCATATACACATTATGATCTTAGTAAAAATACAAATATAAAAATAACACAAATAAAGGCCAATTCTAAATGTTGGTAGAGAAAGCCTAACCAACTTAACCCCATTCTTGAGTTTCCTTTTCTTTGAAAACATGCTTGCAGCTTTAGTTACCACTTCGTCCAAAAACACATCAATTGATTAACCAGTTCAGAAAGCACAAAGCCAATGCTATTCATATGACATAAAATATTCTACGATGATAAATATTACTAAATCACTGAAATTTAATAAACCAACCTAGCTATATAGTACTCTAAACTAATCTAGTCTTGTTAATTTCTGTTTACAAAATAAACTAAACAAAGCCAGATAAACAACTAATTAAGTGCATGCTTGATATCTCGGTGGTACTAGAATTACGGTGAATCATGATTTTGCAAATGTAGCTTCTACAAAATTAGGTTGAATCATCGTAATTCTGACACTTTCACCGTAATACCAAACACAGGCTAACCACAACTAGCAATAATAATTAAACATAAAACTACAAGCATATAGAAAAATACTAAACTAGTAACATGATTTCAAAACACAATTAATAGCAACAAAGATTTTTTAAACCAAAGAAACGAAAATGCGATTTAACATCAATCAGTAAGGTGGTGGTCTTGCAGATGGAGCCCAAATCACATCCGATGACGGCATATGACAGCTGTACATAGACATATTCTCACCACCTTGACCGCTATCCACCGCACCAGAAACCGCCGGCGAATTTCCATCACCGCCACCAGACACCGAATTTCCACCACCTTCTTCTTCTTCCATCGGCAACCTATGATACGACGGATTGTTAAACGAAGCAGCTATAATAAACACCGTTCCCGCAGCAATCAAACTTCCTGCAACAATTCCACCAACGATCTGTCCCTGCGGTCCAGCAAGCGAGATCGAGAAGCCAGTAGGAACCGCCGGCGAACCACCAGAATATTGTTGAGGTAGAAAAGTAGCGGTTACAGATAAAATATCAAAATGACCGTGAAAAGTAACGGTAGTTCCAGGTGTAGTTGACGGTTGACGAAGAGTGACATTAGCAACCGCACCTGAACCAGTTAAAACACATAAACCAATATTTTTACGTCGACTAAACGTTGCTATAGCTTCAACGACGTCGTTTCCTCCAGAAACTTCTAGAATAAAAGGACTCATAGCAGGTTCAGAATCGCGTGTTATGATAACAGGTGGTTTTGGTCTGTTTTTAGATCCAGGCGGACGTCCTCTCGGCCGCCTAGAGACCTCGATAGTGGCGCCGTCGCCGGAAGAGTTTTGTTTTTGAACGGCACCGCCGCTATCTTCATGAGAGAGTTGAAAAGGGAGAAATGGATTGTTTTGAGAGTTTGATTGGTGAAGCTTTGAGAATAACAACGAAGGTGGTGTTTGTGTTTGTGTTTCAGTTCCTTTGTTTGGATTTGAATGTTGTTCTACGTATTCACCTTTCATTTTTTTTCTTTCTAAGAAATGAATATTGTTTGTTTATTGATCCCAAGAGTTTTGGATTGGATTTTAAATGGATAATATATTGAAGTAGTTGAAATAAAATAGAGATAGAATATTATAGAGAAAGAAGAGAGAGTTTGAGAAGGATAGAGAAGAGAGATAATAGTGTAACTGGTGAGATGAGGCAAAGAGTGTGAAGAGGTGTTTGGATTTGGTTTATAGAATGTGGAAGTGAGATTTGTCTTTATTTATTATTATTTTATTGAAAAGAAGGAAAATAGTGAGTGAGAGAGAAAGAGAAGAAGAATGAATGTCTTTTGTGTAATTTATGGAATTGAATACTACTATCTTGTAGTCAAAATAATCTCTAAAGTCTTGTAATTTAATTTAGTTTTAGAGTATAATTTTGATAACAAATAGTTTCAATCACCTCTGTAGTTGAGAAATTGAATTGTTTTTATCAAATTAAGCGTTAATTATTATTAAATCAATTAATTTTTGATATTTTTTTTGTTTTTTATCTAACCATTTGTTTGAATTGAAAGAAAGAAATAATTAAAAAAAACAATTTTAAAAAGAGAATAATATACAAATTAAATAAATGATCGAGATGAAAACAAATTACTCCCTCGCTCTGACTCACAATAGATGTCATTTTTCACCATTTAACACTATTAACATAATTTATTTGATTTATCTTGATGAATATTTTTACAATCTATAATTTTTATTGATAAATAATTAAAAATATTAATGATTAAAATTGTACATTAATAAACGTGAACTGGTCAAAAGAAACGTCTATTACAAGACAGATGGAGTAATAGAAGAGAGTAACTAAAGCACGAAGAGGATTTTGATTTTTAATTTATCATAATTGTAATTCATTATATAAATAAATTCATGTGTTTATCTCTTTTAACAAATAGTATTAAGATATCATATTTTACTTATGAAAATTACACATGAGAAGATTTTTTATTTTTATCCTGTAATTTAATGATAAACATTTTACTCTAAAAATTTGGAGTTTCATGTCTTAACATATAAAATATAATATATTTTCTAATTAAGTTATACTCATGAAAAAAATGAAAAGATTTATATCGAGAAAAAGGAAGGTGGTGGAAAAAGAAAGGTGGGTGAAGTTGGAAATGAAGTAAAGACTATGGCGCCGCTAGTAATTGAGTGGGTCCACAGTATGAGACATGAAAAGATGGATATATATGGGTTGAAGGTTCTTACAAAGTGGGTATTATTGGTTGGATCAATCTTCCACCGCCTTTCCTTTTCTTTTACTATTTTCCTTTTTTTTTTCTTTCCTTCTTGACATAAGCTATTGAAAGGGAGAAATTTGGTCGTTAAATTGATAAGGACCTATTTGATGGGTTTGGATTTGGGTTATGGGGGGTGGATTTGGTGTTTACATTGTGTTTATTTTGCATCCTTTTGCTAATGAATTCAAATATTTGGTCGGGTTGGTTTGTTTTGACATGTTGATCTTCCTCATTGCTTCCTACACTAGTTGACATTCTATGCTCTATCTTACAATATATGAAAATTCAAACCATTATGATTTCGTTTATGTCAAATGGTCATGAATATTTATGATTGTGTTTAATTAATGGAAACTTAAATTTTCTACAATTAGGCAATCACAATATATTTTAGGTGATAATTTGTCTACCTCTCAAGATTTAGAGGTATTTAATCTTTAACCACTCAAAAATGTTTTAATCGATATAAATTTTTATGAAATACACCGTTATATCATATTATTCGTATAAAATTTCAGACAAATCTAAAATTTTTTGATATATTAGTGAATCACATAAAGATTAAAGGTGTTTTTTAATCCAAAATCTTTTAATCCAATAGTAATTTTTAACATGTGACTAAATAAACATAATATTATCATCCTCACTATATAAAACAATAAATAGAAAATTTGAATGAACTGCACTTAAATATAGATTTGAATTTTAGTCACTCGAAATATGAAATACTCTTTTTTATTTATGTTTTTTTATTGGCAAATGTTAGTTGTTAGTGTATAGTCAGTATATTGTCAATTTTTTTTTTTGCCAGAATTCGAACCATTGACCTCCATCAGTTCCTTAATCCTTAGTTCAACTGGTCAGCTTAACCAGTTGAGCTATCCATCCCCCCTCTTTTTTATTTATGTGTTGTGAGTTGTTAGATTTTACAAGAACAATTTAGATTTAGGGGGAGTATAGGATTAGGATTTTGAAGGAATTTAAAAGATTTTTTTTAAAATAAAACAATTTTGTGGTATTTAATTAAGACTTTTGTAAAGTTTAAATAAATTTTGTGGTATTCAATTAAGACAATCATGCTTTTTTTTTCCAATGCAACAAAATTTATTGGTATTCAATTGAGATTTCTCATAATTTATAAAATGTCTTTTGATATTAAAAAATCTATTAATGTGTAAAAGTCAAATATAATTCATACTCATTCATGACAATATAAAAGCAAGAAAGGATTCATTTTTCTCGGATTATATTTATTCTTATATGGTCTCATGATAAAATATAATTTTCTTAGTCACACTCACAAAATTTTTATTTTTATATTTATTTCATAAATAGTCAAATAATTATGTCAATGTGTTTATATGGTCATATGATCATGGAAGTCTAGCTCCTTTTTCTCTCTTTATTATTGTTTTCCTTTGAATAAAAACTCAAAATGAGAAAAAAATAAATAATTTTATACATGAACTCCCTTTATTCTAAGTCCAAATTGTACAATTAAATATGTATATATGTTTAATGTAAAGTTATACCCTTAGATTAACCATTTTCCAATCCATTCTCACCTTAAAAGCAAAGAATGTGGTGCAATGTGCTTTAAACTTAGGACAAATGGGATTAATTAAGCACATGGATGGAGAGTGGTGGTGGACTCAAGCTACTCAGCAGAACTTCCTCTAATAGGTAAGAAAGAGGGAAAAACTAATAGGGAAGGAAAGAGATCAAAATACAATATTCTGCACTTTTTCCTCATGGGGAAAAAGAATACCCGCTTTTCTTTTTTACTCCAAATAAAAATGAAATCAATTTGAACACATCATTCTTTGGCAAAAGATAATTAAGTAAATAGAGTAATTGGATTCATTTTAAAAGCAGTATGAACATGTGATTTAAAAAGATCATAAGTAGATTACAATGCTTCTCATGTTTCTTTCTTCTAAGTGTACACATGGATTTCAATTCCAAATGAAGAAAAGGAGTACACTCCAAGTAATCTTCTAAACAGTGCAGTGTTATACTCGCCACATTTGTAAAAAGTAAAATCTTGAGTAGAAAGAACATTAGATTTTTTTTTTCTTCATGTTATACAGGAAGATTTCAACGCTATTTATTGGTGATTAATTTTCGATGGAAAATTTATGAAGAATATACGATAAATTCTCTTCTTTCAACCAAATTTTTTCTTCTATGCACTAAGTTTAAGGATCAAATTCATGACTACTTATTCAAAGAGTTAAAATCTTTTACCAATTGAACTAATTTATTATTGATCGATACAATAGAAGAGATTTCTCATATAATTTAATTTCTCATGAAATTTTCATATCATCAAACACATGGATAATGGATTGTATACCCTTTGGATTTCCCACACATAAATCACACTACTACTGGCACTATCATGTTCGTGACACATGCAACACTATACATCCCAACAAAATTACTAGTTCACTACAAATTAAATATCAACTAATTTGTCTTTGTGAGTATAATTCAATTAGTAGAGACATCATTATATATACAATGGTCGAGGTTCTAACTCGGAATTCTCCACTTATATCTCAAATAATGAATTTTTAATCACAAATAATTTGACCAGGCTCAACTCAACACCCATTTATTGTATACTTCACTCAATGTGGATATAACTTTCCCATTAACAATGATCAAACTGTAATTTGCACATTATAGTACACAGTACACAAACCCAATCAACACAAAACAAGCTTAGTATTTTTCATCCTTGCAAATATAATTTTCTCTTTTAATCACCGAAAATAGTTTGTCCTTAAAAGACTAAAAATAATTGTTTTTATCCTTGTGTTGGTTTAAATCCTAAAACGCGGTTATTTAATTGGCTACTTCCAACGTGAAAAGTACTACTATTATACAAGCTAAAGCCAAAACAAAAGTTTTTGTTTCATGGTATGAAACAATTTCTTTTATAGGATTCAAAACTGATATTTAGTGGAAGACATTTAAGCAAAAAATAATGCTTACTGTGCATTAGGCTTTTTAATGTACCAAAACAAAACAATAGAGCAAACACGGTTGTCATTTGCCATCTTTTCTCACCAAAAATAACTGTAGCAGGTGTAAAAGAGCAGTAAAAAGTATTTGTAAATCACAGAGTCATATATTCCATTCCATATGAACTTTCAACCTAAGAAATCTGAAGCTAGCATGCAAAAGTCAACGGTAGACCACCTACCTAAAAGCATAAATTTTGCTAAATGTTTTGTTATGACAAACAGTTACGTCCATGTGCTTGAATAAGATTCTAAGAACTTCAAAACTACAGACTAAACAATCCTTAAACAAGGCATTTGATTAAATGAGCATGTCCTATTAAAAAAGAATGCATTTACGCAATTTCTGCACACGCCTACAAGTTTTCATCCCCATAATCATGGGGTTGAATTGCAATTACTCCTAACTTTGATGAATGGTGAACCAGTTGGAGCACTAAGACCAAGGCTTTGCATCACTCTTATCCTTCGAGAACTCAACTCTTGGAGCTTTCCGGAGGCTGTTTCCTGAGTACAAAAAAGTAAATTAATGGAACCAGGCACCACATAAATAAAAAGGTTAAAATCCATATACTTACACAACTTGGGCTAGCCAAATCATCATCCTTTGACACCTTGTTTTCTTTTTGGCGTTTTGGTGTAGTCTGCTCATCTTTCTTGTTAGAGTTTCTCTTTTTGGTGCTTGGCGATCCTGTTGAAAAAGAATGATGAGAGGAAACGTTTGTTAGTCTACTTCTATGTGCTGAAATTTACACATTGATTTACACTCAAGTAGTGATCTACATTAACAATAATCCAGCATTATATCAGTAGCTGAGCATTCTGATATAGTCAACATAACATATATGTTAATATTTTAACTACAACTGACCCTGAAGCTACTACCTGCTTAGCTTGTGACAAATAAGCATCTTGTGTATATAAGACCACATAGACATAATAGAAACAGCACCAAAACATAGTGAACACATGTCGATTGTCAAAACAGCAACAGATCCAGAGAGGATAAGCCATGGTGGATAATTGGATATACAGCTAAGCAGCTGCTTGGGGTTTGTAGAACTAGTGAAGGAGTAAGCTAAGCTAGAAAAGGACTGAGAACCATCTCTGTCAAAGTTGCTGACAAGATTGATTGGAGACATGGCTTCATGTGATGGCAAGACTGATAGAAATCAACTGGCATTATTACCAAAATGAGAGAGAGGAAAGATTACAAACTATTCCTAGAGTATTCAAGAGACTCTTGACTCTCCCAAATGCTTAAAATGCCCCCCAATCATTTCCAAATGAAGAGATAATCCTCTCTCTAATCACTCCTCTCTAGTTATAGGAAGCATGCCTTCATTCCCTTAACTATCTTCTATCCCACCCACTAACTGACCAATTAACTAATTCCCTAACAACCAACTAACAAACCTCTTAACATTCAATAACAGAACATACTTATGAATACTCTGCCCCAACTCATGGTGATGGATAAAGTCAGAGCTGTTATTGAATACTCATGGTGGAATGCGATGATCGTTCAAGTCAGAGCTGTATACTCGGATGGCTGTTCAGGTCAGAGCAAGATACTTGGATGACCGTTCAGGACATAACTGGATACCTAGATTACCTACCGTTCAGGTCAGAGTTGAGGACATGGATGACCTTTCCGGTCAGAGCTGGATACCTGGATGACCCTTCAGGTCAGAGTTGAACAATGTATGACCGTTTAGAGCCTTTCCTACTCCCTGTACCGTGCACCCTATACAGACAAATATTGTGACCTAATGGGCCTGAATTGCAGGAAGAAGGGCCCATCACCCTAGAGGAGAGTGGCTATAAAAGGGGTAAATCTAAGAAACAAAAGACAGCAGATTTTGGATAACCTAAGTAGTATATTCTTTTGGGCTGTGCCTATAAGCTTTGCCCTAACAGCTGAGGGAAACATTCTTCTTGTATTTTGTGTTTTCACACCTGAACAACTGGTATTATTACCGAAGAAAAGAACATAGATGACAAACTATTCCAATTTCCCAGAGCATTCGAGAGACTCTAGACTCTCTAAATTGCCGAAAAGTCCCCAACTAACAACAAGATAAACCTCTATCTAATAAATCCTCTCTATTTAGGTATCATGCCTTATTTCCTAATCCACCCACTAACTGACCAACTAACTAGGCCTCTTAACATATACAGTATCAGAACATACTTATCAGAGACATTATATCTTCCAACAGATCAAGCACGGATGCTCAAGTATCCAATGGGCCAATAAGAGCACAACGAAGCATCAAGGAGTGACATTAATTAGCTAGGAAGCTGCAGATACAGCTGGGAACCCAAGGGTCTGAGTGATAACTTTCTGATGACAATAAACAAAGCACACCGTTTGTGAAAGAAAAACAGCAGTGTATAGGCTATACAGAGAAAAATAACAAAGTAGAGAAAGCACTTCTGAAGTAGGGTTTTCCAAGTCACAAACAGTAATTTAAATGCAGAGATGCAAGAAAGGCGGACAGAAGATCTAGAAGGTAAGGAAAGTACTGCTGGAAAAAGGTAGAGCAACTGGGTTACACACCACCAACTCACCAAGCTTTAAGAGATGGAAGAGATGCAAGAAATGCAGTCAGAAGATCTAGGAGTTAAATGTCACTGGAACAAGCACACAGCGGAGGGAGCAAAAAGAGAATAGATTATTGAAAATGACCATAACCGATAGCTGCAAAAATCAAAATAGCCTCCCAAAACTAAACAGCAACCAAAGAAAAAGCTAGAAATGTTTATGTAACCCATTTGTCTCAACTATGGTCAAGGATTTTGCAGCTTCGTGCTGGGTCCTAAGACTTGGAATGTTGACCATATACATTTTCATAAAGATATGCAATCCAATATGTAGAAGGATAGTGCATTTTGCAAAATATGTTCCTCAATTTGGACTTTTCTCAAGAGGATTTACTACTTAATATTCACTGTCATGATTTGAGCAGACACACTAGAAGGCAGTAATTAATAATAACAAGTAGAAAAGTGATGCAAACCCTTAAATTTTCACACTAAACTCTCATTTTTTCTATACCCTGGAAAGAGAAAAATGAACATAGATATGCTATTGGTACTTTATAAATCATGCAAAACCATTACAATTACAAAAAAAAATTGTACTAACCTTTGGCCTTTGATGCCGACTTCTTTGAGCTAGGAAGATCCTTTACCAATCAAAAATACAACAGAAGACATAATTAATTCAATATCTTGAAGACAAATCACTGCTGTGGATAACACTTATGCCCTCATTATTAACAACTAAAATAAAAGAAGCCACAGTTACCTTTTCAAGACCTTCTTGCAGTATTTTTCGGAGATCCCCATTATTATTCTTGAGAATCTGAAAGATTAAATACATAAGCTCAGAATTTTTTTTTGCCAAATCCATTAGATTTATAAAGGGACACAAAATAGGTTTACTTCAAATGATCACCAAATATCAACCTACCGTCTCAAACTCAGAACAAGATCTAACAGGATTCACATTCAAGCTGCAGAACAAAAGAAATACACGTAAGTACAAATTAATGCGCAAATTATATCGAAACATAAACAAAATAAAGTACCGACAATGAATGACTTCCATAAATCCGGACAAGAACATCCCCAGCACGCCGATTTCTAGGTTTAAGACTCGGAAGAATCGACTTATCATCAACAACCTACAACATTATTAACAATTTTAAATCATATAATTCAATCATGAACCACAGTTAACATCGAAAACCGAATTAATCGTTCGATTAAGGTCAATAGCGTAATTCACAAACCTGAGCAGGCCACCATGAACCACTACGAAGCTTGACATATATCACATCCCCAAATTCAACTGAATCAGTTTCAACTTCACTGATTTGATTCTTCCCTTTCTCCATACTTTTCAATTAACAAACAATAAACACCAAAATTAACATAACATGCAAGAAATCACGCAATGTATCATCATTCATTACATTAATCTTTTATATTCAATTTTTGATGTAAGAACAAGAAAATGTTGAAGAGTTTCATGGTTTTTCGTTTATTACGTAACGCAGAAACAAAAAAAAAAACAAAAAAAAAGAATAAGAAGAAAATGGAAGAAACGAAGTGAAAGAGTACAGTGAAGACTTACAGTTACAGAACGTGCGCGAAGAAGAAGGAGGAGAGAGAATTGAAAAAAAAAAAAGCGCAATTTCAGTTTTGGCTTGTAAGAGAGAAAAATCGCTATCAGCTTTTACTTGTTTGTTTCTTGTTTGTGACTCTTAATAAATGTTTTTTTTTTTTATATAAATCGGAAAGTAAACTAAAAATATTAAAAAATGAAAAATCGGATTTTACTAGGAAAAAAAAGAAAAAAATATTAATTTCTCTCTGTCAGATAAAATAAGAAAAAATTAGTCAAAAAATTTATGTATATAATTAAAAATTTGGGTCAGATATATCAATTTTTTTAATTAATTTTTGCTTATATTTTAGGATGCATACAATAGTTGATTAATAATGTTTATTTTAATAAGTAAATTTTATTGATATTTCGATTGTGTTTGTCTCTCTCATAAATGGAGCATAATAAATAAAACAACGCCAAAATTGTTTGTAAGGAATTTTTTATTACTATATTTTAGTGATGTAAAATACAAATGATATAAACTAGAAGTGTAAACATTTTTTTATTAAATAAAAGTGTAAATATTTTTTATATCATTGTACGGTCAAAATTGTTGGATCATAAAAATAATCATATGGGGCATTCATGGATGGTTGTATTTGTTGATAATGTAATTTTTTACACTAATTACACTAATACTATACATCAAAATGTAACATATATCAAAAGTAGCACAAAACATATGCAAAAGTAGCAAAAAATAAATAGAGGAAGAATTACGCAATAAACTCACAATTTCATTCAAGCTAATAATTATTTCATAGATTGGAAAATAATTTTTCTATGTCAAACAACGGGAAGAAAATACCCCAACAAAAAAAGTAAAATAGCCCAACACATTTTGTTGTACCAAACAAACGTCCTTAATTAATTATATCGGAAAAATATGACAAAAATTGAAAGAAACAAAAAACTATACAATTTAAACTATGCAAAAGAATGAAAAAGAAATGTGAAAAAAGAAAGAATGAAAAGGAAGAGAAAACAAAATTGCCAACCTTCACAGTCTCACTCTCGAAATTTGCTCAATCGCCCCCCTAAATTTCTTTTTCCCCCCCTAACTACCATTTTTACCCTCATAAATGCAAATTCGTGATCTAATACCCGAACTGGGGTTCGGGTTATACGTCCCGAAATGTTTCAAATTTAACCCCCAACGAGTGAACTTCGTGACGTATAACCCGAACTGGAGTTCGGGGAATACATCACGAAGTTGTTCAATTTTCCTGGCACCCCCAACTTTATTCGTGAGCTATTCCCCGAACCCCGGTTCGGGTTATAGCTCACGAAATATCTCCTTATATACTAACAACCCCCAGCTCACTTTTTCTTCCTTCCTCACTACTCTATCACACAATCTCTTTACTCTCTTGGGCGATTTTGGAGCTTGGATTCACAAATCATCATTGGTGCTGTTGTTAGAGCAACAAACAATCATTAAAGCGTTTACATAAGGTAATGTCTACTTTGAACCGATTATTTTTTGTTGTTGTTGTTGTATGATTTTTTAGCTGTCATGTCATGTCAGAGGTGACTCTGGTTGTTTTCGTGACCTAGCTCACGAACATGTTCGGGTTATACGTGACGAACTGGTGCCCATATGCGCGCGCCTGCCTGGGCATAATTTGTGTTGTTTGATATGGGTGTGCTATGGTTCGGGTTGTAAGTCACGAAGTGCTGCCCAGCCTGCATGAAAAATTTAATGTTTTGTGCTATAGTCTGTTGATTCATATGAATTTGATTTTTTAATTATTGATGCACTTGGATGCACTTGATATGATGATCAATATGTGTGGTAGAGAGAATGATAAATATGATATGATGCATTTGGCCATTTTTTTTAAGTTTATTAAATTTGTTATGTTGTTGTATTTGTTTGCAGTCTTGAATTTTTCTATGGTTGATAAAGCTGAAGCACCGGCTGCACCGATAGAGGATGTGCTAGTAGTTGAAGCACCGGCTGCACCGAGAGAGGAGTCGATAGAAATCGATACAACCGCTCATTTTCAGACAGATAAAACATACGCCGATCGGGATGAGTTGATTGGCTGGGTTAGGTCTGTAGCCGAGAAATTGAAGTTTTCTGTTGCGATTGTTAAGTCGGACTACGGTTCAGATCGAAGAAAGAAGTTTTTTGTATTGGATTGTGAAAGGGGTGGTACGTACAAGCCCACAAAGAAGAAGACAAAGTTGGAAGGGCTTGGCACGAGGAAATGTGGATGTCCCTTTAGGCTCCGTGGATATTATCGCGCAACAAAAGAATGGGGTCTATCGGTTGTGAGAGGTAAACACAACCATGTCTTGGATGTTGCTTTGGAGGGTCATTTGCTTGCGGGGCGCTTGAAACAGGCTGAGAAAGAATTAGTCGATGAACTGACAAGGAATTTGGTCACGCCAAGAAATATTATGTCCACTTTGAAAGAGAGAGATCCTCAAAATACAACAGAAATCAAGCAAGTATACAACGCGCGTTACAGATCAAAGGTTACCATTAGGGGTTCAATGACGGAGATGCAACATCTGATCAAATGTTTGGAAGGTAAAAATTATGTTTACCAATACAGGACGGTTGGCGAGATTTCGTGTATTCAGGACATATTCTTCGCACATCCCAAATCTGTAAAACTGTTCAACTCATTTCCGTCAGTTTTGGTGATGGATTGCACTTACAAAACAAACCGGTACAAAATGCCGTTGTATCAAATAGTCGGTGTCACTTCGACTATGAAGACATATACGGTTTGTTTTGCTCTGCTCAACAATGAAAAAGGAGATAATTTTACTTGGGCGCTTGAAGCTTGTCGTGGTCTTTTGAGGAGCAAAGACATGTCACCGAGCGTCATTGTGACTGACAGGTGTACTGCACTGATGAATTCTAATGCTGTTGTTTTTCCAAAGTCAAAATCGTTGGTTTGTACATTGCACGTTAGAAAGAATGTTAAAGCTAAAGCAAAGATATTGTGCAAAGTACGGGAAACCAAGGAGGTGAAGGCGACCGATGTTGTGAAAAGGGTGATGAAAGCTTTTGACACCGTTGTTTATTCATCTACTGAAGAGGAATATTTGGAGGCTGTTGGTGAGTTCAGCAAGATATGTGCGCAGTGGCCCAAGTTTCTCGAATATGTTCAAAAAACTGTTTTAAAAATTGATAAAGAGAGGCTTGTGTATGCGTGGACTGACTGCATTATGCATCTGGGTAACACTACGTCAAATAGAGTTGAATCTGCACATGGTAGATTGAAGGCAAGCCTACCAAACAGCAAGATTGATTTCGTGAAGTTATGGCAATGCTGTGATAAATCGTTGATCGGGCAATTCACTGAGATACAAGCCAGTTTTGGTAAGAGCTTGTCTGTTGCTGAACACAGACATGCAGGGTCTATATTGTATGAGCAATTGGTGTGTAAGATTTCTAGAAAAGCATTGAAATTCATTTACAAGGAAGCTTCTGAGGTTGAGGAGGTTGGTATGGAAAGCGAAAACTGCGGTTGTGTGTTGAGATCAACATTTGGGTTGCCTTGTGCATGTTTCATTGCTAAAAAGATTAACGACAACCTTCCTATTACACTTGATGACGTGGATGATTTTTGGAAGAAGTTGGTTTTTGACGAGGGCGAAGTTGGTGAGGTTGAAGACGATTGGATGTGTATAGAAGAGTGGAAAGCTATTCAGGTTAGTGTAATGTAAATTATATTATAAGCTGTTAATGTTTAATTGGGATTAAAAATCATGTGTTTAACAATAAATTTAATTTTGTAGGCACGGTTAAGAGCAACAGACTCGACCATGAGAGCTCAAATCAAAAAAGGGCTGCGTCAATTTGCATGGCCGGAGACCACACTCGTGTCAGTACCAGAAGTTAAATCAAAACGTGTTAAATCAAGTGGTGCTAAGTCAACTGGTACAAAGAAAAAGAAGAAGGCAAATTCCACCACACGCGACCCTTCGTATTGGGAACATGTCGATAAGCTCTTTCCGGATACTCAAACATCACAATCGAAGCCTATTCCGGAAAGTCAAGCATCAGTATCGAAGCCTAAGCCGAGAAGAGGTTCTACACAACCCTTGCGTAATAAGTTTCCTCACATTGGATCGATTCCTCTTTTTATGCACGAGTGGGTTGATGAGATAATTGACGTCAAGGGAGACAGATACTGTGGATATCGCTCGATTGCGGTGGACATGGGTAAAATTGAAACCCAATTTATTTTGATAGAGCTTGACATGATAAGGGAGTTAAATCAACACCGAGCTGCATATATTAGACTGTACGGTGGTAGGGAGCGCTACGATGAAATATTGGAAGCTCTAACACCACCTACAGTCATTCCAAAGCGTGGTACTTGTGACGTAAAGTATTGGTTTACCTTCCCTGATATGGGCCACATTGTTGCTAGCTACTACCAAAAACCTGTAGTAATGTTGTGTGAGCAGCAATATGGAACTTGTGAAATTTTCTTCCCACTGCGAGGCAAACCACCGTCAGACACTTCTTCGCATGTAACGTGCCTCCTATTTGTGGATGGAATTCATTTTCTCAATGTTAAGCTGAAGCCTGACTGTCCTTTACCTCAGACTTGTGTTCAGTGGAGCAAAAACCGGACTGAGGAAGCTGCTGAGTGGGAGGATAGATATGTGGATAGGCAAGCTGAGTTTGTCAGGCTAATGAACATTGAAAGACCACAAATGGTTGGCTTTGGAACTGGATTTCAAGAAGATCAGCCCATCACACTATCATGAGATAGCTTACGGTTGTATACCTATTTTGATTACAGCTTATATGGTTGTAATAGATTTAGTTCATATGTCATAAGTACTTTTGATAACAGCTTGTGGATGAACTAAATCAATTTCACATTTTATAAGCTATTTTGATGTAATTGGTAGTTAAATCCAATAGCATAAGTGCTTTTTATAACAGCTTATGGATGTAATTTTGATATTTTGATCAATTAATGTAAGTCCTTTTGGTTGACAGCTTATAAGTGCTTATGAAAACAGCTTATGGACATAATTGAGTAACATTTTGATGACAGTTTATGAAAATAGCTTATGCATGTTTTGTAATAGTTAATGGATGGAATTATAATATTTTGACATGTAGATAAGTGGTTTAAATGACAGGTTATAAGTGCTTATCAAAACAGCTTATGGACAGATTTGACTTACTTTGTATAATTGATCATACCAACAAGTTTGTATAACAGCTTATGCGTGTTCCGTAACACCTAACGCAACTTTCGTACACAATTGAGTGATTTATGCAGGTCAGATCAGGAAACTGGTGTTATGCAGGAACTGGTGTGATCACTTCGTGACATAGCTCACGAAGTACACCAGAAGTTATGGCTGACGCAGCCATAGTCCATTCAAAGCTACACTTCGTGACATACGTCACGAACTACAGCAAGGTGTGACCACTTCGTGACATATCTCACGAAGTACACCAGTACAAGAAGAGGCTATACTAAACTAGTAAAATTGGGAGAATCGATTCTAAAAATGACAGAATCGATTCTCAACACATTAGGAGAGGCTATGCTAAACCAGAAAAAACGTGAGAATCGATTCTGGGTTCTTCAGAATCGATTCTATTTCATCAGTTTTGAGCTAAATCCATCCGTTGATCTAATCTCGTCCGTCCATTCACCTTATAACCCTAAATTCTTCACAAACAAACACATTCATTCCAATCCAAAAGAAGAAACCGCCCACAACCCTCAATCTTCAAAAAACCTCTAATCTCATCCAAATTCAACAAAATTTCTTCCTATTTTAATACAAAGTCACACCTAATTCTATTTCCATCATGAATTTCAAGGATTAAAGCATACATCATACTCCATTCCATTTGAAGGGTTTGAATTGTGATTTCACAAATTTGCATCTTGTTGTTCTTCGGGTGTTCATCGTGTTCTTCCTACATCTTACAAAGGTAATATTTCATACCACTATCTCTCTGAAATGGCACCCAAGTCGACAGCCAAAAGTAAAGGAAAAAGTGTTGAATCATATTCCTATGTTAGTCCAACTTTTAGGGAGAGCAATTATGTTCATAAAGATTGTCTAGAATTTTATGATACTTCTTGTAGACGTAGGAGTGTTATAAAACAATATTCTGTGGATGTTGCTGTGTTGCAAAAATATAACATGAATCATGTTGCTAAGATGCTTAGGGATGCCAATCTTGATAATTTTTGTGATTTAGCTAATCCGTATAGTGAGGTTATGACTCGGATATTTTACTCTGGCTTGCAAAATAGAGACGGTGAAGAATTTGAGTTTATAATAGGAAAAAAAGTGTATAAGATGACGAAGGATTTGTGGTTCAAACTCTTTGGTTTGAAAACCGACGATGAATTACTGAAACCTGAGAAAGTAACATATGATTCTAAGGATGAGTTTGTCTGTTCACTGACAAGGAATGGAAGAATGCCTACTGCTGATAAAGGTTGGATGTCTGCTGCAAAACTACAAAGAGACCCTAGAGTTTTGCATTGGATAATATGCAAAATCATTCGTCCATCAGGTGCGGCACATTCTAGACTGAATTGGCCTGAGGTTGATCTGATGTATTTGATTTATGAAAACATAGGGGTCAACTGACCGTATGTTATTGTGGGGCAGATGTTCAATGTGGTGAACAACCCCAAAGGTGCATACTTTGTTTACCCTAGTATGATTGCTACAATCCTTGAGCACTTTAAGATATGCGAGTACGGTAGGAATCCTGAGATGGCATGGATGAATATTCCACCAATACAATTATTTGGTAAATTTCAGATAGGTAAGATGAATTACACATGGGATAAAGCGCTGAAAGAGTATGTATTCAGTGGGAAAGAGGAAGAGGAAGAGGTAGAGGAAATACAAGACATCGGAGAGCAATGGAATACTTGGGGTGGTCAATCATCTGCTGCTGGTCAATCATACGTATAATGTGCATAACCCATAATTCGTGAGGTATGTCACGAAGCATGGCAGAACATATTTTAAATGTCATTTTTTAAACAGTATACCCATTTGTGGTGACTTGTTTTGTCTATACATGTGTGTCTCTCACTTAGTGGAGAGACATTACTTTCTTTCTGGTAAACTCTCTCATTTGTTTGTAGGAAACCATGTCTACCCAAGCTTGGGACCAGAAAAACATCAAAAACACACACATTGCTGCAGTTTACTTTAATGAAGGTGAACCTGATTTGTTTAGGATCCACAACGACGACACCTATGAATCTCTCAAGCATCGGCTGAATACTGTGAACAAACGTTTGCAAGGGGACAACGACACCAGACATGTTCTTACAATCAACTACAGACGTCCTGCCGTGGTATCAAACGGACGTGTGGTAAGTTTTACCAATATGTGTCTTAACAATGACAGTGATGTCAGATCTATGTTTGAGATTTTCGCACAATACAGTAGATTGGGTCCTATTGAGTTGGATGCGAGATTGAGCAGATCTGTCGAAGAAATTATGCTAGCTCTGGTTGAACCTAAGGAAGAGGCTGTTAATTTAAGGGATCCATAGATTCATCTTAAAAAATTGACAGATCCACGTTAGTGATTTTTTATTATATGCTATTTGTATGTTAAATTCGAAAGATCTGCGTTTAATTTGTTGTTTTCGTCAATCCTTTATGTTTTTATGTTGTAATTTGGATAATGGAGTTGAATGAATGTTTGATGTTGTTGAGGTTTAATGGAGGTGAACATGGTGTTTACTGGCCCTCAATACCATTCCTGGTCTTATTTCTGGTTCAGAATCGATTCTGAACCCCTCAGAATCGATTCAGACCTTAATTCTGGATGTTAAACGCAGTTAGGAATCCGAGCCGGACCTGTAATTGCCAATAACTACATATACGAGTGACTATCAATCTTTATCGACCAACATAATAACATAAATAAACGAGAATAAATAGGTTCCAATTCCAAATTTAGAAGTACACAACCATGTTACAATCAAGATCCAACAAAAACCAAATTCCAACAAAAACCAAAATAATACAACAAAGGTTATAAGTTCTAAAAGTACATAATCAAATCAACCAAATTAATCTTCATCCACTTGCTCTCCCCGCCTTCTGCGCCGCACTCGTCGTTCAACAACCGGGTTAACATAGCCTAACATCCGGAGATGCCTATCAAATGCCGGGCTCAATCTCACCGGTCGTAAATGACTCGTCCAAATCAACTTTGACCAATCGGAGTAATCGAAGATGCTCCGTAATATCTTCCTCCCCCAGCTCCTGTGTCAAAGCCTCCAAGTTTGGTGGCACAGGTGGTTCTTCAGGAGCCACAACTGGACGCATTTTCAAATGCGACACTTTAGAATACCATGTCATGTAGCCTGGCTCCATGTCCCAGTGGGCAGTCACCTCTGGCCCCCTCTCATCTTCGTGTATAATCCAAAATACGAGGTCTTCCTCAAAGCGACGATCAATATCGCCATATGTCAACAAAATAGGAGCTGACTCACTGGGATGGCGTGAAATACGTTGGACATGTCCAAATTGCCTCATCACACGTTCAGGCAAATGTTTAGCTTTGTGAGGTCCACATCTTATCCAACCAGAGAACCAGCATTCAGGAATCAAGGGCCGCACATTACGGTGGGAATCATACGGATTGAATATGACATTTACCATTTGCAGATTATCCAAATATGACCTGTAATTGTGTACGTCAGGGTGCCCTTGCCCTACATAGTACATAGCACACCGCGGCTGGTCTTCTTCGTAATTATTCTCCAGTTCCCATGTGGTCATGTTGGGAAAATGTGATATGATCCATCCCTGCAAAAATTTATCAAAAAGTATATCAACCATATAACATAAACAGAGCTAAAACTACTTATCAACGCCAATAACTTAGAACATATAATGTTACCTCCAGCATTGAAAGGTATCCCGCAATCCCTTTGCTCTGTATCTTAGATGAGTGATCCAATTCTTTAATCGTCCACGCAAGAGCAGCAGCCCCCCAATTCCACGTACTAATGGCATTAAAATCACTGAAGTACTGTAGATAACACACGTCCATGTAAACATCACTTTTGTTTGTAAAAATGGTGCATCCTATGATAAACAACAAAAACGCTCTGATGCACCTCTCTTTATATATGTTAATCACAGAACTCTCCTAACCATTTTGCACTCCTTTATCAGCCTGCATCAAGTTATCAATGTATATATATTTCACAGTTTCAATCGGCAAATGTTGGCCGCGAGTAATCACAAAATGGTTGTCCACCTCTTCCTCGCCAAGTCCAAGAAATTGAACACATAAATCTTGTCTTTCCACTCTACTCATGGCCCTGTGGTCCAAAAGTCGACCGGTGATTGGAATATGGAGAAGGCACTGGATGTCATCCAGTGTGATGCCCATCTCACCGACTGGAAGGTGGAAGGTAGCAGTCTCCGGATACCACCTCTCAGCGAAAGCCGTCATCACACCATGGTTGACGACGTTGTAGTTAGTGTGCAACAATGGCTCCAGACCAGAGTTGTCTACTACATCCCAAAACCACGCATATGCCGGAACACGTCTCAGTTGTTGTAAGTTGATCAATTTCCTTCCATGTGTCCTCAGAATTTGTGGTTTGTTAACAATCTGCAGTAAAAAAAAACGTATAAGAATTTGACAAAATAAGAGATATCAATCAATATTAATCAACTTATGAAAATACAATTCTAATACCTTATCACGTTCATCAGCACTCCATATTTTAATTGCCCTGTGCTCATGGTATAACGTAAGCAAGGACGTATCTAGCGGTCCACCAGGATAACCCCCACCTTCAACATCAGCATCATCATCCTCTGCAGCCATGTTAACATTTTCATTATGTTCATGTTCAGATCCTTCATCTTCAGAACGAGGTTCCTCCCGTGAAGGTCTCCTACGTGAAGCAGAGGATGAAGTACCCTCGCCATCAATAGTCGTATGACGCGGACGTCTTTTATGAACAACCTTTGAACGACCAGATACATGGGCCCTGCTTGGGCGGCCGTGTCTACCGGTTCCGGTAACAGTATTTTGCTCCATATCTATACAAAAACAACAAACAACAACAATTTATGTACTACTCATAATCAAACTCAATCAACCAACAAATTCAACCAATTCAATCTCATTCATAGTAATATCAATCAAAAGTGACATTCATAGTAACATGTTCAACCCAACCAAACTCATTCACAACACAATGCAACAAACACAAATTAACATCACTACATTCAAACCCAATCAAACCCATTCAAACACAAATTAACATCACTACATTCAAACCCAATCAAACTCATTCAAACACAATTTTCGTCACCTACATTCAAACTCAATCAAACTCAATCAAACCCATTCAAACACAAAGTAACATCACTACATTCAAACTCAATCAAACCCATTCAAACACAAATTCATAAACAACTAACAACACTACATCAAATCAAAACTTAGGACGTTTCTAAACCTAAACAAACCCTAAACATTCAAAACCCTAACATTTCTAAACCTATGAAAATCAAATAAAAACTTAAAATTGATAGAAACTTACTTGATATTGTGAAATCTAGCGAAAATGTGGTGTTAGTATGGAAGATTAGGACGTTTCTCTATGGATTTGGTGAAAAAAGGATGAAAAAAGGGAGTGGGGTGGTTTGGAACGGTTTAGAACATAAAAGGGAGTGGGGGGTTTTAATTCTGTTCTGTCAAATATAAGCACCAGTTCGGGACTTATAAACCGAACTGGGCTTCGTGAGATAGATCACGAATTAAGTGTTATGGGGGGGCGCCAGGGGTCAGTTCGGGACGTAGACCACGAACTCCAGTTCGGTGTATAGGTCACGAACCACAGCACGCGCGCCATGAGGGTGTAAGTCTTGTTCAGCGCCCATGGTTCGGGACGTCCCGAACTGCTTTCTTCGCCCAATTATAAAAGGCATTTTGGAGTTTTAGGGGGGTTTTAAAGAAATGAGGGGGGGGGAAAGAGCAATTTTCCTCACTCTCACTTATACAAAGAAGAATAATGTTTATATTTATAGATTAAACTCTTTTTTTGAAAAAGTGTTTATTATTGGGGACGGAGGGAATAATATCGCTTAATAAGACAAGTGCCCAATGACACTTGTTTAGTATTTTCTTAAATTATACTGTATTATAGATGAAGACTCTAGTGCCCAATTTATATTGTTTATTTATCTATGATTGACATAATTTCCGTAATATATCCTTATATCCTAGAACCAACAATCCTTCTAATTTGAGATCTGCTTCATCTTGGATTTGCTTAAGGCTAAAATGGCAAGCTTTAGTTCTATTAATATACTGCTACTTGTGCTTCCGCTCCTATTAAATCTTATCCTTGCAACATCTTCTTCTGAATCCAATATTGTGAAGTTCCTTCCTGGTTTTGAAGGACCACTTCCATTTCTACTAGAAACTGGATACGTTGAAGTAAGCGAAACCAAAGCCGATGAGAACGCAGAATTGTTCTACTATTTTATAGAGTCTGAAAACAATCCTAAGGAAGATCCTCTCTTGCTTTGGATAACTGGTGGTCCTGGTTGCTCTGCCTTTTCTGGTCTTGCCTTCGAAATTGGTAATATAGTAACCAATTAAGTGCATGTTTGGTACCGCGGTGAAATATCAGAATCACAGTGACCTGCTGTGTTTTGTAGAAGTTACAACTCATAACTTCTACAAAACTACGGTGGATCACTGTGATACTATGATACTGATATCTCTACCGTGATACCAAACATAGGCTAAATCATCATTCATTCCCTATGTATGCATGTGTTTGCTGCTTATCCATAGTGTTGCAGGTCCAATAAGATTTAAAAATGAGGAATACAATGGGAGCTTACCAAATTTGGCCTTGAATCCACATTCATGGACAAAGGTAAAACTACCATTACCATATATATATATAGCAGGGATACTTTTATTTAATTTGTTGGCTGAAGCTGAATTGAATAACACTAATTTCATTTTTTATGCTAATCTAAGCTTAATTATACTAATTTATGTTAAACAGGTTAGTAATATTATATTTTTGGATTTGCCTGCCGGTACCGGATTCTCTTATCCCAAAACACAAAATGCTGTTCAGCAAAGCACCTGGAAGTTAGTTCACAATGCCCACCAATTTCTTAGGAAGGTTAATTTTATTATTTTTCATCTAGTATCATGCATAATAATTGTAGTTAAACAGAAGATGTAATAATGATATTTAATAAACATTTGTAGTGGTTGATTGATCATCCAAAATATATTACAAATGAAGTGTACATTGGTGGTGACTCGTACTCTGGCATTCCTGTCCCAATTATTGTTCAAGAAATTTCATATGGTATACTATATTGTATAGTATAGTATATACTATACATACTATACTATACATTCTTAAATTAGTCAAATTGCATGTAGATTTTGAAATTAAAAATAGAAAAGGTTTTATTAATATGTTTATTGGTCAATCAATCTTAATATGATAAGTATGCTAATTAATGTTTATAGGAAATGAAGGTGGCCTCAATCCGTGGATAAACCTCCAGGGATACATATTGGGAAATCCCCAAACAACACCAAAAGACAAAAATTACCAAATACCATTTAATCATGGCATGGCACTAATTTCTGATGAACTCTACCAGGTAATTATTAACTTTATTTTTATGAATTACTAATTAATAATCACATGAATTCCAAATGGTTTGATTAATACTAACAAGAAAATTTTATCTATGTTGATATAATGACAGTCACTGGAAAAGAATTGTGGAGGCGAGTATGTAAATATAGATCCTCAAAATATATTGTGTCGGGAAGTCTTCAAATCTTATAAGGAGGTAAGCAATGTATAAACATTCTGTCTCTATTGCTTTATTTTTGTCATTTTATTTTGGCACAGTATATTAAAAAAATTAATGATGAGTAAATTATATATACTAATTAAGGTCGAATTATAGTGTTTATAAAAAAATTTCAGCCACCATAAATTAAGCTATTACATAATGTTGTGATTTCTCAGACTATTTCAGGAGTGTGGACAGTTCATATTTTGGAACCAAAATGCGAGGTTGATTTTGGTAATCAGATGGAAGTTTCTAGGAAGAGACTTCTTATTGATAAGTCTCACACCATTTTTAGTTCTTCTCTCACAATGCCTCCTTTATTTTGTCGGGTAACTTCTCAAAACTAATTTCTTGTAGAGTTTAATGTTTGAATAATTATATTTCATAAACTATTCTATTTTTTCATTCATGTCACTTAATTAAAATATTTGATTTTCTTCTTTTTCCGTTGGTAGAATTATGTATATTTCCTCTCTCCCTATTGGATTAATGACAATAATGTTCGCAAAGCACTGCACATTCGAAAGGTATTTATTTCTTGAGAAAAAAAGGTATCTAGTAATTATTTATAAGAGTATTATTTGTGCAATTTTAAGATTAATTTTCCGTGCAATTCAGGGAAGTATAGGAAAATGGAAGCGATGTAACTACGACATACCTTTTAAACATGAAATCCTTAACAGCACCCCATATCATTTAAATCTTAGCAGAAAAGGCTATCGTTCATTAATATACAGGTCAATCTTTTTGTTTATAGTATGCATATACATTGCTATATGTATTTGATTCCTTAATGTTTTAAGTATTTAATTTGAGCATAATATGAATTGGCCAAGTAAGTTAGTTTCCTGATCTTGTGATAAATTTTGTTAACAGTGGGGATCATGACATGGTCATTCCATTCTTGTCTACTCAAGCATGGATAAAATCTTTAAACTACTCAATTGTTGATGATTGGAGGCAATGGTATTCCAATGGCCAAGTAGCAGGGTATGTATGCACTCTCTTATACATGTACAATACTCTGTTTGCATTAATTAAATCTCACTTTACTAATTACTTAATTGATAGATACACAAGAACTTATTCAAATCGGATGACATTTGCAACTGTGAAGGTAACGATTTTAATTATAGACTTTTTTTCATATGAATCACAACAATAAAATGCTCAGCCATGTAACAAATTATATACAGGGAGCAGGACATACGGCTCCGGAGTACAAACCTGAGGAATGCTTAGCCATGTTCAGTAGGTGGATATCTGATAAGCCACTATAGGAATTATTATATACACTAAGTTGAATCCAACATGATGATGAAACATTGCACACACATGTAAAACCACACCCTATGTATCACATTTAAATTGTAATAATTTTTCAGCGTCCAAGTACTCATGCCATAAACAATTACTCCTACATTGATATTAATAAAAGGAAGCACTTTTGACAAATTATTGTCAATGTCAATGATTCCGATGAGGTAAAATGAGGATTAGAACAAGAAAGTGATTGAGTTTTAGCTTTCAGAAAACATCTTTTTTTGCTTATTGCATTGAAGACAACCCATACTAACTGCTTCCCTTATGCTTCTTTGATTTCCCATTGAATGTTTGATGGCGATATGAGGAAAATGTTGAAAATCTGTTCCAAAAAATTGGGATTTAACTTATTTAATTACTCTCTCCATCTCAAAACTATTGTCCTTTTAATTTTGTCTCAAAACTATCGTCCATTTTAGAAATCAATGGTAAACTAATGATAGTTTACCATTTGTATCATTACTAAAGTTAAAACATAAATTAAATATATTTTTTATTTCTTAATAAAGTAAGGTTAAAAAATAGTTAACTTATTAATCTTTCTCGTTTTTTAATCCACATGCATAACTATAAAAAAAAACAATAGTTCTTAAACGGAGGGAGTATTTATCCATAAGTCCTACTTTACCCGACACAAAATTATTAAAATTATTAGACCAGACGATACAATCGAGTTCAAATCCCAATTTATTCACATGTGCGTGTGAGTTTATTTATTTTTGTCACTAAAAGTGGAGTATATGCGGATGGCCGGATGCTCTTTTAGTATCATTAAATAAATTCCATGCGATTCACGTGGTCTTCTTAACATACCCTACATTGATTAATCTCTCCTTGAATTACCTACCCTCCACACATATTTTTTTACTACTTGTAATTGACCTTTCATTTACTCAACAATTCATATATCCCCTTACAAGAACAACAGTCCATCCAACTCGATCTGCTTCTTCTGGAATTTGCTTAAGGTTAAAATGGCAAGGCTTAGTTCTTCGCATTATTACAGTGCCAATACTGCTACTAATATACTTGTTCATGCGCTCCTATTGCACTTTATCCTTGCAATTGCAACTTGTTCTGAATCCAATATTGTGAAGTTCCTTCCTGGGTTTGAAGGACAACTTCCATTTCTATTAGAAACTGGATACATTGAAGTTAGTGAAACTGAAGCAGATGAGAATGCAGAATTGTTCTACTATTTTATCGAGTCTGAGAACAATCCTAAGGAAGATCCTCTTTTGCTTTGGCTTACTGGTGGTCCTGGTTGCTCTGCCTTTTCTGGTCTTGCCTGGGAAATTGGTAATATTTTAACTAATTAAATCATTCCCAATGTGTTAGAACTTAGAATTACTACTTGAATATTATTGTATGTCTAAGGTAGTTAGTTAGTCGGTCTTAGAATTGACATGCCTAATTCAACCTCACAAAATTAACTTTAAAATGCGAATTGTCTCTACTTTATAACACACCCCCTGGTAAGGTGAAGATTGTCTCTTACTTATAAACTTATGTCCATGACTTCTTAGCCTAACTCATCTTCACAAAACCGGCCTGTAAGGTGAGGATTGTCTTTAGTTATAACGGATTTTGGAGAGGCTCTGATACCATCTTAGAATTGACTATTGAGTATTGAGCCTAACGCATCCTAACAAAACCGACTTGTAAGGTAAAGGATTGCCTCTTACTAATAAATCCATGTCCATGTTATTTCACATTCAATGTAGGACTTTTTAACAGCTAGTTAGTTAGTTACAAATGAAATTAGTTTTAATAAGTGACTATGTGAAAGTTCAAATCATGTCTTTGTATATCTGTCAACTGAGTTAAACTAATGTAAAACTTTTTATGTTCCAAAAAAAATTAAATCAAATACATAAGATGATTATTTATTACCATGGTGTAATGAATCATGGTTAAGTAGCTTAAGTATTATGAGGAATCATGCTTTTTAGAATGATTTAGATTGATCTCATTTGATGACTCATCATTAGATTGTTAGGATACTAATGCTATATAAAGGCATTGGATGAATGTAATGAAGAAAACAAAAGATGAATGAAATTAGTTTTATAGTTTGTTAGTGTAGTTTTAGTCTCTCTTTTAGAAATAGTTTCTTTTGTTTATGAACAAGTTAATTATTGTTCATTGAGAGTTGTGCCACGGAAAGGGCTATAGGCTCGATTAAGGTGTTCCACTGAATACTGATATGTGGGTGAAGCCGCCGAAAAGAAAAAGGCTACCATCGGGTCAGTGTCGATAGAGTGAAAGCCGCTGTAGACGTTGGCTCTTAAAGGGCGTGATAATGTTATGAGTCCCGCATTGAGTATATCGAAATGCTCAATAATGTGGTGTTTAGGCCATGAGATTCTCCCACTTATTAGGCTAATATTTTATGTTGGACTCTCCTCATGTACGTGTTTAAATCATAACACATGGTGTGGTGGTGTTGCAGGTCCAATAACATTTAAAAATGAGGAATACAATGGGAGCATACCAAATTTGGCCTTGAAGCCACATTCATGGACTAAGGTACCGTACGTAGTACCATATATATAGCAATAGCAGGGATACTTTTATTTGCTTTCTTGGCTGTATTTAATATATATTGATTGGTTAATAACATTGATTTTGTTTTTCATGCAAATGTAAGCTTAATTATCAAATTTATGCGGGGTGGACAGATAAGTAATATTATATTTTTGGATTTGCCTGCTGGTACTGGATTCTCTTATGCCAAAACAGAAACTGCTGTTCAGCAAAGTACTTGGAAGTTAGTTCACAATGCTCACCAATTTCTTAGAAAGGTTATAATTTAATTATTCTTCATCTAGCATCATAATAATTGTAGTGTATCATATCCATTGGCAATTTAAAAGGAGTTGTAATAAATAATAATAATGATATTTAATAAATGTTTGTAGTGGCTGATCGATCATCCAAAATTTATTACAAATGAAGTATATATTGCTGGTGATTCATACTCTGGAATTCCTGTCCCAATTATTGTTCAAGAAATTTCATATGGTATATATACCTACACTCACAAATTAGTCAAATTGCATGCCAATTTTGAAATGGTCAATCAATGTTAATATGATGATGAGAATGCTAATTAATGTTTATAGGAAACGAAGGTGGCCTCAAACCGTGGATAAACCTCCAGGGATACATACTGGGAAATCCCGCGACAACACCAAAAGACAAAAATTACCAAATATCAGCTAGTCATGACAAGGCAGTAATTTCTGATGAACTCTACGAGGTAATTATTTAGTTTATTTTTATGAATTACTACTACTACTACTATTACTACTACTAATTTTGTTTTGATACAACTACTACTACTAATTAAGATCACATTATTTTATAATGAATTCCAAATGACAGTCACTTGAAAAGAATTGTGGAGGCGAGTATGTAAATATAGATCCTCAAAATGTATTGTGTCTAAAAGTTTTCCAAACTTATCAGGAGGTAAGCAATATAAACATTGTCTCTCTATTGTTTCTGTCATTTTATTTTGGCACAATATATTAAAAATGTTTAATGAATGAGTAAATTATATACTAATGTCAAGGTTGATTATAGTGTTTATGTTACTTTTTCGACCACAATAAATTCAACTAAATTCTACTTTTTAATTAGAAAGTGACGGGAGCGGGAATCGAACTCTAGACTACTTTGTTATAGAGGCTCTGATACCATGTCAGATGACCGATTATCCAAAAGCTTAAGCTGTTAGGAAATGTCACATCAATAGTTTTATATTATTTCTAACATATTACATGTATTGTTGTGATTTTTCAGACTATTTCAGGATTATGCTCAAATCATATTTTGGAACCAGTTTGCGAGTATGAAATGGGTAATCAAATGGAAGTTTCTAGGAAGAGACTTCTTACTGATAAGGCTGACATCATTTTTAGTTCTTCTCTCACAATGCCATCTTTATTTTGTTGGGTAACTTCTGAAAACTAATCTCTTGTAGAGTTTAATGTTTGAATGTATATTCCAACAACTCATATTTTTCTACTCAAGCATCACCTGATTATGAACTTTAGCAATTCAATTGTAAAAATTGATAAATGTTCTGTGTTATATATTTCATAAGCTATTCCATATTTTCATTCCTGTCACCTAATTAAAATATCTGATTTTCTTATTTTTCCATCGGTAGGAATCTGTATATTTCCTCTCTTTCCATTGGGCTAATGATGATAATGTTCGCAAAGCACTGCACATTCGAAAGGTGTTTATTTCTTGACAAAAAAGTTATTTATCTATCTATTTATTTATTTATTTATTTATTTATTTATTTATTCATTTATTTATTTATTTATTTATAAGAGTATACTATTTGTGCAATTCAGGGAAGTATAGGAAAATGGAAGCGATGTAACTACAACATACCTTTTAAACATGAAATCGCTAACAGCTTCCCATATCATTTAAATCTTAGCAGAAAAGGCTATCGTTCATTAATATACAGGTCAATCTTTTAGTTTACAGTATGCATATGCATTGTTGTGTATTTGATTCCTTAATGTTTTAAGTATTGAATTTGAGCATAATATGAACTGGCCAGATAAGTTAGTTCTCTGATTTTATGACAAATTTTGTTATCAGCGGGGATCATGACATGGTCATTCCATTTTTGGCGACTCAAGCATGGATAAGATCTTTAAACTACTCAATTGTTGATGATTGGAGGCAATGGCATTCTAAGGGCCAAGTAGCAGGGTATGCATGCACCACACCCTCTTATACATGTGCAATAACTCTGTTTACATTAATTAAATTTCACGTTATTTATTTGATAGATACACGAGAACTTATTCAAATCGGATGACATTTGCAACTGTGAAGGTAACAACTTTAACTAGAGTCTCTGTGTGGGGTGTGTATATAAAAAGTAATCAAATTCTGAGCTATTTATATAAAAAATTACAGGGAGGAGGACATACAGCTCCAGAGTACAAACCTGAAGAATGCTTAGCCATGTTCAGTAGGTGGATATCTGATAAGCCACTGTAGGAATTAATACACCAAGTTGAGTCCAACATGATGGAACATTTCATTTCACACACAAATAAAACAACAACCCTATGTAGTATCACTTTTGTAATTGTAATACTTTTTCAGCGTCCAAGTATTCATGCCATAACCAGTTACATTGATATTAACAAAATAGGTGCTCAATTATCGAATAGAAAATCATCAAGGTTGAAGTATGTCAAAGGTGTATCTATATACACTCTGACACTTAAGTTAATATGAGAACACAAAATAAAATATGCTTAACATTGAACTTGATCTAATCCGGAACAATATATAAGAGCTAGCTATTACCCAATAATAGAAAATTCTTGATAAGGTACGGAGCGTAGAAAATTAACAGGATGTACTTTTGGTGTGTTTTTGGTGTTACAAAAAGGAACACTTGAAATTTTTTAAGAGGAATTTCAATTACATGCAAATCAAAAGAGTCTTAAAATTAACAAACTAATCCGCTAATCTATTTCCTTGACACAAGTCAGAATCGACCTAACACAAAACGATGCCTAAAGCAAATTCTTTGTTTTGGTCAAGATAATGATCTTCTCTATCTATTCTTCCTTGGTCATTACCACACCAAAGAAGTTTTGGACTTGCCTAATTAATGACTCATTATACCTTCTCTATAATGTTTCTAAGCAATTAATCAACTGTCTAATTGCATAAACTAGTAAACCACATAATCAAATTAAGTATATGGTAACGTTATATATACACTATTTGTGATTAGACAAGTTAAAAACGGAGAATTATCCGGACCCGATAGTTCACTTCAATAATGCACCTCCACTCCGCACATGATTGAAATTTGGTGAATGATATTTTTATATTAATTTATATTTGGTGCCAATAACATTCGATAAAACAAACTTACACTAGAACCACACAAAATTATTACTAATACTACTAGTCTGTGATAACTGATAAGAACAGAAGAGACAAATCAAGGAAGTCTAAAATGGCAAGGCTTAGAAGATTGATTAAGATTATCATAATATTATTATTTAAGCTCCTAATCCTTGCAACATCTTCTTCTGAATCCAATATTGTGAAGTTCCTTCCTGGTTTTGAAGGACAACTTCCATTTCTACTAGAAACTGGATACATTGAAGTAAGTGAAACCGAAGCGGATGAGAATGCAGAATTGTTCTACTATTTTATTGAGTCTGAGAACAATCCTAAGGAAGACCCTCTCTTACTTTGGATAACTGGTGGTCCTGGTTGCTCTGCCTTGTCTGGTCTTGCTTTTGAAATTGGTAATATAGTAACTAATTAAATCATTCCCAATGTGTTAGAATTACTACTTGAATATTATTGAATGCCTAAGTTAGTTAGTTAAAAATGAAATTAGTTTAAATATTACATACAATGTTCCTATCAACTGAATTAAAACACTATAAAACATTTTTTTGTAGGTCCGATAACATTTAAAAATGAGGAATACAATGGGAGCTTACCAAATTTGGCCTTGAGGCCACATTCATGGACAAAAGTAAGTTGAGTTCACCTCATATGTAACACTAATGAGTAATGATTTTGTTGGCTGAAATTGAATATGTATTGATCAATTAATAATAATAATAACACTGATTTCATTTTTGGATCTTTGCTAGTATTATTTTATGTTTGATGCAAATCTAAGCTTAATTATCAAATTTATGTTGGGGGACAGGTTAGTAATATTATATTTTTGGATTTGCCTGCGGGTACTGGATTTTCTTATCCCAAAACAGAAACTGCTGTTCAGCAAAATACTTGGAAGTTAGTTCACAATGCTCACCAATTTCTTAGAAAGGTTATAATTTAATTATTGTTCATCAATAGTATCATAAAAATTGTACTCCCTCTGTACCAAAATATATGTCGTTTTGAGAAAAAAATTTGTACCACAATATATGTCGTTTTACATTACCAATGAAGTATTTAATGCTCTTTTTCCTCTTATACCCTTAATTAATTATTTCTCTTTCTTCTTTCAATTCAATAATTTATCTCTCACATACCATTAATGAGGGATAATCTTGTAAACTAACTCATAATTTACCTTTTCCATACAACAATGATTACATTTCTTAATTTGTGTGATATGGTCAAAACGACATATATTTTGGTACGGAGGAGGTAGTACTATTTATCATTTTTGAAGTTTAGAAGTTTTAATATGATATTTTAAAACCGTTTGTAGTGGCTTATTGATCATCCAAAATTTATTACAAATGAAGTGTATATTGGTGGTGACTCATACTCCGGCATTCCTGTCCCAATTATTGTTCAAGAAATTTCACATGGTAAACTATATATACATTCAGAAATTAATCAAATTGCATATGCCAATTTTGAAACTAATCAAAGTTTTTTTTGAACAAACTAATCAAAGTTAATATCATGAGTATGCTAATTAATAAATAATAATTTGCTTCTTGCAGGAAATGAAGGTGGCCTTCAACCATGGATAAACCTGCAGGGATACTTACTGGGAAATCCCTTCACGTTACGAAAAGACGATAATTACAAAATACCATTTAATCATGGCATGGCACTAATTTCTGATGAACTCTACCAGGTAATTACTATTAATTTTATTTTTATGAATTACTAATTAATAATCACGTTTCTTTATAACGAATTCCAAATGGTATAATACTATTTACTTTTTAAGTTCATTGAAAAAGTGATCAATCTGACGCATAACAAAGATCAAATTCATCATTTTTTCAACGAATCTAAAATGTAAATCTTCTTTTATGATTAAAGACTAGACGAAATATTACTATCAAGAATAATTCATCATGAGATTCTAACCACTAAATTATTTGACAATAAAATAAAAATATTCACAAGAATATTTTATCTATGATGATATAATGACAGTCACTGGAAAAGAATTGCGGAGGCGAGTATGTAAATATAGATCCTCAAAATATATTGTGTCTGGAAGTCTTCAAATCTTATAAAGAGGTAAGCTATGTTTATTGTTTCTGTCATTTTAGTTTTTGCACAATAAAATTGTTTAATGGATGAGTAAGTTATATATTGTGGTCGAGTTTTATTATACTGTGATAAATTTTAGTCACAATAGATTAAGCTATTACATATTGGTGTGATTTCTCAGACTATTTCAGGAGTATGCCCAGTTCATATTTTGGAACCGTACTGCGAGGATGATTTTGATAATCAAATGGAAGTTTCTAGGAAGAGACTTCTTATTGATAAGGCTCACACCATTTTTAGTTCTTCTCTCACAATGCCACCTTTATTTTGTCGGGTAACTTCTCAAAACTAGTTTCTTGCAGAGTTTAATGTTTGAGTAATTATATTCACACAAATGACAATCATATTTTTCTACACAAGCGACACTTGATTATGAGCTTTAGCAATTCAATTGTAAAAATTGATAAATCTTCTATGTTATTATATATTAGGTCTTAGAACTTACCATTGTGTTCCAGTTATATATTTCATTAGCTATCCATATTTTTATTCCTGTCACTTAATTACAATATTTGATTTTCTCCTTTTTCCGTCGGTAGACTCATGTATATTTCCTCGCTCCCTATTGGGCTAACGACGATAATGTTCGCAAAGCACTGCACATTCAAAAGGTATTTATTTTAATTGACAAAAAAAGTTATTTATTTATAAGACTATTATTTGTGCAGTTCTAAAAGTATTTTTCGTGAAATTCAGGGAACTATAGGAAAATGGAAGCGATGTAACTATGGCATACACGGCATACCTTATCAATACGACATCCTTAACAGCTTCCCATATCATTTAAATCTTAGCAGAAAAGGATATCGTTCATTAATATACAGGTCAATCTTTTTTATTATAGTATGCAACATTGCTATGTGTATTTGATTCCTTAATGTTTTAACTATTATATTTGATCAGCATAATATAAATTGGCCAAGTAAATTAGTTTTCTGATTTTATGACAGTTTTGGTTAACAGTGGGGATCATGACATGCAAGTTCCATATTTGGCGACTCAAGCATGGATAAGATCTTTAAACTACTCAATTGTTGATGATTGGAGGCAATGGCATTCTAATGGCCAAGTAGCAGGGTATGCATGAACCTCTTTATAGTTTATACACGTACAATACTCTGTTACATAATTAAATCTCACTTCATATAATTGATAGATACACAAGGACTTACTCAAATCGGATGACATTTGCAACTGTGAAGGTAACGACTTTAACAATATTCTTTTTTGTATGGTCTTGTTAACGAATACAACTATATTTATATAAAAAATTATAGGGAGGAGGACATACGGCTCCGGAGTACAAACTTGAAGAATGTTTAGCCATGTTTAGTAGGTGGATATCTAATAATCCACTCTAGGGATTAATACGTACCAAACTTAATTAGTCCAACATGAATACATGATTCAACATTGCACACACAAAAAAACCCTCTGTATCATAATATACTATTTCAGCGTCCATGTACCATGCCATAAACAATTACATCTAGCAATGAACTTTTAAAGTTTAAGTATGTGGAATGTGTAACAGTAGACACTATGATGTTTGAGTCAATATGAGAATGTATAATGAAATATATTTAGATTTAGAATTAAAATTAAAATTGCATTGTAATATTATTGTAGCATGGTTTTTATATAAGCCAACTGATATAATATTGAACCAATGGGTGTAATATTGAATTTGATCCAATTCAGAACAATATTATAAAAGTTAGCCATTACCTGATAATAGAAAGTTCTTAATAAGGTATGAAGTATACAAAATTAACAATATTGATAAAAATTAAAATTTAGTCAACGTACCACCATTTCATATATTGATAAAAATGCCATTTTTTGGACGAAATGGATAAAAGTGCTATTTTTAATTATCTAAAGTCGACCAATTTGAGTAAAGACATCTTGATAAATGATTTTTGGACGAAATGAATAAATATGATTTGCACTTTGAGGATAGTTTTTGAACTAATGCTCAGAAAATTTAACATATTCTAATAAATACTCCCTCCGGTCCTATATATAAGAAAAGATTCTCATTTTAGATATATTGGGAACTTGATGTATCTAGTCAACAATATAGACTAAATACATCAAATTCTCAATGTATCTAAAAAGTAAATTGTTTCTTATATATAAGACTTGAGGGAGTACTAAATCTTGACAAAATCGTGTTTGTTGTAGCAACAAATTAAACAGAACAAAAGTGGTTGTCCTAAGGAACACTAGATGTGAAGTATGTAGGGACAGTAACACAAGTTTCTCAAATGTAATTATGATGATAGAAAAGTACAAAATAGTTGGGACATGTTATATTCAATTGCCTTGCAACAAGCACATGGTATAGTTTAGATGAAGCTAGCCTACAAATAAGAACCAGTGGTCGGGTGTGACTTAATTATGCCAGAGACTAATTCGTATAGTTGAGTGGTTGAAGATCATTTTTCTTTAATTAAAAATTGATAGTTTGATCTTCATCTTAGACATGAAACAATTTTAAAATTTTGAGTTAGTTGTTCTATTTTTTGAGATGTCTCTAATCTAATAAGAAGAATAGTCACTCTTCGAAGGTGAATACCCTGCTCTCGAAAATAAAAACTGAAAGAGACTAACATCCCCCCGATATTCTATTTCTCCCCCCTAACTACCTTATTTACTCTTATACGAAAATTTCGTGATCTAAAACCCAAAATGTATTTCGATATCCATGTCCCGAAATGTATTTCGGTATCCATGTCCCGAAATGAGCTACTTTCACCCAGAAATCATTTCAGCATCGATGCTGAGCTTAAAAACTTGCACCCCAAAAACTCACTCAGAAATCATTTCAGCATCGATGCTGAACTTAAAAACTTGCACCATTTCAGGTTCTAGATCCCGAAATGGTGTCTGCACTCCCCAAAACTCTGCACATACTTCGAATTCTACATCCCGAATCTCATTTCGGGATTTACGGCCCGAATTGAAAATCAATTTGAGATATTAGAAGGGTAATAGAGAAACGTGGGGGGCAAAAAATTGGGATTTAACTTATTTAATCTATAATTTGTCCATAAGTCTTCCGAAATTGTCGAAATTGTTAGGCCGGACACTATAAACAAAATTTAAATCTGGGCTTACTCACGTGTATGTGTGTGTGATTTTATAATAATTTTGTTATTTTATATATTTATTTAATTATTTTATTTTATTTTTCTCGTATTAAATACGAAAAAGTTGGGTAGAGTTTATGTGGATGCTCTTTTACCACTAAATTAATTTTATGTGACAAATTATTAGTTGGTTCATTGGTTATTATATTGTTGTTGGGTTTGATAGGAATGACTACTGTTCAAATTCCATAACTATGTTCGGAAGGGGATTGAAACCACTAGAAGGAATTCCAAAATAGATTAAAAATCAATGTGATTCACATGATCTTTGGAATAATATACCCTACATAAATAAATCTCTCAATTCCCTGCACACACAACTTTTACTACAGTGAAGGACCTTTCATTTGATCAACAATCCATATCCAACAAGATCTGCTTCTTCTGGAATATTAGCTTAAGGATAAAATGGCAAGCCTTAATTCTTCTCATTATTACAGTGCCAATACTATTATTAATATACTTGTGCTTGTGCTCCTATTACACCTTAACCTTGCAACTTGTTCTGAATCCAATCCTGTGAAGTTCCTTCCTGGTTTTGAAGGACCACTTCCTTTTGTACTAGAAACTGGTTACATTGAAGTAAGTGAAACTGAAGCAGATGAGAATGCAGAATTGTTCTACTATTTTATAGAGTCTGAAAACAATCCTAAGGAAGATCCTCTCTTGCTTTGGCTAACCGGTGGTCCTACTTGCTCTGGCTTTTCTGGTCTTGCCTTTGAAATTGGTAATAACTAACTAATTAAATCATTTCCAATGTGTTAGGATTACTTCAATATTATGTATAATTAAGGTAGGAAGTTAGTTAGTTATAAATGAAATTAGTTTAAATAAGTGATCGAGTGTATGATAGTTCAATACCGTTCTTGTATATCTGTCAATTGAGTTAAACTAATATATGTATCAAAAAATATTAAATTAAATACACAAGATGATTATTTATCACCATGGTGTGGGGGTGTTGTAGGTCCAATAACATTTAAAAATGAGGAATACAATGGGAGCTTACCAAATTTGGCCTTGAGGCCACATTCATGGACAAAGGTATGTAGTACCATATATAGCAATAGCAATTTGTTGGCTGAATTGATTAACACTGATTTCATTTTTCATGCTAATCTAAGCTTAATTATCAAATTTATGCCAAACAGGTTAGTAACATTATATTTTTGGATTTGCCTGCTGGTACTGGATTCTCTTATCCCAAAACAGAAACTGCAGTTCAACAAAGTACCTGGAAGTTAGTTCACAATGCGCACCAATTTCTTAGAAAGGTTATAATTTAATTATTTTTCATCTAGCATCATAGTAATTGTAGTGTATCCACTGGCAATTTAAATTAAGTTGTAATAATAATGATATTTAATAAATGTTTGTAGTGGCTGATTGATCATCCAAAATTTATTACAAATGAAGTATATATTGCTGGTGATTCATACTCTGGCATTCCTGTCCCAATTATTGTTCAAGAAATTTCATATGGTATACTATACTATACATTCACAAATTAATCTAATTGCATGCCAATTTTGAAACTAATCAAATGTTAAAGTATGTCAATTAATAATTTGCTTCTTGCAGGAAATGAAGGTGGCCTTCAACCATGGATAAACCTCCAGGGATACTTACTGGGAAATCCCATCACAACACCAAAAGATGATAATTACAAAATACCATTTAATCATGGCATGGCACTGATTTCTGATGAACTTTACCAGGTAATTGCAATTAACTTTATTTATATGAATTACGAATTTATAATCACGTTTCTTTATAATGAATACCAAATGGTATTATGAATCTGAAAATACTATTCTTTTTAAGTTCATTGAAAAAGTGATCAATCTGACGCATAACAAAGATCAGATTCATTATTTTTTCAATGAACCTAAAAAGTAAATTTTCTTTTATAATTAAAGACTAGAGGAAACTATCAAGAATAATTCATGGTGAAATTCTAACCACTAAATTTTTTGATAGTAATATAAAAATATTAACAAGAATATTTTATCTATAATATAATGACAGTCACTGGAAAAGAATTGTGGAGGCGAGTATGTAAATATAGATCCTCAAAATATATTGTGTCGGGAAGTCTTCAAATCTTATAAAGAGGTAAGCAATGTTTATTGTCTCTTATTGTTTCTGTCATTTTAGTTTTTGCAAAATAAAATTGTTTAATGGATGAGTAAGTTATATACTGTGGTCGAGTTTGATTATACTGTGATGATAAATTTCAGTCACAATAAATTAAGCTATTACATATTGGTGTGATTTCTCAGACTATTTCAGGAGTGTGGACAGTTCATATTTTGGAACCAAAATGCGAGGTTGATTTTGGTAATCAGATGGAAGTTTCTAGGAAGAGACTTCTTATTGATAAGTCTCACACCATTTTTAGTTCTTCTCTCACAATGCCGCCTTTATTTTGTCGGGTAACTTCTCAAAACTAGTTTCTTGATTCACACAAATGACAATCATATTTTTCTACACAAGATTATGAGCTTTAGCAATTCAATTGTAAAAATTGATAAATCTTCTATGATTGTCACTTAATTAAAATATTTGATTTTCTCCTTTTCCCTGTCGGTAGAATCATGTATATTTCCTCGCTCCCTATTGGGCTAACGACGATAATGTTCGCAAAGCACTGCACATTCAAAAGGTATTTATTTCTAATTGACAAAAAAGTTATTTATTTATAAGAGTATTATTTGTGCAGTTCTAAAAGTATTTTTCGTGAAATTCAGGGAAGTATAGGAAAATGGAAGCGATGTAACTACAACATACCTTTTAAACATGAAATCCTTAACAGCTTCCCATATCATTTAAATCTTAGCAGAAAAGGATATCGTTCATTAATATACAGGTCAATCTTTTTTATTATAGTATGCAACATTGCTATGTGTATTTGATTCCTTAATGTTTTAAGTATTGAATTTGATCAGCATATATAATATGAATTGGCCAAGTAAATTAGTTTTATGATTTTATGACAATTTTGTTAACAGTGGGGATCATGACATGAAAGTTCCACATTTGGCGACTCAAGCATGGATAAGATCTTTAAACTACTCAATTGTTGATGATTGGAGGCAATGGCATTCTAATGGCCAAGTAGCAGGGTATGCATGCACCTCTTTATAGTTTATACATATGTACAATACTCTGTTTACATAATTAAATATCACTTTATATAATTGATTGATTAATTGATAGATACACAAGGACTTACTCAAATCAGATGACATTTGCAACTGTGAAGGTAACGACTTTAACAATAGTCTTTTTTGTATGGTCTTATTTACGAATACACCTAAGAATACTCTTTAAAAATCCTATTTAAAGAAATTACTTATTTTAAAAGTTACAAACATTTTAATTTGCAATGCATTAGCTCTATACATTTTAATAAAAAGTAGTAGTACTCATTAGCATTTTTCTGTTTTATATCAAACAACAATAAATGTGTATATATAGCTAGCTAATTTTCATTACTACCAAAAAAATAACAAATTTTCAACTATTTATATAAAAATTACAGGGAGGAGGACACACGGCTCCGGAGTACAAACCTGAAGAATGTTTAGCCATGTTTAATAGGTGGATATCTAATAATCCACTCTAGAGATTAATACACTAAACTTAATTAGTCCAACATGAATACATGATGCAACATTGCACACACAAAAAAAACCGTTTGTATCATAATACTATTTCAGCGTTCAAGTACCCATGCCATAAACAATTACATCCAGCAGTGAACTTTTAAAGTTTAAGTATGTGGAAGGTGTACCGGTAGACACTCTGATATTTGAGTCAATATGAGAATATTAATGTATAATAAAATATATTTAGATTTAGAATTAAAATTAAACTAGATGTAAACCCGCGCGTTGCGCGGGATAACAAATAAAATTATTGTAGTTTTTAATTTATTAGACATTGTGACTTTTATACGGTATTCATTATATGATCACTTCATAAAATAAAATGAAGTCAATATGTTTTTTTTTTTACCAAAATAATAGAGTTCAACATAGAAATTACCTTTGTCAAAAAAAAAACATAAAAATTACTTAGATCTTAAATTAATTTGGATGTAATTATATTGTCAATTTCCCATTTAAGAAAATATGATATTATTAGATTTTCTTTTTCTCTTTCAAGAGATACTTGTTGCCTTGTTAAGGCTGTAGAACTTAAAATATGTTGACTTACGATCCTTGAGGGGAAAATAATGGAACAACATTAGCAATGTTTTCAATATTGGCAGTTATGCTAGGGAATGCCACCACTAAGCACGTTGGAAGAACTTGTTCATTTTCATCCAGGTTCATCATTCATTGCGAGTCATTTTAATAACTTTTTCTTGCAAGCCTGTTACAAACAGCAAGTATAAATTTAGTTGGTCACCTCAAGTAAAATGTGATTAATAAAATATATTCAAGAAAAAAGAATAGAAAGCATCACTTGATAATATTGTAGCTTAAGTTGGCATTGGCCTCCCTCCCTTAATAAGGGAAAAGAAAAAGAAGAGGGTAATACTCATTAATATAGTGCAAAACAGTAACATTTCGGCACAAACTAAAAATGACTCCAAAAGTATTGCAAGTGCGTGAAACTTTTTTTCTATGAAAAGCAGATTCACAAAGTTTTATGTTGTGGATTTTTACCATCCCGATACAATTTTTTCACTTTAAAAAATTGAGAACATAAATTTCACCGGTAATATAGTCATATGCGCTATGAAAACGAAATATTTTTTTCCAACTTAAACACTAATAATTAGTAATTGTTATGAAATTAATGGAAGCAAGAGTAACAATAGAGATGCAAAGGAGAGAAAGAGAAGACAGAAAAATAATCTATGTTATTCACTATTAGGATTAAGGTTAGGGTTACATGACAATGATACATAGTGTCTATATATAGATGATCACATGAGCCTATGACATGGGCCAAGACTAATGGACATCCACAATATATATATTCATAACACTCCTCTTTGGATGTCCATTAAGGATATGCCTCGTTAAAACCTTTACTAGAAAAAACTCAATGGGAAAAAATTCTAGTGAAGGAAAAAGAGTACAATATCCTTTGTCTTTAAATCTGCCTCGTTAAAAACCTTACCAGAAAAACCCAATGGGATAAAACCATAGTTAAGGGAAAAAGAGTGCAGAACCCAATTATATCTCCTCCTCATGAAGACAATTATATCTGAGATGAATAAGACCAATAAATCTTCCATCTAGTTGATCAGAAGCTTTACTTGACGAAAACTTTGTAGAAAGATTTGATTTATCTCCTTTTATATACTCTTCTCTGAATTAACGTTGCTGTAGTATTATCTTCTTCAAGTTTCTTGTATTTGAAGAATCACAAACTTCAACAAAATCATATTCTCAACTTTCTTGATGTAGTGCTGAAACTTCCACGTATTTGGATGATATTGTTGTATCCTTAAGATATAAATTATATGTTCCACTTTGTTCCAATATCTTCAAATTTATTGATAAACAAAGATAAAATACCACTGCATGCAAAGTTGCAAAATGCAATGGTGTCCTCAATAAAATTAAGACCAATTCAAGTAACTCGTCATTTTCTTGAGACATGGAATATTCTTTGTTCACATCAAGTGACATCATATAGAACCAATTATATCTTCGATATTTCCATATCAATTTGTTTAGTACCATTGATACATATAATTTTCTTCATGCAGAAAACCTCATTGAAGTACTAAGTTGGCAATCAACAGATTTCATAAGCTTTTCAAGAGTTATGATAGCATTATAGTGTTTGATCGGAGTAATATGTGGTACTTCAGGACCAAATAATTATTATCATTTTAATTTCTCAAATGAGTGGCCTTACAATAACTAGGGCACACAACTGATATGAATTTCATATTTCATCTCAATTTCTATATGAAATCAACTTTCTAAAACTCTTCAGGAGCTCTGATAATATTCATGACATTGTCATATTGTTTGAGTAACAAAGAGACTTATACATTTTATTAATTCATCTATTCAATAGTTTGAATAGTATGTCTCATGAAATAAAATCCTTCAGGGAGTTTCATATAATCATCAGTAACAAGTGAGTCATACAAATATATTGTAACACTTTCAATAAATTAAGCATTTCAAGTGTTACTAAACTTAATCAAGTAAGAAAAATATTTTCACTTCAGGTGAATATTTCTCTTCACAATCAATAGCAAACTTTTATTGATATTCTTCAATAACAAGTCAAACTTCTATTCGCACAAAAATTGATTCGTATCTCATCATTTTTACAACTTCGGGTGTCTGGACTACTGGTCCAAAAATCTTTCACTTTGCAAAGTACACTTTTCATTTAGACAATCATTGTGTTGTCTATAATTATAAATAGACTTTTGTCTATGATCCTCATCATCCCTTATCATATATAGCGCTATATTATATGTAAGATTATCGTCAACGTTGACTTCATTTTGGTTCCATTGTATTCCATTCATGACATGATTTTTCAAGATCTCTTTAGTTTCATAAAACTCAGGTACCTGACAAGTTCTTCTGGAACTTAAAATCAATTATGTCAATACTCTTTTAGAGTTTTCATATCCTCACTTGGTCATCTTTCATTTTAGCTCATTTTTTTATTTGAGAATTTTTATCATTGGAACCAATTTTTCCACCATACGTCAAGTGTGGCTGAACTCATTTGCAATATAGAATTGTTCAACAGAAACATCTATTTTGATTGGAGCAATAGCAGCTGATATTTGATTTCATAAATATTACAAATGATTTATCTTTTGAACTTTTAGTTCAAACTATTGTATACGAAGATCAAGATGAAATACTAATAATAATTTATTTCAAGTGATTCATTTGAACTTCTGGTTCACATTTCAGCTGCTGATTCTCTCCCCCTAATATTGGGAATATTAATTCATCACTGGAGAAGTAGCCTTTTAGGCTATAAATCTATTTTCCCAATATTCTTTTACAACTGAATTAAATGCATTATATTGGAGCAATTGTGACGTACACAACACATCCAAAAATGCTTATATCGGAAATTAGGTTTATAAACCAAGATTCAAAAACATTAGGGAAGAACTTATTTATATAAAAATTTGTTGGCATGATACAATCCAATATCATATTTGAATGTTCCCATAATATAAAATAAAAATTGTGATCTCATAAGTATCAGTCATATTACTTTAGACGTCTAAAGAATGGAACTTCAAGTCCATTTTTGTTTTGTATGATCATATTTTATTCGATATCAATTTCAATTGATATACGATACTTATCAAATACTTTCTAAGAATTAAGAAAATGAGATCTTATCGAAACTATTTGAGAAAACAATCTCACAAACTTCTGGTTGTGATGAGTAAACATGCATGTGAACGATTTAGTTGATGCATCAATTCAAGTCACAAAGTGTCTAAATGGTCCATATTCTCAAATTATCAATTTCTTTTGGGAACTTGTAATGCACAAAAAGCTATTACGTTGAAGAAACTTCTGGCTCTTCAATACATATGTTTTTTATTTTTTATTTTTTACATCATAGTAAATCCGGGAATGACCCAACCGGTATTGCCAACAATAAAAAACTGAATATAGTTTGTAAACTTCTGGTTTACAATGATAATGACTCAAATGTCATTCATAATTTTATTTTATTTTGAAGTTCTTCAAGAACTATATAAAAATCTCTATAATAATCTTGTGCAATCCTTTAAGGTTGCATATTATTGAATTCTTCTAGAATTCGTGAAAAATTGAGTTTTTTTTTTATTGAATTCTTCTGGAATTCGTGAAAAATTGAATCCTTTAAGTTTTTTTTCTTCTAGAATTCATGATTGATAAAAATGGAGATTTTTCTAAGTTCTTCAAGAACTATGTAATAAGCTTTTATACATCTTTATGATAATACGTCTTTATAATAATATAAAGATCACATCTATATGATAATAAAGATCTCATTTGCAATCCTTCATGGGTGCATGTATATTGAAATTCTTCAAGAATTCATAATAAGTGATGATTCTTCGTAAGTTCTTTAAGAACTAAATTAATGAATTCTTCTGGAATTCGTGATGAAACAATTTTTTTTTAAGTTCTTCAAGAACTAAATATATTAAATTTTTTGGGAATTCATGAATTAAATTTATAAGTTCTTCGAGAACTATACAATATATAATCACAAGAAAAAACAGTGGCTACGTGTACCACATATTGAATTGAATTTACAAATATCAATTATAACAACCACAAAAAAAAAACGGTGGCTATGATACAATATGAAATGAAGCAATATTTTACTGTATGTTCATGAAGAAACATATATTGAAATATGAGAGTCGTACCTTTTCATAAAGAAACTGTATGTGAGGTCATGAATTAACAAAATAAAATGAAAAGATGTTTCGTGTACGTACCTTTTTAATGATAAATCGGTAGAGTTTCGTGCTGATAACATGTTATGAAACTAATGGAAGCAAAAGTAATAATAGAGATGCAAAGGAGAGAAAGAGAAGAGAGAAAAATAATCTATATTATTCACTATTAGGATTAGGGTTAGGGTCACATGACAATGATATATAGTATCTATATATAGATGATCATTATTAAAAAGGGATAAATACATTGACCTCCCCTGAAGTTTATTTGAATGCATTTCACCTCCCTTCAATTTTTTCACTCAGCAATGACACCCCCTCCCGTTAACTCCATCCGTATTCCCGTTATTAAAAAAAATGAAAATACTGCCTTTTCATTGAAAAAAATGAAAACATTTCTTTTTCATTTATAGATCAATCTATTTCACCATAAGTCTTTTAAGTGTATGTTTGGTAACACGGTGGGTGTGTCAGAATCACGGTGACCTGCCGTGATTTCCAGAAATTACAAGTTGTAGCTTCTGCAAAATCACAATAAGTCACCGCAATTCTAGCACATCCACCGTAATACCAAACATAGCTTAAAACTGATACAACTATGCAATAGCTTCATCCATCTATAGGTGTAGCTTTCGTATGTTGTTGGTCATGGTTAGATCACAAGCCACCACGGTGGGTGAATGGGTGTAGAAGGAACAAGATGGCAAAATCCTAAGTTGGCTTGTAAATGTTATTTCTTTATTTATTAATAATATATATAGCTTTATGTTGATGTTATGATATTCTATTGCATTATTGCTCCAACCCTGAAACCAAATCGCAGATTACAAACGATAGAGATTGTCTTCATCAGTAGGAAGGTTTAGATTTAACGGAATTGTAAACAGTGTGAAACTGTAAAGGGAGATTTCCATCTATTTTAATTAAATTTAGGGGAGGTTTGTGTCTACTATAAAATTAGAGGGGGTGTATGTGTTATTTAAAAAGGCCTCAGGGGAGGTCAGTGTATTTATTATCCCTATTAAAAAATAATTTTCAGTGAATGAAGATACATGATGGAATCTTATCAATTTAAAGATAAAAGAGCATTTAGGCCGATACTTTGGCCATTTTAAAGTAGTGGGGCCTCATATATGTTATGGTCCTCTAAATTGATGTTTTCTTATAGCTTGTAGTGTTAATAGCCAATTCTAAACAATTAATATGCAACCACATAATTAAAAAAACAAAGGAAGAGAGGTGAATTGATATATAAATAAATACCTTCAATATATACTATGTGGACTCAATAGCCAACAATTTGGATATAGCGGGAAAGTTTCATGGAAGAAATGAGAAATCTGATAATAAGTAACTTCATGTTGGAAAACATTTGTGATGCCAATCTAATAGATTACATAGGGGGTGGTAAATTAGAATGGTTTTTTTGCTATAATATGTTCACCTTGCACATCAAATGGTGTCTAACTTGATAAGATATGGCAGTAACATCATTAGGCCTATCCCAATGAAGCCTTGTAGCGTTCGATGAAGGTTAGAGGTTGCAAGATTGTTGGTTGTATTGTAATAATTATAATAGATTGGAACATATTGTATTATAATGATTTTATTAATTGAGAGAAACACAAGAGTTAATAAAATTTAATTAGCGAAGTCAAAAAAAAAGAAAAGAAATTTAATTAGTAACGGTAAAACAATTGAAGACTTGGGAAGAGAATGAAAATGGAGCACACAAAAAAAATGGATAGTAGATTGTTGTGTTTTGAAGAGTGCGAAATTAGCTTTTTAGGCCCCTCAAATTGCTCTCAGGCCCCCAAAAACCCGAAAATGTCCTCAGTTTAGGGAAATAAAAATTTCAGTATGTATAATCTGAAAAATGTATTATTTTGGATCTTATCTACCAAAATCACTGCCTAATATAAAATCTATTAATTCAGATTTACGATCCTTTCTCCTTCTCTCGCCGCCGATCCTTTCTCCTTCACCGAACCTTACGAACGTTGGCGTACGCGGCAGAAAACGATCATTTCTTTGTCTCCAATTGCATCAAAATTGCATAAAGTAAGTTTTATTGTACTTGTGCGTTAATTATGTGATAAATTATGGTTATGCGTTTTGTATTGAACTGAACTAAATTGCCAGGTATTTTAGGTTACAACATAGACAAATTCATGGACGAAATGAAATAATCAATTGAGTGGTTCTGTTTTTCCCATTTTTTCGGATTTTATCTACCAAAATAATATACATTTCAGATCGTAACTACTAAACTCGGCGAAAATTCTCTATTTTGATACATTTCGGATAGTAACTTCTAAAAAATAAGGTTTTTCAGATCGTAACTTCCAAAATTTTAGTTTTGGATCGTATCTACCAAAAAAATTACAATTTATTTTAGGTTACAACATGGACAAATCCATGGACGAAATGAAATAATCAATTGAGTGGTTCTATTTTTTCCATTTTTTTCGGATTTTATCTTCCAAAATAACATACATTTCAGATCGTAACTACCAAACTGGGCGAAAAATCTTTTTTCTGATACATTTCAGATAGTAACTCCTAAAAAATAAGGTTTTTTCAGATCGTAACTCCCAAAATTTTAGTTTTGGATTCTATCTACCAAAAAAATTACAATTTCAAGTTATAGGATCCAAAAAATTTAAATTTTCGTGTTATATAATCCGAAATATTTTGGCCTTGCTGTGTTTCAGAAGATATAATCTGAAGGGTATTTTTGGTACTTTTGGGGGTGCGGGAGTAATTCAGGGGGTGGATAAAGCAACTATCAAAGAGTGCCACATCAGATTTTAATTGATGTGTCAAAAATTAGATTATGTGGCATGTAAAAGTATGAGTTGTCAGTAGAATATTTTAGGTCTTAGATTTAATATATAAAAATAGAATTGCATTGTAAGATTGTAGCATGGTTTTTATATAAGCCAACTGATATAATATTGAACCAATGGGTGTAATATTGAATATGATCCAATTCATAACAATATTATAGAAGCTAGCCATTACCTGATAATAGATACTTCCTCCGTACTAAAATATAAGTCGTTCTGATCATATCACACAAATTAAGAAACGAAATCATTGTTGTATGGAAAAAATAAATTGTAGAAGTAAAAGAAGAGAGAGTAATAAATAATTAAGGGTATAATAAGAAAATTATCATTTAATGTTGCATTGGTATTGTAAAACGACTTATATTTTAGTACAATTTTTTTTTTAAAACGACTTATATTTTGGTACGGAGGGATAAGGTATGAAGTATACAAAATTTAGAACATGTATCTTGTTTGTTTTTATATATAGTGGAGAAGTTCCACTTTTTTAAGTAATCATTAACATTATAATATTTACTAGAGGAGTATTGCTACTCCAGCGAAAAAACCATCCCAATAATTTCACAATCTGATGTGGCATGACGTGGCAACAAGTTGTTTGTTTAATTTTTCTTTCTCTCTCTTGTCTTTCTCTCTTCAATTGAAACCAATTCTCTGGTCATTCACATCCTCCAAGTGGGTTTCTCTTTCTCTCTCACATTCTATATAATCTTCATGCACCCTGCATTTTGTGTGCGTTTTCAATTTAGAACCGCATCCTGCCCCTTCATATATCTTTCAAAATACATTGATCCAAATTTAATTGAGACATAAGTGCAAAAGTAGAATATATGTTTCTTAAACAATCAGATGTGAATGTCAATCACATTTTGTTCCTTTTCTTTTCCTAAATATTTATTAAGAATTTCTCAAAAATAAATAGCTGTTCAGAAAGAACTATAGTCGCAGTGAAAGAGGCAGAGTTTATGGAGGTAGTTGCCGTGATGGTAGTTATGGTGGAGGCGGAGGTGGTGATAATGGCGGTGGGTTATACTCAATGTTAAAACAGATTTATTCACACATAATTGCAGATTCAGTGGAATACACGTTGGTAGTGGTGTTAAGCACATGAGTAGCACTTGTCCTGATAAATTCGTAAAATTTGATTCGCTATACATAGCATTTCCCTTACCAGAGCTGGTGTTAATATTTAGAGGTCTTATTCAAAAATTTAGAGATCTTGTCTTTGTAGGATAACTTAAATGGTAAGAGCTAGGGGATATATAGGTTAGATAGGGGGTGGTCTAAGGCTCAATTTCTAACGGGAACAATTTATATTTTCGATGTATTAAAAAAAAAAGTCTTGTTCAAAAACTAAAAATGAGCCCTTAATATAAAAAGGTGCAATATTTTAAAAAAAACCACATCTTAATTTAAATTACAAATAATATAAAAAATAATAATTTTTCATTCATAAGATCGTGCTCTATTGACTCATTTTCAACATTTTAAATTGATTTTTTTTGTCAAGATAATTGGGTGCGTTTGTTTAAGTTTTTTTTTTTAAAAAAAAATTTAGAGATTTTATTAGAGATTTTAAAAAAAATTTAAAGTAGATTTTTGTTTATTTATAATCATAAAAATCTATTTTGATTTTATTAACTTTACTTTATATATAATATCTTATTTCCCATTTTATTCTCAATGACTCATTATACCTTCTCTATAAATGTTGTGCAGGGGCAGGTGGTTTTTAGTTTTTTTCTACCCCTGTTGTATTTTGTTGTATTGTTTTGGCACTCTTCTACATCTTGTAGTGGAGTTTACATCAATAAAGTTTGCTTGTTTTTTTTAAAAAAAAAACACTCTCTAATTGCATAAATCACATAATCAAATTAACTGTGTTAAAAAACCCAAATAGTTTTCCAATTACATGAACATCTTCTATTTTTCTCTGTAATGTTAGCAATATCCATAAAATGATTATTGGATTTCATCTAGTAAATATTTTTTAGATGTTGAATTAAGTATTACTACCTCCATCCTTTAATATAAGATTTTGTTTGACCACTGCACTTACGTCAATGCACAATTTTGATCACTAATATATTTAATTATCTAGTAGTAAAAATTATAAAAATTTGATATTTTGAAAATACTCATCAAAACAAATCAAACAAGATCTTATATGCTAATATTTACATCTATATATTATTAAAAAAAAATACGGTCAAAACATGATAAATGAATAATACAATTTAGTCGAACAGAATCTTATATTTAGAACGGAGGTAGTATTATTAAAAAATGATAACTAAATGATATCTATATGTAGAAATCTCTTTTTTTTTATTGATCAAAAAAGAATCCTCTTTTTTTTTTTGACTAAATGTAGAATCCTCTTAAGTACGTGTACGTACTTAAAATCAAGCTTTTTTATTGTTGATACTCTCTGACCCGAATTAATTGCGTCGAGTCACTTTGAAAAAAAATACTCCCTCCGTCCCATTATATAAGTATTTTTACTACAAAAGTCTAGTCCCAAAATATAAACCCCTTTACAATTTACTAAGTACATTTATTACTTTTTTGCTTACACATACCCCTAATTATTACTACTAAGTTGCATTGGAATACAAAAATTGTAAAGAAGCTTATATTTTGGGACTAGACTTTTATAGTAAAGGTGCTTATATAATGGGACGGAGGGAGTAACAATTTTTATTTAGTCAACGTACCACCAATTTCATGTATTGATAAAAATGCTATTTTTTGGACGAAATGGATAAAAGTGCTATTTTTAACTATCTAAAGTCAACCAATTTGAGTAAAGACATCTTGATAAATTATTTTTGGACGAAATGAATGCTTTGCACTTTGAGGACGTTTTTGAACTAATGCTCAGAAAATTAACATATACTAATATATACTAAATCTTGACAAAATTGTGTTTGTTGTAGTAACAAATTAAACAGAACAAAAGTGGTTGTCCTAAGGAACACTAGATGTGTTTGTATAAAGGCACAGCAACAACTTGCTCAAATGTAATTATGATGATAGAAAAGTACAAAATAGTTGGGACATGTTGCATTCAATTGGCTTGCAACAAGCACATGGTTTAGATGAAGCTAGCTTACAAATAAAAACTAGTGGTCGGGTGTAAGTGTGTAACTTATGGTTGAACGGTTGTAGCTTCTTCTTCTTTAATTAAAAGTTGAGGATTCGATTTTCGTCTTAGTTACGGAATAACTTTAAAATTTTGGAAGAATAATCACTGTTTGGAGGTGGATACCCTACTCTCGAAAAAAAAACTTAAAAAGACTAACAATTTTGATTGAGAGGGGAATAACTATATATAATGCAATATGTACGGTGAGATGAAATATTTTGACCGGATCTATTTCCTATAACCCATCTGTTAGTCGATATTTTCGACTAAAGCTGTAGCGACTAAACAAAGTTGTTGCGACTAAATCTGTTAGCAAAGCTGATATGCAGAGTTTGGGAAGTCGGTCGCGACAGGTTAGAGAGCGAATTCGTATGGAAATATTTCTAAGTTATAAAGTGAAAGTAACTTAGCAAAATTCAAGCAGTGCCATAAGGAAGCAGGAGCAAGCTGTCGTTGCAACCAACAATGGAAGTCGCAAGAAGCATGTACAAGAACTGCTGGCGTGACTAAAGGATACTTTCTGTCCAAGTTATTTGAAGATCGTGTTGATGCAACTAAGGCTGAGTCGAGACAACTCAAAGTCGCTGCAACGAAGGAATGGAGTCGACGAGAATAAATGGGCAGTTATTTTAAGAACGTGGTGGTGAGACACGTCGTGATGGTAGTCGCCTCTAGGAAAATAACTGTTGCATGCAGTTTTAGTATAAATATAGAGCCTGTAGGCAGACTTTAGTGTGAAAAACTCTTTGTACACATATTCCTGCAAAATTTCAAAATACCTAACGCTTGAGAAACAAAATCACATAGGATCGATGTACGTGGTTTTTTCACCATTTTTCTTTTCTTTGTATTCTTTACAACTTTTATGCAATTTATTTTCTTTACAACTTTTTTTTGACTTTCTGTCAACACAACTTACTTCAAATCTGTCTTTGTTTATCAATAACTACAAATTAAATTCATGTGTTCTTTGTATTGGCATAAATTTAGACATTTTTCTTTGTAAAACTTTGAGAAAGTACATTTTAAAACCAATGCACAAACATATCCGAGATTTTTACTAATTGATCTCACTTGCTTTTTAAACTAGTCATTGTTTATCAAACTTCCCATTAAACACCATCGTAGTAGGTAATTTTCATTGGTCTAAATGGACAAAAACATTTTAGGGTCGGATCCTTTATACAGTATTTCCGAAAACATCTCGTTTTTACTTATTGCGTTGAAGACAAACCCATATACCAGCTGCTTCCTTATGCTTCTTTGATTTCCAATTGAATCTTTGATGCCGATACGAGGAAAATGTATAAAATCTGTTCCTAAAAATTGGGATTTAACTTATTTAATCTATAATTTGTCCATAAGTCCTACTTCAACCGAAATTGTCAAAATTGTTAGGCCGGATACTATGAACAAAGTTTACATCCCGGCTTATTCACATGTATGTGTGTGAGATTTTATGATAGTTTTTTTATTTCATATATTTATTTAATTATTTTATTTTATTTTTCTCAAGTATTAAATACAAAAAATGTAGTTGATTCAGTGGTTATTATATTGGTGTTGAGTTTGGTAGGAATCACTACGGTTCGAATTCTGTAACTGTGTTCGGGAGGAGTTGAAACCACTTAATGTTAGAAGGGTTCCGAAATAGATTAAACTGATAGTAAAAAAAAATAATGTGATTCACATGATCTCTGGAATATACCCTACATCAATAAATCTCTCCTTCAATTCCCTGCACACACATTTTTTACTACAGTGAAGGACCTTTCATTTGATCAATAATCCATATCCAACAAGATCTGCTTCTTCTGGAATATTAGCTTAAGGCTAAAATGGCAAGCCTTAGTTCTTCGCATTATTACAGTGGCAATACTATTATTAATATACTTGTGCTTGCACTCTTATTACACCTTAACCTTGCAACTTGTTCTGAATCCAATATTGTGAAGTTCCTTCCTGGTTTTGAAGGACCACTTCCTTTTGTACTAGAAACTGGTTACATTGAAGTAAGTGAAACCGAAGAAGATGAGAATGCAGAATTGTTCTACTATTTTATAGAGTCTGAGAACAATCCTAAGGAAGATCCTCTCTTGCTTTGGCTAACCGGTGGTCCTACTTGCTCTGCCTTGTGTGGACTTTCCTTTGAAATTGGTAATATAGTAACTAATTAAATCATTTCCAATGTGTTAGGATTACTTCAATAATTATTGTATGTCTAAGGTAGTTAGTTAATAGTTAGTTACAAATGAAATTAGTTTAAATAAGTGAGTGTATGAGAGTTCAATCCTGTTCTTGTATATCTGTCGTGTCAACTGAGTTAAATTAATGCACGTATTAAAAAATATTAAATTAAATACAAAAGATGCTTATTAATACTATGGTGTGGTGGTGTTGCAGGTCCAATAACATTTAAAAATGAGGAATACAATGGTAGCTTACCAAATTTGGCTTTAAATCCACATTCATGGACAAAGGTAGTACAATATATAGCAATAGCAAGTTGTCGGCTGAATTGAATAACACTGATTTCATTTTTCATTTTAATCTAAGCTTAATTATCAAATTTATGCCAAACAGGTTAGTAACATTATATTTTTGGATTTGCCTGCTGGTACTGGATTCTCTTATGCCAAAACAGAAACTGCTGTTCAGCAAAGTACTTGGAAGTTAGTTCACAATGCTCACCAATTTCTTAGAAAGGTTATAATTTAATTATTCTTCATCTAGCATCATAATAATTGTAGTTTATCATATCCATTGGCAATTTAAAAGGAGTTGTAATAATAATTATATTTAATAAATGTTTGTAGTGGCTGATCGATCATCCAAAATTTATTACAAATGAAGTATATATTGCTGGTGATTCATACTCTGGTATTCCTGTCCCAATTATTGTTCAAGAAATTTCATATGGTATACTATACTATACTATACATTCACAAATTAATCAAATGTTAATATCATGAGTATGTCAATTAATACTAATTTGCTTCTTGCAGGAAATGAAGGTGGCCTTCAACCATGGATAAACCTCCAGGGATACTTACTAGGAAATCCCATCACGACACCAAAAGACGATAATTACAAAATACCATTTAATCATGGCATGGCACTAATTTCTGATGAACTCTACCAGGTAATTTCAATTAACTTTATTTTTAAGAATTACTAATTAATAATCACGTTTTTTTGCGATGAATTTCAAATGGTATGATGAATATGAATCTGGTCTTATAATGACAGTCACTGGAAAAGAAGTGTGGAAGCGAGTATGTAAATATAGATCCTCAAAATGTATTATGTTTGAAAATCTTCCAATCATATGAGGAGGTAAGCAATGTATAAACACTGTCTTTATTGTTTCTGTCATTTTATTTTTTGCACAATAAAAATGCTTGATGCATGGATGAGTAATTAGTTATATACTAAGGTTAAGTTTAATGATAATGTTTATGATAAATTTCAGCCACAATAAACTAAGCTATTACATAATGCTGTAATTTCTCAGACTATTTCAGGAGTGTGGCAACCTCATATTTTGGAACCGTATTGCGAGGTTGATTATCCTAATCAAATGGAAGTTTCTAAGAAGAGACTTCTCATTGATAAGGCTCACACAATTTTAAGTTCTTCTCTCACAATATCACCTTTATTTTGTCGGGTAACTTCTCAAAACTAATTTGCTGGTAGAGTTTAATGTTTGAATAATTATATTCAGACAATCATATTTTTCTACACAAGCGACACTCCGACCCCTTGTTATGAACTTTAGCAATTCAATTGTAAAAATTGATAAATCTTCTATTTATAATTTTCTTCTTTTTTTGTCAGTAGGATCATGTGTATTTCCTCTCTTCTTACTGGGCTAACGACGATAATGTTCGCAAAGCACTGCACATTCGAAAGGTGTTTATTTTTCTTGACAAAAAAGTTATTTATTTACTTACAAGAGTACTATACTATTTGTGCAATTATATAATATTTTTCGTGCAATTCAGGGAAGTATAGGAAAATGGAAGCGATGTAACTACGACATGCCTTTTAAAAGAGAAATCCTTAACAGCTTACCATATCATTTAAATCTTAGCAGAAAAGGCTATCGTTCATTGATATACAGGTGAATCTTTTTGATTATATAGTATGCATAAACACTGCTATGTGTATTTGATTCCTTAATGTTTTAACTTTTAAGTATTGAATTGAGCATAATATGAATTGATCAAGTAAGTTAGTTTTCTGATTTCATGACAAATTTTGTTAACAGCGGGGATCATGACATGTCAGTTCCATATTTGGCGACTCAAGCATGGATAAGATCTTTAAACTACTCAATTGTTGATGATTGGAGGCAATGGTATTCTAATGGTCAAGTAGCAGGGTATGTATGCACTCTCTTATACATGTACAATACTCTGTTTATATTTATTAAATCTCACTTTATATAATTGATTGATAGATACACAAGGAATTATTCAAATCGGATGACATTTGCAACTGTGAAGGTAACAATTTTAACCATAGACTTTTTTATATCAATCACAACAATAGTCTCTGTGTTGAGGGTGTATATAAAAAGCAAACTAATTTTGAGCTATTTATATAAAAATTTACAGGGAGCAGGACATACGGCTCCGGAGTACAAACCTGAAGAATGCTTTGCCATGTTCAATAGGTGGATATCTGATAAGCCACTATAGAAATTAATACACCATGCAAGTTGAGTCCAACATGATGAAACATTGCACACACAAATAAAACAACAACCCTATTATGTATCACATTTGTAAGAGTTTTTCATGCCATAAACAATTACCTTGATCTTTTTAAAAGGAAGCACTTTTGACAAATTATTGTCAATGCCAAACACTTAAGGTCTGTTTGATAAAAATAGCGGATAGCTGATAAGCTAGCTGATAGCTTTTAGTTTATAGCTTATGGCTGATAGCTTATAGCTCATAGCTGATGGCTGATAGCTGATGACTGATAAGCTAATTGAAGTGTTTGGTAAAATTAGCGGTCAACTGACTGATAAATGTAAAATGTCATAAAAGGATATTGTTTATTATAAATCTTTTGTAAAAAATTTAATAATTATATCTATAATTAAATTAATATTTAAATATTTAAAATTTAGTAATTTAAATTTATTAATTTAATATACTTTTTATATATTAAATATTTTATTCTTTGAAATTTTTCTACTTTTTATTTCATATTTACATATTGTAAAATAAATTTTGAATAATTTTTTTATAACATGTACATAAGTGATAAATTAAAACTGTAATAAAAAAATTGATAAATTAAAAGAACTAAAAAAAGGTCTGATTATATTTATATATAAAAAGGTTTAATATAGGTATAGAGTGAGAGATTGGGACAAGCCTATACATTATACAGTACGAAAACAATAATACCAAACGTAAGAAAAAAATGTACAATGTATGTAGTCAACAAAAAATTAAAAAGGTTAGACGGAAAAATGAAATGGAGAGCCAACATTAATTACAAGTGCATGCAACATGTTTTAAATGTAATAAATTATTGAGGATAAAATGGGATTTTAAGTGAAATAATAAGGGTAAAAAAAGGAAGAAAATATGATAAGCTATAAGCTATAAGCTATAAGTTAAAACGCTATGTGAAATAGCGTCTGGAAAATAAGCTAAAAATCAGTAAAATAAGTTATAAGCTAATGTTAAAATAATTTTACCAAATAGGTCTAATTTTTGACATATGAGCTTATATGCTATAAGCCATAAGCTATAAGCTAAAAATTTTTAGGCTTACCAAACAGACCCTTAGAAGTACCTAAAATGGAGCTATTTTATTTTGATACTCTCATGACCCGAATAAAGTGTGTTGGATCACTTTGAAAAAAATGGTTATTTTTTATAATCAATCTACCACTTTGACCTCAGTTGCAAAAAATACTATTTTTTTTCTTGTGTATTTAGCTCAATTTGTAGATATACAAGAATTAGGATTCGAACTTTAGTACATCCACTTATTCGGATCAGGATTATATGCTGTCCAATTATCACACTGTTTCATATTGTAGTAACAAATCTAGACTATTCATTTAAGATTAGACGGTTCAAATTACTTATACAGTAAAACAATCTCGATGTAACTGTCCATTCAGATCGAACGATTCAGAGTTGTAATTGTGTCATACAGTTATAGCGAGAAATCCTTTTCCCACTTATTCCTAGCTATGAAGCCTAGATACGAGATACAACACGGATACGATACGAGAAAATTTAAAAATTTAATATACGATAGAGTTAGGATACTTTAATAAAAAAATTAAATATATAAATGCAAAATATATAAGCATAATTCATATTGATAACAGAGAAACATTCACATTATTAAAATTATCAAAACAAGTGAATGACATATCTTAAGTACTACCTAAAAAGCGAGTCATGCACATCTCCACTAATGTCCTATAATATTGTCGATTATTTCCTATATTCTTCATCTTTCTTTGACAAAAGTTGAAAATTTATATGCACATAAACCAAATTTTTAGACCTTTTTGAATTCATTTTATTTCTTTTCAAAGAATGGATAAAATATAAACAATAGATACTTCTCTGATACGTATCGAGAAGTATCAGACAAGTATCACAGAAGTGTCGGTATTTTTTTATTTAAAAAATAAAATTTAATCATTGGATACTTTTCCGATACGTATCAGAAAGTATCTGATGCGTATCGGTATCAAATAAGGTATCTGACACGATACTTTATCAATTTTAGAACATCGAAGCTTCATAAATTCCTAGCCTCAGACCAACCGACAAAAAAAATCTATTTTTGGAAGAAATGGATAAAATTGCTACTTTTAATTATCTAAATTTTCACCAATTTGAGTAAAGGCATCTTAATAAATGATTTCTTGAACGAAATGGATAAAAATGCTTTGCACTTTGAAGATAGTTTTTGAACTAATGCTTAGTAAAACTTACATACTCTAATACTATATCTTGACGAATTTGTGTTTGTTGTAGCAACAAACAGAACAAAAGTGGTTGTCTTAAGGAACACTAGATTTTTTTTTGACTAAAGGGACACTAGATGTATATAGTATAAAGGGACAATAACAAGTTGCTCAAAAGATAATTATGATAGAAAAAAGTAGGGGTGGCAAAACGGGTCTGATCCGTCGGGCCGGTTTATTCTGATTTGTTGGGCCGGTTTGTTTGTCTCACGAATTTTGGTGGACTGAGTTAAAGTTTTGAATTCTGTTTTTTTATGAGGCCCGCCCCGCTCGTCAAAAAAATGGGTTGGGGCGATGCGGCCCGTTTAACTCGCTTTTTTATTTTAACCGTTACATAAAAATTCATTAAAAAAATAAGTGGCTTGACTGGATATAATAAGAACACTTATTTAAGAAACTTAGTTTTTTTATTTATTCATACAAGGATTGTTTTTGCGACAACTTTATTAGTGGTTTGATCTGATCCAAGTTTAGGATTGTTTTCGCCGCCACTCTATATCGTTTTATATATTAATTATGTCGAATTTGTTAATTGTGTTGCTAGATTTGTTAATAACGTATTTGTCTTATAAGTTTGAGTTTCTCACAAATTTAGCTGTTTAAAAAAATATAAAAAATTAATATTCAATATAATTTTTATAATCTTACTAAAAAAATATAATTTTTGTAATGTAATCAACTTAAAAAGAAAACAAACAAATTGGCGGGCAACGGACTAGCCCGCTAATTCGCATGTCCCCCAATAAACGGGGTGGGGTTAAATTTTAGACTCGATCATCTAAGTTGACTCAGCTCGTCTTATTTTTAAACGGCCTTAAGCAGGACGGATCTGAACAAAGCGGACATACTCGTTTTACCACCCTAGAAAAAAGTACAAAATAGTCTGGGCATGTTACATTCAATTGGCTTGCAACAAGCACAAGCACAAGCACGAGGAAGCTAGCTCATCAGGGTACGGTGACTTAATTATGTCTGCACTCATCAATTAACTTAAAGAGACTAACATTTTTGATTGAGAGGGGAATACGAATACCTATGTATAATGCTCTTTGTGGTCCTTCATAAGAAAATGATAGTTTCCTATCCACACCCCAATCCTATTTTGTATGAACTATGATGATTCCGATGATGAGAGGCCATAGATCCATCAAATTATTTCCATGGTAATTAAATTCTGTTATGATTTTAATTTAAAGTTTAGAATTTGTTTGATTTGTAAAAAGAAAGAATATACAGAATTACATAAGAAAATAATATAAGACACAGGGTCTTATTTTGATATTTTACTCAAACAAAAGCATACACCGGCGAACTACATATGATGGCAACGGGCTAGAGGACTCACAACAGGGCAAAGCAAGATGATTTTGATCGGTCAGGTAAAATGTGGATTGAGCCATAAAAGGATGTAGTTTTATATTGCAGAAATTGTCAAAATTATTAAGCCAGACGCTATGACCGGAGTTCAAACCTCAACTTATTCGTGTGTGTCTGTGTGTTGTGTGAGAGTATATGTGGATGCTCTTTTACCACTAAATAAATTATATGTGATTCACATGATCTCTGTAATATACCCTAAATTGATTAATCTCTTCTTCAATTCCCGCCACACACATTTATTTACTACAGACTACAGAGAAGGACCTTTCATTTGCTCAACAATTCATATATCCCCTTACAAGAACCAACTAAATAATCTGCTTCTTCTTGAATTTTGTTTAAGGCTAAAATGGCAAGCCTTAATTCTTCTCATTATTACAGTACCAATACTTTTATTAATATACTTATGCTTTTATTACACCTTATCCTTGCAACTTGTTCTGAATCCAATATTGTGAAGTTCCTTCCTGGTTTTGAAGGACCACTTCCTTTTGTACTAGAAACTGGTTACATTGAAGTAAGTGAAACTGAAGCGGATAAGAATGCAGAATTGTTCTACTATTTTATAGAGTCCGAGAACAATCCTAAGGATGATCCTCTCTTGCTTTGGCTTACCGGTGGTCCTGGTTGCTCTGCCTTTTCTGGTCTTGCCTTTGAAATTGGTAGTAGTAACTAGTTAGTTAGTTAGTTAGTTAGTTAGTTAATTATATATGTTACTTAAGAAACCTATTGTGTACCCAAAATATTAAATTAAATACACATTTAATTTATTACCATGGTGTGGGGGTGTTGTAGGTCCAATAACATTTAAAAATGAGGAATACAATGGGAGCTTACCAAATTTGACCTTGAGGCCACATTCATGGACAAAGGTATGTAGTACCATATATAGCAATAGCAGGGACACTTTTATTTAGTAATTTGTTGGCTGAATTTAATATATATTGATTGATTAATAACACTAATTTTGTTTTCATGCAAAAACCTAAGCTTAATCATCAAATTTATGTCGGTCGGACAGGTAAGTAATATTATATTTTTGGATTTGCCTGCTGGTACTGGATTCTCTTATCCCAAAACAGAAACTGCAGTTCAACAAAGTACCTGGAAGTTAGTTCACAATGCTCACCAATTTCTTAGGAAGGTTAATATAATTATGTTTTATCTATAGCATCATAATAATTGTAGTACTATATATATCCATTTGTAATAATGATATTTAATAAATGTTTGTAGTGGCTGATCGATCATCCAAAATTTATTACAAATGAAGTATATATTGCTGGTGATTCATACTCTGGCCTTCCTCTCCCAGTTATTGTTCAAGAAATTTCATATGGTATATACTACCTACATTCACAAATTAGTCAAATTGAATCCTAATTTTGAAACTATTTTTTTTTTTTTTGATAAGCAAATTTTGAAACTAATTAATCATTGTTAATATGATGAGTATGCTAATTAATGTTTATAGGAAATGAAGGTGGCCTCAAACCATGGATAAACCTCCAGGGATATATACTGGGAAATCCCTTAACAACACCAAAAGACGATAATTACAAAATACCATTTAATCATGGCATGGCTCTAATTTCTGATGAATTATACCAGGTAATTATATAGTAATTAACTTTATTTTTATGATATAATCCCTTTTTTATGATGAATTCCAAATGGTGTGATTAATACTAACAAGAATACTTTATCTATGATATAATGACAGTCACTGGAAAAGAATTGTGGAGGCGAGTACGTAAATATAGACCCTCAAAATGAATTGTGTCTAAAAGTCTTCCAATCTTATAAAGAGGTAAGTAATGTAAACATTATATAAGTCTCTATTGTTTCTGTCATTTTATTTTGGCACAACATAATAAAAATGTTTAATGGATGTGATGAGTAAATTATATACTAAGGTCAAGTTTGATTATAGTGTTTATGATACTTTTTCAACCACAATAAATTCAACTATTATATATTGCTGTGAGTTTTCAGACTATTTCAGGACTAGGAGTATGGGTAAATCATATTTTGGAACCAGTTTGCGAGTCTGATTCGGTTAATCAAATGGAAGTTTCTAGGAAGAGACTTCTTACTGATAAGGCTGACATCATTTTTAGTTATTCTCTCACAATGCCACCTTTATTTTGTCGGGTAACTTCTCAAAACTAATCTCGTAAAGAGCTTAATGTTTGAATAATTATATTCCAACTGATCATGAACTTTAGCAATTCAATTGTAAAAATTGATAAATGTTCTGTGTTATATATTTGGTCTTACAACTTAATATTGTGTTCCACTGTTCCGTATTATTTCTTTCATAAGCTATTTCATATTTTCATTCCTGTCACCTAATTAAAATATCTGATTTTATTATTTTTCCATCGGTAGCAACATGTATATTTCCTCTCTCTCTATTGGGCTAACGACGATAATGTTCGCAAAGCACTGCACATTCGAAAGGTGTTTATTTCTTTTCTTTTTTTGAGGTAGAAAGGTGTTTATTTCTTGACAAAAAAGTTATTTATTTATAAGAGTATACTATTTGTGCAGTTATAAGAGTAATTTTCGTGCAATTCAGGGAAGCATAGGAAAATGGAAGCGATGTAACTACGACATACCTTTTAAACATGAAATCGTTAACAGCTTCCCATATCATTTAAATCTTAGCAGAAAAGGCTATCGTTCATTAATATACAGGTCAATCTTTTTGTTTATAGTATGCAACATTGCTATGTGTATTTGATTCCTTTATGTTTTAAGTATTGAATTTGAGCATAATATGAATTGGCCAGGTAAGTTAGTTTTTCTGATTTTATGATAAATTTTGTTAACAGTGGGGATCATGACATGATCGTTCCATTCTTGTCTACTCAAGCATGGATAAGATCTTTAAACTACTCAATTGTTGATGATTGGAGGCAATGGTATTCTAATGGTCAAGTAGCAGGGTATGTATGCACTCTCTTATACATGTACAATACTCTGTTTATATTTATTAAATCTCACTTTATATAATTGATTGATAGATACACAAGGAATTATTCAAATCGGATGACATTTGCAACTGTGAAGGTAACAATTTTAACCATAGACTTTTTTATATCAATCACAACAATAGTCTCTGTGTTGAGGGTGTATATAAAAAGCAAACTAATTTTGAGCTATTTATATAAAAATTTACAGGGAGCAGGACATACGGCTCCGGAGTACAAACCTGAAGAATGCTTTGCCATGTTCAATAGGTGGATATCTGATAAGCCACTATAGAAATTAATACACCATGCAAGTTGAGTCCAACATGATGAAACATTGCACACACAAATAAAACAACAACCCTATTATGTATCACATTTGTAAGAGTTTTTCATGCCATAAACAATTACCTTGATCTTATTAAAAGGAAGCACTTTTTGACAAATTATTGTCAATGCCAAACACTTAGAAGTACCTAAAATTGAGCTATTTTATTGTGGATACTCTTATGACCCGAATAAATTGTGTTGGATCACTTTGAAAAAAATGGTTAATTTTTATAATCAATGTACCACTCTGACCTCAGTTCCAAAAAATATTATTTTTTTGCCTGTGTATTTAGCTTAATTTGTAGATATACAAGGATTAAAGTTTGAACTTTAGTACATCTACTTATTCGGATCAGAATTACCTACAGTCCAATTATCACGATGTTTCATGTAGTAACAAATCTAGACTATTCATTTGAGATCAGACGGTTCAAATTATTTATACAGTAAAACAATCTCACCTGTCCATTCAGATCAGACGGTTCAGAGTTGTAATTGTGTCACACACAGTTATAGCAAGAAGTCTTTTTCCCACTTATTCCTAGCCCTCAAACCACCCGACAAAAAAAAACTTTTTTTTGGAAGAAATAGATAAAAATGCTACTTTTAATTATCTAAATTTGCACCAATTTGAGTAAACGCATCTTAATAAATGATTTCTTGGACGAAATGGATAAAAATGCTTTGCACTTTGAAGATAGTTTTTGAACTAATGCTTAGGAAAACTTACATACTTTAATACTAAATCTTGACAAATTTATGTTTGTTGTAGCAACAAACAGAACAAAAGGGTTTGTCTTAAGGAACACTAGATGTATATAGTAGTATAAAGGGACAATACCAAGTTGCTCAAAAGATAATTATGATAGAAAAAAGTATAAAATATAGTTGGGGCATGTTACATTCATTTGGCTTGCAACAAGCACGAGGAAGCTAGCTCATCAGGGTACGGTGACTTAATTATGTCTGCACTCGACAATTAACTTTAAGAGACTAACATTTTTGATTGAGAGGGGAATACCTATATATAATGCTCTTTGTGGTCCTTCATAAGAAAATGATAGGTTCCTATCCACATCCCAATCCTATATGTTGTATGAAGTATGAACTATGATGATTCTCATGATGAGAGGCCATAGCCCATAGATCCATCAAACTATTTCCATGGTAGTTAAATCATGTTATGATTTTGAATTAGAAGTTTAGAATTTGTTTGATTTGTAAAAAGTAAGAATATACAGAGTTACACAAGAAAATAATATACGACAAATTTTTAAGATATTGAACAATTTTGTCTTATACAAAATTTAGTTGACACAGGGTCTTATTTTGATATTTTAGTCAAACAAAAGCATACACCGACAAACTACATATGATGGCAATGGGCTAGAGGACTCACAACGGGCAAAACAAGATGATTCCGAAGATTGATCAGGTAAAATGTGGATTGAGACATAAAGTGATGTAGTTTTATATTGCAGAAATTGTTGAAATTATTAGGCCGGACGCTATGACCGGAGTTCAAACCCCAGCTTATTCGTGTGTGTGTGTGTGTGTGTGTGTGTGTGTGTGTTTATGATGATTTTGTCATTTCATTTATGTACAAAATTATTTTATTATTTTATTTTATTTTTCTCTTGCATTAAATACAAAATATTGAGTATATGTGGATGCTCTTTTATCACTAAATAAACTAGCATTAGACACGCGCGTTGCGCGGGCGGTTCCAAATTTGTTTTAAGTTATTTTGTGGCAAGTTTTAAATTAAGTTTAAAAAAGACAATGTGATAAAAATAATATTATTATTATTGAAGAAGGTCATCCATTTGATCGATACACATGAAGGTCACATAAAAGAAATATTTAAAAATAAAATTACAAATCAAACTTGCAGGATAAATTAAGAAAAAGAAAAAATAAAAGGGAAGAGATTCATACAATAGCTAAGTTTTTCTGGAAATTCTTCGAAATTCTAGTGGTCATAAAAGGCATTGCCTGCGAAGGGACCAACAAATACACTATTCAATAAAATTTTATTTGACTTAAATAATAATAATAATAATATATACATCACTGTCCAACTCTTCATAATATATCTCCTTATTGCGCTTAGATTTTTTGAACTTGAAAACTAAAACATTCATAGTAGTTATCATGTCCTTTTCTAAGCTAGAGTTGAGATTAATCAGTCATGTGTATACATGAGAGCTTGATAGAATCGACTATCTCATTTGAGAGTTTGCGGAGGTGGGCTCAGAAGATCAGAAACGATGTTATCAACATTACTCTTCTTTTTTTGACACAAATCAACATTACTCCATGTTCCAACCTGAAGGGAGAAAAATTTTCTGAGAGTAAATACATGGTAAAAGTTATAATGATAAAACCGATCAACTCTTGACTTTGGAAAACACACCTACACCAAATTTTAGCTTATATCGGGGTCGATCTTTTTAGATAATCCAAGCTTAAGAGATATCATTGGATGGATAGTAGAAAGCCTACAACATAAATCCCGGAAAAAAGTAATCCAAAAACATATATAAGACTGAACTAAAAAAATCAAATTAAAGAGAATACAAAATTAGTGGAGATGGACTTTATTTTGTCTAAGCTTTTATTATATAGCATAACTATGGATTATATTTTTTTTAAAAAAATCGTAAGTTAGAGTCGTAATCACGTCAATTATAACAGGACGCATATTACGTTGCCCTTTTTATATACTGAAACTTTCGATATAAAAATAGATCAATTTGAAAGAGTCAAGTAGAAAGTAGAAACCTTTTGTTTGATATTAAACTTTAAGGTATATTGGATCAACTACTCAAAGAATTTATCTCAATCTCTGAGTAAGGGCATTATCTGCAAAAAAAATTTACAAACATAAGGCATACCAAATAAATGAGACATTAAAATTAACAACCTTCAAAACAGAAGCTTTCTCTTTTGATCAACTACTTATTGAGACGGGCGCTTGTAGATAGAGAAATGAAAAATATTACTTACCGTGGTTTGAAGGCACATTAAGAAATAAGAGTCAATGCCAATTTTCAGTATGACTCATGTTACATTTTAGATAAGCGCAAGAAGAAACATGTTGATGTTGCCTCAATAGTTTGAAATTAGAGGAGGTAAAAGGATAAAGTTAATTTAGAAAACCATAGGTTACATCTAGTAAGGTTCTATAACAGACAAAAGTTACTAAGTAAATTGATTGTATAATAAATTGTTTGAATGCTGGATTGAATCAGTCGTAGGAAGATCTGAAAAAGGTGGAGATTGGGTTGCAGTTGGAGCAATGCAAGTTACACCTAGAAATTTTAATGATGTGGTACAAATGATATTACTTGGCAATAGAATGATGAGATGTCATCAAAATAGTTTGAGACTCTAATTAATTAAATATAAACATGTATAGATATAAATATTGTATAGGCCCCTTAAATCAGAAATATAGATACAAACATGTAATGTGTGATAAGAAGTTGACAAAACATACATTAATGCATTGACTCACGATGCAAATGCCTTATATTGAGCAAGCAATTCCTACAGGGATCATAACATATATGATTAATAACCATAAGTAAAATTAAAATTGAGAGAAATTATATCCACATGTTAGCCAATAAAGAGAATTGCATTTATGTTTATACTGAAAAATCTTGAAAGTTATACTACCAAAAAAAAATGATGTATAGTGTGGCAAATGCTCAATATACATATAACCGTGCAAGAAAAAATTCTGCAAACCAGAAGTGTTCAACCCACAAATAAGCCATGCTTGTTATTTCTTACTATTCTCTTTTAGTGAATTCTCACATGAGACACGAGATTAAGGCAGTTCTGGAGAATAACAAGACATGTTCAAACATATTAACAATCAAAGACAGTTTATAATTTGGGTTGGTTTAATGCAACCTTACAAAACCGACTTGTAATGGGAGGAATGCCAAAACGTTATAAACACTACATAGGCCATATCTCTATGCAATGTGGGATTAAATCCACATCCATCCGATCCCTTCAAACCCAACACCATGAAGATTTTGGAGGGTGCAACAAAGGCAACGTAGTTGCCGCAATTAGGCAGTTAGGGGCAGACCGCAATAAAGGTAAAATTTTGACCAGGTTTCATAATTTATTAATTATGAAAATTTTCACATTTAGTATAATATCTTATAAAGTTAAATATATTTTTGGTCTCAATAAAATTACCAACCTTACAAGTGTAGCTCCTATCATCACATTTGTGATCATATTTAATCTACACATCTTTTTAATAAAAACATGTACCTTTAATCACTATGTGCAGATTAAAAACTGATATAAATTATTTTAGGGATTAAGATAAACAATAAATATTTTATAAGGAATTAGGAAATAGTTACCAAAAGCAATGACAACCATAGGCGGATTTACCACCCGGGCTGCCAGGGTTGTAGCCCGGGCTTGATCGGAAATTTTTGGTATTTTAGTGATTAATTTGGGTAAAATTGATATTTTTAAGGATTAATTAATTTAAGGCAAAATTGAAATTTTTTGGTTCAAAACTCAGATTTTTCACCGCAAAATAATTTTTTTGGTGTTTTAGGAGTTAATTTAGAGTAAAATTGAGATTCGTAAGAATTAATTTAGGACAAAACTGAGTTTTTTTTATAAAAAATTTAAAAATTTTCATTGCAAAGTGAAATTTTTGTTTAAATTTTAAATTTTACCCGGCTTTATAAGTTTTTTGGCTCCGCCACTGATGACAACTACATGTACCCTTGTTTTTTGAATGAAAGCCATAAACATAGCATAATATACAATACATGCCTCTCTATTGTAAGTTTTGTGAGGGCAAAAGCTTCATAATCTAATCTTAGATTAACATGCAAAGTGACTCAGAAGATGGAAATTCAAATCAAGACTAACATGATGATGCAAAGTGAACAAAATAATAATACGATGAATTTGAGAGGAAGGCTGCTAGAATGAGAAGCTGCTATACACGTCATATTTCTAGTGGACGTGGCATTTTTGTGAGGATGTGGATGAAAAGTTGCCACATGGCAAGATGATAATTTGGAGCTTAGAATTAATAAATTAAAATAGATTCTATGTGATTCACGTGATCTACGTAATATACCCTACATTGATTAATCTCTTCTTCAATTCCCTCCACACACATTTATTTACTACAGACTACAGAGAAGGACCTTTCATTCGCTCAACAATTCATATATCCCCTTACAAGAACCAACTCAATAATCTGCATTCTTCTGGAATTTTGTTTAAGTCTAAAATGACAAGCCTTAATTCTTCTCATTATTACAGTACCAATACTATTATTAATATACTTATGCTTTTATTACACCTTATCCTTGTAACATCTTCTTCTGAATCCAATATTGTGAAGTTCCTTCCTGGTTTTGAAGGACCACTTCCTTTTGTACTAGAAACTGGATATATTGAAGTAAGTGAAACCAAAGCCGATGAGAACGCAGAATTGTTCTACTATTTTATAGAGTCTGAAAACAATCCTAAGGAAGATCCTCTCTTGCTTTGGCTTACTGGTGGTCCTGGTTGCTCTGCCTTTTCTGGTCTTGCCTTTGAAATTGGTTATAGTAACTAGTTAGTTAGTTAGTTGGTTGGTTAGTGGGTTAATTATATCTGTTACTTATGAAACCTTTTGTGTACCCAAAATATTAAATTAAATACACAAGATGATTATTTATTACCATGGTGTGGGGGTGTTGTAGGTCCAATAACATTTAAAAATGAGGAATATAATGGGAGCTTACCAAATTTGGCCTTGAGGCCACATTCATGGACAAAGGTATGTGTACCATATATAGCAAATGCAGGGATACTTTTATTTAGTAATTTGTTGGGTGAATTTAATATATATTGATTGATTAATAACACTGATTTTGTTTTCATGCAAACCTAAGTTTAATCATCAAATTTATGCCGGTCAGACAGGTAAGTAATATTATATTTTTGGATTTGCCTGCTGGTACTGGATTCTCTTATCCCAAAACAGAAACTGCAGTTCAACAAAGTACCTGGAAGTTAGTTCACAATGCTCACCAATTTCTTAGGAAGGTTAATATAATTATGTTTTATCTATAGCATCATAATAATTGTAGTACTATATATTCATTTGTAATAATGATATTTAATAAACATTTGTAGTGGTTGATTGATCATCCAAAATTTATTACACATGAAGTATATATTGCTGGTGATTCCTACTCTGGCATTCCTCTCCCAATTATTGTTCAAGAAATTTCATATGGTATATACTACCTACATTCACAAATTAGTCAATTTGCATCCTAATTTTGAAACTAATTAATCATTGTTAATATGATGAGTATGCTAATTAATGTTTATAGGAAATGAAGGTGGCCTCAAACCGTGGATAAATCTTCAGGGATACATACTGGGAAATCCCTTGACAACACCAAAAGACGATAATTACAAAATACCATTTAATCGTGGCATGGCACTAATTTCTGATGAATTATACCAGGTAATTATATAGTAATTAACTTTATTTTTATGATATAATCACTTATTTATGATGAATTCCAAATGGTGTGATTAATACTAACAAGAATACTTTATCTATGATATAATGACAGTCACTGGAAAAGAATTGTGGAGGCGAGTACGTAAATATAGATCCTCAAAATGAATTGTGTCTAAAAGTCTTCCAATCTTATAAAGAGGTAAGTAATGTAAACATTATATAAGTCTCTATTGTTTCTGTCATTTTATTTTGGCACAACATAATAAAAATGTTTAATGGATGAGTTAATTACAGTGTGTATGATTCTTGTTCAACCACAATAAATTCAACTATTACATATTGTTGTGATTTTTCAGACTATTTCAGGAGTATGGGTAAATCATATTTTGGAACCAGTTTGCGAGTCTGATAATTCGGGTAATCAAATGGAAGTTTCTAGGGAGAGACTTCTTACTGATAAGGCTGACATCATTTTTAGTTCTTCTCTCACAGTGCCGTCTTTATTTTGTCGGGTAACTTCTGAAAACTAATCTCTTGTGGAGTTTAATGTTTGAATAATTATATTCGAACAACTCATATTTTTCTACTCAAGCGACACACCTGATTATGAACTTTAGCAATTCAATTGTAAAAAAAATTGATAAATGTATGTTCTGTGTTATATATTTGGTCTTACAACTTAACATTGTGTTCCACTGTTCCATATATATATTTATATACTTTCATAAGCTATTCCATATTTCCATTCCTGTCACCTAATTAAAATATCTGATTTTATTATTTTTCCATCGGTAGGAACATGCATATTTCCTCTGTCTCTATTGGGCTAACGACAATAATGTTCGCAAAGCACTGCACATTCGAAAGGTGTTTATTTCTTTTTTCTTTTTTTTGAGGTAGAAAGGTGTTTATTTCTTGACAAAAAAGTTATTTATTTATAAGAGTATATTATTTGTGCAATTATAAAAGTATTTTTCATGCAATTCAGGGAAGTATAGGAAAATGGAAGCGATGTAACTACGACATACCTTTTAAATTGGAAATCGTTAACAGCTTCCCGTATCATTTAAATCTTAGCAGAAAAGGCTATCGTTCATTAATATACAGGTCAATCTTTTTGTTTACAGTATGCATATGCATTGTTGTGCATTTGATTCCTTAATGTTTTAAGTATTGAATTTGAGCATAATATGAATTGGCCAGGTAAGTTAGTTCTCTGATTTTATGACAAATTTTGTTAACAGCGGGGATCATGACATGGTCGTTCCATTTTTGGCGACTCAAGCATGGATAAGATCTTTAAACTACTCAATTGTTGATGATTGGAGGCAATGGTATTCTAATGGCCAAGTAGCAGGGTATGCATGCACCCCCTTATACATGTACAATACTCTATTAACATTACTTAAATCTCACTTTATATAATTGATTGATAGATACACAAGGACTTATTCAAATCGGATGACATTTGCAACTGTGAAGGTAACAATTTTAACCATAGACTTTTTTATATCAATCACAACAATAGAATGCTTAGCCTTATAACAAATTACAGGGGGGAGGACATACGGCTCCGGAGTACAAACCTGAAGAGTGTTTAGCCATGTTTAGTAGGTGGATATCTAATAATCCACTCTAGGAATTAATACACCAAACTGAGTATTGTACATGTATAAGGGGGTTCAAGCATACCCTGCTACATGATGCAACATTGCACACACAAATAAACCATGTGGCGTAATGCTATTTCAGCGTCTAAGTACAGATGCCATAAACAATTACATTGATCTTATGATATGAGTGATCTGAATCGTTGGTCAATCATCGAGCAGTGAACTGTCAAAGTTTAAGTATGTGGAAGGTGTACCTTTAGACACTCTTATACTTGAGTCAATATAAGAACGTAGAATGAAATATGTTTAGATTTAGAATTAAAATTGCATTGTAAGGTTGTAGCATGGTTTTTATATAAGCCAACTGATATAATATTGAACCAACGGGGTGTAATATTGAATTTGATCCAATTCAGATTAAGTATTATAAAGTCTAGCCATTACCGGATAATAGAAAATTCTTAATAAGCTAGCAAGTAATCAACTCTCTAATAGCATAAATAACATAATCAAATGAACTCCCCGAATAGAATTTCCCTTTTTATTGTGATTACTCTTATAACCTGAATTAATTGTGTTGGATCACTTTGAAAAAAAATGATAATTTTTTATTTAGTCAATCTACCACTTTGAACTCAGTTTCATGTATTGATTAAAATGCTAATCTGTTTGTTCCAATTTAAGTGTCTTAGTTGATCATTTCACATATTTTTTAAAAAGTGTGTAGATGAAAGATAGAGAATGCAACTTTTACTAAAATACCCTTTTGATTGGTAATAAAGATTAGAATACAAAAAGTAGATATTTTTTATTATTCTCTCTCTCTCTCTCATAATGATTGTTTTAAGAGATAAAATAGGAAAAATCAATGTTATAAATAATACCCTCTCTGTACCAAAATATAAGTCGTTTTGATTATATCACACAAATTAAGAAACGTAATCATTGTTGTATGGAAAAGAGAAATTATGAGTTGGTTTATAAAATTATCCTTCATTAATGGTATGGAAAAAATAAATTGTAGAAGTAAAAGAAGAGAGAGTAATAAATAGTCAATGATATAATAAGAAAATTAGCATTTAATGTTGCATTAGTATTATAAAGTTACTTATATTTTTGTACAAATTTTTTTCTCAAAATGACTTATATTTTTGATGCAGAGGGAGTAAAGGACATTTATTTTGGAACAAACAATTTTGGCAAATAAAACACTTAAATAAAAATGTTTTTGCACTTTGAGGATAGTTTCTGAACTACTCCCTCCGTACCAAAATATAAGTCGTTTTGACCATATCACACAAATTAAGAAACGTAATCATTGTTGTATTGTATGGAAAAGAGAAATTATGAATTAGTTTACAAAATTGTCCATCATTAATGGTATGGAAAAGATAAATTGTAGAAGTAAAATAAAAGAGAGTAATAAATAGTTAAGGGTATAATAAGAAAATTAACATTTAATGTTGCATTGATATTGTAAAACGATTTATATTTTGATACAAATTTTTTTCTCAAAACGACTTATATTTTGGTACGGAGGGAGTAGTTTTTATGTTGTCTTAAGGAACACTAGATGTGTAGTATAAAGGGACAGTAACACAAGTTGCTCAAATGTAATTATGATAGAAAAGTACAAAATATAGTTGGGACATGTTACATTCAATTGGCTTGCAACAAGCACATGGTTTAGAGGAAGCTAGCTTATAAATATGTCTGCACTCTGCAATTAACTTAAAGAGATTAACATTTTTGATAGAGAGGGGAGGGAATACCTACATATAATGCTCTTTTCGTGGTCCTTCATAAGAAAATGATAGGTTCATATCCATCCCAATCTTATGTTGTTTGAATTATGATGATTCTGACGATGAGATGCCATAGATCCATCCAACTATTTCCATGCATGGTAAATCATGTTATGATTTTGAATTTGAAGTTTAGAATCTGTTTGATTTGCAAAAAGTAAGAATAGACAAAACTATTTAAGACAAAATAAGTTTTTAAGATATTGAATGATTTTATCTGATACAATATTTAATTGATTGAATTTTATTTTGATATTTTAAATAACCTCTATTTGAGACAAAAGTATGTCATGTGATTTAATGAATAACAAAAATTTCAAAAAAATTAATTAATTTTGTGAATCTCTTACTCTTCAATTTGACCAATATCAGATATAATCTCTTAATATAATCTCTTAATTATTAATAGATGAAACACTCTTGAATCTTTTTTTTTTATCATTGGGAATATAAATTACTCCTTACTAAAAATTGATCTATGAACCTCTACTACTCAATTCATATATCCCAGCTCAAACAATTTGAGTTATCCTAGACAACTTTCAAAACATATATACTATACTGTTTCTATTATCAATGTCCAAAAGATACCAATTACATCACACTATTTCAGATGTGACAATAAAAAAAGGTTGATCACTTCTATTTTGAGAAACAATAAACTGGCATCCATCAGTTCACATGTGTTATTGTTGTGTGTTTTTTTCAATCTCTCAAACAGTTGAGTTGATGTTCATTGGCTTACCCACCTTTGCGGCTATTTAGGCAATTACTCACAAGATCCTAGTTTGTTTTTTCCTTCAACATACATAATCAAATAATCAATTAACTTTGTCTCCATAAAAATAATACATATGTTAATACATCTTTTAATAATACATCTTTTAATCCCTGTAAAATAGCGAGAATTTAATTTTAATTGCTATTAAAAAAAGTTCAATATTAATTGAAAACATATGTTTAGGAATAAGATGATCATTCTCACATTCTAATGAATTATATATTATTATTTCCATTTTAAATTGAGTGTCGTTTTTCAATTTTCAATATAACATTTTTTAATTCTACTCTTTAATTACTACTTTATACACTATTTTTAAGAAAACGAAGAAAAAAGTATGGTTAATTTAAGAAAAATAGTATTACTTTTAACATAATGATTGCATTTTTTAATATGTATAAAAACATCAAAAGCGATACTCATTTTAAAACGAAGGGAGTATGATTGATTCAATTTACCACTATATAATATAATGTATATCTATGATTTAGATGTAGTGAAAATTTCCACCACAACACGACCGAGTATAACCTATTGTCTTGTCTTCACATATTACCAATTTTTTTGGTTTCACCATTAATTTTATTTCTTGTTCATCTTTTCTCGTATTGTCATTTATATATTTAAGTGTTAATCACAATTTAAAACTTTTAAGAGTGTAATAAATCGTCATTCACACGAATTACGAATTTAAGGTGTTGCTTAATCAAGTGACTTACCTATTTTTTTTGGTAAGAAGTGACTTACCTATTAAATTAAATAAACTAATTTAATTTAATATTAAATTAAATAAACTTAATTATCACAATAATATTTTAATTTGCTTCTCATTGAGCTCTCTACCATAAAACTAATTCTATTTGAGACACCATTACATACTATACATGAACACATCTTTTACCCATGATTTGAGTAAGTACATTATATGGTGAGAGTTTAATCACTTTTGTTAACCACATTGATATCATAGAGTGACATAATTCCTTCAATCTTAAATATAATAAAAAATCAAATGTATTTAGAATAAATTTGCATCAAATTGTGTGGATTTAGCTCATTTAGTAGGACATCTCATTATATATACATGGGATGAAAGTTCGAATCATGATCACCTCATTTATCCACCTTTTACCATGGCCAGCCCAGCACATGAGTCTAAAGTGAGACATTTTTATTTTTATTTGAGAAATTTTTCTCTGAGGCATAAAGCGAATTTTATTTAAACCTTTTTAAGAAGTTACAAAGTTATTGTCTTACTTTATAATATTTTTTCGGTCTATATGTTTTTCTTTGAGACTTTTTTTAATGGATTTATGACTTATTTGAGACATATTTTTAACAAATTTTTTATAATTTTTGGAGCCCTAAAATCCTTGTTTAAATTGTCTTTCCCTTCAGCCGACCCTGACCCTGCCTTTTACTCATTTTACAAATTTATTTTTATATTGTTTGCCTTTTCAAAAGAGCAACATTTTGATTTTATAATTTTTTTTGAAAAGTCAATAAAATTAAAATAAAATAAAGTTAAGCACAAAATAGTGGCATAACTAAAAAGTGAATGTTTTTTTAACGATAAAAAAAAACATAAATTGACACCAAATCACCTATACCCCAAACAAGTCAAGAGATTACACCACCATAAATTCAAATCAAAGATCAAAATTTTCTTCATGCTCTTCAACTACTACCATGACATAACTTTCATCTTATCTAATACTACCCCAAACACATTTATTGATGTGTTTTTAAACGCAAAAATCTTATTATTTCTTTCTTTTCATATACACCAACAACAAGTCAACTACTTTACTTAAAAAAAAAAACTTGTAGACCTGTCCTAACTTATATATTTTCTTATAATTAAAAAAAGAGAAGGTTCATTGAATAAAAAATTAGTGTATCCTTATTTATGAATCTTACCATATAATCTGAGCACTCACTCACTCACTCACCATCCCCCCTTCAGTTCAGTACACCCCCACCCCACACACATGATTGAAAATTAATATACTACTCTCCATTCACATTCATATTCACCTGCTTCATCTTCATTTTCAACTTCAACTTCAACCAACCACACTCTGTCTCTCTCTGTCTCTCTAAATGTTGACACACTACCACCGCCACCACATGCCTCCTTCATTCTTCAACTTCACTTTCACTAATTTCATTCTACTACTACTATTCTTATCATCACAACAACTCTTCATAACCGCTGTTGTTGCATTTACAGAAAACAACAACAACACAGAAACAAGTCCACCCCCAACTCCCATTCCCCAAGACGCAACTACCATTTCTCAACAACACAACTTCACACCATTCAAACCAAGCGTAGCTATTGTCATCAGCGTTTTCACTGTTCTCTTCTCAGTCACTTTTCTCCTCCTTCTCTACATCAAACACATCAACAACACCAACACCGAAACTATTAACATCGAAAGTAGCAGCTACGGCGCTAGCGGCGGTTACGGCCGCGGAATCTCGTCTTTTAGCGGCGGAAGAAAAAACTCCGGCGTAGACCGATCAGTAGTTGAATCATTACCGATTTTCAGATTCGGATCACTTCGAGGCCAAAAGGACGGTCTAGATTGCGCCGTTTGTCTCTCGAAATTCGAATCATCAGAACTTTTACGGTTATTACCGAAATGTAAACACGCTTTTCACGTTGAATGTGTTGATACTTGGTTAGATGCACATTCAACTTGTCCTCTTTGTCGTTACAGAGTCGATCCTGAAGATATTCTTCTCGTAGTAGAAAATTCATCTTCAACATTAGCATCAGTATCAGTATCACGCGATTCAAATCAGATTCAGAATCAAAAACAAGAAGAAGATGATGAATATGAATGTGTGATTGAAATTGAAAAAGGAACAATGAAGAGAAACGAAATTGCAGAGTATTATCGAAAGAGACATTCATCAGTAGGAGAAAAAGAATGGGAAAGAGAACGAGAAAGAAAGAAAACGGCGTCGTTTAGATGGTCATTGGATAATTCTAGAAAGAAGAACGATAATAATTATAATAATAATTCAGTTGGGCTTGGGCTTGGTTGTTTTGTTGGGCCTGGGCCGAGAAAAGACGGAATGTTGTTAACGAAAGAAGAGATAGCGGAGGAGAGGAGGAGGAGTAGCGTGGAGCGGAGAAGAAGGTTGGAGCATAGGATTATTGTATCACCATCGTTAACAAATGTAAGAAGTGGGGTCCACAAGAATCAACGGTGGAGTGATGTAGAACCGTGTGATCTGTTGTATCTAACTTCGGAGATGATGATAATGAGTGAGTCACGGAGAGTGATGAAGAAGAATAAGAGGAATAATAATGATAGTTGTTGGAATGGCAGAACAGACATTAATTCGAGAAGTGTGTCTGAAATCACGGGATTCAGTAGGTTTCAAACCAACAATACCAAGCAATAATTCATTTTATTAATTACATTATGGCATTGTCATGCATAACCAGTTGTATGGTTGCGATTTTTGTTTAAAGATCTCTGGTGTAATTTTGCCTAAATTATTTTATGTATAATCTATCAATTACATATTTTTTGGAATTCGGATTAGAATCTAAGTCACATATAGGTCGTGTGAGCGGAAGATGTAACCATATGTGTAGAGACTCGATCGAGAACAATTGGGTATGAGGGAGAGGGTGTCTTGTGTGTTCTGACTCAACAATGTACTATACCGGGCCACTGCCTGAACTGGACCTGCAATGCTGTTGGTGCATTTGTAACTTACCGTAGCTTAGGAGTTACTTACTAGCTAGTACAAACTTAGCATAGCATTTTTTGTTGGGGAGAATCAAACACAACAGAATAGAATAGTAGTATAAAAAGTACGAGTACCTTCTTTTTATATTAATTGTAGTTTTGTTTATAGAAACTGTAAATTTTATTGTATGGTTTTGAAAATGGAGATGTTGTTGGAATTATTTGAGGGGAATAGAAGCAGAAATGTGGAAAGGATAGATGGGTGGGGTAAACAAGAGAGACATAACTGAGGAAACCAAAGAGAGAGTTTGGCGCGTGGGTTGGAAATGAAAGTGAAAAGCACGTGAGAGGAGATCCCTTTGTCCTGTCTTTCGCAGTAATTAATCAATACTCCTAATTTATTTCTCACCTTTCATATCCATTCTATTTGGTGAATTCTTAGGTACCCAGCTTAGTTGGATGGGTATCGGTACCTTGTTGATGTGGATACGAGGTGGCAAAGCATTAAAAGCTAGATTATATATTTTTAACTTTTCTATTTTAAACACAATATTTTAATATTTGCAATTATATCCTTCCCACAAATATAACCATCAATATATTTCCTTTTTAATATTATATCATTGTTTTCATAGAACTATATGCAAAAATGTTTAGTCAAAAAAATGTGCAAAAACGTCTAGACAAAATAAACAATATATGCAACATTAATATAACAATCAACATTCTAAAAGAAAAAAATCTATGAATTTTTTATTATTATTTTTTTTACTAAATGAATTTTTTATTGTTAAAAAACGTAAATATTATTATTTTATAAAGATTAAATATATATTTTACAACCAAAAAAACAATAAATATATTTTTTGGTACAAAAGAGATTAAAATTATATTTACTTACTATTTAAACATCAAATATAATTTTTAAAATGTGTAAAAACTTTATTATAATATTGTTAATTTTTAGAGTTCGTAAAAAATAATATTCTAGAGTTAGTTAAGTCTTTTTTCTCTAAAAAATGATTAAACTATGTTTTCCGTCTCGTAAAAATATCATTATTTCATCTCTAAACATATGCTTGGAAAAAGTTATTAAAAATTTAAATGTTTAAAGATAATTAAATAATTTTGAAAAATCAACAAGGACTAAAACTATGCATAATAAAAAAAAATTAGGGATAGAAAAATGCCACATTTTTTTTATGAAGATGATAAATAAAATTGAAATTCTTTAGTCGTGCTTAATTAATTAGCAAGATTAATTGGATATTTTTATAGGAGTTAGGTTTCGTAAGTCAGAGTTAGTTCAACTAGGTAATATTGAACCGTCTCATTGTCGAAATTCAAATTCATTAGCTATTTTTAATTCAATTAGCTGATATTGAACGGCTTGATTGGAAAAATTGAATTATTTAATCAATTGGTAAAAATAACTAGTTCGGTTTTCATACTAACTACTCCTTCCGTACCAAAATATAAGCGACTTTGAGAAAAAAAATTGTACTAAAATATAAATCACTTTACAATACCATTGAAACATTTAATGTTATTTTTCTTATTATACTCTTAACTATTTATTACTCTCTCTTCTTTTACTTCTTCAATTTATCTTTTCCATACCATTAATGAAGGACAATTTTGTAAATTAATTCACAATTTCTCTTTTTTACACAACAATGATTACATTTCTTAATTTGTGTGATATGGTTAAAACGACTTATATCTTGGTACGGAGGTAGTATGTTTCAAGTTAAGTCGTCTAATCGAGATATAATGATTCTCTTGGTCACAGTCAGCATAATTAGTTGATAGTTAGATATCATTTTAAATGAACTGAGTTTATTGAGTTATAATTATTCTATCTAGTTGAGATTGAACGGTTAGATTGTCGAAATTTAAATTCTTAAGTTTTTTCCATTTTAATTTGGTCAAATAAAAAAGTTTTTCCATTTTAATTTGGTCAAGTTAAACAATTTGATTGAGAAATTTGATCTCCTTAGTCTCAATCAGTTGAGACTTAGCGATCTTTTCATCACTATTAGAAAAATTGAAATTAAAGACGGACAAAATCCGTCTCTAAAATGCAAATTTTTTTTGTACTAAGCATTTTAGAGAAAAATTTAGAGACATATAAGATTTTGTCGTTATTTTCTTAGACTCTAAGCTATTACAGACAGATTTTATATTTCGTCTCTGATCGAAGACAAAATGAATTCGCCACTAACAAATTTTAATTTGCCACTCAACTTTAGATTCAAAAAAACAATAAATTTGTCTCTCTCTTAGAGACATAATGGACTGTCTCTAAATTCAAATAATTTCGTCTTAGATATTTCATCTTTAAGCGTAAAATTTCTTCTCCAAAGACACATACGACATTTTTTTCATCTCTATTAAGTTATGATATTTTAAATATACGTTATTTAACAATAATACATAACAAAAAGTAATTAAAATTAAAGTTTATCACCTATCACACATCATCATTAGCATCCATATTATCATTTTCATCGTGACCTTTCTTTTTGAAGAATTTTGATTAATATTAAGTATAAACCTTCCAAAATTATGACAGTTCAATCTCAACACATTAATTATATCTCCAGAAACTTAGTTTATACAAAATTAAATGTCGTTATATCTCAACTAATTAAGTTAATTGTGACAAAGGAAATTATGTTATATATCTCAATCAGAGCGTTCAACTTAAAACATTGTTCGTATGAAAATCTAACATATTTATATTTTGATTATAAAATTCAATTTTTCTTAACTATGGCTTAAGAAACCTATTTTTTATAAAAAAAATATTCAACTAATTTTATAACTAAGGAATTTAAATATCATTTTCCATCGTCATAAAAAAATGTTGCATTTTTTTAGACTATAAATTTTTAATTACGCAAAGTTTTAGTTCTCGTTGATTTTCAAAATAGTTTAATTACTCTTAGACTTTTAAATTTTAGAATAAATTTTTCCAAACATTTTTAAAATAATGTAAAAAGGTTTATTTAGAATACTTAAAAAAAAAAAGAAATTTGAAAAAATTAAGATTAAAGTAACGAAAATCTAATTCAACCTATAAATCGAATTTTGAACTCTTTATATTTAAAAGAGATTTTTATAATGTTCTAAATATATAGACAAAATAATAATTAGAAAATACAAATGGACTTAATATCACAAAAATATTTTTTAGGGACAAAAACATGATATTTTTTATGAGACAAAAATTAATAATTGAATAACTTTTTAGAGAAGAAAAATTTAATTTTATTTATTTTTATTTTGGTCAAAAGAAGAGAAACCTCTTGCATATGATTTTTATGATTTTTTTTTGTGAAGACAAACAAAAGTATGCTATATATTTTTTTGTTGATTTACAAAAAAAAAAACTTTGATTCAAAAAAAAAATTGTTGATTTTTTTAATAGAATAGTACGTTTTTGCTTTTTTTTTTTTGGTAAGACATTTTTGCATATCCATTCTATAAAAGTAATGATATAATATTAAAAAGGAAATATATTAATGGTGGGAAGGATATAATTGCAAATAAATCTTTTTATGACATGTTAATTTATCATTACACATGGACCTATCAAATATATCCACATCATAAGGTACGGTATCCTACTAAAATTACGAGGTACCAGAATGTTCACCATTCTATTTTTGTCCTTCCTCGCATCATCCAACACACCATAGTACAACGTACGGTAGTAATTGATTGATTTTAAGCCTTAAAGGCTAAAGTTCACAATTATGGGTTTCTACTTTTTTTTTCGTACAATGAGTTTCTATTTTTTTTATTGTTAAGTAACCTATTTTACTTTAAAGTACAAACTAGTTAACGAAAATTTCTCAATTGCCCCCCAATATATTTTTTTTTTCCCTAACTACCGTTTTTGCTCTTAGGGATATTTTAACAAAATTCGGGACGTAGATCCTGAAATGCATTTCGGGATGTAGAATCCAAAGTTTGTGTGGAGTTTTGGGGGGTATAAACACCATTTCGGGATCCACCATTTCGGGATCTAGTGTATGTACCCCAAAATTTTACACAAACTTTAGGTGGGTATAGGCACCATTTTGGCATTTCGGGATCTTGATCTCGAAATGGCCGAAATGGCCGAAATGGTGCGTATACCCCCCCAAAACTCTGCACAAACTTCAGGTTCTACATCCCGAAATACATTTCGGGATCGACGTCCCGAATTGAAGGGTAATTTAGGATTTTAAGGGGGTAATAGAGAAACCTGGGAGGGGCAAAAGAGAAATTTTCCTGGATAACATGATCCTATATATAAACATGATGTCGGACAAGTTTGTTTAAATAATATATGCCCTTGTGTATAGCAACAACACTGACCTTGCACTGGATTAGAAGGCAATAGGTAGAAAAGGATCCAACAACAGTTACACAAGCGTTACATTTTGCTACCATATGTTTAGCTGTTATAGAAATAAAATTTGTGATTTTTATTCTTTAATCTTTAGTAAAAATACTCAATGAGGATTATAAATCAAATTTACCCAACTTTGGAGCAACTAAAATCACAATTTCCAACTGAAAAGACAATACTTAAGAACATTCTCATTTGTAAGCAGTCAATTTTACAATTTAGCGTTTTTTTTGTTGGACAAGAATAATTTAGTATTTATAACTATAAAAATTATGAAAAATTATTATTTGATAAAGTTACAATACTTATATATTTTTCCCAAGAAAACCCTTGGTTTAATTGTAATGTCAACAAATAATGTACTTTTCTTAAAAATCTGTAATGTCAATTATCAACCCTTGGATCCGCCACTTACAAATATATTAACCGAGTGTTAAAAGTTTCACAAGCAAAATCAGATGCAACGATTATAAAAATTTAGAACATATGGAGCTCAGGATGCAAGAAATGGAGAAATGATAATGAATTTGCAGGGTTTTCATAAAAGTAAAATAAAAATACTACCATTGAAATATCAAATGGTAGTATCTAAAATCGCAGATATTTTTCCATCCTAACAAGCACCAACTTTATGCACATATTACAAGGGTAAAACATGAAAAATTTAAAAACTATCTACAAATTTGATTCTGTCTCAATTCCCTCACTTCTGCATTGCGGAGACATAACCCGCCTCCTCTTTGCAGCTTGTTCCTCGCAAATATTAGGTTCTGTTTTATAAATCATCTGACCATCATCACATATGGCCTCCTCATCTACTGCATCAGAAACTTGATGCAATGCTATTGTGGGAGTTTCCTGACAAGGAGAGGGAATATCTCCATTTTTGTAACCATCACAATTCTTAGTTGAGTAGTGAGAAATTTCCACGAGTAAGGGTATTGGCAAATTGTTGCTGGCAGAACCAGAAATATCTATAAAATGCTCAGTATTCTCTATGGGTGAACAAATTGTGTCACCTTGTTCTGCCTCATTAGATGCTATGGGTTCATTCCCATTGTTGGGACAGTTTTCAGTGTCCCCTATATCTTCTGTATCATCCAAGGCACTACGTGGAGATGACACACCCTCTTGCAGAGAAATTTCTGGTATGTGAGTCCCATTTCCGTAATCCCTAGGAAGGTAAGGCAAAGAACATGCTTGAGGTGCAACTTCAGCCACTTGCGGGAAGTTGGTGTCTGTGGCCAAATACATAAATTGTTCACCAAGATCTGAACCTTCCTATAAAAGAGAACAAAAAGGCGGGGTATGAGTTTCATAATGAGTAAAAAAATTGATAGGACCTAAAATAATTTAGTCTTTTCAGAATGTAGAAAACTGCGCATCACTAAATAACAATGTTAGGTAGTACGCCCCAAGAGGTGGTAGGCCCCGAGTTGAATAGTTGATGTCATCGTATAATATGCAATGCACCCAGTAAAAATTACTATAGAAACATCTTTGGGCACAAGGACTCAAATCTCAGCAAGTGAGATGAGGACTTTTGTTGTACCCAAAAAAAAAGGCGGAAAAGGAAACTATACAGGCCCAAGGGAGAAATCAAATGATATCAGAAAAACAAACGCACATGTTAACCGATAAAAGTGCATACCTCCATCGAAAATATTGAACTATTGAAATGATAATCAGATGATCGCTGGCCAAAAGAATCGCACTGTGTCAATGTTGCTCCTGCTGTAGCACCTGGCTCAAAAAGATCCTTAAGAACCATTCCTGAGTTGTTAAAAGATTGGGGATCCAAAGACGATGATCCAGACAAAAGAGTCATTTCTATTCCCTGCCCACCAAGGGAAGTTTTTGACTCCTTGTTGACTTCAGCATGCTCAACGCCAGTTCCGTTCTCATTATTTTCTATGTACTGGTGGTCATCACTACAGCCAGAGGACGAGATTTCATGTGAACCTTGGTTTTCCACAAGTTCTGAGATCAACTTCTGGATCAGTGTTCGCTTGAGATAAGCTTCAGCAGGCAGAAACCAGTCCACATTGAGCTGGAAAAATACTAGTTTGTTAGGTCAAAATGTCAATTTCATATAAGAAACCATAGAAATCAATAATAAATTGTCAGTGTTACCCTTAAAATGTTCAAACAGGAATATAAGACAACAAGGAAAGGAACTACAAAAATTGGGAGATGTAACATTAGATAGGCATGATCATAGCTAAAAAAAAGATAAACCACGTTGAGAAAATAACAATAAGGAACCATATGAATCAATAATGAAATTGCTAATTACCCTTGTAATATTAAAAAAGATAACATAAAGAGTAAATACAACTAGGAAAGGAACTCCGAAAATTGAAAGATGTTCATACTAATAATATAGACATGACCAACAGTTCAGATAAAGATAAACCAAATATAGAAAACCGTATGGATAAAAATACTTCTATCTTTAAAAACAACAAACCCATCAAATGATTAATTCAGCAAATCAACGGTTAGTCATTAGCCACTCATTGAATACTGAAAATCAATCAAGTGGTTAATTGATTTTAAAATAACAAATTATTTTCCAATGATCCTTTTTTTATTTTTTATGATTCTCCCGAAAAATATTGACATAAGCCAAAACTAAGTTAAGAAACCACTTACGAAATTGGAAAACTTGGTTACTTTGAATGGATTGAAAGTATGAGGGGCTTCAGCAAGGAAGAGCTCTAGGTAGTGCAGTAGAAAGAGGCCGCAATCATATGAATTTTCTTGCTGTGGCAACTGTCATGGAGTGAGCATTTGGTTACAAATCATTGGTGAAAGAAAACATAAGAGAAAACAAAATGGTGATCAATGTTCTCGGTAACCCACAATAACTACAATATATTCCTGCCTTCATTTCTTCAACAGCATGTGAAGGGGCAAATCAAAATTATCAAGTGATAGGATTTTCCTTTGTTCAACACAAATAACTAGTATGAATTTAAACAAAGAATAATTATCTTTGTGCTCCGTATTTGAAAAGCATTATATATTAGCAGACAATACCGCAAGGGGGAGAAAACGCAAATTTGAAAACAATGTTGAATGATCTTCTTCCAATGCATCTTTATGTCTCTCTTTCCATTCTTCCCATAAGTAACTGTCAATATCAGATGAGAAGGGATTAATGTATAACACTCCAATTTCAACTTGTAAAATGAGAAAACAAAATAAATACAAGGAAGAAGCTGAAAAGTAGCTATAGAAATGAAAACGCATAACATACATTAATTTGGAACTTAGAGTAAGGCAACACAAGACAACGATACTAATGGAAAATGCTACTCTGAAATAAGCACATTTTCATTGGAATAAACATACTCAGTCTGAAATAATAGAGTACTTTCAACAGTATTATTGACAAAACAATAATTAATCTTCTATTTAACTTTGAAAACAAGAAAATAGGAACAAACTTTTACTACAAAAGTGACAAGTAAAAAAGAAACGGGGGGTGGGGGGGATAACAAGCTAATCTAACTAAGTCTGTAATTATCTAACAATAATACTGTTACTACTCCCTCCGTCCCACAATGAGTGTCACCATTAAAAAAAAGACTAAACAGAAGAAAAAGAATAACTGTGTTACCAAATTATCCTTATTAAGCATTGGTGTATTCACCATTAAAATTTAGAATAAATGCAAAGTGTAATGTAATGACTTAAGAGTGATATAAATAGTATTAATTAGATCTACCATTGAAAAACAAAAGTAATTAATATTACATTGAAAACTAAAAATGACATTCTTTTCAAGGGACACGTAGAGAGTAATTTTACTCCACTACTTTAACTTGTCAGTTAGTGTGAGAAATCTAAGCAGAAAGAGGTTACGTGAGAAAATCAGCCACTTTATCAACTGCTGGAAAATAATTTCAAATGACGACATTAAATCTGTAAATGTTTAATTGCATTATTTAAACATCCCTTCTCAAACCTAAATAGGTGCAGAGGAAACAAGTCAAATTGGACTGGGATAATTATATTACAGAGGTGATGAAGATGCAAACGGAACAAGAACTTGAAACTAAAAACTCAATATAGCAAGTTACAAAAAATGAGAGATGAATAACAAACAAAAACAGAGTATAGTTTTGGTGGTAATAAAGTTCCATGAAACCCCAAACGCCTAAATCACACAGCAGAGCTGGATTATATACTCAAGAAATATTAAATACAAAAAATAAAAATAAAATATCCTAATTGAATGTTTTGTTTGGCCTATCAGAGAATATGGACACTACTTAAATACTTTACAGAAAAGAACATGAAAACCAGTATACGGTTTTTTAAGGACAAAGGGAAGGGTTTAGCAAAAAAATAAATGCAAGAAAATGAGAAGTTCTGATATACCTCTGCAGCAGGTTTTTCAGACCGCTGTGATTTCCTTTAATTGAATCCATGTGCAATATACATGGTACCTTAAGTGAGTTGTCCAACTCTTTATCTGAAATATGCATATGTATCATAACATAAATCTTTGAAAATACAGTTCCAAAAGAAATACCACAAATTGAGACCTCACCATTAAAATTAACCACTTCACCAGGATGACATATGACTATTAAACTCCAATGAAGACTGTCATAATTAAACACTGATCAGAACTTGAATGCAAAAAGAGACAATAAAAGAAGCAAAACTGTGATCGAATCGTACTTGAAGTTCACAGGAATGAAGATGTAATCCTTTTCAAATAAATTTACTTTTCTTGTCCATTTACGAACACGTAGAAAAGCTGCTTTGGCATCCGAAGCACTAGATGGATTTTTGTCCAAATCAGCCAGCTTTCGAAAGAAGAAACTATTAAAAAAATGAAATCTAGGTTTTTCCTGCTCTTGTATCTGATTCTTCAGATGCCTGCCAAATTAGAGATTTTCAGAACTGTTAAAAACCATCTTGAAGAGCCCTACAATTTTCATTTCTTAATATTTTATACTTTTTAACGTTATCCTGCAATTGTCAATCCTTTTATTGTTCTTTCAACATGCACATTACATATCTTCCTGTTCCTCTCCCTTTGAGTGCTTATATACAAGACTATCTAATTTCCACTAAAAATATGCATTTCACAGAAATCATGTAAAAACAAATCTAGTTTTTAAGAGGAAGTTCCATGGTGGACAAAGTTACAATTTAAAAGAATACACACGTGCACATACACATGCTAACTTACTGGATGTAGAAGTCAATTATTGTGTCATTAATGAATGTGTCTGGTTGTAATAGATCAAAGTCTCTCTTGCTTAGTGAAACAGCATCTGGATCCCCTTTAGGATAGACGACTTCGTCAAAAGACTCCTCGAAACTGTTTTAGATCAGCAATTCTCAGTATTAGCCACCATAAGTATTTGGAGCACCCCCAAACCACACAGAAAAAAAGAGAAATAAGACAAGTACATATGACTATCTGAGGTAGAAAGGAATAGGTTGTAATGAAAATCAATAAGACAACATGATCTTTTATGTACAATTTAACAGAAATGTTAAAAAGGACTATTGATTAGAGAAAGTATGCATTGTCATAAAGATAACAGAAGTCATGTAAGTTTCTACCTAAATATATGGGAATTGTGAAATATAATATACAAATAGAACCAAGGACACCAACTTCACATTTTCAACAAACAAAGCAATCAAGGATCTTTGCAATATACTAAGCCAAACATCTCAGAAGCACACATTAAAACATTGAATAGACCAAAAAAACATGGAAAAGGAAGGGGTGAAAAAGGTAAATATACAGCATATACAATGTAAAAGCAAAAGAAATAGATTACCAGAAAGCACTAAAGAAGACAACATTTTGTATAACAAAACAATGGCCTCTATACTTCTAAGTAAACTTGTTTAAAAATGGAAATTAACAACTCTTACTCACTTAGGAAAGTAGCCTCTTGATCCACCCAATTTTGTTTCGTTATCTTCTAAGTCCATACTACAAGAGAAAAGTTCAGTTGCAAATATGTTATTATGTTGGATAAAATTATACAAAACAGCATGTAGAGCACAAAACATATCCACTTCGAAGTAATTTTAACCCAAAAACATCATATACAAAACACATATTATGATCAACTGAGTGTCAAAGTTTTGTCAAGCCTTGTGATCTGCAAATTACCCAACAACTACAGTTGATGGATACCAAAAGCCAACAGTAGCATGCATGAAATCTTTGCACCATTTTATGAACAGTTGATAATTCACTAACCAAGGGAAAAAGTAATAAACATATACAATTTTATGACTTACTTAAGCATGATATTCCAAATAGCCAAGTATTTCACATTAAGAGATGTGATCCGTCTATGTATCAGGGACCAATTGGGAACAACAACTGCAATCTCCAATTTCTCAATGCCTAAAATAAGCATATGCATACAATCAGTAACAGAGAAGCTACTATCTGCAAACACTATATAAAATCAAAATACTAGAAATTATCCTTAGAAGTTTATAGTTGAAGATAAATAACAATGTCAAGCATGCCAAGGTGTAAAGAAGAAGAAAATCATTCCACATTGATCAACTAATTGACTACACTCACCTGAAGTGTTGTTTACATGATCTATCTTTATGATGACCGTTCCACTCTGAAGAAAGTAAACATCAAGATTTATAGAACTCATACACAAAAAAACAACTAATGCTAACAACAAAACTATAAAACTCACACTTTGAAACCACTGACACTTAATATCAATGAGATCATCAAGTTCCCATTCAAGATCAAAGGCCCCTTGCTTCATACATGCAGTTGACAAATTTATCTTGATGCAACGATGTGAAAAAGTTAACATTGGCCCCATATAATAATTATCCTTGTAAGTTATATAATCAGGATGGAGAACAACATCCGTATTCGTGTCATCCTGAAGATTGCATGAATTGAAATAATAGTAAATACAAAAACAAAAAGAATCAACGCAATATACTACAAAAAAATGGCAACTGAAACACGGTTTAAAGCATTTTATATGAAAAATACGTAGTTTGAAGCTATAATGAGTTCACATTGACATATTTCGAAAATCAGTACGTAAAAAGTGGCCGGAGGAAGGGGACCAATCCAAAAAATTATTCTCCTCATCCCTTAATATAAAACTCGTTTAGACATCTACCTAATTCACATATACTAAGAAAGGTGGTTAACATGGTTGATAGTAATAAATTTGTCAATAATGTGTATTAATTTTTCAAAATTTCCCTTATAACTATTGGCCTCATAATTCCACTATATTACTTCTTGTGCTCTTTTAAGTTTTAACCAATCCTCACCAGAGAGACTCATATTTCCCATGTGTAAAATAAATGGGGGCATTTTTGTAAAGAACTATTTAATGTAACAGACAATTTGAAAGGAAACTTATAAAAAAGAACAACCAAATCACAAAAATGAGTCTTATATTTAAGGGAGTATGGAGTACTACACTAAGACAACTGTAATGGAAAAGAAATAGTAATGAATAACAGTACACAAAAAGAGCAGGCACAAATTTGAAAAGCCTCCAAAAGCATAAAATACTGCATGTAATACAAATTACTCTAGCACTAATGGGTTCTGTAGTTTTAAAAAAAAATACCATGTCAGAAGTGTATGCACCATCCAATCCACAACCATTCAGTGAAACTGAAATTATGAAAACTAAGTTTTGTGAGTATGCCGCAACATAATATTTCCAAATCAAATGTGGTATATTTGATAAGTATCAGGGATCTAGGATTACGATGAAATACACCATTCTCTGCAATATCAGAAGCAGGACTTGTTTGAGCACTCTCATAGTTCATGCAATCATCAGCATCAGAACTAACATCAACAGATTCTTTCTGCAAAAAAATTGTAAATATAAGTCTCACAATCAAATTGTTTCCTTAAGATATAATCTTGCAAATAAAAGTTACACTACACTGGATGGAGACCCTGAAGGACCAATCTGGCTCGTCCCAGGTGTAGATGCACCACCACTTGTATCTCTATCTTCTGGTTTGTCATAGTAATCAAAATTTATTTTAAACTGACAGTGATTTTCCTGACTACTGGAATTTGATTGTTTGTCAGCTCCTAACTCAGAATTCTTGTTCTCCACGTTTCTATCAAAAGTACCTTCCATTGTTTTAAAAGAGGGGTTTGAACAACCTGTTTCCAAATCTAAAATACCGCCAACTACATCAACATAAGGAATACTGGGGGCATTCTTCGCGCCAACCTCGTTGATCTGGGCATCTGGAAATATATTATGTGAGCTATGTACATTCAGTTCAATACAATAAAATAAAAACTAGCTAAAAGATGGACGAAAACAAAAGAAGAACATTTATATCAAGGAAACAATATAGAATTGAAATGGTTATATAATATTGAAAAAAGGGAATAAAAGAGAAGGAAATGGGATACAAGTGAGACACAGAAACGGATCTTTAGACATGGAGGTGAGGTGGAACCCCCAAAATTTATCTTTCTTAATAAATATATTCATATAGTTACACTTTTTAAATATATATTATGTTTTTTGCATGTTAGTGTTAGTTCCCGTGCCACAGCAGTAAAACGGTGTTTAGCTTCAGCCTCCGAAAGGCTCGCAGATTGACTTCTGTATGCTCTTTTTTATATATTTTGCACAAAAATGGTCCTACAGAGATTCAAACCTAGTATTGAGCCTTGCAAAAAATGCTGGCGTAGCTACCGAACCAACGAAGAAATTATGAAAACTAGGTGAACTAACATTATTTAATCTTTAATTATGAGGCTCCTACAAAATAATATTCTCCACCACTAACGACAACTATTTCAACTTGAAAGTATAACTACTAAACTAAGGATTATCTAGCAAAACCAAAGCACGCTTTCAACAATAAAAGCAAGGCTCCCAACCTTAAGCTGAAGCCAGTAAGTGCCAAAACAGTGTTGTTTTTATGCGACCAATACACTGCATTAAGCCATATCAGCCAAAAGTATGCCCAAATTACGGTAACAGTTATAACTTATAAAGGATGTATCATACACATGTCAGATATGGACAAGTCACTTGTGTATGATATAGTTACAGAAAGGATTTCGGCTTACGTGTGCAACATATGAACATGGTGAAAATACTTATTTATGATATGATGAGATCTTTAATTTTTTAGCTGCTTGTCAGCTAATCTTAAAAGACATTAATAGCATTTCATAATCCAATTATTAAGACACAAGATCTTGATCTGGATAGTACATATAGGTATCATTTAATCATTACTCTTTTGTTATCTTTAATTCTTTTTCATTTTGCACACTAGCCGTCATTCACTATTCATCTACTTAATAATTTAAACTCCTCAGCTGTATTCTATCTTCACAAATTCAACAGAGCTATGACATATACTATGCAAATCTCAAAGATAGTACGCCATTACAAATTTCCCGGCTCCGAGTCCTTAAGTTAAACAAATATTTATCGATCCTGTCCTTTTACAATTTTTATCGATCCTATCATATCCAATTAAAAATATTCATAGCTTCAATATATATGAAGATTGAAATAGACACAACTTTAATTAACCTCCTTAAAAATATTTCTAAAAAATCTTCATAAAGTCTAACAGTGCTATCAAAAAACTAAACATCAACGATAATTAAGCTACCGGTACATTCTCCAGGTTTCATTCAGTTCTTCAATTTTCATTTCCACACACAACTCATGAAAATTGAAATTACTAAATCTAACACAATGCTACACCTAAATTTCAATTTTTCAATCACATAAAATCGATCAAAATTACCAAATATAAACAAAATTAGCACAATAAACAAACGATTCCAGCTAATAAATTAGCTTAAACGGTAGAATCAACAATTTTTCTGTGAAATTATCTTACCGTTAGCGAGAGAATCGTGGTTAGGGATTTTGTTGAAGAGGTGAATCTCGGTGTTAATTTGATCTTGTTGATTGGAATCGGAGAGTTGTGGATCTCGACTCGGTGACTCGTTCATGATTTGAAGTAAACAAGGGTTTTGAAATTCCGAGTCGGACTCGGTGAGACCTTGTTGTTTGTTAGAGCGCGAAATCGACGGTGTAGTTGTAAGAGATGTGATTTGGGTTTCGTGTTGCGTTGAAGAAAAAAGTGCAGTGCCCTAAATATTAGTCGGCTCAACTAATTAGAAGATGCCACGTGTGCAAACTATATTTGGAAACTTTTTGGATTTTTTTCTATGTAACTTGGCATTTGACAACTTTCAGAAGCTGTGTTACTGTAGTAAATGATCTCTAATCATCAAATTAAGTAGTACACTTACATATGAATATATTATGAAAAATATTACATATAAATATTGAAGAAGCAAAATTGAATTATTAATTTACTATAAACATGCCTGTAGCTTGAAATGCGATAAATTGCTATACTTCAGTTCATATATGCATATTAAAATAGAATTTGATAGTTTGTCAAAAAAAAAAATAGAGTTTGATATGCTTTACCAATGGAAGGATTTCGGGAGAACTCGGGTTCGATAGTAAAATAATTTTTTAGCCAGACTTTAATTATTTTACGGACGAACTCTAAATTACTAAGACTCTTTCCCCTAGAAACCAGAGTGTGAAAACCAAAATTAAAAATAAAAAAAAAAGTTTGATATTTGTACTAAGAAATTAGAGTTGATATCATTTCGTAAGTGCATATATAATGCGGTGTCCAACCAATTGAGCTAAGCAGCTCATGGGACAAAACATGTGATTTATAGTGCAATAATGTGATATTGTTACGCATCATTGATATATTTATAATGTGATATTGAGATTTGGCGTTACATTTTGTTACTCAGTACTACGGTAAGTCTGTAACTCAAATGCAACAAATTGTAAATCATAATTAACTTATATTCTTTTGACATTTCCTTCTCATACATTTTACGAGCCCTCAAAGCAAGTGATTTTATCAAATTTGAAACACATATGTACTTTATAATACTGATTATATATAATCATTTATCATGTTTACAATGAAATTTCATAACAAGCAGTGTAATTATCTTATTAAAGTAAATTTAATTTCAAGTTTTTTTATCTAACAATCAAGTTTCCTGGCAACATATGCAGCTTATCCCATGGAACCAGCAGAACTGAATTTCTGGACTGCATTTAAAATTCATACACATTTTCATCAAACCTTGGATTTACACTTCTCATTTCTCAACTCGTCAAGACTTGAGTTCAGCATTTGGCAATTCTTCAATGCACATAAAGCAATCGATTTTCCAGTTGGCATCAAATGTTCTGAATGATCGACACGACAGTCCCTATATGCAAAGAGAAAAGGTAAGGATCTGTGGCATATTTGCAGAACTAAAGGAGGAAAATGATCACACAAAGCAACTTGATCTTTTTTTTGAATCAACAAAGCAACTTGATCTTATATTCTTATCATGCTTTCAATCACATAATTTTTATTTCAAACAGAATAATTATCGAGAGAAAGTTAATCAATGAAAGTGGCGTACCTGTCGACAAGATAATCATTAGCAAGTGTTGTTGCATGAAGATAGCCAGCAGATAAAGCCTTTTGTTCATTGAAAATTCTTCTAAGTTCTGATTCTGAGGCATCAAGCATCTCTAAAATAGTTTTAACATCGGTTCTGTCGTCTTTCTATAGTTTCTACTTACAATGCAAAGCAACCTTTTGTTAATGAATCTCAGCAAGTAAAGTTGAAGTTTTTCACTCTACCAAAAAAAAAATTCAAGTTTTTCATTTTAACAAAAATAAAAAAGATACCTGTTACTCATTGGATCTGCAATCTCAAGGCATCTGAAGTCATGAATTGATCATACTGTAATGTTTTAAAAATATTTACGTTTTCAAAACCGATAAAATAATATTTTATAAATTTTAATTATTATTAATTTAAAAGGGATTGGCAGAAAATATTCATTCGTTAGTGTAAAGAAAAAACTGGAAACACTTGTTTAAAGTTTGATGACATTAATATTCATATGTTTAAATATCTTTTTGGGCATGGTAACATACTACTTTTTGTAGTTGCCAATTTTTAATTTTTTGTTTATACAGAAAAAAATTCTCAAAATAGTTGTAATTTCTTATTTCATTTCAATCCTCAATGATTACTTTAGTCTATGTAACATTGTTTTTACATTATAACTACCATCTTCGTTCTTAAATACTACTGTGAAGATAAATAAACTCCATCTAAAAGGATAAACATGTAACAACACCTAACTTGATGTATATATTTTTCTTAAATCCTATTCATAAATAAATATATTAACAGAAATCAAATATTATAAAGACTAAAACAGAGAATCAACAAAAACAAAAAATATTCTTCAAATGAATTAAATTTGTTTTCAAATGTACATTAAGTGTTAGTTTTGTTTTCAAAAGAACATTAAGTGTTAGTTTTGATATTATTTTTCTTGTTTAAATTTCCACTTCAACTAACAAACAAATATGAGAATATAAATCCAAAACATATTTCACCAATTTCTTTACAAATTTTGAAAACAAATCTAACATTTTAAGAAATTACAAAATTGTCAAGACAGAATTTTCAAAAAATGCATTTTTCAAACTTGTCTTTCGTATCCTCTCAATTATTATTGCTTGAGACTTCTATCTCTTTTCTAGCAATTTATAATGAATATAAATTTTGGAAATTAAAATATTTTCATCAAGTAAACAGGACAATTATTTCCATTGGGGATTATGCTGTATATGGTAGTTAAACAGTGTCTGTTGATAATATAATAAACCATGTTACCAGATGAAGATTGAAATGTTACAGCAACTTCACTTTCAAGCAATATAGTAAGCACTGGAAAGCATGGTTAAATTTTATCAGTTGAGCTGTTTAATATTCAAGTAATTAGGTGTAGCCTCCCATTCAAATCTGAATCTGAATATAGGTCTGGCATAAAACAGGTTTGCAGGAATTTTTGTTGAATTAGCAGTGCACAGATTATTGGAGTTAAGATCATCTCCAGTTCTCAAAAGAAACGGACACACACACAGTATAAGTATCCTTGAACATCATTAGTACATGCACATAATGTAAAAATTAACACCTTCAAAAATATAGCACACCTTTTGCAATTGGCTCTAAAATCAATCAATAAATGTATCAAAGAGGCCAACCAATGTGTTCTAGAGAATCTAGACTGTATTTTTAGCACCATTTGACAACCGAGTTAGGAAGTTGTCAGATTCTCTTTGGCTTTACAAAGGATAAATATGACGAACCATTCACTATTAGTATTTAATTTCTCACAAAATTGATGTCAATTGAGCAAGTCGAAGCCGGTGGCTTCCCTCATGATAGGCAAAATTGACCCCCTACGCTATCATTCATTGCTTACATTTCTACCAAAATAAAATCTATAACCTAAGAAATAGGGATAAAATCTATTAAACCAGATCACAATATTGTTCCATATCCTGTCAATTCATAAAAACAAAACGCCAGTGGATGACATGGAACACATACAATTTGGGTTTGTATGACCAGATTTTTCAATATACAAAACAAAATCCAGATTTCTCACCGCTGATTCTTCAATCCCCACTCTTTGTGCAATCTGTTTTTCTGTTTAGCATCAAGTCGCGGCCTCAACTGTATGGCAAGTAGGTAAACACAAAAGTCGGAAAGGGAAAAAAAATAAAAATATAGCATGATAGTCAGCAGTTAAGCATGTAAATTTTACAATGGCAACGAAAAATAGCTTCCATGAAAAGACAAAAGAGATAAGGTGGGATTAGAAGAGGGGGTTTGGCCTACCTACAACTAATCAACATTACAATATTCCTAGAAAATTTATAACTTACTTAGCTGAATCCTATAAGACTTGGTCGGTGTTCTAATAAATGAAAGTATGAAACCAATTCTACGTGGCATTGCAAAGTTATTTGATTGTTGCAAATTATATTTTAACCTATCACAGCATACAAGCAGAAGTACAAACAAAGAAACTACCACAAATTATTTGACAAGTAAGAATTATGCAATTAAACATACCATTTCTATATACTTCAGTTGCTTCAAAACTTCATCTGTCTCCACCTCCTGCAGCAAATAAATAAAGGAAGGCGAGAATTTAGAACGATGATCGTAATGCAGAATGAAGTAAGATGTTGTTCAAAGCTACATCAAATACACAGGAACAGCAATGGACAAATGTGCTTCAATTGTAGAAACCCAATCTTGTAGATGGGATTGAGAGAGAAAAAATCACCTGAGGTACAGCACAATCAGCATGAGATGGATCCCAATGAATAACACAGAAGCACTCCCAGTAATCAGTTTGAATTTCAAATAGTGGAGCCCTGGCCAAAAAAATTATCACATAAGGAACACCACCACTTTATGAGGACATACTAGAAAATGCATCAACAAGCCACTCTATACTCTATCCAATCAACTATGCTTTGAACATTCCTCATCTACCCATAGCCTTCCTCACAAACCTAAACACTACTACATCAACCTCTCTTTCAGAAGCATTGTCTGACAAGAAATAGAGCAACCAAAGGACATGGAAATGGAAGCACTAGAAAATAATAGTACTTGGGAATTGGACTCTATACCAAATGGAAAGAAACCAACCAACTGGGTACAAGTGGCGTATAGCGTAAAATACAAGGCTGATTGATCTATTGAGGTACAAGGTAAGGTTGGTAGCCGAAGGATTCACTCAAACCTATGGAGTAGATTACTTGGAAACATTTGCTCCAGTTGCAAAAATGAATACAGGCAGGGTGGTATTCTTCCTAACAGCTAATTGTAGTTGGAACTTGCAACAACTTGATGTAAAATGTGTGTTGTTACATGGAAAACTTGAACAAGAGATTTACATGGAATTGACCCGTGGATTTGGTGAACAAACTGCACACAACATCCTTTGTAAGCTAAAAAAGGCTTTATATGGGCTTAAACAATCATCATGAGCGTAGTTTGGAAAACTTACTAAGCCAAGCAGACCATACTCTATTTAACAAATACTGAGTCAGGGGGAGTAAGCCCAACCCAGCGATTTTGTAGGATTGTGTTAAGCTCAACACAATTTCTAAGATTTTCTAACAAAAATACCAATTTCTGTCATAATGTTGGGTTGTTCTGTACAGAAACTTGCCCTTACGATACACATGCACTTAGTTCTTAGAATAACAGGAGATAACCCTAATCCTGCACTTAACCTGAAGTCTTAACATCCCTAATAATCAGCATTGAGCAGTAGGAGAAATAAACTTAAGTGACGATTGAACTGCACCATTCTGCAATGTTTTTTTCAGTTTATGTTTAATAAACAAAGAAGTTTTGAATATGAAAATCAATCTACAAAATAAGTTGCAAAATCAATCAAGACCAAGAACAAGGCCATGTGACATGCCTGCGCCATTTTCCACATCTTGTACCACTAGTTTTATCTATAACCTCCCGACATTGAAGCCAATTGCCAATGGAACTGAGTCTAGTTGGATTTCTCATATTCTCTTCCTGCATAACAGAAAGCATTTTTTCCATCAGACTGAGGATCAAATGAAAATGCATTGAAGATCATAAAGGAAATAACCACAACCTTTACCTGCATTTTACAAAACTCTGAAGGATTAATTTCCAATGGTTCTGGAAAGTAGTCTTCATCACTGACACAAAAAACAAAATGATAATCACGGGTTTTAGAATTTATTTGTTTCCTTACCTGTCAAGGCTGACCTTGTAAATGTATATCTATCTTGTATATATGTATAACCCTTTGTGTATCTTAAAACTATTAGCAAACTACATTGTCATATTCTTAAACTTTAAGGACGGAGCTTGCGATAATACTTCCATGAATTTATTGACCAACATCACACACAAAGTAAATAAATCATGTATCAACATTAGCATTAAATCATCCCAATATGTTACTTTTGTCACCCCACATATCTGCTTAGAGCAATGTGTAGAGTAAGTGAATAACAATATTAAAAGAAGAGAAATGCTATAGTCACACACACTCTATCACACTCCACTAACACACACCAATAATAATGAGCCCCGTCATCCCTCTCTTTTATTTTTTCACCGGTTAACCAGTTGCCCAAGTTGAGATATATGCCATTATTCACAAGCACAAAAAAAAAAAAAAAACACTGGGCACTGGCTCCATCCTTCCTTCCAATTTGTCTCACACCGATTCCACCATTGTTGATTTCAAAGATCCCATTTACAGCATTTACAGTCCATCAAATTGAAAGCAAAGATTCAAACTTTTACCAAAAAACCATATGCAAACAAGGGTAACCAGATCGTAACCCTTTAATGGGGTTTAATGAAAAAGATTCAAACTTTGATATATTAATTGAAGAAGAATTGTGTTGTGGGTGTTGAATTGTGAAAATTGGAACCTTTAATGGGGTATAATGAAAACGTTTTATACTTTGATGTATGAATTGAAGAAAAAAATGTGAAGAAAGATTGTGGGTAGTGAATCTGTGATTTTGTTCACTACAATTTTGTATCAAAGTTTAAAAAAGAATGTTTGCTTTCAGTAAAAAAAAGATGTTTCTATAGGAACATGTTTTCGATGAATTTTGAACTTAAAGATGAAGTGACAATGATGAGAGGTTGAATCGCACATGGGGGAGATGAAAGCCTTCTTCTTCTTTAGTTAAAATTAATATCCAAATAATAATAAATAAATTGATAGCAAGTTGAAACGGTAGCAAGTTAAGGAATAAAATAAGTAGATGACGTGGCTAATTATGACTGGTGTGTGTTAGTGGAGTGTGATAGAGAGTGTGACAATAGCATTTCTCTTAAAAAAATTGATGGCGTGGTAATATGGTATTAAAAAGCATAAGAACTATGCATTCTTGAAGCCAAGTGAATTGTTTTTAAAAGGAAAGCACAACAGATATTGAGCATTGATAAAAAAAATATCAGTTTTTGTATGTTACTTTCTCTGCAACTAACATCTGGCAATATTTGACCCCCCAATGAATAATTTGTTCACATAAAATAAACTTAAGTAAAAACTATAATTAAAGAAAGAAGAAAAAAAAACAAATGTAAGAAAAATCTAGTACAATGGTGTCATATAAATTCGGTTTGAAATAGTTATGATTAAAAAAGAAGTTACCTTTTTACAGGGCCTGACCAGTCAGGTACTGCTGCTTGAAAACCTTTACCAACTCGCACATCAGTGGTATATGGCTCAGTATCTCTCAACATCAACCGTATGGGATTCATTTCATCCTTAACCGAGGCAGCTGTACATTTCCTCATTTCATTGTTGATTCCTGGTGATTTCATAATTGTTTCCTTAAGAATTTTATGCCTTTTATTAAGACATGAATGACAAAACCACTCATCAATTGGTGCTTTTTTCAGACGTGGATTGTAGCAAGATGGATGGTATGAATCTTCACAATGATCACACAAAAGCATGTTCAATGAACTCTCCAAATGACCACATATTTTGCATGACCTGGAACAGCAATTATTACCAATGGTAACAGCATCTTCAACGGAAACAACATTATCTGTGAGAGTATCTCCTCTAAGAAGTCCATGGCTTCTTAAAATATTAATGCAGAAATCCTTCTCTGTTAAATCTTCCCTTGTGACATCCATTAATACTACACTGGAGGAGGAGCAATCGCCAGTGACGTCCATCTCAGTTTCTAAGGAATCTGAAACAAGTACCATATTTGACTTTGAAGATGAGCAACTATCATTTACACTGTCAACACCAAATTTTTTCTCTGTAGCATCTTTGTCTACTCCATCAAGATAGACAGAAGGCAGAGTAGGATCTTTGAACATTTCAATTTGATGCTTAACTGGAAAAGCAGCTGGTTGATCCTCAGCTGATGATAAATGCAAAGAGGAACTTATGACTGAAGGGAAATTGGTGCTTGTCTGCACACTGATTGGCCCTGGATTGAAATGAGAGGCAACTGACCCCTTGCGTAGCTTTTTTCTTCTGTATACTAGATTAGGTGCGGTATTTTCCGTCATTGTACCTGCAGTTGATGGTTGACCGCAGCTTCTTAAACAGTTTGAGTTGTCAGGATCGTCAGCAAGCCTTCTATCCCCTTCCATTGGTTCAGCTTTTCTACACCAGTCAACAGCGTACTTTTTGCATTTCAGACAAACCTGACAAGTTTCACCACTAGGCATCCAGTCACATTGAAAATCTTTCCCATCATCAAATACATAACATAGACCAGCTTTAACTGAACTAAGAAGAGAACTTTGCATTAACATTATCACCTGAATCAAACTCAGAAAAAAAGAGAATGCTGTATGTTGCTACAGAGTCCTGTAGATAAAGAGTTCAGATAACGGTAGCATTTTCATGTATCAAATTCAAGATTATTGAACCACCAATCTCATCCAGTCGACACACTACAAATAGCCACCTGATTTGAAAATAACAAACAAATATAAGGAAAATAATAAGAAGTACAAAGGTCAATAAATAGAGACCAGATATATTTGCCATTAAACAGAATATATGAATCAAATTTTAATTATGCAAATATGAAAACTTCATAATTACATAATGGAAGCCATCATGAAACAAGCTTCAAACCTAAGAGTTGTATGTGTACAAGTACAATTGATAAATCAACTAGGCTATGCTTTATCATATTGGCTAAGATGCAAGGAATCTGAAAAGTGTAACACATTATAAAAATCACAACAATGATTTGCTCTATTTGTGAATTCAAATTACTGATAACTAACTTGGTTTTATGTCTGGGAGGTTGACCATGGAAGCGGTATACTTACTATGATGTGTGATGGAGCGATATCGGATGGATCAAACAGACTTGCACTTAGTTTTCATTGATTTGGAGAACACCTATGATAGAGTGCCTAGAGATTTTATGGAAAGCTCTAAAGAATAAAGGTCAGTGATTACCAATATTCGAGCTATCAAGGATATGTATGAGGGGGCTTTGACTAGTGTGAGGACAAAGAGTGTGGCCACCGACAATTTTCCCACAACAATAGGATTGCACCAAGGGTCAACTCTAGGCTCTTATCTTTTTACTTTAGTTTTGGATGTACTTAAGAACACATCCAAGATCTAGCGCCGAGATGTGTGCTTTTTGCATGTGATATAGTCCCACTTTGAGAGTCAAGGGAGGCTGGAGACTTAGAGATGAGAATTAGAAACGCATGGCTTCCGCATGAGTAGAAGCAAAACAGAGTATATGGAATGTAATTTTAGCAAAAGGTGAAGCGTTTCTAGCTTATAGGTGAAAATTGGAGATCATATCATACCACAAGTTACACGGTTTAAATATCTTGGGTCCATAGTACAAAATGACGGAGAATTATAAGACGTAAACCATCAAATTCAAATTGGGTGGTGAAAATGGAGGAAGGCTTCAGATATTTTAGGTGATATGAAAGTACCATTCAAGCAAAAGGGGAAGTTTTATCAGACAGAAAGTGTTGGGCTGTAAAGATCCAACACGAAAATCAATTAAGTGTGGAAGAGATGAGGATGTTGCATTGGATGTGTGGTAAAACTAGATGGGATAGGATTAGAAATGACAACATTTGAGAGAGAGTTGGGGTAGGACCTATAATAGAAAAGATGGTGGAAACTAGGCTTAGATGGTTCGGATATATAGAGAAGACTTGTGGATTCTATAGGAAGGGTACTAGATCAGATGGAGAGCATCTAAATCACTAGAGGCCTATGAAACCCAGACACGGACACGGGACACGACACGGACACCAACACGGATAATTTTTTCCAAAAAATGATATATTTCAATGTAATTGTAAGTGTCGGTGTCGTGTCGGTGTTGGACACGACACGTGTTCGACACTGGGACACGCCTATTTCGAGAAGTGTCCGAGCTTCCTAGAGGCAAGGGAAGACCTAGAAAAACGACAAGAGAAACTATTAAGAAAGATCTAAAGTAGAGACAAATGAGTTGGATAGAAATATAGTATATGATAGAACATTGTTTATGGCGTCATTTAATCCATATAGCCGACCTTAGTCAGTTGGTTGTTGTTGTGAATTTAAATTACAAATTAAATCATAACAAAAGATTCTCTTCCCCCACAACTGCGTTTGGGAGGGGACTTGAACCACTTGATGTCAGAACTCGCCCCGAACTCTGGACTACTACGGCCCCTACCCCTAGGAACTAGAGGGTGAAAACCAAAAAAAAAAAAAAAAAACACAAGACTCTCGATCAACTATAAGCTTTTCCGTAAATGAAATGTCGCAAATGAATGTTAGTTATTACATAAGCAAATAAAATCCAAACTCCATAGATAATGTAGCATAATGGGAACCAAATTTCTACAAAATCTCATCTCTATTTCATTACTAGTAAGTTCATAAATTCATAATAGATAAAATAATAACCGAAATCGAATCCTCTCTTCGATATTCAATAACAACCAAAATATGTTCCTAATAAATTCAATCCTAATTCTAACCTAATAGAGAACTAACAAAAACCCAAAATTTCACAAGCATACAGTAATCAACGCCATTCTGATTCCACTAGGGTTTGAACAACATTGAAATATAAACAAACAGTTATGGAATTCACATAATTTCATTTCATGATGAAACAAACAACAACAAGTAATCTAGAAAAGGAAAACAATAAAGCCCTAGATTGTAAAGGTTTATCAGTATAAATAAATAAAACAATGGAAGATGAACAAGCGAGAGATATTGTACCGATGAGATCAGAAAAGTTTGAAAACAAACACAACCATTACTCCAAAACAGTTAGAGATGAACGGTGTGCAGAGTGCAGAGACTCGTGATCGTGCCTCGCGAATAGAGAACAGAGAAGAATAGGGTTTTGGATGGAAACTAAAAAGATGATTGTTGTGTTGTGGTGGCACTTTGGTTTAGAGTCCTTTGAACTTCTCTTGTGGAATGAGAGTTTGGGGGCAAACAAACATTTTAGTTGGCTTTTTTTTATTGTATGTATAATCAATCCATTTTGTTGGTATAATTTTATGGCCAATTGTGCATGATTTCGAATAACAATCGTTTGATTGAAAGTTTATATTATATAATTATTTAAACAATATTTTTAAAAAATTGAAAATTATTTGATATGTTATTGAGATTCATTAAAATTAACGTTATTCAATAAAAATCCATAAATCGTTAATTTTAATGTGTCTCTACAACATATTAAATGGTTTTATCCCAAAACTTTAATCTGTTAGGAAAGGACACTTAGTCATAGAGGCTCTGGTAGCATGTCAGATGACTGATTATTCCAAAAGCTTAAGCTGTTACGAAATGGTACATCAATGGTTTTATATCATTTTTAACATGTCCCTCACGCAAGAGCTCATTGGGCTTGAAGCATGGATAATGCATAGGCTATGATACTGTGTCAAATGATTGATTATCCCAAAAGTTTAACCTGTTAGGATAGAGTCGCATCAATGATTTTATATTATTTCGAACATTTTGCAAAATTCGAATTCGTTATAGTGAAATCAACGATTTGTGCACCATATGATGCAACTTTTAAAAAGTATCGAAATTGTTAGATATGACGACCATGGCTAAGGTTCAACCCTCGGTCTCTCCATTTAGCGTGTGAAAATTATCTATGACTTATTATTTCGTTTACGTACTAAAACATAAAATGATCAAGATGATGAATAAAAGCAATAATTATTGATGTTTTTGTAATTTTGACATATTTATATTAATGGTGTTTTGTCGAGATTAAGTTGGGGTGGATTAAGTTGGGGTGGATTAAGTTGAATATGGGATGGTTCTTATAGAGCTAATGAGGTTGTTTGTTCTGGTGGTACTATTCATGGGTGTGAATGATGGTGAATGGTTAGGTGACTTTGCAAAAAGTATTGAAAATTGTTGTGATTATATGACCGAATTATGAGAAGTGTTGGAGTGTTTAAAGGCCTTCAATATACGAAAATGTTAGGGTTTAGAGCATTATAGGTAAATATGAATTCATTAGTTATGATTATTATTATTTTTATTTACACCCTCTGATTCTTAAGAGAAGGGGGATTTTAATAGTCTAGAGTTCGCTGCGAAGTAAGTAAAGTCTGACTAAAAAATTGTTCCATTCAAAAATAGAACTCGGGTTCTTTCAAAATTCGTCATTTGATGAAGCTCATTAACCACTTGAGCCCAATGACTTGGTTAGTTATGATTAATTTTTTTTATAAGGAATGACAGTGAAAATTGTGTGAAAAAATATCTGATTAAGAGGATTCATCACTCGCTTAATTTAGACTGAGAGGTAGTTGTGAAACATTCTTATTAGAAAGTTAATCAATGTGTAAATATTTTAACGAACATTAGATACTACTTAAATGAAGACATTGTTTCTACGAGTTTTGTTCGGTTCAAGTTAATCACTTGTTGACGGTTAATGTTACAAGGGTCGAGATATCTCGTTTAATTTCGATTTAGTTATTCTTTCTATACATTAACACTCATTGTAATAAAAAAAAAAAAGTCACAGTAAGAAAAAACATAAATCACAACATCATTAGATAGGGAAGTTTAAAAAACTTTTGTTCGTTGCTTTCAATCCTATACAAGACAGAACTTGTTGTGGATCTTGTTGCTCAAATAAAATAAATAAAATTTTGTAGAGGAGACTTATATTTAGGGACAAAGAGAGTACAAAATACCATGTTCTTTGCTTTAAATTAAGTATCACAGATTGATCACGTGCATTACTTTCATAACATATTTTGATGATTTTTGGTTTGATTATATAAGGTCGAAACCCATAAAAGAGATAACTCGTTACATATCAAATCGTTGAGTTGAATGACCAACAAGATCTACTAAATAAAACGAATTAATCTGAATAGGTCAATACTCATATAAAATCAAACTAGAACCCCTCGTATCACATGTCATACTAGCTAACACATCACCACATGAGTTAGCTGTTGGAATTAATTTATAGAATTACATATACATACTCAGTAACAGAAGATTATATCAATATATAATCATACTTTAAGCGGAAGCAAACAACATGTATATAAAACAGGATCTACGACATGTTTGATTTATCAAGATAGATATTAAGAATTCGGTATAAGGAATACCTGGATATAGCTTCAATAGTAGCCCCCTCGATTACAACAATAAAGAGAGGTGATCTGGAATAAACATCAACATCTACACGGTTAGCGGCGGCTGATTTGGTTCTTCCTCAACCGGTACCTTTATGCCTCTAGTTCTCTTCAGATGGGGAGAAGAGTGAGTCTTGCCATGTACGGTATATTGGGGACCATTAGGGTTTCCCATTACTCCGTTAATGGGCCATCCAAATATCTGGACATCCACTCATATTGAGCCCATACCAACTAATTAATCAATTAATTAATTATCTAAATAGAAATCTAATTAGCCTTCTACTTAATTTAATCACTAATCAACTAAGGCTCTTAATTGATAAATAGCTAATATAATTGATAAAGATATTTGCACACAAAATATTATTGGAATACTAAAATATTCCAACATTAGCTTCTCCATAAGCATGGCAAATTTTAACCATCCAATATTGCATAATAAGGCTAATAATTCATTGCACTAACTAAGCTAAGCACCATCCATGCAACCTTCCTGCCATGTCTGGCTTATAGATTTGAAATCACCTTAAATAATCAATATGAAGTTCAATCTTATTATATCCACAAACTCACACTCTCTATAAACTATAAAGTATAAACCTTCCAATAGTCCCCAAAGTTTTACTACATAAACACTACAAAGTCCAACACCTTTGATGAAACCACAAATCCAAGCAACTCCATCTCCTCTAAGCACTCCCCCACACCCTTGCGGCTCCACCAACCCGACTTTAGAGGCCACCACCGAATATTAGTTATAACCCTCTCCTCAAAATTAACAGTAGAATTAACACTAAAATGAACCTCATACATGAAGTTTCCTATAAATTTCTTTCCATGGATTGATTGGCATGATAAAACCACCATCGTGAATTAATTTGTTACTTCCATAGATTTTCTTCCGTGAATTATTATTTTATTAATATGCAAAGACAAAACGTTAATATATAAGACGTTCAATTTGTCACAATGAATATCTTTTTAAATATTAAATTTTTATAAATTTTAAATAATAGATAACTAAAATTATTAATAGTCAAAATTGTGGATTGTCATGTGTAAAATGATTAACTGCAACAATTACTCGGAGAAGGATAGAGTATTTGCGCTCTAAAATACAATAGAAATTTTACTCAACAAAAATTGACTTGGATAGTTTAAATTAAAATTATATGCATTAGTCTCGTAACTTTAGCTTAATTGATAGGACATTGCATTATATATGTAAAGAGTCGGGGGTTCAAACTCTGATCATTATACTTATCTATCTTAAAGAAAGAATTTCTAACTACTGACCAATTTTTTTCTTATATTTAAAATTGAGGAGAATATTTGATTTTTTTTGTTCATAGAATTTTTTTTTAGTTACTTGTTCATATAGAATATTTCATCATAGGTCATTGTTTCATGGGTTTGTCTAACGGACAAATATTCCATTATGTATCACTTGTATGTACCCTTGTGAGTTGTGAACAACATTCTAACAAATTTTATAATATTTATTGTTTAACTGAAAATTTATATCATATAAGTTATTTATATAATTGTTTAACAAAATTGAAAATTATTTAGTGAGTTATTCAGACTCACCAAAATTAACAATATTTAATAAAAAAAAATAAAATACTCATAAATCGTTCATCTTAATAGAGTCTACATCAAATAATTTTCAATTTTTTATAAAATTTATATTCATTATTATAATATAATATAATAATTATTGTCAAATTAAATTGCTTATGTTGGACTTGGCCCTGTTTCATTAATATGTTCCATTTTTCTCATTAAGAAGAAAAATTAAATTCCGGTCAAAAGGTAAATCAGAAAAAATAAACACTTCCCTAAAAAGGACCTTACATCAAACATATTTAATTTACCGTCTTGTAACTTCACATCACAACAACAAAGTTTGTAAGAAACCAAATCAATCTTCTCACAAACAAAAAAACCCCAACCCCATTCACCACAAAAAAAAAAAAACCCAAAAAATGAACACAAGCAAAGCCGAAGCAGAACGATTACTCGAAATCGGAGAAGAACTCTTACAAAAACGAGATCTAAAAGGTTCACGAGAAATCGCAACACTAGTTCAAGAAACCGAACCTCTTCTAGAAGGTTCCGATCAGATCTTAGCAATCGTCGATGTTCTAGAAGCAGCAGAAAAGCCATTGAATCTGAACAATCACCACCTCGATTGGTACGCAATTCTTCAAATCAATCGAAATTCACAATCACATGATATGAATCTAATTAAGAAACAGTATCGTACTCTCGCTCTTGTTCTTAATCCTAATAAGAATGCATTTTCTTTTGCCGAACTTGCTTTCAAACTTGTTTCTGATGCTTGGGCCGTTTTATCTGATCCGGCCCAAAAGGCCCAATATGATAAGGGTTTTGAATTTGAGAATAACGGTAATAACGGTAATGGTACTAATGGTAATAATGGAAATGGTGCTGTTAGTTTTTGGACTGCATGTCCTTATTGTTATCGTTTGTATGAGTATGCTAGTGTTTACGAAGGTTGTTGTTTGATGTGTCAGAATTGTGATAAATCGTTTCACGGTGTTTCGATTAATTCGATTCCGTCGATTGTGCCGGGACAAGAAGCTTATTATGTTTCTTGGGGGATGTTTCCGATGGGTTTTGTTTTTGAAACTGTAGAGAATGGTGGTTCTGGTACGAGGAAGTGATGGGTGGTTTTTTTTTTTGAGTTTGTGTTGTTGTTTAATGTTGTTTTATTTTTTAATTATTGAGAAATGTTTGTTGTACTTGTACTGTCAGAACTCAGAAGGAAAATCTTTGTTGTTTTACTATTTGAGTAAGAATAAATGCCAAGTTCTTGATTAAAAAAAATAAAATAAAATACACTAAATAATGCTTATGTGAAGTGAATCTGTGATATGTGATATCATACAACTATAAGTGGCAAAGGATAAAAATGGAGAATGTAATTTAATTGAAGAATGTGATGATTAGTTATTTACATCGTACTGTACTTTATTTATAAAAAAGGAAGTGACCATATTATCAAAAAAAAATGGTAAGTCACTTAAAATTCATACAAGTGGGGTGATTGGAATTTGAACTCCGATTATGATGTCTGACAAAACAATTTTGATATTTTTTAACAGTTAAATTAGGACTTATAAAAACAAATTTTTATTAAACTAATCCGAGCATACATTTCTTATAAAATTTAAAATTTTCTCTATGTATATTGTAGTATTATTTATAAACCAACTACTATACAAAAACAAATGCAAATACATAAACCAACTCTATGTATTGGAGTGGTCTGGTTCGAACTCAGAATTCCACATTTCTTTATATTTATATGTGTGAGTGTCTATCTACTAGGATACTTGACAAAAAAAAGAATTCTTCTATTTCTTTAAAAGCGTCATTTTAACATAAAACTCTGTAATTAAGGTAGTGGATTGTTGGAGTTTTTTCCACTTTTTATTCTACCCTCTTTTTAATCCACTATTTACTTGATCTTTTCAAAGACTTTGAAAAAAAATGAAAATTATTGAGAAAAAATATTAATTTTATAAAAAATGTGAAATATTATGATTGAGAAGTAAATGTATAATTAATAAATTATAACTTTAAACTATTAAAATGACAGTTAAATAGAAACAAAAAACTTTATCTAAAACGATACTTGAAAATGAGAGAGTCGACCTCCATATGTTAATTATTTTTGCCTCAAAACTGGTTGATTTAGGAAAAATCAAAACACAATTAAAATGCATTACTCTTTAATCTTATAGTTCACTTCTGAGTTCTGATATGCACCAATAAAAAACCAAAATACATGTCCCATTTGATGCTGTATCATATTACATAGCTGTTAACTTGTTATGTTATTCAAAGAATATGATTTATGGTACAATAGAAATTCCACAATTTATGTACATAATATGGGAAATCAGTTGGGTCGCAACCAGTTTGAGTTCCCGTTCTAGTGCTAAAATGAACCTTTTATATATGCAAGTTAAGGCTGCGGCCTACGTGCAATAGATCTGCAAGACTGCAACAATAACGAATCTAACTATTCCCTAGACCCAGCACGACACAAACTTTATAATACCAGATTACCCTTAATGGTTAATCCCACTAAGTGAGGTTGGCTACATAGATCAAACGACACAACAACTAGGGATAATACAAAATATAATGTCTAGTTAAAAAAGACAGCGGGATCATTTCTCTTCATTCTTCGACGGTGAAGTTTCATTGGATGATAACAAAATTTGGGGTGCTGTTCCAGATTTAGAGGCCTTCTGGACTGAGATATCAGAACCCACATTCTGGGTCTTAGCTTGAGATTTTGACTTAAATTTGTCCTGGGACTTTACACTGGGAGAGGTGGTCCATGTCGCGGCAATTTTTTCACCTTCGTCTTTGAAACCAGATACCAAGGTTTCACGAATCTTGGCACCATTTTCACCGTTTACAATAGTAGACTGAGTTGAAGGCTTAACTTTATAAGGTGGATCTATGTATGGGAAAGATTGGTTTCCCTTTGCTTTGGAACGAGAGAAAATGGCGTCATCAAATGGATCAATCTCTAAATCAGAATCATTGTGCATCTTCTGAATTGTGCGGATGGGTGTGGCTAGACGAGCTCCATGATGACTGATGACTCTAAGAAGATCCAAGAGAATGTCCTCCTGTTTTATTACATGACCGTTAACCAAACAAAAAGAAATGAATGTAAATTAAATCATAATGATATTTTATGACGAAATGATTAACAACAATAAATTGATAAAAATTGAAGAGTAGGGTCAAGATATTGTTCACATGTTAAAGAAAAACTGAAAAACATCAAAGAAATAGTATATAACAATTTAGGCCACAAAATATTTCTGAAAACATCTGCAAGATGTCAAAATGTACAAAAGCAACAAGCCCGGATTGTCGCCAAAATTAGCCTAAAGAATAAGCCATCATGTGGAACACTCATTCTGCATATTCTGACTACATAGAGTGAATGACAGATATAATTTGAAGAAAAAAAATGTAAAAAGTATTTCTTGGAAATAGAAATAGTTAAAGGAACCTTAAAATTCTGCTTCTAAACATAAAAATCGGTGAGGAATTAAGGAATACAAACACAATTGAGTAAAAAACATAACTGCATTAGCAAACACATAGAAGCATTATTGTATTACACTGTCACACTTTATGCAACTGCAATTGCCAGTTTGCTATTAGAAATATAGCCTCACCTTAACACGGAGGTACTCTTCTGAATGTGAAGTTTTAACAAAGCACGATACTAATATCTGTAACAGAAAAAGGCATTTATAAGATAATGACAGTTGAGAAATGGAAATGAGAAAAGCGATAATTTAAAGCATGTGAATAGTAGAGCAGATAAGAGGAGCTAAAAGCATATTTGAACATATTCCAAAATTTTAATGAAATAAAAGCTTCACTCCAGCCATGAGTGAAGATAGCCATTTATTCAGATTCCATGGATTGATAAATTAGTAGACAAGACATAAATGATATAAGAAACCTATCAAAGTCTAAATTAAAAATTTGACAACCATTTTGAAATGCAGATGATGATAAACAAAAAAGAGCTTTTGCATTCTAGAACATGAACATTTATGAGATGCTTAATCAATTTGACACTAGAATTACTCATCTGTCTCAAAAAAAAATGATTATATATAATAATAAAAGTTATAGCTAGTAATGTTAAAGAATAAAAAAGCATTCCACAAAGATGATTATCATAATCTCATAAAATATAATATAAACCAATGAACAGAAAAAGTATCAACCATAAGAGCCTGATTTTCTGGATTGACATCTTCTAGAAAAATCCGTCTGTGCAATTTTTTCTGCTCTACTAGAGGATTTTTGGCCAAAACCTTGCGCATATCAGCTATGATACTCTGCATGAAGAAATAAAGAACATATTGCCTCAGTTTTTATATGAGAATGCCATAAAAAATTCTTGGTAATTTTTAAAATGTAACTAAACCAAGAGTACTCACATTTATCTTGTTAATATCCAAGTGACTGATAGCAAGATGAGTTTTGATGCGCCAATGAGTTTTCTTACTAAGATTTCTCACAACATTTACACTCAACTTGTGATTAGGAATGTGAACAGCTTCACAATCAGCACCTCTAACTATTGTTGGTGACCACCAGCCCACATGCTACAAAAATTAAGAAACAAAATTATTATTATATATGTCACTTATAATGGAAACCGCTCACTTTGGTTTTGTTCTCTTATACTACCTTTTTAGTAAGTTACATAATAAATACTAACCTCAACTCTACCAGAAACCTCATATCCTTTAATCTTTGTTTTAATCCGCTCGTTCACAACAAATGGTCGAGTTGCATGAATCATCATACTTGAAAGGAAGTTCGTGAATATCTTGAATGCATCAGAAAAATAAAGTGAGAATGCAAGAGAGTTACTTTTAATGAAATTGAATACAAATGAATATTCATAAAAAAAGTAAATGACAAAGATAACTTAATTGTTCTTGTAGAAAGTATCAAAGAGTCGTATTGTACCTCACGACCTGAAAGCGAAAGCAATACTGTACCCATACCACCGGCAGTCAACCACTTTTGTGTGGAGAGACCTAGCAACTCCATAAATAATGACACAGCAGCAACCCATATTGCAGTATATATAGCTTTCCCGATAAGATCAATGCTCATCTGTCTTGCACAATACAATACAATACATTGAATGAACTTTGTGTTTACAATTAAGGAATACCATCATAATTAACATTGTGGAATACTGTCACTAAAATATCCAACATAAAATTGAAGAAAATCATCCAATATTTCTTTCAGGTTGACTATTTTTCTAAGCTTCATTTGGAATAACACAACTCGTCTAAAGCTTTAAGTAGACTCACAACAAAATTAAGCAAAATGTTACAGACACACGAATGGATAAAAATGGCAAGGATCTGTAAAAAGAACATACTTTTCTTTCATTGCTGGTGTCATTTGTCTCCATACAGAAGTTTTGTGCTTGTCGAACAAAGCTGAAAACAACAAGTACAATATTACATTACCATTTTAAAATATAATATTATAGAGTTATCTACTTATCTAATAATATAATAAAACAATTCATTCACTGTGCCTTTAATTCATTTTTTCCCTCCCTTTTTATTTTTTCGCGTGCTCTACATACATCTAGGGCTAACAATAAGAAAAAATTAACATATCTAACAATTAGGTGCTAGATATTAATAATATGGTTAGAATACTAGCAACTGTGAACATAATTCTGCACAAAATCAAATTTACCTTGAAGAACAGTACGCAAATGTAAACACGGTTGAAAAAGATCTGACGAAAGTCAGCAGCCTTTGCTTTATAACCGGACGGGTTTTTGATTGTAGGACTAGTGGATCTAAGCCCCTGAAACAATTTATGTCAAGGTGTATAACGATAGGACTTCACAAACTTCCAACAGAAAAGACTTGCCGATCCATAAAGATACCTGCATATGAGCATTACCCCACTCCACAGCAGCAAAGGTTGAAAATAAGTTTTCATTATATAACGTGAATTACTTTTCTTCCAACTTTTATCATTCCACTGAAAACATATGTTATCAAACAGAATGTCAACTAATAATACTATTCAATTGCTTTATACGACAAACGGAATAATATAAGATACTAACTTCTTGGAGAAATAGAGCCCTGCAAAGGCGCACGAGAGGTTCAAGACCAAAGGCAGCAAAGCCAATGATACCAAGGGCAGGGATCAATTGAAGCACAATTGGTCCTCCTGATATAGCATTACATGACCTACATCAATTTCGAAAAATAAATATCTATAAAATGACACAACGATTTGTTATGCATGTGCATATAATACCAACTATTGGTTTGTTTATCAATTGTTGATATTACTCACTTTACTCTCTAATGAGCGATTCAGCTTAGAGGAGCCTTATCCCTTTCATTTATAAACACAAGTGACGCAACAAGTCAGAAATACACGAATTTATAGTTATCATAATTACCACAATTACATGAGTCCAGTCCCTAACTGTTCTATTTTTTAAATTAATTCTGACATGCATGCTGATTAATACTGAAACTTGTCTCAACTACAAGAAAAATAGAGAGACCTTGACAAAGAAAGAGTAGCCATTTTCATCAGTGAAGCCTCACACCCTCCAGCCGGTACCAAGGCTGACTGGCACAACACAACATTAGATCTAGACAGTACAGGCTTAATTTGGAAATGTAATCTGGAAAAGATGAGTGCTGAAGAATCCATCCTCTGTCGATTCACAAAGAAGTTTCTCCAACAATTCAGTAATAAAATACAAGGAAAGCACATTAATCGAATTCAATAGCTGTATCCAATGAAGCAAGCAAGCATACAATTAATCAATTATACAAATGAAAATACCAGGAAACAAAATTCAATCGAACTAACAAAAATATCCATCCCACAAGAAATGTGAAATTTTTACTTGAGAGACATACCACATCATGCCGCGGATGATTGAAGGCGACAAAACATGACCGATTTTGGGAATTGGGTTTCTGTCAAATAGATAAACAAATTGAAAACCAACATTCTAAACAAAATAGTACGTATGAACATTGAACATAAATCATATCAAATAACCAATCACCACATACATGACAAAAACTACATCTCCCATTGCTACTGTATTGCCTAACGTCATGAGACAATCGAATTGATCCTGAATACGCCATTGATGAACTGAACTGAAGTATAAGTTCATGCAACATTTAACTAAACCTGAATCATAGAGACAACAGTAACATTAGAAACTATGAAAATAGAAAGGGTTTTTTTTCACCACCAGTGTTCGGCCCACTGGACCAATTAATCTGGTTCAAGTCAGTTCTGACATCAAACAGTTTGAGCCCCTCCCCAACTTATTTGTGGGGGATAGAAGGGTTTAATTGCAATTATATGATTTTCAATGGGATGGTAGCATAAAAAACTGCAAAAGGCTAGATTACTTGCTTAAACAAATTTCTCAGCAAGTGAACCAAGTTGAGGAAATTTGATTTTGATTTCTATATAAAAGAAAGGAGAAAAAATAGTTATTGTTAACATGCCTGAGAGAGAGAATATAGAATAGATAACAGTGATGCGTTCCAAAGATATTTGGGGAAGAAAATAGGAGTAAATAAGAATAGGAAGAGAATAAAAGGTAATATTCCAAGGAAAGTGGAAACAATCGCCACTTTGCAGAGAAACGAACAGTTTGGCTTTGTCGGGGGCTTACAAAATCTACCAAAGGGAGTCCTGTTAGCACACGGAACTGCAACTCACTTTATAAAAAAAAAATGAAATATTTTCATTTTATAACGCTTAAATCATGAAGTCAAAAAAAAAAAAAATGCTTAAATCATCTTTTAGTTGAGATGGGAGATTTGATTTTGATTTTAGTGTTAGTGTCTTTATTTTATTTTTTTTAAATTAATTTATCAACGTTAAAATTATTTTAATTTTAACCCTTAAAATATACCAAAAAAAAATTTAACCCTTAAAAACAAAATTTGTAGACAAATTTGCAATTTCGATTTTAAGAATTAAAATCAAAATAAATATAATATAAAGGGATGACCGTAAAAAAAAAATATTAAAGGATGAATTTAAAAATAAAAAAAATTATATATATATATATATATAGACTAAAACCAAAAAACGTCAATTTATAGGGACTAAAACACTATTTAAATTTTTTATTATTTTAGAAATGTAAATGTAAAAGTGTGACATTAATGAGTTTATATTTCTTTTGCATCTTAAATTAAAATTAATTTTTTCAAATTAATTTTGAAGAAGCTAAATTAATTAGCTCATCTAAATTGATAATTTTTTCAAATTAAAATTAATTAAAACAATAATAATAATAGTAGTAGAAGAAATGGAAATAATAAAAAATGGAAATGATCCTGTGTGGTAAATATCGGGGATCAAATTATTACAAATGTGTAACATTTTGAATAACATTTTACTCAATACAAATTTCATAAAATATATGGTGGGATTAAAAGTTTAGAAAACTTGTGTATTAAAAAGAAACAGCATAGTTATATTTTGAAAATAAAATATATCTATAACTAGATTTGTTGATGGAGTATAATTGAGGGTTTATTAATAATAAGATGTGATAATAGTTTAGGACTTTTTTTAAAAAGATACTAATGAATATTGTATTGATACTCTTAAAAGGACAAAAAAAATTCATAAGCTATAGCATTAAGGAATGAATAGACATCCAACTAAGTTGGTAAACAATTCCATCTTATACCTCCTTTCAAAAAAAATTCCATCTTATACCTATAGCATTTTTATTTTTTTTTGACAAAATCTTATACCTATTATAGCTTTTTTTTTGACAATTTTATACCTATTATAGCTTATAATAATATAAAATGAGAAAAAAAAATATATACATGGCGGGGACGACGTTACCCCAAAATCAAAATGGAAATTTATTATGTGTAGAGAGAATATATCATCTAACCAATTAATCCATGTAATTTTTTATATTTAATTATTTTAAAGTAAAATTAAATGTTTGAATTTATTTTGTTGATTTTTTTTTTCCAACAAAATTGATCCAAAGATTTAAATTTCAACAAAACTTCATATTTTTTTCATACAATTTTTCATGAATTGATACGTATGTACTATCAAAAGGGCAAAGGATAGGATTCAACAGAACTCAACTAACCTTCATTTAAATGCTAATTCTGAGGTCACATTTTTTACAGCTAAACAATCTAGGTGACTACTCTATAAAAGGGATAACTCCCTCCAAATCTTGTAACTAAAAATCATTCGATCAAAATCAGTTAGAAATTCAGTTCCCTGTCTTTACATATTCTATAATCTTTTGTCTATGAAAGATCTCATAATTGAAATCTAGAAATTGAAATATGAAAGTATATGGCCCAATCAGCTAGAGAGATTACAATATGATCCCAACTTTAAAGGACAGCTGGATCATTTTTATGTAAAACCTTATTTGATCCTTCTGGTTTAGCATTTGGAAATGAAGACATTATTGGACCATACTTCTTTGTTAGTAGGAGTCGATGCCACACGTTTATTGATCTTGGCATCATTTTCCTCATTGCTATCCGTTGAACAAGTTGATGTACGGCTTGGTGTTATCTTCGCCGTCAACTTCATATGGCGGTTCTAGTGCTTCTCCGATCGCATGAAAACGGTAATTCCCAAAGGCATATTGTCTGAGGCAGGCTTAATGTATGTTTTTTGAACTGTGGTGATAGGAACAAAAGTGACTACTCCCTGACTCCATGAAGACTGGCAACTCTAAGAAGGTCCATAAGGTTTGTCTCCTATTTTATTACATGTGAACCACCTCAATTAAGACACTTATATTTATTTGGAAAAACAGATTCATATGCATGCAAATTAAAATAAGGCTTAATTATACATTTAGTCCTAAACGTTTATTTTAGGTTTCAATTTGGTCCTAAACGTTTTAAAAGTTTCAAATAAGTCTCAAACGTTTACCTTAGGTTTCAATTTGGTCACAAACGTTTTAAAAGTTTCAAATAAGTCCCAAACATTTATAATATTTGCATTAGTTAGTCACCTCTATCAAAAAATTTCTTCCCAATTTTTTCTCAAGCTATAGAAGTAAAATGTAGGTAGCGGATTTCAAATTGAAAAATTGAAACCTAAGATATAAACATTTTTGATAGAGATTGGAAAGAAATTAGGAATAATTGTTTTGATAGAGGGGAGTAACTAATGTAAATATTATAAATGTTTAGGATTTATTTGAAACTTTTAAAACGTTTGGGACCAAATTAAAACGTAAGATAAACGTTTAGGACTTATTTGAAACTTTTAAAACGTTTAGGACCAAATTAAAACTTAAAATAAACGTTTGGGACTAGATATATAATTAAGCCTTAAAATAATAATGACCTTAAATTACATGTATTTAGACTATTTTATAATCCAAATACATCTCTTAAATTCCGTGTTTTTTTTCCTTCCTACTTTTTTTCCTTCAAACCAAACAAACCCTAAATATAAAAACACACCAATTTATAACTTCATAATTAGGTAAAACTATTATTTTCACCCCACATGAGGACATGAATGTTCCAAGCAATCAAGACGAGATAAAAATGATAATGATATAGAAATTAAGCTGATAATTTTTGTGTCCAAATATCGACAAATGTTCACTTAATAAAGTATATGTAAAACTTGTATACCAATAACAAAATTTACATGTAAAACAATCCATCCATGTCTAAATGACTTATAGCAATGTAATCTTTGATGCGACAATTAGATTTTTGACTAAAAGTTCACACACATCATTGCCGGTGATATTGTGATTGGGAATATAAACTACTTCTCCATTATCACTTTGGATAATCGTCGATGACCACCGACCTAGATGCTCAACAGATTCGGAGAATCGAAGATGAAATTACATCATACTCCCAGTGTGTAAATTAACTTTCTAAGGTAGATACAAATCTCAACTGGGTCTTTAACCTCGTATCCTTGGGTCTTTATTTGAAGCAAGTCCTTTAATATTACATAGATCAATATCCTCGAGTCGTATCGATAGTAGTGTTATTACCCATGTTTGGTTTCTCAACACTGTGGTTATCTCTGAGTTTTTTGACCGCATGATTGTTCAAATCTACCTTTTGTGAGGTATGTCACCGATGTTCCTTTTGTAATGAGTAGACTGTATAATTTAATTAATTCATTGCATTTTTGTGGATTTTCGCCATAAATTTTCTATGTCTAATTAGGAGTAAATGAACTTAGTTGGAATAACTACTAAATACATTATTCAATACTTTTTGTTTACCACTGTCCTGAGATCATACTTTTGATTACCCGGAAATATAAGACATGATAAACAATATCAACTATTCTTTCTGTCCCAAATTATAAGAAAAAAAAATCACACTTTATTAAGAAAATTGAAACATGAGAATATGAAGTGTAGTTTTGTGAGGATTTTTCTTGAAATAAGTTGTCTGAAAAAATATAAAAGTCATTTTTATTAGTTATTGTTTATTGAGAAAATAGGAGAGAAAAAAATTAAATGCAATTTGCATTTATTTTTATGAAAATAAATAAAAAACATTCTTGAAAATATTTTTTCTCTTATAATTTGAGACTAAATAAATGATTTTTTTTACTTATAATTTGAGACGTAAGAAATATAAGTCTATAACATATAACTTCTATAAAATTTAGTTTTAACACATAAAACATATATATATATATATATATATATATATATATATATATATATATAGAGAGAGAGAGAGAGAGAGAGAGAGAGAGAGAGAGAGAGAGAGAGAGAGAGAGAGAGAGAGAGAGAGAGAGAGAGAGAGAGAGAGAGAGAGAGAGAGAGAGAGAGATAGGGGATCAATTGACTCCAAGAGTAAGTTTTATAACTTACTCCAAATCTTGACCTTTAATTTTGATATCAATTAATGATTAGGATTGATTTATAATAACTGTTAGAGTGAGGCTTATTTTTTTGCTACACTAGAACATAAAGATTTTTTTTTGGTGAGAAATAAGGATTGTCAAACATACTTCAAATAGAATATAAATAATTTATTATATTCATTAGTTGTCAAAAAAAATATTTATCTTTTCATGTGTTTTTCTTTTAAAATGAAGTTTTATAACTTACTTCAAATCTTGACCTTTAATTTTGATATCAATTAATGATTAGGATTGATTTATAATAACTGTTAGAGTGAGGCTTATTTTTTTGCTACACTAGAACATAAAGATTTTTTTTGGTGAGAAATAAGGATTGTCAAACATACTTCAAATAGAATATAAATAATTTATTATATTCATTAGTTGTCAAAAAAAATATTTATCTTTTCATGTGTTTTTCTTTTAAAATGAATATTTCATTTTTTGAAAAAAATAAATAAAATAATTTTAGGAGATAAAAATAAGACATTTTAGTTTGCATAAAAAACCAATAATTGATCTTCACAAACAAATAAAGTTATTTACATAAAACTTATTTTGATATACAAATAAAATGATACATTTATACGGAAAAAATTGTACATTTAATTTGTCAAAAAAAAATCGTACATTTAAAATAAATATATTTATTACTTATTTTTTGTTTTGTTTCGTAAAATATATAATTCATTTTTTTTGTAAAATATATTTATGATAATAAAAATATTTATTATCATTTATTTGCTACAGAAAGTAAAAAAAAAAATCATTTTCTTTAATGAAAATAATTAATTAAAAATCCTTTGTCAACCAATAATGAACATATTTACAAAAAAATTAGTGTTGTATTATTGTATACGTTAGTAAGAAAACACAAATCAATTATAGAAAAAAAAAGGTTCTATATAAAAAAAATCTTTATTTTGACAATTAATGATTATATAATTAATTCATTCTATTCTATTTTGAGTATGTTTTGATAATCTTTGTTTTCTAGTGCAACAAAGAATTAAGTCTCAACACAACAATTATTATAAATCAATCCTAACCATTAATTGATATTAAAATTAAAGGTCAAAATTTAAAGTAACATATAAAACTTACTCTTGGAGTCAATTGATCCCTCCTCTATATATATATCTTGGTTTTCTTCTACTTTTGGTTTGATATAACTCTTATGTAATTTATATTGGCAAACGCTAAAAAGTTGGCCTAAAACTTAATGTAACTTCAATAGAAATATGTTATTTAATTTAATTTTTTTAAAATAAAAAATATTCTTTACAATGTAAAATCTTCATTGTTATATTTTTTTACTTAGTATTTCAGAGAAATTAACAAAATTAATATTTTTGAAAGCTATTTCTTTTTTGATCATTTAAAAAAATATAATAAATAAATGTTATTTACCAAAATTATCAAGAAAGTAAAATTTATTTTTCTTAAAAATTTATTATTCAGTAAATATTGAATTTTTTTAATGAAAATATGTAAGAAATTATCATAATATTTAAAAATAATGAAATAAAATAGTTGGAAATTTTTTGATTCATAAAAATGTTAATTTTTGTAAGATCAAGTGTATCAATTAACTATTCTACTCTCAAGGGTTTTATGTTCAAGTCCATTTGCACAAAACTTATGTGCATTTTTTAAAGTATTTTTCGTATGGTTCTTAACATAACAAACTATAATTTATTCAAATTCATGATTTTCTTAAGTTTGTTATAATCACAAAAAAATAATTTATGTTAAAAACCATTGGAAAAATACTAAAAAATTGCGTCTAAATTTTTTCCTTTTAAACATAGGGTATATTAATAATTTCCTTTTTTTTTTAAGTGGGTCATGGCCCAACCATGCCACCCCTAGCTCCACACTAATGGAACCCCAATACTAAACGTTTGGCCTATCAATTTCAATAATTTTTGTCAGTTGAATCAAGACTTCTAGACATATTTATACAATATTAACTATATTATATACAACAATATGAGATGTACATTAATTTTGACAAAATTAATAGGGCCGGGTTGGCGAACACAATATACATATATTATATATAAGAGTAGTATATGACTATATATAATGAGTGTCTAGTGGCATTTTTTGGTCAGGTTGAGGTCTCTCTAGTGGTTTGAAAGTTGAAGAGTGTCTTTTAAGAAAGAGATTAAAAGTGTTCATCTTTTAGGTGGTATTGGTTTTAGTATTTTCATTGGTGCTCCGATTTTTCAGAGCCTTTGGTTTGAAAACTCTCTTTTGTCGGTCTATATTCGTTTTGAGTACAGACTTAGTTTTTATTAATAATATATTTGCCGTTGAAAAAAATAATAATAAGGGTGGGGCTGCATTCGTCTTGAGTAGAGACTTAATTTTTAATATTAACAATACAAACTTTTAAGGTATTGAACAATTTGTTGTTTTATACGATATTATGGTATTTTAAACAACTTGTACATGACACAAAATTGTGTTGTGGTTTAGTGATAGATAAGAATTTTAGTTTTTTCTTGTCCCTTGCCCCTAATTTGTTTGTCTCATAAACAGTTTTAAAGTCAAATACGTACAACTAATGTTTTCTCTTACATATATAATACAATGTCCTACAAACTGATCTAAGCTCATGGGACCCTTATTTTTTTTTAGCAAATCAAACACACTATTGATAATAGCTACTGATATACTTTTAATCAAATATCACACTGACATGACACTGACACATGCGATTACATTCAATTATGTCATGTTTTTAAATTATTATCTATGTGAATGTGTTAGTGTTGTAGCATTGATTATGGGAAAATAAGCAAACTACGCAAAAGAAACAATGGTTAATTTACCTCAAGAACGCCAAGAGTAAGCTATACTGAGAAACCATAGATGGACCTCATTGAGGCTGGTGTGGCTGTAGCCGGTGTGTGTAGCTACACCGGCCTAGCCAAATTTTTTTCAGAAAAAAAAATGAATATTTTTATATATAATTTTAAATCATTTATATACATATTCATACAGATACTATTGTAAATATTAATTTAAAGTTTATTATTGATGATCGTAAGTCATTCGGTACACATATTAATTTTAGTATTGGTATAAATATTAGTGTATAGTTTATTATTGATGATTTCAAGTCATCATCTATACATAAAATATTATTTTAAGTTATATAGCTTAATTTTATAATAATAAATATTAGCTTTATTTGTCAAAAAATGATAGATAACTAATCGAATTTGTGGTATTGAGTAAAATTGACGATTAAACTAACATAAATGTAAAATGACATAAAAGATATGTTTAATTTAATTAATATTTAATTTTTCAAGATGATATTGATATATAAAATAAAAATGAATAAGTTATAAACTAAATGAACTTGTTTATCAAATATTAAACTATAAGATATTATGTCATAAAATAAAACTACCAAATAGGTGTTTTTTTTTCCAATATACATGTTATACTAATAATAATCTTATACTTAGTAAAAAAAATAATAATCTTATATTATTTGTAGTTTAACTAAATTATTAAAATAATTTTTCCAGATCCGTCCCTGATATAGCAGTGTGTAGTGTACTACCTTTCTAGGATAATCATGCATGGTCCATCCGTAAGTCAATTTTAATTTTTAGATTAATGTTATTTGGTACTAAATACCAAGATTTAAACCAATGGAATAGGAAGATTTAACATAAACATTCAAAAAAAAAAATGCAACAAGAAACAATGATTGATTGTTATTGTGTAGCGAAAAGCCATGTTCTGGATTCGAACGGTCTAACCATTCAACCTTTAGTTTTAACAGTGCCGACAGCCGAAGAAACCCGCAAGCGCGAAATGCCTAATCTTCAAACTTTCTTTTTCTAGGAGTATCTTCCTTACCGTCATCTTTAAGTTTTTTATTACAAAATATCAGAAGATCTTTTTTATTTTTTTGTTCTGTACAAAATATTAAAAGATATTTGTCTCGTAAGATAGATTAAATGATAAGAATTGATGGACATATAATTTAATACAGGGAGATCGAGGAACAATTCCTGGAAGAAATAATTTACCTTTCCTACCAAAAAAATTCTCTTTATTATAATTTTTTTATTTAATATTAGAAGATCTCCTTATTTTATTTTATTTGACAATGAAGATCTCCTTATTTTATTTTATTTGACAATGAAGATCTCCTTGTTGTTATCATTTTCACTGTTTGATTATGTTATTATAAATTGTCTCATAATATTGTTTAAATATTTTATGTTTTTTTTTATTTTTTTTACATAGACAAATTGACAGGTCATAAAAAATTCGCACACAAAATGGATGATTGAAATTTAAACTTCGACATTCAATATAATAATTTGAACATTTTCTACCTATTGAGTATGCTCTAGTTGCGTGGGTACAAGTCAGTCACAAACACACATGTGTCTGTTCGTGGGTGGGGATCGCTAATTTACCTCTTCTAATTTAACACAAATACTCTTAATATATATAATTTAAAACTAAAAAAATGAGGGTTAGATTGGTAATTTAATTAAATAATGTGCATCTACTTTGTTAATTTATACTCAAATAATTATTAACATATACAATAAAACAAAAAGGACAACATGAGAAAATACGTCCAATTTAAATTTCAACTTTGATTTTTTTTCTCTTGCTTTGATCAAAATAAAGCGCAGTGAAAAAGAAAAATGATAGAAATCGCTGCGTGTTTTGTATAAATATTACATTGGTATGCCATATATATATATATATATATATATATATATATATTCTAGTTGGATAAACTTACATCATATGGTCGGTATCGCATGCCATGTCATTTAAAATATAGAATTTTTAAGTATAGAAATTTAAATATAAGACCAAACTGAGTGATTTTAATATGAGAAGATTAATTTTGTGATTGAGTAAAAATAGAGGAACCAACACATAATTAAAAAAATTTCCTTTAAAAAAGACATTAAATTTAATTTTTGGAATAATATTAAATCTTTCAACAGAACTTTTTTACCATCTATTGCCGTTATATCCTACTCAAAGGAGTAGTCTCTACTCTCTACTCTACAATTTACTACTACCTTCGTCATAATATATAAGAACCTTTTGTAAAAGTTTGTTGTCCCATTTTATAAGACCCTTTTCAAAGTTTAAAGTGTATTGATTAAATTTTCACCAAAATATCCTTTATTAAATAAAGAGAAAGTAAAATATCACATTTCTCTCTCTTAATAATCAAAGGGTAATCTTGGAAAGAGAAGGTAAATTATTGACAAATTTAATGTAATGATTTCTTTTCTTAATTCTTGTGTTTTGTCAAAGAGTCCTTATATTTTGGGACGGAGGTAGTAGTAGAATTACTCTCTTCACATGAATGAAGAAAGAACCTTTATATTTTTAACTATGGTATTTTTTTTATTACATCGGAAAAATAAATTATTTCTGTCAAAGATTGATCAATGAATCTCCCCTTATCCAATTCATATGTCCACAGCTCTTACCACTTGAGTTATCCGACATAGACTAACTATGGTATTTACTTGCTTGTATAAATAATACTATGGTATTTTCTCCTACTCCTTTAAAAAAACTTTTTTTTACAATATATTATGGCATCTTTTTTTTTTTGGTACAAATTAGCATCTTTTTTTACAATGCAAAATAAAAATAAAATATTTATACGTATCAAAATATTTTATAGTCTTTGTCAAAAAAAATAAAATTCTAGTCCTAAAAAATTGCATAATTATAAGAATTGGAGAAGAATTATCATGATTTGCAACAAAAAAAACCTATCAAATTTATCAGCAAATTCACCCCAAAGTAAACAAATAGTGATGTCTACAAATAAATCATTAAAAAATATTAATTTTTTCAATAAAAATCAATTTTAAATATTAAATAATTCTTACTGAATTGATTTTATCTTGTTCTTGTGAATAAGTATGATTTGTAGTCACACATTTCAATAATAAATAACACCAACAACTATATACCAATCAATCTATTTTCTTGTGAATAATATTATTATCTCTCTTATATTTTTTCATGTAATACATATGACTCTTGGAAACATGCATGTGAGGTGAGAATGAATATTATATATGATTGAAATACAAAGTGATTGAATTATAAGAAAAATAAAATAAAATACAAAGTGATTGTAAATTTTATCCATTTTATTTTATTTTCACAAAACCCGTAGAACATTTATTTATTTTTTAAATTTTTATTTATTTCTTTAAATTAGAGAAGGGGGTCTTATTAAACATCGACACTAATGATTATCTTACAAATATCTTTGACGGAATTTAAACTCCTCACCGTCACCTTGAAATTACAATGTTAAATTTTTACCACTGAACAAACCCCTCAAGTGTAACCCATAATTACATTTATGTATGTATTTTTTATCAAATAACTAATTATATTTAAATAATTGAATAAAAATTTGTAAATTACCTTTTTTAGTTATAAAAATTTAATGTTTCGTCTCTAATTGTATTCATCTTTTTCTATTCTTTTTGTATTTTTTTTTCTTCTTTTTCTTTTTTGCACACGTGCAAAAACAGTAAGAGATGTTGTAGATTATGTTACTGAAATTCTGGCGTACTACTTATAGTTAATGATCAGACAGAATAATGTGCAGTAAGATGTGCACACATTAACTAACCTTACAGAACAAGTAATAAAGAGATAAGTTATAAAAGCAGTAAACAACACAGGAAAATTGTTAACCCAGTTCAGTGCAACGTTACCTAATCTGGGGGCTACCAAGCCAGGAAGGAAATCCACTAGTGTAATCCTATTCTTAAGTTATCCGGCTTACACCTCGGTTTACAACTTAAGAACTCGTCAATACCCGTGCTATATTTCTACCTAGGTACCCCATAGGTAAGAGAAACCCATCTCACTTCCACTCTATAACAATTACAATCAAATAGATTTAGAGAACACTCCCCAAACAATAAACACCACTCGTACTTCACAGCTTAGAGTGATGAACAATATTCCTTGCTTAAAAGCTCCGGATTACAACTCAATAAACTCAGTCCTTATGCAAGCATCTAGGTGACACAAGCAAAGGCTCACAAATAACAAGAACACAAAGAACAAAAAGACTCAAACCCTAAAAACTCTAATCTTCAATATTTGTTTGCGTGAATATTAGGTTTAGTCTTCATGCATATATATAGTCTTCAGAGTCTTCTAGATCTTCAGACATGTCTTGGGCTTCAAGCAAATAATTCCTTGTAATAATTCTGACCCAAGAAATATAAATTTGAACCAAATAAAATATTCTCTTGATTGGAAAATATTTTTTACAAATAAAATTAGGTTAGCAAGTAACCCTGATGGTTCATGGAACGCGCGCGACTTAGCCTGCAAGCAAGCGAAGTAAAAACAAAACAAATCTTTCAAGAAAGATATGGCGCGTAAATAAGTGTTGAGGTTCAGGACTTGTATGATGTGCGCACATTGTTCTCACATCTTTAATGATGTGCGCACATTGTCCTCCACATTGTGTTTTGCCAAAAATGAGGCCAACACAAAAACACTAACAATCTCCCCCTTTGGCAAATTTTTGGCTAAAAACAATCTTGAACCGGATATTAATGCCAGAGAGATAAAAGTAACACACTCCTTCATATTAATCAGAGAATAGCAACTTGAAGGAGCACAATCAACAATCAACAATTCACATAGTGGATTCCTTATAGAAATGCTTACCAAATAAGCTTTCAACAATGAACTCAGAGGCACACAGCAGCGGATAAAAACGGCCTCACACAAGAGAAACATAGGTGTTTTAGGAAAACACACATAGGGCTTGACATGCTAAGAGTAGCACATACGCATGCAAGCACACAATCAACAAGTAACAATTAACAATCAACAAGAGAGTCAAAACTCTCCCTCATTGTCAGCTTCACATAAGTAGCACTCCCCCTCAAATCATGCATATCTCAGATTATGCAGACAACTCATAATCAACAACTAACAACTAACATTTATCAGGTGGCAAACAATGTGCCCACATAGTTATGCACATCACACTCCCAACAATTAACAAAGCATACTTCAACATCTTCAAGTCTTCATGGCATAAGTAGGTAGTAGAGAAAATTAACAATTAACATCAGAACAGCAGTAGAGCAACAAGTAACAACTAACATCTACTCCCCCTTTTTAGACATAAAATTTTGCCAAACAGAACATACCATGCAATATGTCTTCAACAAAGAGATATACCAGAGAACTACAGGTAAGCTAGCAGATTCGCATAGCATCAAATCATGAGAGATAATAAGGAGTGCATACCATAAGATCAAAAAAAAATTAAGCAGGAGGGCCTTTTTTAGTCATGATTGACGTTTTGAGAGACAATTTGCAGAGAGAGAGCAAGATATGGTGTGAAAATAGAGCAGAGTGCCACAAGAATAGGAGAAGAACCAAGGCGGTTAAGGAAACTAATGATGCTTCCTACACAAGTTGCGTGCACGCATTGATATTTGAAATTTGCCGTTGTGCACGCGTTTTTCCTTGATTGCTACAATTGTTCTATTAGGCAAATGCCCAATTTACCCCTCAACTTTTCAAACTGAGCTGCATCTAGGGCCTTAGTGAAAATATCTGCAATTTGTTCTTCAGTGGCAACATGCTCAAGCAAGACAAGTTTCTCTTCGACCAGGTCACGAATAAAATGATGTCTTATGTCTATATGCTTGGTCCTACTATGCTGAATGAGATTTTTAGAGATGTTTATAGCACTTAAGTTATCACAGAATAGTGTGAGCACATCTTGCTCCACATTGTACTCCTTTAGCATTTGTTTCATCCAGATCATTTGAGTACAACTACTTCCAGCTGCAATGTATTCAGCTTCAGCAGTAGATAAAGATACACTGTTTTGCTTCTTGCTGAACCATGAGATAAGATTGTTGCCCAAGAAGAAACAACCACCTGAAGTGCTCTTTCTATCATCAGCACTTCCAGCCCAGTCAGCATCACAATAACCAATCAGCCTTGAGTCTTCACTGTGAGTATATAATAGCCCATAATCAGAGGTCCCACTCACATACTTTAGAATTCTTTTAACCTGATTCAAATGGCTCTGCTTTGGATCAGCTTGATATCTAGCACATACGCCTACAGCAAAAGTAATGTCTGGTCTGCTTGCTGTAAGATACAATAAGCTGCCTATCATGCTTCTATACTGACTTTGATCCACACTGACCCCTTTTTCATCTTTAGTAAGTTTTAAATGTGTTGGAGCAGGTGTTCTCTTGTGACTAGCAGTTTCTAATCCAAACTTCTTGTCATTTCCTCCTTTTCTGTAACCGTGAGTGGTGAGAAACTCAGTCAGTTTTTCATACCAAGCTCTTGGTGCTTGCTTCAGCCCATATAGAGCTTTCTTTAATTTGTATACATATTCAGGATGTTTGTGGTCAATAAAACCTTTTGGCTGCTCAACATACACTTCTTCATGTAGTTCACCATTTAGGAATGCACTTTTGACATCCATTTGAAACAATTTGAACTTCAGAATACAAGCAACTCCAAGCATTAGCCTTATTGACTCAAGTCTTGCTACAGGTGCAAATGTCTCATCAAAGTCAACACCTTCAATTTGTGTGTATCCTTGAGCAACGAGCCTTGCTTTATTTCTGATTACAGTACCACTTTCATCAGATTTGTTTCTAAAGACCCATTTTGTTCCTATAACATTGGTGTCTTTTGGTCTAGGAACCAAATCCCATACATCATTTGTTCTGAACTGACCAAGTTCTTCCTGCATAGCGTTTATCCAAAATTCATCAGTCAAAGCTTCTTTCACATTCTTTGGTTCCATCCTTGATACAAAACAAGAGTTTGAGACAATGTCATTTGATCTTCTGGTGGTTATTCCCTTATTTAGGTCACCTATGATGAGATCAGTAGGATGATTCTTTTGAACTCTGATGGACGGTGCTTTTTCAACAGGAGGTGCTTCAACTTGTACAGTCTCAGGATCAGATGTTTGTTCAGTGTCATCATTTATCACTGGCTCCAAATTCTGCTGATAAAATGTGCCCACATCATCGTGCACATCTTCCACTGGCATACTTGGCATATCATCAACAACCACATTGACAGACTCCATTACAGTGTTTGTTTTATAGTTGAATACTCTGTATGCTCTGCTGTTTGTTGAGTATCCCAGAAAAATCCCTTCATCACTTTTAGGATCCATTTTTCTTCTCTGTTCTCTGTCAGCTAGAATATAACATTTGCTACCAAACACATGGAAGTATTTAACTGTGGGTTTTTTGTCTTTCCATAGTTCATACAGAGTATTGGTAGTACCTGACCTTAGAGTGACACGATTGTGTATGTAGCATGCTGTGTTCATGGCTTCAGCCCATAAATTCAAAGGAAGTTTCTTAGAATGTAACATAACCCTTGCAGATTCTTGAATGGTTCTGTTCTTCCTTTCAACTATGCCATTCTGTTGTGGTGTAATGGGAGCTGAGAACTCATGCTTGATCCCTTCAGATGAGCAGTAATCAATAACTCTTGAGTTTTCAAACTCTCTTCCATGATCACTTCTAATTCTTATGATTTTTCCATCCTTTTCTCTCTGAAGCTGTGTACACAATTCCTTAAACACATCAAAGGTGTCTGATTTTTCTCTAATGAAGTTGATCCATGTGAATCTAGAGAAATCATCTACAACAACATAAGAATATTTTTTTGCCACCAAGACTCTCAACTTGCATGGGTCCCATCAGATCCATGTGCAATAATTCTAAAACTTTTGATGTGACTAGATACTGGAGTTTTGGATGTGGTACCTTAGTTTGCTTACCAATCTGACAATCACCACAGATGCTTCCTTCATCTATGTCAAGCCTTGGTATTCCTCTAACAGCCTCTTTTGAGATTACTTTCTTCATTCCTCTTAGATGGAGATGACCTAATTTCTGGTGCCATAGTTTTACTTCTTCAACTTTGCTTAAGAGGCTTGCTGATAGACTGTTCTCTTCTTGAGGTGACCACATATAGCAGTTATCTTTGGATCTAGATCCCCTCATTACAATGTTTCCTGAACCATCAGTGATTAGACATTCTGTTTTGGAGAAGCTTGCCTTGAATCCTTGATCACAGAGTTGACTGATGCTAATAAGATTTGTTGTTAAACCCTTTACCAGCAACACATTTTCTATTTTTGGCAGTCCACTGGTGATTAAGTTTCCAACTCCTTTAATTTCACCTTTTGCACCATCTCCAAAGGTTACATAGCTAGTAGAGTGAGGTTTTAACTCAGTTATGAATTTTTTCACTCCTGTCATGTGCCTTGAACAGCCACTGTCAAAGTACCAATCTTCTTTTGATGAAGCTCTGAATGATGCAATCAATCCAACACATTTCTCCTTTGGTTTCCACTCCCTTTTTGTTTCTGATTTATTGTAGTATTTTTCAAAAGAATGATGATTTGGGTACCCATACAACTTAAAACAAAAAGGTCTTATGTGTCCTTTCCTGCCACAGTGATGACAAACCCAAACTCTGGTGATGTCCCGAGATGTGATCCTAGGATGTGCATACGTATTTTTAGGAGAATGTGTCCACATGGTGTCACACATTGTTGGATCATAGGTATCTGTTGCTGCAACAAACTTTGTGACATTGTTTTTCTGACGCTGCTTGCTTTGAGATTGACAATCAAATCCAATTCCTTTAGGTTTCCCAGGAAGTTGAACATCAAGAATTTTTTCCAACATATTTGTACCATTGTTCATCATTCTAACTTGTCTTTTCATATCTTCTAGTTTTGAGTTTAGTTGTAACACTTCTTCATTCAGCTTTGATATTTGAGATATGTTATTTGTTCTTTCAGTCATCATCTGAGTGATAGTTTGACTGTTTTCATGCAGTTTTTTGTAAGTACTTTCAGTCTCATAGCATAAATCCTTAAAGCTTTTAGCCAGTTCTTCATAAGGTACAACACGATTTGAAGATTCATGCTCAGGGGTTTCACATATCCCAGTCAATGCAGTGACAAGTTTAGCAGCTTCATTGTTTTCATCTTCTGAATCATCATCTGACCATGCAGCAGATAAACCTTTCTTTTGATTTTTGAGAAAGGTAGGACATTCAGATCTGATATGCCCATGTCCATCACATTCAAAGCATCTTACTCCTTTTCCTTTGCCTTCAGTTGTTTTGCTGGGAGACTTTGATCTTCTGTTATTAGCTTGTATGTCCTGTTTTGGTTTTCCTCCAAACCTTTTTAAAATTTTGTTGAACTGTCTTCCAAGAAAAACTGTTTCATCTGTACTGTTGACACCAATCTCCTTCTCTTCAATTTTCTCAAGTCCTACATTTGATATAAAAGCAATACCTTTAGTTTTCTTATCAGTTCTGTCATTACATGCACCTTCAAATGTTTGAAGAGATCCTATGAGCTCATCCATCTTCATGTTAGCAATGTCTTGAGCTTCTTCAATGGCAGTGACCTTCATATCAAATTTCTTAGGAAGAGATCTGATTATCTTTCTACACAATTTTTCTTCAGCTATTGGTTCTCCCAGAGAATCAAACATGTTTGCATAATCTAGTACTTCCATTTGAAAATCATATATATTTCCATCTTCTTTCATTTTAAGATTTTCAAATTGTGTTGTTAGAAGCTGTAGCTTTGCCATCTTTACTTTGGATGTACCCTCTTGATTTGTCTTCAGCATATCCCAGGCAACTTTTGCTATAGTTTGCTTTTTAATGAGTCTGAACATGTTCTTATCCACAGCATTGAATAAGGCATTCAATGTCTTGTTGTTTCCATATGCAAGTTCATCTTCTTCTTTAGTCCAATCTTCTGGAGACTTTGGTACACCAGTAGCATTACCATCCTTGTCCATGATCATAGGTGGTTCCCACTTCTTCAGAATTGACTTCCATGATTTGTTGTCTAGTGACTGAAGGAACGCAAGCATTTTAGGTTTCCACCCATCATAGTTTGTACCATCCAGTAGTGGTGGCCTGGTGACAAATCCTCCTTCCTTGTCTGTATTTCCAGAATTCATCTTCCCTGGAGCTCACCCAAAAACAGGCAGGGTGCCTGCTCTGATGCCAATTGAAATTCTGGCGTACTACTTATAGTTAATGATCAGACAGAATAATGTGCAGTAAGATGTGCACACATTAACTAACCTTACAGAACAAGTAATAAAGAGATAAGTTATAAAAGCAGTAAACAACACAGGAAAATTGTTAACCCAGTTCAGTGCAACGTCACCTAATTTGGGGCCTACCAAGCCAGGAAGGAAATCCACTAGTGTAATCCTATTCTTAAGTTATCCGGCTTACACCTCGGTTTACAACTTAAGAACTCGTCAATACCCGTGCTATATTTCTACCTAGGTACCCCATAGGTAAGAGAAACCCATCTCACTTCCACTCTATAACAATTACAATCAAATAGATTTAGAGAACACTCCCCAAACAATAAACACCACTCGTACTTCACAGCTTAGAGTGATGAACAATATTCCTTGCTTAAAAACTTCAGATTACAACTCAATAAACCCAGTCCTTATGCAAGCATCTAGGTGACACAAGCAAAGGCTCACAAATAACAAGAACACAAAGAACAAAAAGACTCAAACCCTAAAAACTCTAATCTTCAATATTTGTTTGCGTGAATATTAGGTTTAGTCTTCATGCATATATATAGTCTTCAGAGTCTTCTAGATCTTCAGACATGTCTTGGGCTTCAAGCAAATAATTCCTTGTAATATTTCCTTGTAATATTTTCTTCAGAGTCTTCTAGATCTTCAGACATGTCTTGGGCTTCAAGAAATATAAATTTGAACCAAATAAAATATTCTCTTGATTGGAAAATATTTTTTACAAATAAAATTAGGTTAGCAAGTAACCCTGATGGTTCATGGAACGCGCGCGACTTAGCCTGCAAGCAAGCGAAGTAAAAACAAAACAAATCTTTCAAGAAAGATATGGCGCGTAAATAAGTGTTGAGGTTCAGGACTTGTATGATGTGCGCACATTGTTCTCACATCTTTAATGATGTGCGCACATTGTCCTCCACATTGTGTTTTGCCAAAAATGAGGCCAACACAAAAACACTAACAGTTACCATAGAGTCAAACTTTGTAATCTCGTTAACTCAGTGTGTGTTTGGTTCGTAGGTAGACAAAACTGATTCTGACAGAATTGATTTTAATATAACTGATTTTGTCAGAATTGATTTTAATATAATTGATTTATGTTTGGATAGATAAACTAAAAGTGATTCTTATAAATTTATGTTGTTTGGATAGTGTGTACCAAAATTGATTTTTTTATGTATATTGGGCTTTAATATATTAAAAACTAGATTTCATTTATATTTTATAAGACAATTTAAATTTTGTTGCAATATTAATTTCAATTATTTACAGATTAATAAATTAAAATTTTCTGTAAATAAAATAAAATGGCATTATTTTGGAAAAGGCTTGGTTGTATTAAAAAAAATACAAAAAGAAAGGTAGGTTGTATTATGTTAGATAATTTTATAAAAAAAAAAAATGTAAGTCCAGTTAATATAACAGGCCGAGTTAAAACAATAGCCTTAAAGCTCTATAGCTTCATCTCTAACCTTGCGATGTTGAATGCAGCAAAATGACAAAACACAATGAACAGGAAAATAAAATTGTAAATGGCCATATTATGGAAAGGGGCAAATCTAATAAATCATATTTAAAGTTTGAATCTGCGTTTGATTTGCCGCAGTAGCTAAGAATTGTGGCTTCGTCCAAACTCACGTTTTTAGTTTCACAGAATTGCTTTTCATTTTATCCAAACATAACTGAATTTGAGAAACTCGCGTTTGGAGAGTTAGACTCACGTTTGGACTTGTAAAACGCTAAACCAAACAGATACTTAGCTCATTAGGTATAGACAATATTGTCACTACATATTATATGGATGACCGAATTTAAAGGAACAACGGAAACACACCTCACCAAAGCCAAATTTGAACAGTCTTCCCAAATAGTCGTACATATAGACATAACATTCATACATGATAGGCCATCGTATGTAAAAACCAAACATCAATAATATTAACACTATACTACGCCAAACCAAACTGTCTTCCCAGCAAAGCGCCATAGTATACAATGTTGAGTCATCAATTCAATTTACTAGAGGACAGGGCAACCGCGGCAATTGACGTACCAAAGTAAAACAAGATGCGATTCGAACAGATGTCGCACCTGGGTTTGAACATGGGCAAAAGTCATTGTACCAATTTGGCAGTTTCGATTCAAATAAACTATGTGTTATGGCAAAAAATTGCAAAAAAAAGCTCCAAATACATAGATATTTTCTTTTAAAAGTTTTAAACGCTTAAAAAATATATTTAACTAGTTCGCTGTTAAATAAATATAAATTTTGATGGAGAATTTTATAATGTTCTATATATATATTTAGTCATGTTTGTAGAAAATATATGAATAGTTATGTTATAAGAACTCATAATCAAGAAATTGAGTGTTGACGCTTATTGCATAATCAAGTGTAGTGGATTGAAGATTGTGATAAGGAAATACAGTTTCATGAAATTGCACATCGCGAGAAACATATATTTGACGAGTTTTCATGTCATATACGGATATCCTTTTTGATTAAAGCAATAACCAACAAAAATACTAAGGTTACACAATGACACCTAACAACAACAACAACAACAAAATATATTTAGATTCTTTTTCATGTGAACCTGAGTAATTCTACTTGTAAATTATAGAGATTACTTATTTGAGTTTTATACGACCGCAGTAAATAATTTTGTTTAAGAGATTTAATATTGTTGTTCTAAAAACTTAGGTTATAGTTAGACTTAATTAGAGTTTTGATTTTTCTATTTTCACTTAATAGAAATTGGTCATCTCAGTTTAAAATCATTCAGTTTTAGTATATTTAAAAATTGTCATTTAACATATTTTAAATGACTGTGATACGACTATGATGTAGATTTATTCAAATGGAATTATTGTTTACATTTATTTTTCGGTCATGTAGTCTAATGACTTGAAATTCATCTTTTAAAGGTGAATAAGTGGGCGTATCAGAGTTCAAACCCCGGTCTATGCACATACGTGCAATATGTCCAATTAATTGAGCTAAGCTCATGAGACATTTTATTTACACTTTTTTTTGACAAAATAAAAACGACATTCATTCAAATTAGTAGATTATATTGAACAATACAGATTCAAAATTGCTAAAAACTGAAAAAGATGCATCTGCGAACAAATTCACAGTATTTATGTTAATAGCATACAACGCATAATGCCTACAAATATGACAAAGCCTACATACATGATTAAATTCAAGTGTTCAGAATACCCATGCTTCCGAAGCTGTAACGTTGAAGACGCCAATATCATTGATTGAATATGCCCTTGATCAAATCTAATCTTCAATCTGAACGGAACAAACACCGCACGAAGACGGGAAAAGAAAACGCCGCACAGAAAGACGGCAAAACAAAACGCTGCACAAAAGCGACGAACAACACAACGTCGCACTAAGACGACAAAATCACAATAAAAATCAAAATATATGTGTGAAAATCACTTATTTAAAAGAAAGGAAAGGAAAGAAACAAGTTAGAGGGGTGATTTTGAGCAGGGACGGACCCAGAAATTTTGGACAGTGAGGGCTTAGATATTTTTTTTAAAGAAGTGAGAGTTTTTTCATATATTTCTTTTAACTATTATCACATGTATAGTATTAAAAAATTTATTAATAATCATTCTAGTATCTAAATATATGATATATTCTCAGTTTCTCACTATAATATACGATTCTATTAAATTTAAATTACAAAAAATACATTTTAGTATTAAATTAACTAAGTAAAATGATATTTAAAGACTAAAATTGAAATATTGTGAAGGCATATGTCTATTTTTTTTAGTATATTAAATATTAAAAAAAAATTATTTTTGAGACTAAGTGAGGGCCAAGGCCCTCAAAGTCTACTACTTGGGTCCGTCCCTGATTTTGAGTAAAAAATGACTCTAAAACCACCCCTCTTTAGTAGATGAAGAAGAAGACTTTTTAGGTTAAAATAATTTGGGGCGGCTGCTGTTATAATTTTTATTTTTTTAAATTGAAATTGAAGGTTTAATGAATTTTTTTGTAATTTCATTACGTTTAGTCATTCATATATCATCATATTGTATATTACATCTTTTAAAATATATCAAATCATTGTTAAGGATAAAGATCTAACCAAAGGAGCAAAACATAGTAATTTTAAAATAGGAATCAATTTTGTGAGTTAGTGAAAATAAGATAAGTAAAACTATAATTAAGCTTTAAAAATAATGACATCTAGTTAATAATGTTTGGTTGTAAGAAGAAAATGAAAAGAGAAAAATAGGTAAGAAAGAGTGAGAGAAAAGAGAAATATATGATAAATAGACTAATAAAGTATTTTCTTTGGACCGATCAAAATTTTTTTTTAAAAAAAATTGTACTAAAATATTAAGTCATTTTACAATACTAATGAAATATTTAATGTTATTTTTTTTATAATACATTTAATTATTTACTACTTTTTTTTTTTGACTCAATTACTCTCTCTTCTTTTACTTCTTCAATTTATCTTTTATATACCATTAATAAGGACAATTTCGTAAACTAACTAATAATTTCTATTTTCCATACAAGAATGATTACATTTTTTTATTTGTGTAATATGATCAAAACGACTTATATTTTTGTACAAATGTACAGTAGATTTGATGGGTTGATTGGTTCAAAAGAAATAAAAGAGAGATAATTGTATTTAAATTTTGAATAGACAAATTTATCCTTGTATTTACATTTTATTTTAATGTAGTCTAGTTATAACTACTCCTTCGGTTCCAAAATGATTGTCACAGTTGACCAATATACACTATTCACATAATCTATTTTGATTATATTTTATTTATTAATACTAGCATTTATATGTTGTTTGATTTATTTCGATATTTTTTTTTGACAAAATATATATATTTTTAAAATATACAATTTTATAATTTTAAAATAATATATAATTAAATATATTAACCATCAAAGTTGTACTTGAAAATTCATCAAAGTGACAATTATTTTCGGGTAGATTGAAAAAATTGTAGAAGCTGGAACTCCTTTTGCAGTTGCAGAGGAATATTGAAGGAAATGCAACTCTTTATTGATTGATCTGCTTCAGAACACAGATTTTGAATCATCATTCATCATTCCCACAATGAAGCTTCATCATCAATTGAAGCAACTAAACCACTCTCAAAAATCAGCATTTCTCGGCGTTTTCATCACTCTCTTTCCCTTTTTCTTTCCCAATCTCTTCCAACCTCTCGGTCGTGCTTCACCTTCTATGTTCTCCGTCAGTCCTCAGTTTCCATCCACTCTCTCTTTTCTCTATTTCATCAATCAATCGCAACAAATAATTAAAATTAAATCAATTTAATTTATGGATAACCTAATTATTGTAATCAATTGATTGTTATTGCAGGAATGGATTTCTCCTAGACCTAGACACGTCACATTGCTACAGGATGCTCTACAACATCAAATTGTAAGTAAAGAGATTACACATTTAATTATTAGTAATTAATTAAGAGTTTAATCGATACGCTCTGTCGGTGTAATTTATTTTTACACGAGATTGATTTAAATAATTAAATCTCTATGTCATATTAAGAAAGTGGGGTGATGTGGCAAAATATATGGTTGTTATTCGTTGAATGCATAAAATTATTTTACACTGTCAGGGCATATTCTTTTTTCTCATTAAGTAATTTCACATATGTTCATGATTTATTTTTCAAGTTTTTTTTAAATTATTGTTATTATTGTTACATTTTGTTTGTTTAATTATTTTCAGCCTGTTGAAGTTCAAACTAGTCTCTGGTCTCCACTGCCTTTCCAAGGATGGAAACCTTGTAGCATGCCTCTAAAATCAGGTTCAAATTTGTAAATTGGATTTATTTATTTTTTTCTATTGAAATTCTGCAATGTGTTCTCTGTTATTGGTTATTGCTTTTTTGTTTATTCCCTTTTAATTTATTGTAGTGGGTCCGGAAAAATCTCGGGGTTATATCCAAGTTTTTCTTGATGGAGGATTGAACCAGCAGAAAATGGGGGTAAGTAAATGAGATTGTGCTCAAAGGGTAGTAATTTGGTTCAAGCATGTAGGGTAAAAAAAATGAATTACTCTTCAATTTTGTCTTTGAAGTATATAAAAAATAATAAGTGGTCCAAAAAGTATATGAAATCCGTCAATTTAGTTCCTAAGTATATAAAAATTTGTCATGTTAGTTGCTAACATCTTAATAACAGAGACTAAGTTGATGGACTTATATACTTTAGAGATTGCTGATTATATCTATTTACTCTAGAGACTAAATTGAAGAGACAGTGATACTTTCTTTGAGGACTAAATTGATGGTTTATTAAAAAAATTACAGTAGTAGTTTATCATGTATCTGTCTTGTTAGAAGCAATTTTCCTTAACACTTGATCAGTCGTCTAATATAAGTTTGCCCCATTTTCTATTTCAAAGATATGTGACGCTGTTGCTGTTGCTAAAATTTTGAATGTAACGTTGGTGATTCCACATTTTGAAGTGAATCCTGTTTGGCAAGATTCGAGGTATTAAAATATTGGGCTATTTTTGCAACCTTTGTGTCTTTAATTTTCATACTAGCTATTTATGTGGAGTTATTATGTTTATGCAGTTCATTTGAAGATATATTTGATGTGGATCACTTCATTGATGTTCTTCGTGATGAAGTGTCTATTGTGAAAGAGCTTCCTGATGAGTACTCTTGGAGCACAAGAGAGTACTATGCAACAGGCATAAGAGCAAATAGAATTAAAACAGCACCAGTTCATGCTACTGCTGACTGGTATATAGAAAATGTGTTGCCAGTACTTCAGAGGTATGTAAATAGCTTAACCTTAAATTCTGCTACCTTTTATCATTTTCCCCTGAATGCATTTGGGTTTTGCCACTATATATAAAATATGTCAACTTAGAAGCTTCTGCAACTAGCTGTTAGAATGGATTTCCATGATATAATTTGTAGGTTTGTATGCTCTATATATTTGAGCAGTCGTCTAATATCAATGATGCCCAGTATTAGGTGAACTTATTAAGATGATCCACTAGACTTAATGAAGATTTCTCTTACCAATCAAGCCAGTGTTGTGACAAGTTATATAAAGAAAACTATTTCCATCACATGATCATGCCTCTGTTGCCAGTTGCCACCTGTCACCCATTCATATTTCACATCTAGACTACCCAGCACTCTTGGTGAACTGCCGAACTGGCAGACACTTTTTGTTGTCAAATGCCTATTTTCTATGTCTCTATCACTTGTCATAGTGTTTTGGCTTGAGTAGTTGTCAATTGTCATGGGATGCTGATTTAGTACCGCAAATATATACCTAGGATAGACTACTTTTGTGCGTTTCTTCCAACAATTATGTGCAAAGTTTTCCTATAGCAACTGATGTTGGAACTTACATAGTTTGAATTATGTGCAAATTTTTGTTTCAGGAAATGATTTCTTATTTATTTTCCTTTAAATGTATAAAAAGAGCAATATAGAAAGTGCCTGCCATGGTAGGGTTTAAGGAAGGTTGGACTCATCTTGAATCTATTATAGCTAATCTTTGCATCTGCAAAACACTGCTTTTACAACTCGACATGTGGCCTGCTAATCACATGGCAGCAACTCCAACCATTGTGTCAAGGCTCACATTCATTCTTATAGATGTCACACTGTAATTTATTCTTTGATGTATATAAAATTCTAAATATGCTTGCCTAGTGCCATAAGCCATTCAGTGTCTTCCTTAAGAAATGCATTATTTACGTAAATACCTGTTTTCAAATGTTGTAGATTTTCTCGTTGATACAGTTATGGTGTTGCTGCCATTGCGCCGTTCTCTCACCGCTTGACATTCAACGGCTTACCATCACACATCCAGCGTCTCCGTTGTAAGGTCAACTTTGAAGCACTTAACTTTGTTCCACATGTCAAGGAATTAGGAAATATCATTGTTCAGCGCCTTCGCTACAATGCTACTATCGACCCGGCAGAAGAGAGAGACTATTTGCTAGAGGAAACTGATAATATTAGAAAACAGCAAAGCGGGAAGTTTGTTGTGTTGCATCTGCGTTTTGATAAAGTAATGTCTCCATTTGGAAAGGATTGTTATTGCATTGTGATTTCAATATTATATGCTGAATGTAGCTTGTTATGTAGTTACAACTTGCATGTTAGTAGACTAACTGCTCTATTTGTTCGTAGTAGAATAATCAGTTAAAATATATTTAGACCAAAGTTTTTGAACTTCCGTTTATGGATTTCTGCTTGCATGACAAGTTTATGATTTACGCTTCTGTAGTGGAGGAGCTAGTTGTTACTACACGCTGATGCTTCTATATAAAAGACATGTTCAATCTGTTTTAAATACCTTTTATGGGTAACTATTGCTTGAAGGAACTACATATTTGAATTTCCTCTGTGCGTATTAACTGTTAATGCATTAGCACGCTTGCATGTATTGAAATTCGGATGATGATATATCCTCTATGCTTCTATAGAATACAAAATCTGATTGAGTTGTACTTGTAAAGACTTTTCGTATTATCTGCAGTTTAGGGAACTGCACATTTCATCTTGAGTTCTGTTTGAAATCCAATTATAAATGATTGGTTATGTTTTTTTTTTAGAAAACTAAGACTCGTTTTAGTTTACTAATGACCACTGACATGTGCAGGATATGGCTGCCCATTCAGCCTGTGATTTTGGTGGGGGTAAAACCGAGAAACTTGCCCTAGCTAAATACCGGCAGGTGATTTGGCAGGGAAGAGTATTGAATTCTCAATTCACTGATGAAGAGTTGAGAACTCAGGGGCGTTGCCCACTGACTCCAGAAGAGATTGGATTGCTCCTAACTGCTTTGGGGTTCAACAACAGAACACGGCTTTATCTTGCTTCGCACAAGGTTTATTATCAGCTCATGACAAAATAGCTTGTGTTTATGCAACAGTAAAGATTCATTACAATATTTTCTGAGAAATAACCTAATAATTTTTTACATCTTCGTTCATTATCATTTTATGCTTTAATTTTGTACTTAGTCCGGATTGATTCTATGCTTTTAGGTTTATGGTGGAAAAGCTAGGTTGGAAACTTTAAGCGAGTTATTTCCTTTTATGGAAGATAAGAAGAGTCTAGTCTCTGAAGAGAAACTGGCCAAGGTTAAAGGGAAGGCATCACTATTAGCCGCAGTTGATTATCATGTGAGCATGCACAGTGACATCTTCATTTCTGCTTCTCCAGGCAATATGCACAATGCACTGGTAAGAATCGTTGTTAAATATATTTGAAACTTACACTTGTGAAGAGTTTCATTATATAACTACTTATTATAGGTTTAAAAGATTCTTAACAAAACGGCAATATGTTATGTATTGGTGCAAAAAATGAAGTAAATTCCCAAAACTTACCATTTAAACCAAACATCTTTTGCATCTTCAGGTAGCACATCGTGCTTATACGAATATGAAGACTATCAGACCAAACATGGCACTTTTGGGCAAGCTATTTCACAATAAGAGCATAGGCTGGTCAGAATTTCAGCGTGCAGTTCTTGATGGGCATAAGAACCGACAAGGACAGATAAGATTAAGAAAGGAGAAGCAATCAATATATACTTATCCTGCTCCTGATTGCATGTGTAGAGCTTGATTGAAACAAGTTTTGGCAGATGTAAATTGATCTTTAGCTTAAATTTACATTTTATGGCTTCTATAATTTCGTGCCGTGATGTTAGATAGCCAAAGAGTGCTTCTCTTTGACAGAACACTCATTTGAATTCATTTTTGGCGAGTTCATTTGTAACTATGAAGTTTCATTGCTCTGTACAAATGAGTTCATTCAATGGCGAAACAAACACGTTCTAAGAAGTTGACATGGAATGTAACTATGAGATGCCAATAATACAGGAAACAATACTGCAATTTCCTTCTCTTTTTATAATTTAAAACAAGATATATGTCAAATTGACAAATTCTCGGCGTAGGAAACAGGTTCTCAATGTGATACAATAATACAAAAGATTCATGAATTGATATTGATAATTATGTACATATGTGCGCAATCAGCAAGAGAGATACACCGTATAATTCCAACTTTAAAAAGACAGTTGGGTCATTTTTTTGCAGAACTTCAACCTAAGGAATAAAACCAAAATGTCAACTTATACTCTGCCTTATTTAACTACCGCCTACCAATCTAGTGATTCTAGTCATTCTGCTTAGCATTTGGAAATGAAGACATTGGACCATTATCTTTGTTAGCAGGAGGTCCATTCCCATTCCGTTGGACAGCAAACTCTTGTGACTCAGCCGATTTAGGAGATGGACTCATTTCTTCCTCAATTGGAAGAGTTCGTTTTGAGCCTTCAAGTGCAACCTCAAGAAGAATATTCTCTTCTAAGGGAGGCCTTAATGATGATGGCACTGAAGATTTCTCTTCATCTTGCTTTGGCTGTGAAGTAGCAGAAGTAGTCTCTCCCCTTCCAGACTCATCCGAAGTAACAGGCAAAGTTTCAGATACAGCACTTTGAGCAAGATTTTTAGATGCAGGAGTTGTACTTCCCTTTCCTACATCCCCCGCACTTTCTTTTTTAGGCTGCATGGTTTGGGAGGTCTTCTCCACTGAACTATCAGAAACTGTGTTCTGGATTTGGGCATCAGAACTAGACTTGAACTTATCCTTGGAGATTACACCGGGCGGAGAGGTTGATGTTGCTGCTAAATTGTCGTCACCTTTGGAATCAGATGCTGCAGTTTCAACAATCTTGGCATCTTTTTCCTCAGTAGCACGAGTTGAACGAGTTGATGGCTTAACTTTATCTTCACCATTAACTTTATATGGTGGTTCTATCAGTAGGAATGGGCGATTTACTGCTGCTCTAGATCGAGTGAAGATGGTATCCCCAAAGGGAATATTTTCTGAGGCAGGTTCACTGTATACTTTCTGAACTGTACGTATGGGAGTGGCTAACCGGGCTCGATGATGACTGACAACTCTGAGAAGATCCAAAAGGATTGCCTCCTGTTTTATTACATGTGAATCACCTTAGTTAGGCCACTTATATTTATTAGGAAAAACAGAATCAAATGAACATATACTAAAATAATAATGATCTTAAATGTAGAAACACACCATAACGCTGAATTTATGACTTCATACTTAGGCAAAACTCTTTTTACACCCCACAAGGGCACATGAAAGTTCCAAGAAATCATGATGACAAATAAATGATATCATAGAATTTAAACTAACAATTTGTTTATCTACATCTACAAAGGCAAAGATACCAAATTGTAGTTGTTATGTAATTACTGTATTAGTATTATACGGTTAGGACAGCTGTAGATATGTCGTCACTAAAATCATAGCATCTATCAACCCCTCCTATTATAGTTATTCTCATTTGTTTCCTTTTTTAAATTAGGATCTGCTCTATATTTCACAAGTTCGAAGATTCACAAATATCCATAGAATAAGCTTCATGTAATACTCAATGTCACGAAATCCCACAAACTGAAGTCCAAGTACAGCAAATTACAAAATAAATGATAGATATCAGTGGGGCAAATAAGAACAAAGTGATTCTAGTATAATTAATGGTTTGCTGGAATCTATGTAAAAATCAGGATCTTAGTAATTAGCAAAAAATATTTGTCAACATTTTACCTTAACACAAAGGTACTCCTCAAAATGTGAAGTTTTCACAAAGCAAGATATCAATATCTGCAATAAAAAGGACAATTAATAAGATATGGTAAATCAATAAACGACAAGTGAAACGTCAACGACAAAGCATTTTCCTACTAGGTTGAGTCGCCTACATGGATCAAACAATATTGTTCTTGTAAATTGTGTCTAGAGACAAACCAATCTATAGTCTTCTCAATGGTTTGGCACTTTGGTCTCTAGTTTTTCTGGTCTCCCTCTACCAACTATTGGACTACCGTCTGTTCGATTGTTCGATATACTCTCCTTATTGTAGTTTTAAAAAGTCTTCTCCACATATAAAACGAGATTCTGCCATCTTTTTCACAAAAGGTGCCATACACATAGCTTTTAGCTATGTGGTGTATAGTTCCCCATTATGTCTTATTCGGACTTACTTATCATACTTATCATAGATAACACCCAATGCACTTTCATTTGACTCATTTTGCTTGCGTTTTATGGTCTACATATCCTACATTCCCATAATGATGTACAATAAACCCAACCCAAGACACTGTCACATTTATCATATATGTAAAACAAAACAGAACAGACACATACCTTTAGAGCTTGGTTTTCGGGATTGATATCTTCCAAAAAGACCCTTCTGTGCAATTTTTGTTGCTCCACTTGAGGATTTTTAGCCAAAACTTTGCGCATATCAGCTACAATATTCTGCATGAAGAGAACGGAATGGAGATAACACCAGTTTACACATTAAAAATGGGCAACAAAAACTGCTTGAACAGGTTTCTAAAGCATGAGATCTAAGAATGCTCACATTAATTTTGTTAACATCCAAGTGACTGATAGAAATGTAACTCTTGATACGCCAATGAGATTTCTGAGTCAGATTTCTCACAACATTAACAGTGAATTTGTGATTAGGAATATGAACTGCCTCACGATCATCCCCTCTAATAATGGTTGGTGACCACCAACCCACATGCTGGAGAAAAGGTGAAATTTGATTACAACGCCACAAAAGTAATGCAAATAAGGAAACCCATCGATGGTAAATCCCACAATCATGTGATGATAGAAGATCTATTACCAAGGATAATAGATTTCTATTTGTTACATGATTGTAGGACCACCGATTTAAAATAAATAAAAAATAATTATTTAACAGACATTATAATCCTTATATGTAAAAGCTTCTGTGAAGTAGATACAAACCTCGACTGTGCCAGAAACCTCATATCCTTCAATCTTTGTTTGAATCCACTCATTCAATATAAATGGCCGGGTTGTATGGATCATTATACTTGACAGGAAGTTTGTAAATATCTGAATTAATCACAAGTATGAACTCAGAAAGGCGGTAAACAAAGTATTGAATAATTCATTTAATAGATAATTGCTATTGGTTGTACACCTGCTTACTCTTACAAAATTTATGGTAATAATCCACAAAATACAATGAAGATAGGGTCATAAACAAACAATACTAGTACATAGTAGACATCACAAAAGAAAGAGTGGTGTACCTCACGACCGGCAAGAGTGAGCAAAACTGTACCCAAACCTCCAGCAGTTAACCACTTTTGTGTGGAGAAACCTAGCAACTCCATGAATAATGACACAGCAGCTACCCATACACCCGTGTAAATTGCTTTCCCAGCAAAATCAAGGCCCATCTGCCAGCCAATTTTGCTTATATGAGATGCTGATAGATAGATTAACGCTATTGGGGTCCATCATAGAATGATTCAAACAGAAAACGAAGATTTGATATAAAATCAAGTGTAAATAATATCAACAATCAAATTTTTATTTTTAGAAGTGTAGTCTAATCCTAATTTTAATTTCTAGCAATATTACAAAAAGCAGAACAAAATCCAAGTACTCATTCGAATGTCGAAAGTATTCAGACAACTAGTTCATCAGTACTTTGGAAGAAAAATGACAAGAACTGACAAAGCAATAAATAAAAATGTAACATAAACATACATTTCTTGCATCACTTGATTCATTTGCCTCCAGAAAGAATTTTTGAGCTTGCTGAATTAAACTGAAAACAAGAAATAAACATATAATAACACTATAATATAAATGTAGTCAGAATCCAATACACATGTAAAACCAAAAAAGAGAAACAATTTTTATTTTTATTTTTAAAAGAAAAAACCAGTATCTATCTCTTCATGGTTGATACAAAGAAGAAAATCATAACTACTACTCCCTCCGTCCATAATCTTTGATCTTTTAAGCTTTTTACTTTTATTCCAAAACTTTCGTTGTTTTCGGAAACTAAGATACAAATTCCAAAACCAAAAGCAAGCACTAAACGAATTTTGCTTTTACTTAAATTAAGGATAAAAAGGTCTATACATGTCTAAAGTTACTATTTCATTAAATGTGTGCTCAAGCTTTAAAAGACCAAAGATTAGGAATAGAGGGAGTAAGAAATAGCAATGGAAACTGATTACAACATTGCAAGGAGGAGAGCATGTGCATATCTATATCTTAGATTCGTAGTTTATTTAAGATAATAGTAAATGAAATCAATACAGAAAACCATTCATGAAAAAAAAAAACATTTCCAATTCTGCTGATCATGATTATTCCAGAAATGAGATACCTTGATAAGCAGTAAGCAAACGAAATCACTGTTGACAAAGATCTGACAAAATTAAGCAACCGTTGCTTCACGACTTGGCTAGTCTGAGATGGCAAGACTATTGGATCTAATGCCCTGAAACAAAAATTGCTATGATCAATCAACACCGTCAGGGATTTAGGGGGGTTTACTTTCAGATCTAAAAACAAACCTGCAGACGAGCATTGCCCCAGTCCACAATAATAATGGCTGAAAATAAGATGTCATAACATATCGCGAACTACTTTTCTTCCAACTACTATCAGTTCTCTGAAAAAAATATCACAAATTAGAAAAGGTGCTAATTATATAGTACTCAATCAAGTTTGGAAGAAATACAAATAGTAAAGTTGGCAATTACTTGAAAAAATAGAATCCTGCTGAGACGAAGGAGTGGCTCAATACCATAAACAGCAAAGGCAATAACACCAAGGGCTGGAAACAATCGAAGCAAAATAGGGTTTCCCAGTAAAGAATCATATGACCTGCATAAATATCAAAAAGTCATTTTTCCGTGGATTATACATTGAATAATAATAGGTTAAAAGAAGGAAGGGATGCAACAAGAAACAATACAGATTTTCCACCAATTGATACTGGTCCTCCTCCTTCCCAAATAGCACAGATACAAATTAAATGTAATGCAATATCATCATGCAAGTTCATATGCTATTTAACGTAAATCTTGGTGGGTCAAGTCAATGGCAATCTATATTCACTCCTCGGAGAAAAAATGAAACAGATCCATGCACAAATTTAAGTTGCTCCAATATACATGTCAACATGCCAATCGATGCCAAAATTGGATGGGGATAGGCAGAACGGAAAGTAACCATACAACTTAGTTTGACACTAGACAAATGACTAGTAGCAGGTGGTTTTAAGATGAGTAAAATTAAATCGAGAAAGATACCATAGAAAATCTCATTGATCTACCATATACAAACACAAACAAACACAATTTCGTACTGAAAAATAAAAGCGAAGAATCAAAAAATCGTATACAAACATAAACACTAAATTGTGGAAAATTTTCTCAATTAACAGGAAAAAGTGAGAGGCTGACCTTGTTAAAATAACACTAGCAGATTTCATGAGGGCAGTCCCACTCCCTCCACCCGGCAGCATTGCAGACCGACATACAAAAACACTGCACCTAGAAGGCACGTGCCTTATCGGAGCATGTACTCCGCTCATTAAATGAAGGGCCAAAGAATCTCGCTTCTGTTAATTCCAAGACAAAATTTTCCATCAATTCAGATTTCACACTGAGTAAAATAGTAAACACAATCAACATTACCCTAAACACTTCCAAAGCAAATTGGCACAAAATTGCATAAATAAATTTATAAATATACAGAAAATACATACCAAAGTCCGCGGTAGAAGATTCATCGTAACAAAATGTAATCGACCAACTCGCGCAGAATTCTATCAAATAAAACAAAAACCAAACTCAGCATTCTTAATTTAAAAAAAAATTAAAACTATACAGAAACAGAAAAGTAGCTAAAATTCAAAAATTAAAATTAAAATAAGCACATACATGATGGTGGAAACTACAGGGTCCATTATTATTACTTCTGAGTCTAATGTCACGAGAAAATTGAACTGAACCTGGATACACCATTGTTGAAATTGAAGACTTGAACCACAAGTTCATACAATTCAAATCACTGCAAGAAATAAATAAACAAAACCCTAAAAAATTGGGCGGAGTAATAATTAAAAAAAAAAAAAAAGAAGGAAAATAAAAATAAAAAACATAATTAAGGCTCTGTTTGGATAACTTAAAATAACGGAGCGGAGCAGAATGAAAAATGAGATCTATGATACCTGAATTCAGTGAATTGTAATAATGATTAATGATTTTCGTTGGAAACAGATTAATAGAGATGCTGCTTATTTTGTTCTTCTTGCTTGAAAAAATTGAAGACTAACATTACGAATTTACCCTTGGAGGATAATTTGGGAGTGGTTTTGTGAAGGGGACAGTGGGAAAAAAGGGGAAGTTGAATGGAATTGGTTAAGTTTGTTGTTGTTGTTGTTGTTGTTCCTCATCCAAGTTAAGGGGTTAAATTGTTTCGTGTACGTTGTGTTTGTTGTCTTATCAAAACGCACTTTTACGGAATAATCTATTATTTGTGCTTTCAACTCGAGAATGAATTATAGATTTTTTGTTGTTAGATTGGATGATTTATGTGGCGCCTGGAAGTGTAATAAAAACACGGCTTACGCGGCATGTGTCTCTGCCTAAAGTTTTTTTGTCCGGATTTAATTAAAAATTAAATAAATAATTTGTCCAAAATTTTAACTGATATAAAATATCAAAATTATTAAGTTGAATATCTATGACTGGAGATCGATCTCCTGTTAATTCACTTTGTGAGTGTGATTTTAAAGCGTATGTTATTTGTATAATTTTTTACCACATAAGTAATCCCAATTTATTAAGTAAGGACCAACCAAAAGGAAAAATTTAGACTTCTATATGATTCACAAGTCTAACTATGTGTGTTGATTTTTTATTTAGATAGACGAAATCAAAATAATATTTAAAAATTTATACTCATGTGAAATAGTTGAGGTTGGAATATCAATCACATCATTTGAACTAATAATTTTAGTATTTTTATATCAATTAAATTATGAATTATAGACTTATGAATTCCAACTCTAGTTTGCGGTTATTTGACATTAAAAATATAATTTCTTTTTTTGGATAAACAAATACTATACTTTTGAAATTATAATATATATTAGTTAAAATGATTATTATTTCTTATTTGTTTTGCTTGTAAAATAATTATTTCTATCCAAATTAATTTCCATCTTTGTAATATACATTTAAACATGTCTTTGATTTTATGAATATTTTAAAAAGTTTTTGACTTTGTTAAAATTTATTCATATTAGTCATATATTGAAATAATATGTTAAAGGACTAAAATATTCCTAAAATCAATAATAGTATTCTACAAAATCAAAATATTAATTGATTTCCTAGTCGTATTTTTTTCTATTTTTTTTGGTCTAATAATTTAATGGCTCTTTTAAAAATGAATAAATGGATGTATATATCAAATTAATTTTTTTTACACAATATTTCTATCAATTGAGTTTAATTTATTAGTAACGAATTAGAAGTTCCTTATACTTAACTTATTTAATAAGACATTCGAACTTTGATCATCTCATTTATCCATTTTAAAAGTAAATTAATTGACCAAAAAAATTAAAATAAGTATATTAGAATCATTAAATTCGTAGAGTAGATAATAGTGGAAGAAAGTTGCCCCTACAATAATTTTTGGAAAACTTTCACCTCCAATATTCAGCATACAAACCACGTGCCTATTATCTCTATTCACAACATCCAATCATCCATGTAGGTAAATGTCACTTTCCTATTAATTTCCGTGGGAATGGATTTGATGTATGGATAAACACTTGAAAAATAGATGGTTGAAATTAATATGCTTAAATAAATTTGAGCCATTTAGATTTTTTTCAAAGCAAGTTGAAATTGTCCCAAAGTAGTTACTAGTTACTGTAGCTCTTTTAAATTGAGTGATATTAACCATTAATTAATAAATTAAAGATAAAATTATAAATAAACACAGTAACAAATGATGTACATTTCATAATTTTTAAATTTTTCACTTTATATTTTACTCACTTTAAATGATGTAAATTCTATTGATATATGGTGGGGGCAAATAAATTTTAAGATCTCATCCATGATTCTATGTTGGGCAATTAGTTAAAAAAAATTAATCTTCATCCCACCAACCATCACCATGCGAGTATGGGGTTAAAAAAACTTATCCTTGAGAAAATTGTTGATCAATTGGTTCTTGCAAAGATGTACAATGTTGTCTTCATGGAAATGGGCGAGCCTCTAAACAAAGTTTGTTGAAGTTTCAGAAAATTTTAAGGTGTATGCTTAATAATAGTATGAACTAAGATATTGAGTTTAATTGGTTAGATGAGATTATCTAAAGAATGAATTTAAGAAGAATTTATGTTTAATTTTTGGATTGAACAATTTTTTAACTATGTTTTATTTGTTACATCATAATTGAATTCTTGACTATTAGACTCTTTTCCTCTATGAATCAAAGGATTAATACCAAAAAAGAATTAAATATATGATTTGTAGGAGGTGCAAGTAGTGAGTGTATAGGATAAAATTTTAAATTCTCACTTTTACAAAAGCGCCAAGTCTATGAATTTAAGTTATGATTTTTACATATTACAATGTTGACACCATAATTATATTTCAATTCAAATTCAAATTACAAAATAATTTTATGAATCAACAATAATTGAGGTAATTAAGAGATCCCAAGAGACATTACATGATGGCAATGGCAACTAGCCCAACAACAACGTAGTAAAGATGTTAGTGTCAGAACGGTAACAACGATACATAAATGACTTAAACCATCTCCAAGAACCTTCAAATGCAACGTAGATACAACGTGCTATAATAACTATTGTGTCGCGGTGTGTATCAGAGATAATGGCGGTTGTTTTGTGCAAGCCTTTGCAAAGAAATTTGAGGGCACACCAAGCACATCGCAGAAGCAGAAGCAATGAGAGTATTAGAACTGCTCCATTGGATTCAGACGACTCACTATCGCGTGGTTCATATCGAAACAAATTGCCTACAAGTGGTGCAGGAACTTAATAGCAAAAGAAGGAATGGGATCGAGTTCGGCAGTATTATAGATGAATGTAGGAAGTTACTAGTTTTAAATCAGAATTGTAAGGTCAGTTATGTCCGGAGACAAGCAAATCGAGTGGCTCGTGAATTAACTCAAGCAACTCGCTTGAATGCTAGTCCCCAAGTGTTTAATTATTGTTCCCCTTGTATTGAACTTATCATTATGAATGAAATGCATTAATCTTGCTTTAGTAAAAAAATAATTGACTTATATTTGGAGATAATAAACTTTAATTATTTTTTACGTCCTCACGTCAAAAAGAGATTATCTTTAATGAAAGTTTAATTTGATAAAATTCAATGTAAATTCACACCATTTAAATCTCTTTTTTAGTGTATTTAATTGGAGAGGAATAGAGAAGAAGAAAAAAACAGAAATTATTGATGAATAAAAATAATGTCATTGAAGAGGATCTATTACCCCTCATGCACCCACTTTGGGGGTGCACTAAGAAATTTGGGCGGGGGTGTACTAGAAATTTGAGGGGTGCACTAAGTAATATGGGATATTTATACACGGTGCATAAGGATGGCTTATGCACCATAACTTGTGCCACTTTTCTCAACCTCAACAAATTTCACCTTCCTCCAACTCCAAGTGGCACTATGTTGAGAGTTTAGATAAGGCAAAGGTAGATATTACAAGCTAAGGTATGAGGAATCGAACAAAACAAAAGGGCACAAACACGTTATTAACAAAGACCTTTCTAAGCTCAATTCGAAATTTTTTTAGTATTTCAGAAAAATAAATACTTTTATTAATATTTGAACCTTGGACTTTTCTCTACCTAATTCATGTTATCTAATGCTGTGTTTGGTATCACAGTGAATGTGCCAGAATTGCGGTGACCCACCGCGATTTTGCAGAAGCTACAACTTGTAGCTTCTGAAAATCACGGTACGTCACAGTGATTCTGACACACCTACCGTATTACCAAACATACACTAATTCTTACTACTTGTACTATCCTATGGAACGCTCAATTCGAGATTAGATAAGCAGAGACTATAATTATTTTATTATCATTTTCCATTACACGTGTAACTCACGTGATCATCATATGTATACCGTATTTGAATTACACCCAGCGCCTTTTTCTCCCATGCAGTTCAATACAAACCTCACACGTTCTCATTCCATTTTCCCGTTACTCCAAAAACGTAAACCCCCTTTCATTTCCTTCTTTCTCCATCGCCACCCACATTTTCTCTTCTCTTCCATCTTCAACATCATTCATCAACCAACAAATCTCCTTCTGCTTTATCCATTCCACATTTTCACCAGCTCAATCCAAGATCTATGACTTAATGTTGTTGTTGCGATGAATTTTGCATTCAAATTGTGGTTTTAGGGTTTCCATGTCAGGTTGTTGAATTTGTTATATATGGAGATCACAGATTCCACACAAAGCGTCCGAGTTGCCGTTAATATTCGGCCTCTCATCACGTCTGAACTTCTCCTTGGTTGCACAGATTGCATTTCTGTTGTTCCCGGCGAACCTCAGGTGATATGTTATTTCAATCTTTTTAGGTTCATTTTAATGTTTAAAATTTGGTTTAAATGACGTGTTTTTGATTTTAGTCTCTAAATCTTTTTTTTTTGTTGGAATTCATCGCTGAATGAAAATCATTTTGCAAAATTTATAGGTTTTATGCAGATTTTTCTTCGAATTTTCTGTGGATTTTAACTTTGAAGACTAAAACCAAAATAATTTTAACATTTAGGGGGGATGAATTCCAAAAAATAAAAGATTTAGGGACTAAAAACAAAAATACGTCAACTTACATGGACCAAAAAATCATTTAAGCTTTAAGATTTTGCTTATGATGATTGAATTTAAAAAAATATTATGGAATTGATGGATTTCTGTGTTTAATAGGTGCAAATTGGATCTCATTCGTTCACCTATGATCATGTATATGGTAGCACAGGACAACTTTCATCTGCTATATACGATGATTGTGTAGCTCCGCTCGTTGAAGCACTCTTCAATGGCTATAATGCCACCGTTCTTGCTTATGGTCAGGTATAATTTTTCAAATGTTGCTTGTTATGTAAGCTATACAATTGCGAAAACTTCATTTGATGAATTGAATTGTAATTGAGTCTTTTCCCTATCATTTTGTAAGACTGGCTCTGGGAAAACATACACTATGGGCACCAATTATAATGGAGAGGGAAGTTGTGGTGGAATTATACCAAAGGTCATGGAAACCATATTCAATAGAGTTGAGACTATGAAGAACTCTACAGAGTTTTTGATTAGAGTGTCATTTATTGAGGTGAGCAACACTGTCACTGGTTAATGAATTTTTCGGTAATCTTATATCGAGATCAAAATTTTAAGACTTGAGCTGCTAAAAATTTGACAGATATTCAAGGAAGAGGTTTATGATTTGCTTGATCCCAATTATTCTAAAGGAGAAGTAGCATCTACTGCAAAGATATCTCTGCCCAACAGAGCTCCTATACAAATCAGAGAAACAGTAAATGGAGGAATAACAATTGCTGGTGTGGCTGAGCCCGAAGTTAAGACAAAAGAAGAAATGGCATCTTATCTCTCAAGTGGCTCATCGTCACGTGCCACTGGGAGTACTAACATGAATAGTCAATCGAGGTAAAAGGTTATGGAAAAAATCTTGATTTTTTGGATTTGTGGCTAACTTTTGAAACAAACTTAATATGTATGAAAACATTGAAGGAATATTAATTTATAGTCTGTTAATTGTTTGTTTCATATGTTTTGACTAGTCGTTCACATGCTATATTTACAATCACTATGGAGCAAAAGAAGGGTGATGATATCTTATGTGCCAAATTTCATTTAGTAGACCTAGCTGGTTCTGAACGTGCAAAACGAACTGGTGCAGATGGCATGCGTTTAAAAGAAGGTATATTTCTTTGTTAATGATATAACATAATTATAGGGTTCAGAATAAATTGTTAAAGAATAAATTGAGTCGATTAATAACGCCCTTTTTGCTGCTAGCTAAGTTTTTTGTAGGTCTACTTCTCTGATATTTAATAATCAATTATTCATGGATTAGGAATTCATATCAACAAGGGTTTATTAGCTCTTGGAAATGTAATTAGTGCTCTGGGAGATGAAAAAAAGCGAAAAGAAGGAGGCCATGTGCCATACCGGGATAGCAAATTAACACGACTATTGCAGGTTTGTGCGAGTTTTGTTTAACACAAGTTGTGTTCTCAATGTGTCATATTCAATAGGTTATCTTGCCCACTATACGGAGGATTCGTTAAACAATGTAAGATATAATGGACTTAAAAGCGCATTATATTAAAGTTTGTTCATGAATTCATGCATTGTTGGAGTGTGCCTTGTCATTCTGTTTTGACATATAAAACCATCAAAACAAGACCCACACGTGTAATATTACACCCACATGAAACTAAAAAGCTTTAGTTATAGTATTTTGTATAAAATCTCAGACTACATGAACTGATATCTCATCATGACATGTACCTGGATGATGTATATGTAGGATTCTCTTGGAGGAAACAGCAAAACAGTGATGATAGGTATGATGAAAGAGTTGCGATATTTTGCTACATTCTATCATTACATGTATTTTCTTACTTGTTGGGTATGTGGCAGCATGTGTTAGTCCTGCTGACTCAAATGCTGAAGAGACATTAAACACTTTAAAATATTCAAACCGTGCTCGCAACATTCAGAATAAGGCAACTGTAAGTATTGAATTAACTTTGTCATCCTACTCTTCTCTGTGCAGGGCTCTGCTTGTCTGTTTATTTTTTATTTTTGACAATTTTGAATTTTCTTGTTTCAGATTAATCGCGATCCAGTGGCCGCTCAAGTTCAGACAATGCGGAATCAAATTGAGCAGTTGCAAGCTGAGCTTCTATTTTATAGAGGCGATACAAGTGGGCCATTGGAAGAGCTTCAGGTACATACTATTTTAAAAAGCATCAGAAGTGTTTATATGTTTTTAATGTCCTTTGATTTTGTCTTTTTGAATTTTTCAGATTCGTAAACACAAAATATCCTTACTAGAAGCGAGTAATGCAGAACTAAAGCAGGAGCTTAAAAGACAGCAAGTAACTTCTGAGAGTTTCGTACAACGTGCTCTCAATGCCCAGGTCTTCTTTTGATTCCGTGTTTTCTCTCCTCGGTTATAACTTATAAGAAATGCTAAGTTCCTTGTGTTTCTTATTTCAAGTGCTTCGATCTCACTTCAGCTACTGAAAATATTTTTAGGTTGAAAGAGACCAACTGATTCTGAAAATAGAATCAGTTCGAAACGGTAAATCATGGGATGAGGTTGACTTAAATTCAAATCAGGTTTGACTGCATTTAGTCCTTGTTAATGCATGGTTAATATTTTCAGAAATGGATGCATGACTGAAACATGATCTGAACCGATTTGTAGGAATATGATCTTGTGAAATCTTATGTGTCAAAAATCCAAGTTCTGGAAAGGGAATTGCTATGTTTGAAAACTCCGAAAGCCACGAGTTCTAGTCAGTTTATTGATTGTGCTGATTATGATGACGATGGACATGGTGATGAGTTTTCATCTGATTGTGATGTCAAAGCTGTGGACTCAGGTAATTCATTGGGAAAATTGTTTTATTGAAACTTTGCATCATAGTGATTTTTTATTGAGAAAAAATTATAGTCTGAGAACAATGTTTGGAAGAACAAGATAAAAAAGGATGAGAAAAAAAGTTGGAAGTGTGATGCCAAAGGAAGAGAATGACGGAAACCAACTGATATAGAAGGAAATATATCTAATCTAACAGAGATAGGAAAGGAGAGAAGGTATCAAATTGATGTGAGATAATCATAACTCTTCATTGAGTTTTATATCAATGTCTGTGGCTGATGCTAAAATTATTTCTGTTGACTTATTTGTTTGGTTGAAAAAGGTCCAGCCATTAAATTTTTAAGATGACTTCATGTTCATAGGTTCTAAAAGATACTGCTGCAACATTTGAAATTCTAAAAAAACGGCGACTTGATGTTAGAAAACTGCTTCTATGTTGGGTTTAGGGAATTGTTGAAGTCATTGTGGCCTATTGTAGGTAGTATTACCTCTTGCGTTTACAAGAGACTAGTCACATGCCAACCATTTCAACTGTTACACCAAGGCTTCCCTGCAAACATATGGATTTGTTGATACTTGTTTTCATTTATATTTTCCTAGGTTGTAAATTGGCATTTCGTCCTAAATAGAAATGATTTTTTTTTAAAACATCTGTAATTTGATTACAGATGATATGGACGATGATGAAAAGGAGCTAGAACACTCATCTCTTCAAGAAAGGTTTGATAAAGAGCTCAAGGAATTGGACAAGAAACTTGAACAAAAGGAGGTAAAATTGCTGTCTCCTAGTTGTACTGTATTCAATGTTTTGTGGGGGATATGATTATCTTTTTGACATGTTTATACTGTTTTTTCTCTGGTTAAGGCTGAAATGAAGCTGTACAGTAATTCTGATCCTTCAGTTATCAGGCATCATTATGAAAAGAAACTCCTTGAGATGGAACACGAAAAGAAAGTTTTGCAGGTAATAGGTCTGTGATATGATCTCTAGATTCTCATACATTTTAAAAGATAGTATAATAGTGTCTTGTTTATATTGTTGATAGAAAGAAATTGAGGAACTTAAGTTCAATGTCACAAATATTTCATCCACATCTGATGACGGTGCCCAAAAGTTAAAGCAGGATTACCTTCAAAAGTTGAATTCTCTTGAAGCACAGGTGATCTGTTATTTGAAATGTGTTAGCTCCGAATGCCCATTGAATGCCATAAACTGATGATTTGCTTTTCAGGTATCTGAGCTGAGGAAAAAACAAGAAGCTCAGGCTCAAATCATGAGACAAAAACAAAAGGGCGACGAGGCTACGAAAGAACTTCAAGATGAGATCCAAAGAATTAAAGCCCAAAAGGTGCAATTATGTTGTGGCACTTAGTATTTTCAGAGCTGAACTTTTTATAGCATGTTTGGATTCGAGTTGAATTGGTCATTCTTGAGTCTCGACGCCAATTTATCCTGATTTCACAAAGCTCTAACATGGAGCTTCTCTCTGACCGTGCGGCGACACTGCAGTCATTTCCTAAATCCTTTTCGGGGTATGACTCATGTTTTATTTTCTTTAGGTTCAACTTCAGCATAAGATTAAACAGGAGTCTGAACAATTTCGGTTATGGAAAGTTTCACGCGAAAAAGAAGTTATGCAGGTAATTGCACAAAGGGAGGCTTCCCTTAACCAACACTGTTTCAAAAATAAATTAGTTATTAATGATGATAACAACTCTTCTGACGCATGTTTTGTTTAATAACCAGCTTAAGAAAGAAGGTAGAAGGAATGAGTATGAGATGCATAAGTTGCTAGCCTTGAATCAGAGACAAAAAATGGTGAGTTGATTTAAATCAATTGCTTCTGTGGTCTGTTTTCTGCTGCTCATTCCACTTTTTTATATGTTTATCGCAGGTATTGCAAAGGAAGACTGAAGAAGCTTCATTGGCTACAAAACGGCTGAAAGAACTTTTGGAGTCTCGAAGGGCTTCATCACGTGAAAATATGGGTTAGGAGATTTATTGGTTTATGTAGCTATTTTTTCTAGTTTGTGAGCTTACTAATAACTGGCAGTGTATTGTTTTTTACACAGGTGTTGGAGGTGGGAGTGGTCCTGGAGTTCAGGTACTTCTACTCTTATGATGATTTTTTAAATTGCATAGGGAGTTAAATTGTTTATTAGCATTGAAGTACGATATACCTCTCACTTCTTGATATACTGATTATACTATGGACCATAGCTGTGTGCAAATAAGTAGATATCTTTGTTTTGGTATCTTCTACTTCACATACATTTTTCTTTTCGCAAGGCTTTGATGAAGGCAATTGAACATGAGCTTGAAGTCATTGTCCGTGTGCATGAAGTACGTTCAGAATATGAACGTCAAATCCAAGAGTATGTACCCTTTACACTATTATCTTTCTAAAATTTGTAGGTGGGCGTTTTATTAAATTTATGAGCACAGGTTTGAATTTTGAAGGCTAGGATGTTAGAAACACCTATGCCTTTTATATCATTAAGAACCTGCAAATCTAGGTTATATTATTTTATCACATTTTTAAGTAGGCACCAAGTATGTATTAGCCAATTGGACATATTGATTTATTTGACCTTTTATGTACTTTCTATGCCAAATTTGGTTGTTATACCTTCTCCATACAAGTCTAACAAAAGATGAGAAAACCTGCAATGATTATTTACTAATTTAATATTTTTGGCTTACAAGTCACTAAGTGTGTGTGTGTGTGTTTGTGTTTGGACAGGGTAATTGTAAATTCTAGGGAATTTATAATTCTAGACAATTTAAAAGGTTTAATTGAAATTTTTTTTTGCTAAATCCAAAAAGGGGTAGCGGCGCAGCTTGTTGCCCGTTTACCTTCTCTTCATATATGTAATAAAAAATAAAAAATTCAGTAAGGTTTAATTGAATTCCATTTGCTTTTTTGGTACAATAACTCAATTTGTTTTTAAATTGCAAGTGGTTGATGTAATCAACACTGTATTGGATGGATTAGCAATGTAGTTTATAGTTTTCACTTGCAAAAGAAAAGTCCTTGTAAGTTAAGCGTACATGGAGAAGTTCAATGAGTGTCTAAATAATTTACACCTAAATGTAATTTTCAACTTGCACCAGAAGATACTATTTAAAAATTCATATTATAAGTACTTGTGGTGAAGTTTATTCAATTTTACATTTATGGCTATTTTTTTGCAATGATAGCTAGAACATAATAATTGAGTTGAATAATGGGTACCCAGGCAGCGGTTATAGTTTAGTTGGCGTGACAGTCGTATGACTCGCTTAAAAGTTTTCTGTTGAGAATAACCAATACTGTATGTTTTGTACAGAATTTTATGTTATTTTTCATTTGGGCTCTAGTCACTAATTCATGTAGTCATTGTTTTTCATTTCAGGAGGGCTAAAATGGCCGAGGAGATGACCAAGTTAAAGGGAGAATCAGAGTTGATGAAGCAAAATAATACCAGGTGAAGTGCCTTTGAACTACCTTTCTATTTACTCCAATAACTGTTCAATGTGATTTCAGGTTTTTTTTGGCAATCTATGTTTGACAAACTCTCGGACTGGTTGCTAATGTAGTGATTGCCCGATGTCAATGACTCCTGGTGCAAGAAGTTCTAGGATTTTGGCCCTTGAAAACATGCTTTCAACTTCTTCCGCAACTCTAGTATCTATGGCATCGCAGTTGTCAGAGGCAGAAGAGTCGGAACGGGGTTTCAGTGGCAAAGGACGTTGGAACCAAGTACGGTCCCTCGCCGATGCCAAGAGTTTGATGAATTATTTGTTCAATATAGCATCTTCTTCTAGGTATTAAGTATTAACTTATCTGCATATATGACCATGATTTCAACTTATACCTTGTTAAGTTAAACTGGAGCCTAAATGCAGCATGTATTAAATTACAAGAAACCAAAATAATTTCCCTTTGTGATGATATGACTGACATTCCCTTTTGACTGTTTTCATTTTATAATCTCTCAGATGTTCATTGCCAGATAAAGAAGTAATTTGCAGAGAGAAAGACATGGAAATAAGAGATTTAAAAGAAAAATTAGTAAGGCAAAGCTACTCACTTCGACAGTTGGAAATGATAAATGCTGAGCTTAAACATAATCTGAAATCACAGGTTTGTGTGTTTACCTGTATAGCATTATTCATATGAAACATTACGTAAATCACTTGTCAATCTTCCTCCTCCTGTCCTCCACAAGTTTTAGCAGCACTTTGTAGAACTGAAGCGCTATCTACCTAATTTAGCACTTTGATTCTTCAACTGTTTAGTATTTCATTCTTAAAAATACTTTTTTCCCACATCACTTGAATTATGTGGCAGAGTGCAGCTTTAGAAAGATACTCAGAGTATCCGGGGAATTCAAAATATTCCGACTTGAATGTTGGAGGTGACAATTGCGACTCGCGCAATCAGGTAGATATCACATATTAGTATTACTAGCTCTCCTACAACTATGTCTGCTGCTAAGGCTTTTATCTCTGCAGTAATGAGCATATGCTATTATTTAATTCACCGCTGCTTATTTTACCTTAGGAACTGCGCCAGTCTACCCTTCTGCAGGAGGACATGGATATATCTGATGAGACAGAATCAGATGATTATGATGTGGAGGAAACATATGATGAATGGAAAGATTCGAGAAAATTAAGGGTTGAGAAAAGAAGATCTAAAAGCAGACGTTCAGAAGATTTCAAAGACAATTGGAGTAATAGACTTCTGAACGGGGAAGCTGCATCAGATATTTGCTGTTCTTGTAGCAAAAGCTCAACGTGCAAGACAACAAAATGCATGTGCAAAGCTAATGGGAATAGTTGTGGGAGTTCTTGCAGTTGCCTAGAAACCAAGTGTGATAACAGAACATCAATCTTAAATGAGTCACAGGAGCTAATACAATCTGAATCACTTGTTACTCAAGGCGCCGAATTACTTCAGGGGGCACTGGCTGATTGGCCTGCCGAGGCAAACACTGATCAAGGGACGAGAAAACCTCTCTCAGACATAGGAAATACACAGGTGCATGTTACTCATTACTCACCATCCTCTAAAATTGTATAAAATTTTCATATTTTTTGTAATTTTTACCATGATAATTATGGAATCACCAAACTCTGCATTAAAAAAATTTATCAAAAAGAAAAACTGTGTTTAAGGATAGGTTCCGTAAAGTTACTAAATACAGTAAGAAATAAAAATAATAAAGTGAACAATTTCATTTCAATGGACTAATTTATGTCTGTCTCTGATCACAGGTCAAATCTAATGCTCATGGTAATCAGAAAAAGAAATTGCGGAGAGCCACTATAATTCTTGTTCCAGGTCTACCACCACCTTCCTTGCAATCAGAGAACTCGAATGTCCCCAAACCCAAGAAACAAATTAACAACAACAACGTCAATGAGTCAAATACCGCTGTCAATGTACCACCAAAATTGTTCAGATCTAAACCGGAGTATGCTGCCTCTGCTCCCAAGGCAGAGCGTAATTTTGTGGACCCAGACTTACCCGTGAAAACACCAAGGAATCTACGAAAGGCATCATCATCATCGAATGGTAGCGTGCCATTGTGGGACAGGAATGCTACTGGTAAGTCTGATGAATCTGTCAGTAAGGAGCCTGAAATTTTTGAAGATAGAAGAAGGCCACGGCAGAAAAGAGCACAGGAGGAAAAAGAGAACAATAGACGATGATTAGTATTCACTCGTCACCCTTTCCGGTGACTTGTGTATATATACTGAAAAGGCCATAGGGAGCTAGTTTATTGTTTAGGAGATTGATTTTCCTTTGTCTACAGCAGACAAACAGAGACACAGTTGAATTGCCTTGATATTTTGTGTTCTTGTTTGCTTAAGCATTTGTGCTCGAAAACTCAAGAAGGTTTCAGATGAAAGACAGAAGAAGCAGCTTTAGATAATTTATGTCATGTTTGAATCAGCTGGGGTATGTCAATGCTTGGCCTCTATGCTTAAGTGAGAGATATATACTTTCTGTTAAGCTGAAATATTTTTCACTGTACATAAAGATGAAAATTTTGTATAGTTTCCTTTATTTTTTAGACATATTTTGCTATTTTTCTTAACAAATTAGACTCATTTCCTTAACAAATTCTCAATTCAAAATTATTACTAAGGTTTTTGCATACATGTTTTTTTGACCAAAAGGTTTTTGCATACATGTTAGTTTTGGTTACTCAGAAAATGGCCCTATTATATTTTGGAATTTTAGACTCTCCATAACTATAAGATTTCAAGGTCATGCTAGTTAAACTAGATGTTCTCATGATTTTGCTCTGGCGGGTGAGTTTTCATAGATAGTAAACACTAGACAGCTTATTTGGTACTTGGGAGCCTTTGCAGTTAATTTGAGCATCACAACAACATATTTTATGTTGAACATTTTGCTTCATGCCACTTCAATAACATAACAAACACGTGTATTTTAATAACAAAATTGTGAAAAACAATACTGATGTACTCTGTAAGGGAAATGTGATCATTCAATAAGACACATGTTAATATAACAAATTCAATAAAGCTTAGAATAAATGAAAAATATATTGTAAATCATTAAAATAAAACAATATCCCTATGACAAGTATTTTCATTATCATAAACTTGATGATGAATATAATATGGCAAATCAACATTATCAATAACTTCATCTTGCCTGAAATACCTAAACTTCAACTATAATGTTTTTTCGATCATGAGAAGATCTTCCTCACTATTTGTAAATTATTATGTGGTCAACATTTGTTTTTTCTTGAATACTGATCTCCTCAATAATTCCGGTACTTAAATCAAAATATGCCAGTGTATTTTTTTTCCTAAAGAATATCTCGCCCTTTTTTCCTACTCCGATAGGATGGTCAACACCGAGTAAAGGTCCAACAATGAACAATTTAGTCCATGATTCCCTAACACCAAATTGACCTAAAACTGATATGTGAAAAGTTGTATCCTTTGAATAATTTGATATTAGAGAAATGGACATATTCAAGATAGCTAAATGTCTCTTAACCAAATAAGATTTTGGACACATATCCAAAGGTAGAGGCGTTGTAAGGAATACTTCATTGCTCAAATCAAATGACACCATATATTCTTCATCACATTGTTTTCCCCACCAATGGCACATTCCATTAATGTACACAACAACACTTTGATAATCACGACAAACCATATCAACATCAAGTTTTCTCCAAGAGTTACTCTTTAGACTATAAATCTCCCAAAGGTTTCCAACAAATTTTGGATTGCATAGTTGATGACGATCAATGTAGCCGTCGATCCGATAAAAAGATTCAAAAAGTGGTGCATGTCGAATCACCTTGTAGTCATCACTAACACTATCATAACCAAATCCATGTGCTGTAGTAAAAATTATGTCATAAGGAAAATAATTATCACTACCGGAAGGAATGACCGTAAACTCCTCGGTAGTTGGTTTCCACAATACTATTCTATTGTCATAATCTATTCCTGCTTGTTTTTGGCATAAAAGATGGCTAAAGCTCTTAACATGATCTCTTCTTTGGTAAAGACAAACAATTCCATTTACACTAGAACCCAAAATTTGAATATAATTGTCATTATTTTTAAATGGAGATGGCAGATCTAATTTCACCTGATTCTCAAATCTATTGCCAGAAAGCCGATAAAATGCACAATCATATTCATAACCCGTCAATGTCTTCTTTAGCAGGAGACATGTATCATCGTAATAAGAATGATATTTGGATATGAAGTTTTTGCTGAACACACTCATGAAATTAGGGTTTTGAAATAAAATAGCCCATGATGTGTGTACACATGTAAATCGCTTGATAGAGACAAGAGGAAGTTTTGATAAAATAGAGACGGCAAGATCATCAGGTATATGATTACTAACCTTATTATCCATTGAAGCCATCGATTTCTCCAACTCCTTTCGCAGAAGATGCAATTACAAATGGTTTTGGCTTAAACAAGGTGAGTCGAGGATACAATGCACTTAGACAACTAAATATTTGGGGTATTACTTTACTATTCGATTCGATATGAGAAAATAAGTTGAATGAGTTTTATAAATAAATAATGGCTTAAACAAGGTGAGTCGATGATACAATGCACTTAGACAACTAAATGTTTGGGGTATGATTACTTTACTATTCGATATGAGAAAATAAGTTGAATGAGTTTTATAAATAAATAAATTTATTATAAATTTTTATTAAATAAATCAATTATAATTATTTTTAATTAATTTTGTTATTTTTTTATCGGGTATTTATCTAAATTTTATAAATCTTAATTCATTAAATTTTTTATCTAAATTTTTAAAAAATTTAGATAAAAATTCATTATTTGTTATTTTTAATTAATTTTTGTTATTTTTATTATTACTTAATTTTTCATTTTACTTACGGAACTTTTTTTTATTTCACTAAGAAACTCTCATATATTATTGTAAAAAAAAACTCATATATTATTTTTCTTACATAGATGAAATGATTATTATTATTATTATATTATGTTATTATTATTATTATATAAAACAAGAAATAAAATATTGGTTATTACAACAGAAATTAATTAAAAATAAAAAAGATTACCGTAAGTAAACACAAAAAAAATCACAATAGAAAAAGAAAATTTGAATCAACCAGGTTTTTCCCTCCACAGGTTTTCAATTACGTTAACACGTGTCACATCATGATTGGCTTTCGACTCACTCCAAACATCACATGAACGTTATATACCCTCTTCAAAATTTCGATCCATTTCGGTGGCAGCCATTGAAAACTCTTCTCTCTTCTCTCTCTTCTCTCTCGTCGGAATCATGAAGAAGACGACTCGCCGATCCAAACAATCGACTCCGATCGATTCCTCACCTTCCGATGCAAACCAAAAGCAAAATCACGAAGAGAGGATTCGCGAACTTGAACGACAGAATCAAGCGTATCAGGTCAGTGTTTACACTTTCGTTTCCGATCTGGATTCTTTTTTTATTGAAGCGTTTTGAATTTTTGTAACTGATTAACTTAATTTACGGATTTTGATTCTGAAATTGCTAAATTTAAATTTTTTGTAAACTTAAGTGTTAATTTAATTTAAATTTAAATGAATTATTTAAGTACGAAATTAGTGTATTACTTTATATTTCTGCTTTTTGAAGTTCCATAGTAGAAGGAGAAGTTATTTTAGTTTCTCTTTTACCGGTCTCTGTTCTCTGTTCGTCTTGTGCTGAGACCTGAGACCTGTTTATTAAAAAAAAAAAGAAAAAAAAAAGAGGAAGTTATTTATTGGTGCTGTGTAATCTGGCAGGAGGAGATTGCGGAATTGAAGAAACAAAATGGGAATGATTCTTCAGGTTCTAATGATGGAGTTGAGAAGCTTAAGAAAGATTATCTTCAGAAGCTGAATTTACTAGAAGAACAGGTAAATATTAGTTGTGGAAAATGTTATGGAACTTATGGAATGGCTATGATCCGTGTTTTAATGCCGCACTGATGCATGCAGGTAGCAGAATTGAAGAAAAAACTGGGATCTCAATCCCAATTTTCAACTCATAGGAAAAGAGCTGATGAATCAACTAAGCAATTGCAGTATGAGATTCAGAATTTGAAGGCTCAGAAGGTGAAATTGTTTATGTGAATGTACTATTTTGTTTCTGTGCTGATTTAGTTCTTGGTAATTTACTTTAGTTTTGGGTATCAACTTTTGTGTTTACATATAGGTTCAATTGCAATGTAAGATGAAGTTGGAGTCTGTGCGGTTCAGGTTATGCAAGGCCTTACTTGAAAAGGAAGTTCTTCAGGTATGTTTTCGACATTTTGTTGCATCCGATATTTGATAATTGACATTGGATTGAGAAAAATCTCACGGCGTAACAGCGCTCAAGTATCTTATTTGTATAATTTGATCTAGCCGTTGTACTTGTATCTAGCATATATTGATTTGCATAAGTATTAGTATATTTATCTTACGGAAATCTGTTTCTGTGTAATCAGCTTAAGAAAGAGGGAAGAAGGAATGAAATCAAGGCTCACAGTTTGCTGACTTCTAATGAGATGCTTAAAATGGTTCGTGTGTTGAATCTTACTCGATATTTTTTATGCCCTTTTATCTCTCATGGTTGTGGTTATTCACTAGTTACTTTTTATATTTTACTTTTGTCTCATATTTTTCATACATCAGGTATTGCAACGGAAGACGGAGGAAGCTTCTGCTGTTACCAAACGTCTAAGAGATATGATAGCAGCACGGAAAGCTATATTAAATCGCTCATCTGGTTAGAAGATCTGAATACATGTTTGGTTTGAATTTTAATTACTTTAATTTAACTTGTGTCTGCCCTGTTTCATTCATTCATTTTCCTTCTTTCTTTGCTGTTTTTCATGCAGGTTCCAAAAATAAAAATGGCCAAGTAATTCAGGTAATTTTCTGTCTATTGTAATTGTCAATTGCATGTAAGATCAAACAGCATACAATTTGATGTTATTTAAGTTCAATAGGCAGTCACTTGCTCAAGATTTTTCTATATAGTTCCTTAGTTGTGCTGAATGATGATATTTTTATACCTTTTTCCCTTTGCACTTATGTTGAACATTGCTCATGGATCTTTTACTAAGACATGTTAAGGTTTGTGGCCCATATTCGAGAATGTGTCCAATAGTTATTATGGTACTGATATTATTTGGGAGATTTGTACTGTTTAAGACTTTGAGCTCTGATGTAAATGTTATTTTTTATCCTTTTTGTAAAATTAATTAGTCAGACAAAGTTTGTTTCTGTTGGAAATGTATATGTATATGTATATTGCATGGATTTGATTGGTGTTTTGTAGCAGTAGCCTGATTTATATGTTGGCCAAACTTATTAAAATGTATAAACAATGACTGGTGCAGGATGCGGAGAATGAACTTGAAGCCGCAACTCAGTTGCACAAGTTATGTTCTCAATATGAATCCAAAATTGAAAAGTAAGTCTCATCTCACTCCTATACTCCCTTCCATGCTTTATACTTATTGCCAGCCTGTGTAGGTCGCCTAAAGTTTCAACTCTGTTGTTCAGCTATATTTTTCATTGACTTTCTTCGGTTGTAAATTGTAATGCTTATCTCTGGGTTTAGTAAGAACTGTATTTTTTATATTGCTAAGTGCTATTTTCTGATGTAATTTTGTGTACTTTTATGTTTCATTTTCTACAATGTTGAAATGTATCTTCTATTCTCTAAATTATGTTGGGGGTGAAAATATGTACTTTGAGATACTTTAAGAACTATTAGTAGCATCACAGGTTTTCAAAAGCTGAGCAGTGGAGAAATTTATTTAATTGTTCGAACTTTGAAGGTTAGCATAATTGTTTTAGATTTTCCAGTGATTTTATTACACTGAAGTTTGTATGCAACTCTGTTAGAGACTAGGTTATAGGCGCCAATTTATTTAACTTCAATTTTATAAAGTGGCTCTTTATTCCTCAAATGTTTGAGGCGTTAGTAGCTTGGGCGGTTAGTTTTTTATGCAACTTTTGTAATTTCAACATAAATAGACAAATATTATATCATGAATCAAAAGCTTCAACACCGGTTCCATAATACATAAGTAGTTTTTTAGTTTTCTAAATATATGATTTGCAAAACATTTTTTTCATGTCAATTTTTGAGCATCCAAGTATTTACTGATGTTTTATTAGCATGCATAGACAGTACTATAACTTGATAACTTCCCTATAATCTGAGAGCATCCAAAATTTAATTTGGCGCGTCACAAACTTTTACTCGTATGGTCAGGATGACTGAAGAGATTGCACAGCTGAAAGAAGAAATTGAGATGCAAAGGGAGGAAAAATCAAGGTGAAAGCTCGTACTTGTTTAGAATTTGCAGTATTCAATGCTTAAATTCTATGAGCATGCAGTACCACAGACCACTCTCTAATTTGATGTTGTGTTTCAACTCCTTTCCATGTTACTTCAAGGTCTAAGTTACAGGAAGAAGAAATCGACAGCCCGGAGAAGGATTTTGATGATATTCAAGATTTAAAGGAACAAGTAAACAGCCTTAGTTGTCTGCTTAAAGAATTACAATTGCAAAAGAAGCATGATTCCAGAGATAAGAATCAGGTTCGGGCCATTGGCATCAAATTATAACTGTATAAGTAATTTATTTAAGAAGTACTAGTAAAATAGGTTTCTAGTTCCTTAAACTGTGGCATATGCTGATCAGCAGGTCCTGGTTCATCCTCTTATTTCGGAAGAAAGTAACGTCAAGAAAAAAATGAATACCCCCGAAATGAGCAGTTCAAATGAAAATACTGGTAGGAGGGAGAGAGCTGGTGAAGGGATTTGCTGTTCTTGCAGTAAGAAGTCCTTGTGCAAGACTAAACAGTGTAAATGCCGATCCACTGGTGGGAGTTGCGGACCATCATGTGGTTGCACGAGTTCTAAGTGCACAAATAGGGAACTAGACACATTGCCAGAAAATGAATCATTAAAAACAGAGAATTCAGAATGCTCTACAAACAAAGATGGAAGTGTGATCGCTTCTGAATGCGCCAAACTACTACAGAGTGCACTTGTTGAAAAACCTGCCAGTCACAGAGACAACCAGGTCCCAAAAAAGAAGCCATTATGTGACATCCAAAACTCACTGGTAAAACTCTAATCTCTTTATTGCATTTAGCACCTCTTTTACTGACTTGGCGGATATTTGCCTATATCTTAAAATTCAGATATGTAGTTTAAATTCTATATGTGCTTTCTAATCCGCAGAACAATTTGATTGCAGGCTAATGTGGATGCTCAAAAGCAAGGAAGGAAAAAGAATGTCCGGAAGCCGGTAATTCAACTCGTTACCAAAGATCCAATGTCCTCAACTCCAAAAAAATAACAACAGTATTGAAAAACATACAAAATTGGAACTAAAAAAAATAAAAAAAATCAACGAGTTTGGACTTGAGGAAATCTGCTAGGAAAGAGTAACTCTGGCTACTACCATTAGTGAAGCAGCTGATTTTCATCACTTAAGAAGTCCATCAGAAAGTTAACTGTTTGATTAACTTGTCATTTTCATACCAGTCTTCTTTTCTGGTGAAAATGCAAAGAACCGGAATTATTTAATTTGTTATTCCTGGTTTTTGAAAGTTCATACCAATGCTGAATTGTTGAGGGCGATTTACATTGTTAATTTGGATCTCTTGTTTATTATCATCACAGTGTGTGGTTTCTGAATTAATGATGATTACAATAAAATTTTATAAATATTACATAATAGTATCAATCAAGTTTGACATCATCAGGATTTGTATAATGGCAGTATCAATCAAGTTTGGCATCAAGATTTATTTTCTTCAAAATAATGATTTTAGTTTATGGAAGATTTTTTTTTGGTTAATTTTCCTGCTTAATTTTATGTAACAAATATAATATAAATAATATGCTACTTTGTGCGTGTTGTGGCCGAAGGAAAATTTTGTTTGTTTCTTATGTTTTCTCTACCAGAGATAATCAATTATATTTGATGCACTTTCGGACAAATATGGACATCCAAAATTCAAATATTAGTTTGACGTGTAATGAAAGAGTAATCTCTTTTGTTAAACTCAACTCCTAATGACAAGGGAGTTTTAATCCATGTTGGTGCCTAAATGTTATTCAGCTGATGCTGATGCTGTTGCTCTAATTGAAAAAGGTTTCACTCCAACTCACCTTTGTGCTTTTATAGTCAATCTCATCAATGATCGCTGTATATGTAGAATTGAAAGATTTCTATAACTCATTATGTGTTTCTATTGTCAATCTCATCAATGCCTTTAAATGTAAAATTGAAAGATTTCTATCACTCATTTATAGACCGGCAAACCAGATTGGATTGCAGGTAACACTCTTTCGCTACCCCACGGATATTACTACTAAACTAATTAATGCTAAGTATATAATATAATTTTCTTTTCATCCATTAATAACTTATTCAAGTTTTTTTCATTCAACATATTGCCGCCAAACAATACTTTGTTACATTAAAAGCTACATAAATTCATACTGCATTACAAAATTACTGTCACTGTCCAGCAGCTCATGATGCAAGAAGCTTGTGATTTCAAGGCATGCATGCTTCTTGAGAATCTGGAACTACCCATTCAGTAACACTCAATAGTTTTTTTGATAGATAACCCTGACTAAACTTCATACAATGACAAATATTCACATATGCAGCAGTAACCCTGCTTATGTAAGCACGAGTTTATTATTCCAAGTCTTGAGAAACTGATCCCCTAGTGACAGCTAAGATAATCTTCACTTAATTTCAAGCTTTTTTATCCAATAATCAAGTTGGTCGGCAACACAAGCAGACCCAGTAGAACCATAAGAAACAAATTTCTCGATCGCATTTTCTACCCCAAGAAATTCATACACATCCTTGTCAAAGACCGGATTTATACTTCTCAGCTCATCAAGACTCAAATCCAGCAGTTGGCAATTCTTTGATGTGCACAAGGCAACAGATTTTCCAGCTATATCATGAGATGTTCTAAATGGCACTCCCTGAATGCAAAGGAAAATGAGTAAGAATCAGTAGCATATTTGCGGAATAACAAGAAAAGTGAACACAGTTCAAGTCAGAAATAATTCCATAAATGTAATGATACAAGGAGCAAACAACAATGAGCAATACGTCCGGAAAATATTATCGTATACAATGTTGTGCCTTCACAGTTGACTACAAATATCTAATATTTACTCTCACCTCTCAACCCTGTTAAACTAAAACATACACATTTCTTTCTAAAAACGAAAGGGCAAGACCAAATTGTTCAGTGCCAATTGGCCTTACAGCTTCCATGCAGGGAAAGAAAGAGGGAGAGAGAGCGAGTGAGGGGGAGAGGGACCTATAAACACATCCTTTTGTTTTGTTGGGAAGCGGAGTTTTAATTATAAATTTATGAGAGTAGAATACTCTTCAAAATTGTTTAGACTTTAACAGCGGTTCTCTGAAAAATGGACAGTGGTAATAATAGGTGCATGTAATTTGACAACTTCTGACTACCGACCTAATCAACATGGAAAACTTGAATTTGGTTGTTGAAACTTGATAAGATAAAAAATTGTGTATACATGTATTTCATCCATTCAAGTGGTTCTAAAGAACGAGAGGGAAAACATGTTTATTTAGTTTTCTTGAAAGAATGAACGATATAATTGTGAGTGCAGCCGGTACTGGGTCACATTGACAGGGAGGGATTTGAGATTGGTTCAAATCTGAACTTGGAAGTGACATGCAGCTTGATGTTCCCGTGCTTTCACTTCATATCAAATTTTATTACAAACAGAATGCTTACTTAGAAAAGACTAATGCGACTTACCTTCTTAACAAGATAATCAGCAAGTGTTGTTGCATCAAGATAACCAGCAGGTAAAGCCTTTTGTATTCTTTCCCGGTTGAAAGTAATGTTCATTGCAAACTCTGCTGAGACCTCAAGCATCCCCAAAATAGTTCTAACACTGTCGAACACTGGTTCTTTGTCTTCCTACTTACAACAAAAAGTAAACCTTTTTAATGAATCTCAAATAAATAGTGCTTAAACAAAACAAATGAATACAAAAACTGCACAGAAAACATCCAAGGCAAGAAAAGTTGAACTTTATGCTTTGATGATCTAGCTACCTGCAAGTCACGATTGTAAGCATGTGGAAGTCCTTTGCACAATGTGAGAAGAGTGACCAAACCCCCTATTATTCTGGCAGACTTACCACGAACAAGTTCCATTGGATCCGGATTCTTTTTCTGGGGCATTATGCTGCTTCCCGTTGAAACAGAGTCGCTTGGGGTGATAAATCCAAATTCCTCTGAAGCCCACAATACCCATTCTTCACCGAGTCGAGAAAGGTGCACTGCTGTGATGGCATTAGCAGAGAGAAACTCTAGTAGAAAATCTCGGTCGGAAACTGCATCGATACTATTCAATATGACAACAATACAACATGTAATCAGTTATCCAGGACAATAAAGGATGCATGCGAACAAACATTCACATAGTTAACATTAATCAGATGCCCCATACAAGTAGATGGATCAATTTCAAACCAGTAAAAAGTAAGATACCTATTCCTAATCGGAGCTGTAAATCCCAATGCATCTGATGTCATGAATCGATCAATAGGAAGCCCTGTACCAGCCAACGCACAAGCCCCTAAAGGGCAAAAATTCAGCCTAGCTCTACAGTCGATCAAACGACCAGCGTCACGCTCAATCTGCAAGAAGATTTAATAAAACTAAATGAGCTCAAAAACTATTCCCCAAACCCAAACTGCTTACTCTACAAGTGAATGAACAAATTAGAAAGTATGGACTTATTTTACAGCAAGTCAACAACAATGATGTTACGATTTGACTCATCTACGACTACACTACACAATTAACTTCACAGGACAATATAAGAAATCTCAACTGTTAAGCTCAACAACTGATGTTACATGCACATGAATAACAAAATCAAAGATGTGTCGGAACATCAACAGAAGATTTTCATTTTACCCCGCAAAGTGAATTGTTCACTTCAAAGAAGTTAAATGCATAATCTTAAATGTGTTTTCATTAAATGTTTCCATGAATGCATGTAGCAAATCAATGTTTCCATGAATGCATGTAGCAAATCAATGTTTCCATCCATAAACATAACTCAAATTTCGCAAGACATCAAATTCAGATCAAGCATCAATTAAATATCAAATAAAACCAAACCTCTTCAACATAAGCCAGTATAAGATGCTGTAACAAAACAGGCTGCGCGCGCTGCAAATGAGTATAACCAGGAACAATGACACCCTGATTATCCAAAGCCAACTTAACAAGCGAAACTTGAAGTTGCTTAATACTCCCAACAATGTTATCAATAGCATCGCGACACCAAAGTCGTAAATCAGTAACAACTTGATCATTTCTACTACGCGAAGTATGTAACTTCTTAGCAGGTTCACCAATCAAATCAGTAAGTGAAGCTTCAATATTCATATGAACATCTTCTCTATCAGCTCTCCAATTAAACTCACCATTCTCAATTCTCTTTTCAATTACCCTCAATCCTTCGATAATCGCATCCCTATCACTCGTCGTTATCAAACCCTAAAAAAACAATTTTTCAGTAAATAATCACAACAATAAATCAACATGCATTAAATTAATTAATTAATCAATTAAATGATGAAAGTTTTACTTTTTTACCTGATGAGCGAGCATTGATGCATGTGCTATGCTGCCAGTAATGTCATGTTTGTATAACTGTTTATCGTAAGAGACGGATTCGGTGAAGCGTTCAACGGCGTCGGTGACGCCTTCTTCGAATCTTCCACCCCAAAGTTTAGCTTCTTTGGGTTTGACGACATTGTTGGTGTTGGTGGTTTGAGCTGCTGCTGCTTCCATTCGGGTTTTGATGAATTTGCGAAGAGGGAATGTGGAGGATCGAGTTGTTTTTGGTGTGGTGGTGGAAGAGTAGCGGCGGAGTGGTGACGCTAGAGTGAAAGATGAAGAAAGCGTAGCAGAGAACACCATGACCAATTTTGTTTTCAGGGTTTTTTCTCGCCAAGTAAGTGCGCTATGAGTGTTTGTGTGTGTGTGTCACCTTTTGCTTTCAATTGGTCATATATAAGGGGTCATTTAGATTCTCTCCATTTTTTTAACTAGAAACTCCATTTTTTAACTAGAAAAATTAGAAAATATCGAAATTGTTAAATTGAATTTTTATATTTTTGGTTTGAATCACAATCTTTTTATTGTGTGTAGATTTTTAATAGATATTAAGAAATGAATTGTTATTTTTGACTGTTTTTCTGAGAAGAAGTTTTCAAAATTTGAATTTCGATTAAAAATAAGTAAAATTTGATTAAAATTTATTTATTTCAAAAATTCAATTCAATTCTCTTGAACTATTCGTTTCTTGTTGAAACATATTACTTTTTTGAATTTGATTATTGAATTAAACATTTATAAATTATATATTACCCAACTCATATAGAGATTATTATTATACTGATAATTGGAGTTGAACTCACAAACAAAATTATTATTACACTGAAAACGAGAGTAGTTAAACTCATATCGTTGTAATAAGATATATGAATGAACCTACTAGATCAATTTTATTGGCCTATTAATGTACTTAGGATGAGATTATTTTTTTTAAGTTATGTGTATTTTTTTTTTTTGATAAGCAATATTGAATTATAAGGAGTACAAGGGGTACTCAACCCTTACAATTCAAAACAAACAAATTCATAATGTTTGTAAACAATCAATCGGATTACGACACCAATCCGAAAGTGAGAAAGAGGAAAAATGACCTACACGATAGCTGATCCAAAGCCAAGAAAAATAAAAAATGTTGTTCATCAACCTATCCAAATCTACTTGATCTCCTCGGAAAATGACGTTATCCCTCATGCTCCAAATACACCATGTCGTTGCTAACCATACTAGGTGCCTTGCGTGCAATTTCTTATTAATATGAAGCAAATTACCAAACATAATAAAATGTCTCCAACCTTCAACCCCTGGAGCAAATGACACACCTAACCATGTACCAACTTTCTGCCAAACCACTTGTGCAAAAGCGCAAGAGAAAAACAAATGGGAGCAATCCTCTCTATGCATAAAACAGAGATTATGTGTATTCTTTTCTTCATTTTTCGGATTTTGGGTTCATATATAAGGTTTCCCTATATATAGGATAGGATGTTACAATATCCCCCTTATAATGGATTGGTTATTCATATGCGTGATGATAGAACACACTTTTTTGTTTGATAAGATAGTGACTAAACTTCCACATTAAATGTGAAAAAAAATAAAGAATTTGGAGTTTGAATTCTAACCTTTTTATATAAATATTCCTAAAAAAAGTAATTTTTTTACTCTAATAATATCGTGTCTAATTTAAATTGTCACAAACATCGAACTTTAAACAAAAATATCACAAACATTATGAAACTAATTTTGTAACTCTCAATTCTCAAAAAAAAAAAAAAAAACTTTGTAACTCTCAAATGCCTTAAATAAATAAAGACAAGTATAAAACCCATGACATATTGATGCTCTAAACTTATATAAAGTCACTTGTCTATAATGACATACTTAAATAGTTAAGACACACTAATAATGATATGTACATATTAAAAGTTTAATTATTCATGATTGTCCTATTGATATCAAGATTTGGAATTTCAGAATTTCTTTAGTTATTTTAATTCGAAATTGTGGCTACGTAGTAACTCAATTAGTTCAAATGCACTTAAATTTTTGGTTGGCCTGCACTGCAGTGGAATTGGAGAGTAAGGAACATTGTTTGTGTTGGTAATGACTTGATTCACTCTTTTAAAGTGATGGCTGAAGCAAGTAAACTGGTTGCGCTCATTGTGTCTTGCTTTCCTACTCGGAGTGCCACAAATAATCCTCGTTGTTGGATTGCTTAGCATTCGAGCAAAATTGATTGCATTGTGTTAAATGTTGATGTCAATTGCCTTGGAGTTTAGACATGGAGATGGTTAATGGATTAGTAGATTCAGTGGCTACTTGGGTATCGCGAATAATACATTTGCTGAGCTTACAACTATCTATCACGGTCTCAAGATTGCTAGAGTGGCAGGTTATCACCATCTATTCTGCTACCTTGATTCTAGAACTGTGTTGGACCTCATTAGCATTTAGCAAGGAGCACACCAATCGCAAATATTTAGAACCTTTTGAAACTCAAATGAGAAAACTTCATTCTTTGAGGGAAGAGTTAAGTCTTGTGTAGATCTTCTAGCCAAAATAAGATCAACAAATGAAGCAAAGCTAACTACAATATTTGAGAGTATCTACCTCCAAAAATGCAGAATTTTCCGTTGTTCGATGCTTTAAGTGTGTCTTACAAACTTTTTTTTTTATTTGATTCTTTTGTTAACCAAAAAAATCTAAATTAAGACCCAGTAACATAGCCCATAAGACCATCTCCAATGGTGAGTGCTTATCAAATAGTACTTAGTGTCCGTTTGACCCGGCTTATTTTCTACTTTTCTATTTAGCTTAAATGAAATAGAGAAGTATAAAATTGAATTTAGCCATATTTCTCTTTAAAAGTATTAGAGAATTAAACTAGAGAATTAAAAAATAAAAAAAAGTAGAATCAAACACATTTTTTTCCTACTTTACTATTTTTAAGGAGAAGAAAAAAAGTAGAAAATAAGCCCGGCCAAACAGGCACTTAATAAGAACTAGTACTTATTAAGTACTACTATTGAAGCATATGCAAAAATGGTATATATTAAGTACCTATGCTTAAATAAGCACTTTCTCTCTCATGGTTCTTAATGGGTCCCACACACTTTAATATATTATTTTATTTTCTACCACACTTTAATATATTAAAATTAAATAATATATAGTTATTGGCGGGGCCCATTAAGAACTATTTAAAGAGATTTTGGGTTGGAGAGAATGAGTGCTTATTAGGTACTCTTATTAAAAAATTGTAAATAAATGATGTGTACAAGTGGGACTCTATAAGTACTAAAAAATAAGGTTCTCCGTTGAAGATGGTCTAAGCAACCATTCTTATCTTTTTTTTTTTGTACAAAGCAATGGAGTAATTCTTATCTATTCATGATGATCTGTTAACACTTAACAGCAATTACTTCCTTTTTTTTTTTTTTTGATAAGTAGCAATTACTTCCTTTAATTACACACATCATCATCATATTAATTAATTAAAAAGATAACACACCAATCGAAGGGTTCCCCATAAGCCACGTGTGATTCCGAATAAATCTAACGGTACCTGAAATCTCATATATTCCAAATTGAATATACTCTCGCGCTCTCCCTTTCACACCTTACCCAAAAAACAACACTACATCGTTTCGTGTGATAAAAGCTACGCTAGGGTTTCGATTCCATTCTTGTTCCACAAACAAACCTTCTAAAACACACACACAAAACTTGTTCCATTTTTATAAGGTACCGTTTATCTCTTCAAGTTTCTTAATTGTTGTTTCAGCTTTCAATTTCTCTTGCTTCAAATCGTTGTTTCTTCAGACGAATCGTCGAAATTCATATTTGTTTGTTAAATTGGATAATCAAATTAAGCATATGTGTTTGGATATCATTGGATTATTAATCATTAATCGAGGATTGTTTTATTACTAATATTATCATATACAGTTGTAGTAATTTATATTTTTATTTATATTAATATTTGCGTTATTTTATTAGCTATTTTAAGGTTTGCGCTTTTTATTTTTATGTGTTTTAATTTGTCATTAGGTGGATAATGATATTTTAGTTACCAATGTTGCATTTGATTTTGGTTTCTATGAAAATATTTGTCTATGTTTTGTATATATACAATGTTTAGGAGATGTTTATTTTTAAGAGTTTGTGTAATTGTGTTGAATATGACATGTAATATTAATCTATTTTTGTGGTAGAAATTTGACTGTGCCTTATAACAATGAAATGTAATTTCTCCTGTGATTGAAATCTAACACTAATCGTCCCGTGAGCGGTGAGCCTAGCTCAGATGGTAGGACATTTAAAGGGTGAAATTCTAGCCACTAGGCTATCAGACAAAAACAAAGAAGAAATCTAACGCTAATCTTTTAAAAAATTAAAATTTATTTGCTAATTTTTAGTTGTCAGCAACATCATCACTTTTTTTGTATATTAGGATATGAGTTTCTTTTTTTTGGTTTTGTTGATTTGTATTTGATGACTAATTTGTTTTGATAGGTTTGCGTCACGAGAGATTACTGCTGGTTTGAGAAGAGCTTGTGTAAATATTTACTGTGTAAAAATTCAACACGGTGTGAGTGAATGGATGTGGCCTTTTCCCATTTTTCGTAGTGGTCGTGGAGCGAAAAACATCAAAAGCGAAAAATCTCAAAAGGGTGTTAGAAAATCTTCAGCTGATTCTGTTACGAGGGAATTGGATGTTTTGAGATTTCCTTCTGTTAAAGAAGAAGTTAAGCCTTCCCCTTCGAGAAGGGTGGAGCAAAACTTGTATAGGGAAGAGACGAAAATCGATAAGGAATGTGACTTTGTTATTGTTCCATCTGATGTTGAATGTGTTTCTGACACTGAATCTCTTGATTCCGATTGGTCTATTGGATGGTTGGAGCCTCATGGAACGGAGTTCTCTAGTCATGATTATGAAAATCATGAAACAGATAACAATTTTGCTGTGCTTGTTCCCTGTTATGGATGCAACTATGGTGGCGTGAAAGAGGATCCTAAAAACAACTTACTAAGCAATGCTGGGTACTTCTCAGATGGTAAGAGCAGTTTTGTTATCGTTTATGAGAATTTGGTTTGATCTGTTGTTAACTTGATACTTGCACATTATTTTCTATTTAAGAGGTCATTTAAAATTGTTATGGTATGCACTAGTTCAGAGTTAACATTAAGTTAAAAATGTATTGGCTATTCGAATGTTTCCTGCTTTTAATTGATGATGGAGTTTGCACATGTAAATGATGTAATACTAATTTTGTAGCACCTTTTATCTATTCATAGCATAGATATATTATTTTGTCTACAATTGAAAAAGTGTTTTATCTTCTTTCGGCTGCTTAAGTCCTGAAAATATATTGGTTAAAAGAAAATTAGCTCAATAATATTTTGTCACATTAAGTTAGATGCATTCCTGAACATTTCCAAGTGTACTGCTGTGATGTTGTATGGTACTAAATGTTGAGCTGTAAAACGCCAACAGAAGAGTAAACTTATGCAAGAAAAACAGGACATTAGATTAGAAATACAGTCATTAGAGAGAAAATGGAGTACTCTCCATAGTAGAGAATCTGATAAATTTTGGTAAGAATCCTTACTATATTTAACAAATGGAGAGGATCTTTACTCGGTAAAATCTCATCTTTAGTGGCTTGGACAAAGCATGAAGAAGAAGAGTAAACAAAATGGAGGAAAGTCTTGTAGTTAGACGTAAAAGGAGACCAAAGAAAGCTATAGGCTAAACCAAACCAATAGTATAGAATTAGAAATGAATGGTCAATCTTTGGTCCTATATAGATAACTCACAATTTTATTGTGTCAATTGCTTCATGTAGCTTACCCCACTTGGTAGGAAAAGAGATGGTTGTAGGTGTACTCTACTCCTAAGCATATCTAGTTTACTTTCTTGTCTTAGGAAGTTACTTCGTTTAGTTACTTCGAAATGAAGATAAATCCGAAGAACGTATTCTTTTTTTCGCTGCTTTTGCTCTCCCTTTTTGTCTTTGAAACATTCATTTCACACTAACAACTAACAAGTTTTTTTTGACAGTTAAAACTAACAAGTTTTAAAAAAAATGAAATTATGCTAATTGCTGTGAACTTGGTTCTTTTAGTTAACAAGACAGATATTCATATAATGGCGATCTGTAAATTATGTGATGAGTTTAAGATCACCGGAACCAAATGACGTGCCAATGGGGGGGATGGGTAGCTCAATTGGTTAAGCTGACCAGTTGAGCTAAGGGTTAAGGAGCTAATGGAGGTCCAGGGTTCGAATCCTGGCAAAGGAGATTGTAATATATTATTTACTAACCACTAACATTGCCTATCAAAAAAAAAAAAAAATGACGTGCCAATGTTTGCTTGGTTTTGTGGGATATAATTCACAACAAAAATATGCACATTGCAGGTTATTTGATGCTTTTTATTTCCTTTGGTGGCTAAAATGTTAATGTGTATGCTTTCTTTTTTGTCTGCAGAGAGCAAGAAATATGTGGAAAATTGGATATCTTCACTTCGGAATACCTAATGTAGAAAAAAATCTAGTTATGTTTCTGCGGTATAGAAGAGCCTCTGCCGACTGCAACTGCTTTGTTAAAAAATTTCTCTGTTGTTTTTAGTAAACAATTGTGCACTCTAATCTAAACATAAGGGGGAAATTGTACTGCAATGTGATGACTTAAACTTTAGGTTTAGCCTAATCCAAATCCTATAAGGAGTTTATGTAGTCATTAATAAAGTAGTTATGTTACTTTAGTTCTGTCTGAGAAGGATGCACCACTTCTGTTCTGATCTCAACATTGGAGAATCAAAATATTGGAAAGAGAAGGAAAAATATATGGATCAAGATGAATACATGTTCCATTGAGTGAGCTTGTAATTCTTAATTGTAAATATATATGTACATATGGAATTTGCATGCCAAACCATGCACTTAGATTTGTATATGATTAGATTAGATTAGATATTATATTGCCAAAAAAAAAATGAAGTACTCTATGTTGGGGAAAACATTGAATTTTTTATTTAGCTGTAGCCTGTATAAAGTTGCATACTTCTCTTTTCTATTATTCTATGCATTTGCCAGAAGAAAGATCACTCCATTTCTCTCTTAACAAAACTAAATGTGAGAGTTTTCAAAAAGACTAGAAATAGACACTTAGCAATAAAACAAGATAGAACGAGCTTCAAAAATATATTTTCTTGATAATCATATCTAATATCAATCACAACCAATTTGGAGTCAAGATATACTTTTACAATTGAATACGTAATTTAATTTCGTAGTGAATTATTCTTCAACAATGTTCTCTTTTTAATTGTAAAAAATTAAATAGATAGGTTGAACGAGTCATTTGACTCCCTATTAACTCACATGACCAAAGTGGTGGTTCACAAAAGAAAAAAGAGACCAAAGTGGTGAGTTTGAGTTGATATGAGCTAAGTCTTTTTTGTAAGAAATGTATTATTATTATTATTTTTATAAAATTACTCTTATGTAAAATTAAATCGTCTCACCTTCAAAAGTCTGGTCTAGTGGTAAAAAAGGTCTTAAATCCGAGAGGTCTCAGTTTTGAGTGCTGCTAGTGCTTTTGGAGGGAGGTAATTCTAAATACATTTGTAAAGATTTAATAATCACAATATTAATCTCACAAATATGTAGGAAAAAGATGATCACCAACCAGTGTATTTAAAATTAGTTTATTCATGCTTACATTTTCTTTTGGGTACAATATTCATGTTTCCATTTTTATAATTAAATAAAAAAAATAAAGTTTTTTTGTAAACTAATTCTTTTGGCATAAACTATATTAATATTAATCACTAATATAATCCAAACATGCAATTTTCTAACAAAAAGTCCTCCAAAGTTTTTGGTTGTCATAGAATCTAATCTAATGCAACAAACACCAATGATTGGGGCGAAGTATCCTCCTCTTCATATCTACCCCACAAGAAACCATTGTCACAAACCAACATTTGTCTGTCTTTTCAACAAGATTTTTTAACCACCATATCATTAAATATTTTGTGTGCTTTTGTTTGGTTTCATTAATCTTCATAATCAAGGTTTTACCTTAATGGGTTGTGTTTGATTGTAATGTAACATAAGATAAAGATGTTGGGAAGAGCAGCAACCAATGCATATTCATGGTGGTGGGCTAGCCATGTTAGGACAAAACAATCAAAATGGTTGGAACAAAGCCTCCAAGGTATGTAATGTCTTTTGCTAGACAACAATTCCATCATGGTTTTAATTTCTTATCTATGTCTACTAAGGTTGTAAATTGTAATCTATTATCATTAATTCTATCATAACAATTAAACAAATGTTGTATTTTTTTGTCATTAGTTTCAATTTATCATATACAATATTATAGAATATATTTTAGATATATATAATTGGATTCTATGGAAGAAAACAAAAATGATTCATAATGTAGGAAAATAGATAAATTTAAGCAAAAATGAATACAAGATAATCATATCCGGAATGTCTCCGGTGTCAAAATATCACGCATTCACTGCAGTCAGAGATCTCGGCCATCAGATTAAGACCAAATGCTATAGTATTAAGATTTCACATATTTCAAATATAAATTCAAAATGGCCGAAATCTAATGACTGCAGTAACTAGTTACTGCTTTGTATTTTGAATGCTTCTAATCCAAATCTAAAGGTCAAATCTTATGCAAACAAATGTTCAACAGATATGGAGGAGATAGTAGCTGAGACCCTCAAAATAATTGATGACAATGGAGACTCATTTGCCCAAAGGGCAGAAATGTACTACAGGAAGAGACCAGAACTCATAAATTTTGTGGAAGAAGCCTTTAGAGCATTTAGATCATTAGCAGAGAAATATGATCATCTGTCAAAGGAGTTACAAAGTGCGAACCGAACAATTGCCACTGTTTTCCCTGAACAAGTCGATTACAGAATAGACGAGGATGAAGACGAAGAAAGTATCCCTGAAATTAATTCATCATCTGCTAACCCTAACAACCAAACAAAAAAACAATGCAACATTCCTAAACCTCCGAGTATCCCGAAGAAACATAACCGAAGTCCATCTATGTTGCTTTCAAAAAAAGCAACACATAGGAGAAGTGGCAGCACCACAAAATCTGTTCCAAGTTCAACAGTTAAATGTTCCGGTTTGAGTAAGGATGAAGCATTAGCCGAAGTAGACAAGCTTCAGAAAGATATTTTGGCATTGCAGACTGAGAAAGAGTTTGTTAGGAGCTCGTATGAACATTCATATGTAAATTATTGGGATATTGAAGACAAAATTATAGGAATGCAAAAAAGAGTTTGCAGTTTGCAAGATGAGTTTAGTATTAGTACAGTTATTGAAGATAATGATGCAAGAGCTTTAATGGCAGCCACGGCGTTAAATTCATGTAAAGAAACCTTAAATAAGTTGAAAGAGGTACAAGTACAATCATCTGAGGAAGCTATAGAAGCATGCCAAAAGTTTAAGGAAGCTCATGACAAATTTAAAAACCTTAGAGGTAACTTCATTTCCAAGGAAACAGATCAGCAAGACGAGGAAAGAGATTCAAAAAGTAAAGATGAAGAAGCGATAGAACTTAGCTTGGAAGAAAATATGCATCAGCATGATGATTTAGTGTTGTTGCAAGAGAAGATTAAGGAAAAGCTTGAGGAAGATTCGGGAAACTCGCTTACGATGACAGAAATTGCAGAGATGATTGATGAGCTTGTTAGTGAGGTTGTTAGTTTAGAAACGGCGATTACTTCTCAGAATGTATTGGTAAAGAGACTGAAATCAGAAGCAGATGAACTTCAAACAGATATGCTAAGTTTAGAAGAGGACAAGGAAATTCTTATTGAAAATTCAGAAAATAGTCACAAGAGGGTGAAAGAATTGGAAGAGGATTTGAAGAGAGTTAAAGCTCTCAATGAAAGTGTCGAAAGGCAAGATAAGAATCTCCAAACAAGCTTTCATTATGCAAATTTTAATCTTGAGCATCTTTCAGGAAGACTGAAAAATGTGAAACTAGACGAAGAAGGCGAGAATTTGGTACATTCCGATTCCAAGAATACAAGTTCTTCTGATGAAAAACTAAGGTCAACTGATAATTCAGCTATCATGAATGATGTCAAGGAAGATTGTCCTGCAAATGTCGAGGTTGAATCAGTTGAAGTTGAAACTGGGGAGGAAAAAGATCAAGCTAACTTGAATCAAATGTTTGTAAGTGGATCAGATGACAGAGAAAAGATTATCTTGGAGGAGTACACATCGGTTTTAAGGAACTATAACGATGTAACGGACAAGCTCAACGATGTTGAGAACAAAAACCGGAACAGCATTTTTGAATTGGCACTTAAGGTAAATATATTTCCTTATTATTAACTTCATTTTTACAATGTAAAGTCAAATTATAAGATTCATATGTTTAACAGTTTTTACATATATAGATATACTTTTTAGAATGATTATTTACAATAACTTCAGTCCTGAATATTTCATTTATTGATAACTTAATCATTTGATCAAGTAATGAATATAAGTCCATATGAAAATGAAGAAAATAACAAGGAAGATGATAATTAACCAAACTAACTCTTGACTAATTTCAATCTATTAATATATCCAGGTGAAGGAATTGAAGAATGTAGTAGCCACTAAGGATGAAGAGATATACATTTTACAAAAGAAACTTACTGAAAGTCCTCACACCCCTTTTACCGAAGAATGGCCTATGGAAAACGCGGCTCAAGAAGATACCATGCAGAGTACTGAAGTTCCATCTTCAGATATAGCTAGCCCTTCTTTTAGAGATAGGGATATAAGGACAAGATTCATTTGGGTAAAAGGAAAACAAATTGACAAGAACTATTCCCTTTCAGCTGTAGAAAGGAAATTCCGTTCTGAAATCGATGCTTTGCTCGAAGAAAATTTAGAGTTCTGGTTGAGGTTCAGCACTTCAGTTCATCAGATTCAAAAGTTCCAACAATCTTTACAGGACTTAAGAGCTGAACTAAGAAAAATAAAGCATAATTACAATGTGTCAGAAAGTAGGAGCTCGTTGAAAGCTATGCAATCAGAAATAAAGCCAATATTTAGACATTTGAGAGAGATAAGAACTGAGTTATCATTATGGCTAGAACACAACGAAGTGTTGCAAGAAGAATTACAAGCTAGACATCCATCATTATGCAGCTTACAAGATGAAATAGCAAGTGCGGCGAATCCTGATACATCGCCGAGAAAAGTTGAATTTAGTGAACATCAGGCAGCGAAGTTTCAAGGTGAAGTTCTCAACATAAAACAAGAGTGTAACAAGGTTTCTACTGAATTGCAAGAAGGCTTGATTTATGTAAAAGGACTTAAATTTGAAGTTGAGAAATTACTTGATGAATTGAATCAAATGATGGGATATAACACTCATGATCAGATGAAACACTCATCAGGCCGCGCTCGATTACCTTTAAAGTCTTTCTTATTTGGAATCAGGTTGAAGAAACAAAGACAATCAATGTTTGCATGTGTCAATCCAACGTTACAGAAACAATATGGTGATGCAGAAGGAGCTAATGATGCACCATTGCACCAATATAGTTGATTCTGAATTTGATTTGTTTTTCTTCTTCTTTTGAGATTATGTATACTATGCTTCAAATAGTGAGAATAATGTATTGGTATACAAACCTTTCCTATGTGTAAAGCATGTCAGCATTTGAATGTGTGTATGTACTTATTCAGAAAGTATAGAAGATTATGTCTTTATTTAAATGAATTCATGAAATATGCATATATGACACACACAATATACATACATATAATTCAATGTTACATTACATTGATTCCACAGAATGTAGGTGATATTCATCTTTTCTAAACATATTGTGATTTTATTTCATTTAAAAAATTGAATTCTTAACTCAAAAATAATACTTACATTTAAAACTATTGTTAAATACTTCAATAAGCATGATAAGTAAACATGTTGATAGAAAATATATATAAATATAATTAAAAGAATGGGTAAAACATTCTTTTGTTGTAAATATTGCACAGAAATTACGCTCCTTTTTGTACCCAAAAAAGTTTACACCCTAATAAGTAATAATATCAACAATTAGTGGTATTTTAAATTTCAAAAGTAATATAGAAAGTAATGGATTATCATTTACCGTTTATCTTTATTTAGTTGTCTTTTTTCAACGATAAAAACTTGAATATTGGAGATTTAATTAGATAACTGAAAAATACATTTTCCACAAAATCATTTTACCACTCATGCTGTAAAAATTTGCAAGACACTTACAGAATTTTAGAATGAAAAAGAAAGAAATTGCAAAATAATAATGTCTGGCAGTATACATTTGCCCAAAATCCACTAGTCACTAGATACTACACACTTTTCAATTTATACAATCATGGCACTTCCAAACCTTAACGACATTCACCTTGTTTTGGCAAATTTACGAGTTTCTCATTCACGTTTTGATGGTTAGAGCTTCCAGTAATAGAACTTGCCTTCTTGTCTTGATTTGGAACTTGACTTTCCTTATTCAAACTGCCATTTTCATTTTCAGTGGCCTTCTTGGGGATACAATTTGAATTCTTAACACTTCCCTGCTCTTCACACCCTCCTGAATTATGTGATACTGCTTTATGTTCCATGACTTTCTCACTGGCCATGCTTTTGGTGGCTTTATCTACATCTAGTCTCGCCTTGCCCTGAGTAGTTAATGTTGAAGCTTCCTCTTGTTTCACCTCTTTTGGTGCGGAGCCAGGATCAGAAACTCTTTTTTCCTCTTCTTTTACAGAGGTAACATGTTCCTGTTGAGACAATATATACGAAACAATAAGCAAAGAACTCACAATTTTTAGTGAGGCAGTTTTAATAGATAAAAATACATTTGAAAGAACCTTTTGGTCAGCAGAGATGGTATTCTTTGTCAAAGAACTACCAGCAGGCACATTTGAGTGAACCTTTTGGTCAGAAGGCAAACCAGCAGAAATGGGTGTCTTTGTCAAAGAACTATCAGCAGGCACAGTATGTACCACATTTTTAGCTTGAGCAACCTTCAATTGTAGGATAGCATTTGGCCGTGAAACAGTTTGTGCTCCAGAATGAACAATGGCAGGTCTTGACTCAGGAGCTGAAATTGCATTACTCTTTGAGACTGGATTTTCAGAGGCTAATTTGGGTTTCGCAGGGGAACCACAAGCTTGTTGGGATGGACGCTGAGCTGGTATAGAACTACGAACTGTGGAGAGTTGCGCTTGAGGTGGTGCAGAACTGCGAGCTGTGGAGACTTGCGTCTGAGGTGGTACAGAACTGCGAGCTGTGCAGATTTGCGTTTGAGGTGGTACAGAACTGCGAACTGTGGAGACTTGTGTCTGAGGTGGCACGGAACTGCGAACCGGAACTGTGGAGACTTGTGTCTGAGGTGGCACGGAACTGCGAACCGGAACTGTGGAGACTTGTGTCTGAGGTGGTACAGAATTACGAACTGAGGAGACTTGAGTCTGAGGTTGCGTCTGAGGTGGTACGGAATTACGAACCGTGGAGGCTTGCGTCTGAGGTGGTACGGAATTACGAACCGTGGAGGCTTGAGTCTGAGGTGGTACGGAATTACGAACCGTGGAGGCTTGAGTCTGAGGTGGTACGGAATTACGAACTGTCGAGACTTGCATCTGAGGTGGTACAGAACTACGAACTATGGAGACTTGCGTCTGAGATGGTACAGACCTACGAACTACTGTGGAGACTTGCGTCTGAGGTGGTACAGAACTACGAACTGTGGAGCCTTGTGTCTGAGGTGGTACAGAACTACGAACAGTGGAGATTTGCGCTTGAGGTGGTACAGAACTACGAACTGTGGAGATTTGCGCCTGAGGTGGTACAGAACTACGAACTGTGGAGACTTGCGTTGCATTCTGAGTCTGCACTTGATTTTTAATTGATGTGGATGTCCTACCTACACCCATTTAAATTATTCAGATGCCCACTAAAGTAACGGCCTTAACAATTTTTCTATTAGATTCATGAGACATAAACATTGAAACAATAAAGAAACAATAAACAAATACAACTAGCAAATTCTAGAATTGGATTAATATGACGATAAATTAAAATAAAAGATCAAACCATAATTACCGGGATCAGTCGTTCCAGGAGCACTTAACTTTTTGAATGGCATATCAAGAGCTAAATTTAAGGAGTGACGAGTTGCCAACTGTTCAGCAGTATACTGCGTGTTGGTGGTCACTGTTGTTACTGGATTAGCACCTGAATTGGCACCTGGATTAGCACCTGAATTGGCACAACCGTCTTTCTTTCGTAAAGTGCCCCACCTCTGCCAGTATTTAGATAGACCATGACAATGTGTACTATTAAAAGTCAATTAATAATAAAGGTGAAAAGGAAACAAGACAATTGGTATATAAAACTGTACGTGTGAGTATTAACAACTAAACCCAAAATAAATATTCATTTTAATGTGACCTAAATCATCACCGATTACACATTACACATTTATACATATCAGAACCGAGCAATACATGTAAAACTCCGTTGCCGGGATTTGAACCCGGGGAAACTGGGTGATACCCAGACATCCTGACCTGACTAGATGACAACGGTGTAAAATATATTTAGTGCCATCAGTCATCTGATTCCAGTAAAATATAATATTTAGAGAAAGACAAGCATTGTGCACGCATTAACACATACTTGTTTTTCAACTGATGAATTTTCTTCGTCCATTTAGAATAGAGGAAGAGATAACATAACACTGTACAGATGTACACTAAAAATGGTCAGCCTCAACGGGCACAACTATAATAGCTGCACAAACTAAAGTAAATTCTTCCAACAATAGATCTGGCTGGTATAGATCTGCCAAGTCTGCCATGTTAGATGAGAAAAATCACATAATAAGACAACTTATTAGCGACCAAGTCAACAAAGCAACCCATCTATAGAAAACCATGGATTGTGACCTCCTTTCAATATTTAACTTTAAACAACGCCTGCCACCATTATCTACCTTATTAATAAGCATGATAACATAAACCAGAATGAATTTTGATAAATATACATGGTTAACAAATTGACTATTTTAAAAGTATCAACCACAAAGAGAATGAGTATTCAATGACTTAACTATCCGTTTTGAATTTAAGCAAAAACCCGGGCAGGTAACCAAATGTAATGGAAAGTACAGTGTACATATAATGAATCTTAGGGACAATCTAGGCCAGAGATTAAATAAACTACATATGGTTATATAATGCAGGATGTTGGGATCTTTATAGTTCATCATTCTAATTACCAAAGGGTACTGTTATAGGTTTATGTCGACTAAGCAATCAAAGACTACAAAAGTGATATAAAAGGAAAATTTTGTTACTGGTTTCTAAATAAAGGAGATGATTTTGAAAGGAAATGGGATATGAGTCATATGACACAACAATTGAAGTTGCTGCTTTGTGACTAAAAAGTCACTGGTTGGCGTAGTGAAATAGACCCCTTGTAAATGTAAGGGAAGGCTGCATCCTTCCTGGGTTCCGCATGGCAGAAGCTTTGTAGCAGCAGGTTACCCTTTTTATGATTTTTTAAAAACTTAAACCCTTAATGTATTTTCTTTTATTTCTTCACTATCCTGATGGGCATGACTATTCACATATTTCTAGCTATTAATCAAAAGGGATAATGAGAAACATGTAGCATTAAATGAAATATACATGTGCGCGCTGTGATAGGTGATATAATCAGAGTGGAGAATGCCACATAATTCACAAACTTTTAGGGTTGAAAAATCACCTGCGATAATTGTGTTGCAGTTCTCTTAACAGGAAAGTGGTCTCCTTTTGCAATGGTTGCCCAATTCCCTTCACCCCATCTCTGAACAGCAGCCCGTAGCAGATTGTCATCTTCCTCGGACCATGCTTTTCTTTTCCTTTTGGAAGCCATGGTACCACCCACTGTTCCCTTGGTTTCTAAAGCATCTGATGAAGATACATTAGGCAGTGTCTGCCTTTGAACAGTAACTGGATACATAATGCTTGTCTGCTCCATCAAATTAGAGGGCAGTGAAATTCCCTTCGGAGTTTTAGATGAACGGCAAACTGGAAAAGTTACAGGCAATGGAGCCTCGATTGTTGAGCTACTAGGGGTGGACTCGCTTAGCGCACGGGAAGCAATAATCACCTGATGATTAAACAAAGTCAAAAAACAGGCTGGTCAAATTTGAAGAACAACAAATAGCACAAACAGGATGTTTATTATTTAAACATTGAAAGTTGAAACCATAACAGATCAACTAGCATAAATGGGCTCTATCAAAAACCATATTTTCGGTAAAACCACTAGCTAATTCTTTTTTGTTGGACTTCGAGCCTTCTATTACCCATTCTAATCAGACCATCTGTAACTTAATCCAATTTCTCCAGTGAAAAACTCTTTTACTCTTTTAATGTGACCAAACAATGTTAAGCAAGTTTCTGTTATCTTTCTCCTTGATTGGTCCTACATCAGCTTCTCATCACTTTCTTGTATGCTTACTCGTCCTTTTCAGAATTCTCATTTTTGCTAAACTTATATTTTTTGCTTTTGTTGGTTCTTCAAAATCATAAAATATTACTAGTCTTAAAATTGTATGGTAAGGCAAGCCACATCACTGTAAGATATTAATCTGATAGAATCCGCATTTTTGCTAGAATTATAATTATAAAGCTTCCAACAATCCAAAGAAAAAAATTGCAAAATTTAAATGCGTGCTCCCAATTTCCTTTAAGGATCTTGTCTATCAATAAGACAAATTTGAGAAATGTGCCATGAACACTGTTTCATTCAATTGAAGTCTAATAATGTGATAGTCAAATAAGTGACATGTAACTAGCTAAGTCACAAACACAGTTTAAAAATATTGAGATAAAATGTAATACTTAGTATTTAGTATATAAGTATATTCACCTTCACACATGCTGTAGTCTCTGATGTAGCTTCCGCACTTGCAGAAGGTAATGATTCCATCTCGCAATCCATGTCACTATCATCATCCTGAAAATATAATCCAAAAAAGCATGAATAATATTAACAATAGTAAACATATAGAAACATAGAGTTCAATACCTACAAAAATTCAAGAAAAACCCTAGATCCAACACTACCCGACACAAACATCGAAAGCTATCCGAACTAAAGCGAGGTTAGTTAAATCATGAGATATCTCTAATCTTTTTTGGTACACCAGAAAGATAAACTGCTCCCGCCAGGAATTGATTGATCCCTGGACCTCCCCCTACTTAACTCATATGTCCCTCATCTCTTACCACTTGAGCTATCCTACGGGGACAGAGATATCTCTAATATAAATAAACAGTGTTATGATTAAATATATCAATCAATACAAAAAAACAAAATAATAGAACACAGACCATAGGTTCATCCCCTTCTTCCAAATTATCGGGCAAGGGAAAACGATACGCCAAGTGACGCCATAACATCTGATATTCTCTAGCATTAGAAATACCAGAGGTAGTTTTCTTGACTAATTCATTCCAATCAAATTTTGACTCAGCGTAATGTGCTACTTCCTGAAGCACCGTCAACAAAGTCGTTGCATCATACCTAAACAACACAAAAATTGATTAAGCAAAAATCAATTAAATAAAGAAATAAATAGATCGATAGATAGATAGAGAAAAGAGGAAATACCGTTGTGTGATAGTAGCAGCGTCGAATTCGGAGAACGTGAGTTTCTGAGGCTTCTTTTCAAGCATTTGTGAGTGTTGATTGAGTAACAAATTGATTGAAAAGTGATTGAAGAGATGTATTATGCAAAACCCTAAACCCTGTGATGAAACGAGATGAGAAAATGAAAGAGTGAATAATTAATTAAAACTTAAAAGGAACGATAAAGGATAAATAATAGTACTAATAATAATAATAGTGATTATTACTTACTGTGAATGAAAGTTGATGATGGTGACAGTGAGACCGTTGAATTGAACAAGATGTGAAGTGAAGAACACTATTAACCCCTCTCTCCTTCTATGGGGTTTATTTAGGCTCTGTTTGTCAACAATAATCAATAGTGTTTAGTAGATATACAATAAACAATTAAACAATTACTACCAACAAATGAGATTACTTTACAGCTAATAAGTGAGTCCTTATCAACATTACATTTTGTTTATAAATAAAAAACATGTTTTATTTGTCAAAAAAAAAAACATGTTTTAGTAAGATAACATGAATAAAATTCAGTCCCATGAGCTTAGCTCAATTAGTTGAACGTATTACATGAAAGTGTCGGGATCCGGTTTTGAACCCGGATACACCCACTTGTTCATCTTTAAAAGATGAATTTTCTAGCCACTAGGTTACCTGACAAAAAAAATTCATAAGTGAGTTGAAGTAACTTATAAAATGAGAAAAAATGTTACTAAATAGATTTTTGGCTTAAATACATATTTGATCCTCTAAGTATTTTCAAGGTTTCACTTTGGTCTTTTAACTATTTTTCGCTTCATTTTGGTCCTCTAACTTTCATTCTGTTAACTTATTTGGTCCTAACCGTTAGAAAAATATAAAAAACGAGAGGTAGAAGCCTCTATTGAAAAAACGGACATTAGATTTAGATTCATCGTGAATAAAGAGAGGTTTTGGAGTATCATTTTGAAAGATTTCGTGACTGGAAAGATCACCGGTGATGTGGACGGAGACGGTGATGGAGGAAGCTTCGTACGCGATGAATAAGTAGGAATAAGAAGGTCCCTGGCCACGTGGCGTTTTCCTATTAGATCTCACACCAAAGTCACCAAGTCCCTAAGTGCTAGTACACAAAATTAACGTTGTCACCAAGTCCCTAAGTGCTAGTACGCAAAATTAACGTTTTTGACATTTTTCTAACGATAGTTAGGACCAAATAGATTAACATAATGAAACTTAAAGGACCAAAACGAAACGAAAAAATAGTTAAAGGACCAAAACGGAACGAAAAATAATTAAAGGATTAAAGTGAAACCTTGAAAATATTTAGAGGACTAAAAGTATATTTAAGCCTAAATTTTTTATTCTTTTCTTTATAAACTATAAGTTCAACTTTGACATTGTCGAACGGAGTTGAATAAATCAAACAAATTAATTGAACTTTATTTTGAGAATACAAATGATTTGGATAATTACATCAAAGAGTGTGATAATAACATTTTTTTTAACATTTTATCTAATTTTATTTGTCAGATAGTCTAATTGTAGAAATTCACCCATAAAAATGAATAAGTGGACATACTAGAGTTCGAACTTCGATCCTACACATACGTGCAATATGTCATACCAATTGAGTTAAACTCACAAGACATTTTATCTAATAATTATTCTCTGATTGGATGAAACTAATAGAAATTTCTTTGTATATAAATAGATCCTACATAAAATAATAAAATTCACATAAATTTTACTCAATTAAAAAATTAAAAAGTATATGTTAGTGTTAGTTAGCACACCTTAGTTGAATGACTGCAATAACATAACATTGCCATCATATTAAATTATTTCTTCTTGATTTTTTAGCAAACCTCATTCTTTTATAATTTAAAAAAAAAAACTAATATAATTCACCTAAATTAACATTAGAGAGAATAAAAAATGAGACCTTGAAGAGGCACACTCTCAAGTCATAAGTCAATACCATTCGATCAACCCAACTCGATTACTCTTTTTTTTATACTTGAAATATAAATTATTTTATTTTGGGATTACTTGTCTTACCCATAATCACTTCTCTTACACCAATTCATTTTTATTAATATTAAATAATTATTAACTACCATTAAAAAAACAAGTTATTTTGTTTAAATTGTTTGACTTCATAGAAGGTTTTATTTATAGTATTTTATTATAGAAAGATTATTTGTTCACATAAAGAAAATCATTTTTACGAGAAACTATTTAAACCAATTTTTTATTTAATTTTTTTTATAAAAAAACACTCTTCTAAAAATCTAAAAATTTATAACAAACTTAAAATTCTACAAAAAAAAAAAACATTTTTTTAAATTATAACAATCAATATTCTAAAATTGTAACTCCGCCACTTACCAAATACGGAGAATTTTAACTTTCAATGTTTTTTTCCTTCCCACATAATGACCCCATTTTATGCTAATTGACTCTCTAGTAGTAGTAAGGATTACACGACTAATTCAATGGAATATATGCATTTGCAATTTTTATTTGATTCAAGCAGTATAGGGGTGATCAATGCACAATTGGCTATAGATCCATAAAGCTAAGGAATTAAGGCTTCTATAAAGCCAGCAATAGATTAAGAAATGTGCATTGCAACTGCAAGCAGTTAATCAAAAGTTTCTTTCCTTTGCAATTCTCTTCTCTCTAGAGTGGTCACACCAATCAAAAGTGATATTATTTTCTTCCAGTTCAATTCACCTTCTTCGCGTTGAACATCCATGATCCATATTCCCAGTGTTTAAAAATGCCGGAGCTTCATTTATGATTTGAAATATGAAATAATTATTGATTAATCAATTCCTATACTATTATACATTACAATCCACTGTGATCTGCATGCATTGCTGATCTACTGTGAGACTGTCCATTATACAATCACCTAAAAATAATACTACTCCAAAAGGATCTAAACTATTATAACAAGAGAATATAAAGATAATATAAAAGAAATAGGCAAATGCCCATAAAATAGTTTCTTCTCAAAATTCCCTAGAAGCAGTACTTAATCTCAACATAAAATAAAATAAAAAATAAAAAAAATCCTTCAGCCATCTTGAAAATAACATATCTAGTAGCAGAGACGCCACAATCCAGACAGATGAACAATCTGAAAAATCACCAGACATCCCTAAGGTAACGCCCATCCATCTGGAGTTTTTTCACCGTAGCTTCTGCCTTTGAGGAGTCCGCGTTTTCCTGAAATTTAATCAGATGCAGTTTTCAATTAGGTATGGAGTGCATATATATTGCAACCAAAAGTACCAGTAGGATTGATCCAAACACCAAATAAACAATTTAGCACTGAAATTTTCAAGAAATAAAGAGCAATTTCTGTATGTTTTCCAAAAACTAATTCATGAAACTTTCACTATACACAAATGTAATATTTTAGTCATCACTAAGCAATATTATTAAGCATATTTCCTAGGTGAAGATGCATAAGATTTAAAATATTTATCTTAATTTCTAATACTAGTTGGTTATGCACTAGTCAAAAAAAGAATATCTAGTTGGTTATGTTCTTTGAAAATCAAAACTCTTTATGCATGTTAGGAACAATAGAGTTGAAACTATCAAAGTTTTCGGCAATAGGGACGGATGATGAAAGACAATCAGCACCTGCTGCTGGACAATGGTATGAAGAGTTCGATGAACATCTCTGGCCATGCCTTTGGCATCACCACAGACATAAAGATAACCTCCCTGAGAAATCAGACTCCACAAGTATGCCGCCTGCACATAAGAAATTTGAGACAGTAAATAATTTATTCGGTGAAGTTTGTTCCTCAATAGACCACTACCCTCACTTACTTTATCCGTCATTTTGTGTTGAACATACTCCTTTTCAGGGCCCTCTCTAGAGAATGCAACTATCAACTCTGACAGAGCACCTTGTTCCACAAAATTATTTAGCTCATCCTCATAAATGAAATCCTATACAAATAGCAAAATTGAAAAATCACACATTGCTCAGGAAATCCATTTGGACTGGAAGTGCATTGCATAATTAACTTACCATTTGACGGTTCCTGCAACCAAAGAAGAGTATTGCAGGACCAAGTTGAATACCATCATCTTTGAGAGCAAGTCTCTCCTGGGTAAATCAAAAAGATCAAACAAGAATTAAGAACAAGTAGATTTTTGCAATAATTTGGTTTCATCTGAATCGTAAATCAGAAGAGGGATTTAATCAACTTATTGTTATTATTTGTTAGTATATGATATAAATTATCGTTATATTTTAAAATTGAATTTAAATTATTTGTAATTAACATTTTATCTAAAGATGAAATAATATTTTATTTCATGCCAAATTCTAATCCCTCTCTTTTAATATGCGTGAACACAGTTCATAATTTTTGAATCTTGAATATAAAAAAAATAGGAATTAAGATTAAAATTCTGAACTGCAGTGCTAATTTTGTCATCCAAACAAACCCTAAAAGAACAGTTAAGAGGGGTCAGTTTGGGAACAGCAGTCCAATGTATTGCTTCTCACTAACAACAGATTCTCAGCTTCTCTATGTGACTTATCTATGTTCTTCAAAAATTAAGATAAGTTCTTTTATTACATTTATAAATTATATGTAGATTTTGTTGATTCAACAACACAGCACCGTGAAAACAGACTCTAAAGTAGTGATATGATATGGATTTTACTTCTGATCATGACAGAATCAAAATTAGGTACTCTTCATATTGGTTCATGGTTTTGTTTCTTCATTGTAACCTAACTATCTACCAATCCAGTAGTCCAGTTTTATCAAAATCATAAATTACACATCCCTAAAATATTTACATACCTGTAAAAATCCCCTAAAAGGCGCTAAACCGGTACCAGGTCCAACCATAATAATAGGAGTTGAATGATCGGCTGGTAGCTTGAAATTTGATGGCCTGATAAAAATGGGAGCCCAGCTACAGTCACGACTTTCCTCTGAGGGAATAGCATTCTGATCATTCATAAGAGTGATTTACATTAGATACAACATAGCATGTTTGGGTACTACGCCCAAGGGGGAGGAAGGGCTCCTAAACATGACAACATATGGTCTTGAAAATTGTTACCTTCATCCAGGTTGAACACACTCCTTTGTGAATTCTGCCAGTCGGAGTTGGACCTTCTACCAGGGCACAAGTTACATGTACCCTTTGTGGGGCAAGCCTGGACAAAAAAATTGCAATATTATTTCTCAATCAGTTTCTTATAAAGCTTCAGTTAGATAATTTAGGCAGGATAAGATAACCACCTAGGAGAGGATGAAATAGAATAATAACGAGGCTGTAAACGAGGGGCTATGGCAGCAAAAAATACACCGAGGGGAGGTTTTGCTGATGGAAAATCAGCCATCACCTCAAGGAGACTTCTGTGGCTTCCAACAACCCATTTGGAGTATTCATCCTGGAAGACAGAAATTGAAAATGTCATTAAAAGCATGGGAAAAAGGAAATTCCAGACTTGAAACAGTACTATATCAATTACTTTTACCTTTCCCTGAGGAGATGAGAGAAACTTCAATCTTTCTGCTTCACTAGGCTCAGATGCATGAGCAGCTAATGCAACTAAAGCAGCCTGAAAAAGAAGAATACATAAACTGTTTCTTCATTTTTTAACTTTAAAACAAGGACAAATTCTATTAGTACATACAATTATAATCAGTAAAACAATTAGGTATTTAATAAGAAAAGAAATGGCAAGCGCATGAATTGATGATCATGTAAAACCTTTCGTGGAGGGTTCAAGAGATCTGCATAATACGCTAATGCAGTGCGCACTGTGCAAGGACCAGGGAAAGGAGGTTGAAGAGAACCACCAAGGGAAGTGCCATCCTCATTATCAGTATGAAGAGAAAAGAGCAAATCTAAATTCTGACCCAACAACTTCCCAGCTTCTTCAACAGTTTCATCACAGTTCTCAGCATAAACACCCACATGGTCTCCAGTTTCGTATCTGGGAAGGATCAGACAAAAGCCAACAACAGCTTTCCCAGTCAGTGCTTGAAAATTGCGAAATAGGGGAGTGGGAAATTGGAAATCTTATAAGGCTAACATTAATCTTTTTCTTATAATGACAAGTAAAAACCCTTGAAGAAAAATTCAATTCTACAATGCATCCTACCCGGACTTATTTATGGATTTTATAATTGTAAAACAGTAAAAAAATTAACAAAACGTATTCGAAGTCAAAGAAAATACTAATAATAATTGACCGTTGGCATTGTTATTTTTCTCGTTTACCACAAAAAGACATGGCTCTCTGTCAGCAAACACAATCCAACTTACGTTACGGTGGTCCCTGATATATCAAACTCCAAATGAATGCAAGAACGGTCAGACTGAGGTTTGTGAAGCTCCTTTCGAACAGCAACATTCACCCTTCAAGAAAAGAAACAACAGATTTGTTTTAGCCTTGTTTAGTGAGAATGGTTATAAAATCAGCATGCATAACTCCAAGCACCTGCACGGATGATGAATATCAAATACAGCGCCCCCATTTGCCGCATTGAAGTGATTCTCGTAGGATGGTGTGACAGTGGGGTCATGAATCACTACTCGATATTCAGAAATAACAGCTGTATATGGAGTAGTCACAGTATTTACATCATCCTCATTTCGGAGCAGCTGATCCAACTCAGGCCACAAAGATTCTTTCCTGCAGAGCAAAAGCCAATATAAGTAGTTAAGTACAGAGATTGCATATTACATTTCTAGGAACAATATAATTAGGTTGCTCATGGACGGTTTAACCACATAACCAATCCATAACCATTTATAATCCATTTGTTATAACTGGACATTAAGACCAATCTTCATAACCAGTTTTGTGAAAACCAGTTATGTCCATACCAGTTTTATAACAGGATTTGGATTTTCATATCCGATTTTTGGTGTAATAATCGCTTTTTAGCATAAAAATTCAGTTTTTGAATACCTTTGTTGAAATTAAAAATTAACTAAAATTTTAAGCCATGTTTAGCACGAGTCCAGTATTGGAACAATTCAGTTAACTCTTGAAATTATCAAATTAAATGACCTTAGCTAAACTTAAATAAAATAAAAAAATTGGATAAGAGCAAAAAACAAAAGGAAACGGTACAGTGAAGTTTTGGTTATTGATAGTGAGGTACAGTGGTTAGAAATGCAAATTGAAGCAATTCAGGAAAGAAGTATAATAGTTATAAGAATACAATCACTATTGCAAGCTGCAATTCATATTCATAAGAAAGAACAAAGATGTTATTGTTGTGGAATTCCGATTCCCATTCCAAAACTAGAGGGAAATCACCAACCGCAGAGACGAAACTGATTTAGGGATTTAAAGTTTGTGGATTAGGTATATAGAAAGCAGAGAGGATGATGGGATCTTAAATCACAAAACAGAGAATATAGAACAAAATATGAAAATTTGAATTGATAAGATGAAACAATTACAATAGCTGGAAAATATGGATAACAAACCGATAGTGATACTATCAGCCCCAAAGAAGCACATAGGCTTCCCCCAATCACCAAGATGGTGACTCTACTATTTCCTAACTGAATTCTTAGATAAGAACTTCTCTCTTACTGCAACAACTTATATAACCTTACTCCCATGCATACAAAGCATCAAACAGCCACTAGATTTATTTTCTACTTCCATGACATTTATTTTCTACTTCTATGCCATTATTGTCCTCCACTTCTACGTCATTTATTTTCCACTTATTCTCTATGCTATTTCCCTTTCTTTCATGATCCATGTTTCTATCAGAGGAAAAGAGTACGATGGAGGAATTAATTGGTTTTGTTTTCGGATATGGATGTCCAACATGTCCAATATATGGGTCTGGTTAAAAGACACATAGATTTATTTATCCGGTTTTTTGTAACCAGATTTGGATTTTGGAATTTTGTTATCCGATTAAAATTAGCAACCCTAAAAGGATAAATATAATAGATAGATGGATAGCAGGACTACTTACCAGGCAGAAAAATCATCCTCAATGGATTGATCATCATCCCCAAGTCCAACTGGAACAAGACGCTTTGCACCTGCAGCAAACAGAATGATAAATGTAAGGAGAAGAAGATACCCATACAAAGTCAGTGACTACTTTAACACCATTCTTAAATCTTTTATATATGTTTTGCAGTTTAGATTAGATACATGCAGCTTTTAATAGCTGTGCCAAGGTTATAGTTCCCTTCTTACAACTGTAAAACAAATCTATTACTAACTTCTACCTTTGCTTACATGGTATTAACACAAGTATGTTAAAAAAATTGGGAAGAAGCGTGTTAACCCAAACAAAAATCTTAAGCACAAATGGTGAACATGACAAGCTGTATCATGCTCCAGTTTTAATCAATAACATGGGGCAGATAATGTACTTTTGAAAATACAGATTATGAAATACAATACCTTGTTCACTGAGATCTTCATCAACAACTTTACCTATCTGTTTAAAAATACAACAGGATCAGATGATGAAACTCTGTTCCTTTTATAATATGAAAATGTTGAATTTTACCTTATTAAAGTGTTCATATTGCCTGTTACCTAGGCCAAAAACTCCATAGCTGAGCTGTTGAAGCCAGGTGCCCCTCTCATCTTTACCCTAAAATTAAGGCCCTCAAAAACTTAGAATCACTTTAAGTAAGCCACATGACTGAAAATATGAGAGAGTGACCTTAAACCTACAATTTACTTGAAAGTGGTGTAATGTAACTACAAACCTCAGTAAACCATTTATAGAATCTTGCAGCATTGTCAGTTGGCTCTCCATCTCCGTAGCTGTCATGTCAAGTCCAAATGTGTCGTATTACTATACATTTCAATTAATAAATAAATACATCTTAATCTTTTTTATGAACATAAATCTTACGTTGCCAGCATGAAAAATACAAGAGTTTCTTTCTTCAGCTTCTCTTCATATTGCTCATCGTCGATTGCATAATCATCCTAGTTCAAATTCAAAATAAATACATCCAACACTTCAGCCAAAGCAATATTTCAAAATTGAAGATCCTGTAAAAATAATATTGAATGCCTTCTAAAACTCCCCTACCCTAGTGAGAAATGGAACGTTAAAAAAAACGTAGCACACAAATTAACAGCAACAAGGTGGATTGTCGAAATTTCATATTTTTGAATCCAACTTACCATATCAACAACTTTGACAACTGTTTTTTCATATCTAGCCTTGATCTCCTCTGCTAATGCCTGTATTAAAAATAAAAAAGTAATTATAGCTAACATAGATGTAAAAATGAATTGATGTTGTCCCGTCGGGAAAGGGTGGTCGGTACCCTGGGTTGAACATTTCAACCACTTTGGAAAAAGGGAAAATAATTTCGTCTTTGCAAAGTACATTTCCATAAGCAAAAAACATTTCTAGCTAACATAGATATTCAAAATTACCCAACTACGACGCCCTGTCATATGGCAAGGCAATAGGCACAAAACATGTGTTCTTTGTTTCATTCAAAAAGCATTAAAATCAGAAAGAGTCAATAAATCACTAATATTTGACTATTTTTGACTAGTTTCCCATATTGATTAACTACTCAAACATTACATTTACTATTAAAATAGAAAATCAGAACTTTCAATTTACAAAACCCTAAACTACTAACTTCTAAGTAACCGAATGACAGACACTTTACAAGATTTTGACTATTTTTACTCCATCTAGTACACAACATTTAGCAATAAGAAATACTACAAGTTTCAAGCACAAAAGTGATTTTAGAGGAAAACAGCGGATGATTTCACAAGAGGGTTTGGATATGCCGATATGGCGCTATTAATTTGGAGGGGGGAAAATAAAGATGTTTGTAGTTGTATTTGTATTATATGGTCAATAATTTTCACTCGATTTTATCCAATTTGCACAAAATCAATTCCATGTCCATATGTCGTATTCTCTAATTCTAAGTTGGTGTTGTCGGTGGCATTGAAAATAATTTACTGTATGTCCCAAATCTCGATGAATTAGACAAAATCATGGTGTCGCGTGATTTTAACTTTTGTTGAAATTCCAAGAAATCACTTTAAGTCAAAATCACACCGTATCCCCGTGATTTCCGCCTATGTTTGGTATCCAGGTGACATACATACCCACCGTGATACCAAACATACACTCCACAAAAATAAAATTCACCATAGCTTCATCCAAAGAGAGTCCGTGATTGATAGACACTTTTCAAGATTTTGACTATTTTTACTCCATCTAGTACAACATTTAGCAATAAAAAATACTACAAGCTTCAAGCACAAAAGTGATTTTAGAGGAAGACACCGGAGTTTCAAAAGAGGGTTTGGATATGGCGCTATTGATTTTGGAGGGGGGAAATTAAAGATGTTTGTAATGGTCTACAATTTTCACTATATCAATTATGTGTCCATCTGTCGTATTCTCTAATTCTAAGTTGGTGTTGTCGGTGGCATTGAAAATAATTTAGTGCATGTCTCGAATCTCAATAAATTAGACAAAATCACGGTGCCACGCGATTTTAACTTTTGTTGAAATTCCAAGGTATCACTTTAAGTCAAAATCACGCCGTATCCCCGTGATTCTGCCAATGTTTGGTATCCACTATCCAGGTGACATAACCACCGTGATACCAAACATACACTCCACAAAATTCACCATGATTCCAAACATTGCACTCATTAAATCCAAAGTCTAAAGGCATGCCAAGTGTGTGTGATAAACACTAATTCGAAATCTTCTTTCAGCAAATTCAATTTCATGTCATACTATTCAATATATACATATAAACGGATAATACAAATTTCGCAAAAAAGCAAAATATAGACAACAATTCAGCATTATACCTACTACATAACTGCATAAACGACAACATCAAGCATAATATCATTTAATTTACTATAATAGATTCATTTTTTTTTGTCAGGTAGCCTACCGGCTGGAATTTCACCATTAAAGGTGAATAAGTAGGCGTACCGGTACACATTACGTGTGATGTTTTTACCAACTGAGCTAAGCTCACAACGACAATAGATTCAATTTAAGAGAGAAAAAAAAGCTCCAACACATTCAATTCGATCTTATCTATAAGCAATAGAATCATCAAACACAAAAACAACGATATACCTTAGCGAATCCCTCAGCAGTACCAGTTTGAGTACCAAAGAAAACGGTAACTTTAGTCTTATCAGGACCAACATCGAAATCATCATCTTCTTTCACCAAAACCTTAGGAACTATAACCGGTTTCAACTCTTTACTCCGATCCGACGATTTCTTCCATATAAACACCAGAAGTCCGATTATAACGGCGGCGGAAGTAGTTACGAAAAGAACAACCGAATCGTTAACGGAATCGCCGAGAGAAATTCCGAGCACGGATTCAATTGTACGAACTAAATCGGAATTCGAAGAAGTCATGGAGTCAACAGAGTCAAAATCAGTTGAATTTTGAGATGAATGTGTGTGGATTTGATCTCTCTGAATCTCTCTCTCTCTAGACCTAGAAGAAGAAGAAGTTAGAGAGAGAGAAGAGAAATTGTGATTGGTGTGAAATGAATGTGTCGTTTTCGGGTTAAGTTTACTCGGCACGATGAAACTTTCGGTAAATAAATTGAATTGAATCAGATGAACTCTCGCGGCGTTGACAAATACAATACGGAAAATCTAGCTTTAATTTTTTTTTTCTCTTTTTTCGTAAACTTTTCAATGTTGTCAAAGGAAAAAAAAAAAAACTTTTCTTTTTTAGGAGAAAGAGTTCAATGCTTTGCAAAATCTTTAATTATTTATGATAACTATTTTTCTTTATGTGCGAGACAAGAGAGAAAAAAGAAAACTCATTAATAAAATCTTTATGATATTTTTTTTTTTCATATGAAGTAGAATATTGTAGTATTTGATTTTTCTACTCATTAAAATGTTACCTTTTGCCTTACAAAAAAAGGTTTCCTTCTATACAAATTTATATTATAAAATGATCTTAGTCATCCGATCTCTTCTGATCAGAGATCGGACAACCCATATCAGTACAGTAGGAAATCTGATTCCTGAGTCTTGTATTGTGTACATTGGTGGACTCTTGTTATAGAATCTAACCTTCCCAAATATTTCTTAGCATGTAGTATAAGACAAGACGCAAGTAATTTGTCGCGATTCATGAATCCAACTCGAAAAAAATCAAATGTTCAGTCCAATAGCAATATGAGTTATGTACGACTTTAGTGTCTCCCTCTTTGATGTTGTGTTGTGTGATTTGTTAACTTTTAATCTACATTCACATTTCACATTAACCATAATTAATTATGTTTGCATGCAACATTCATCATGTGGACAACTTAGCTACCTTCTACAAAATATGATTGTTGTCGTCTTTAGCCTACAAGCTTCATCGAACAACCATGAAATTTGGGACAAATTGATTGTAATGGGTGGCGGTAGAGAAAGTAGAGAAGTCAGATAAGAAAGGGATTGAAAACAATATTGTATAAATTTAGTGCGGTGGTGTACCATTACATTTGGTGAAACTTTTTAATCTAGTAATGGTTAAAAATGTCCTTACATGTATGGTACAAGATCTTTACAACTTAGACGTTGTAGTCATCATCTATTTTTATAGACATAATTCTTTTTATGGTAAGAGAAAATATCTTTAACAGTGCGACATCACTCGCATCAAATTAACCTATATCTACGTGTAACTATTAATACTAATAATTCTTGATTTTTTACATATTGTAAAATATTTATAAATAGTTTTTCATGAGAACAAATGAATAAAAAATTAAAAATAATTTAATACGTCACAACTTACAATCGTCAATGTATCAACTTTACATAAAATATATTTAAAATCTTGTTAGCCACATTAGATAATAAAAAAAATTACAGAGGCATTTAACTTGTCAACACACATGAGTTTCACACTATCACTATTAGACTATTGAAAAGAAGAAAAAAGAAACACTTAAATTACACATCACACAATATTTTTCTAAATAAATGTCACATTCCTTATAACAGACAATATTAATAGAAACAACTTTATAAATCCTTACATAATAATGAAAATAAATTCTCTCATGTGTATATTTTTCTCTTTCTCAATCAATTATAATCTATGAGAGATTATATTTTACTCTCTCATAAGTAAATTATACAAGAGAGAATTCATTTCTCGTAGTAATATCAGTATAACACCGTAGAAATAAAGCAATCAACAACAATTAAACAATCAAAAGCATGAAAAACAACTTATTAGACCCAATCACAATTCATAAAATCAAAATCCAAAGCGTGAACGATATGGTATATCCCATTCTCTTGAAAGTTTGAACTTTAGTTGTTCAAGTTCTTTCTCAGGCAATGAAACTGTTATCATTCTTCCATTATTACCATCTTCATCTTCTAGTCCTGGAAGAATCAAAACAACTCCTTGATCACCCACACCAAGAAAATCACAACTTGCTAAAATGGGTTTTTGTCCATTAATCTTTACTCCATAAAAATCACTTTCTTCCAAATCAACAAATGTTAATTTTGCTCCATAAACAATAAAATCATCTTTTCCTTCACCTTCCTCCACTATTTTTTCCAATGCATTATTCTCATTAATTTTTTTCTCACCAATTAGTTTCACTAATTCTGATACATCAACCTCCCCGGGCGACACATTCGTTTCAATTTTGCTCAACACTAACCCGTTAGTCGGAAATTCATCTTCGGCGCGACTAGAGAAATTTGTTGTACATATAGTCACAACTCTATGTCCAAAATTTCCTTTTATTTGTGCTATACATTTCCATATCATAGCTGAAATAATTTCAAAATACTTTGTATTGGTAGATATGGATGATGACTTTGTTGCCAAATGGTGAAGTTGTTTAGAGGTCATGTGAAAAGTGTATGTAGCTACATAAGTGTCATTAGCATTGAGCCAATATCCATCAACAATTGTTGCCTTTTTGATGGAAATGGGATTATCAGAAACAGAATTTGATTTGAATTGAGGTTTGGTGAAATTTGGCATGTGAAGAGATTTTGGTGGAGCTTGACCAGATAGTATGTGACTCCATTTAGTGATGAAGTTAAAAGCTGAAAATGCATCTCCAAGTATGTGAGCCCAGCTTAGTCCTACTGATAGTCCTCCACATTTGAAGTATGTGAACTGTAAGAAAAGTATACATATTTAGGTACTAATACATCTAAAATAACTTCCTATGTCTAAACTCTTTTTTTTTACATCGGAAAAATAAATGCTCCCACCAGAATTTAAACAATGAACCTCCTCCTACTCAACTCATGTCATCCAGCTCTAAACTAACTTCCTGTGTCTAAACTCTAGTCTAAACTTCTTTATTACTGATACATCTAAAAAAAACTTCTACTATTTTTAAATAAGTTTTATAAAGTCATTTTCTACAACTACAATTTTTTTTACTCAACTATAAAAATTATTATTAGAAACAAAAAGAAACTATTTTTCAAAATCGAATTTTCTATGTCTAAACTCTTAAAAAATGAGTAAATCACCAAATCGGTTAATAATTTTGCAGACACTCTTAAATAAGTCTCTAAATTTTTGGATATTTTAGAAAAGTCTTTGCTTTGCCAAAATTTACTCATACTATTCATTCAAACATGTTAGGAATTGATAATAAATAGATAAGACTTTAGAGACCAAATTCGTACTAGTACGTTGTTAAAGATTCCCTCCGTCCCAAAATATATGAAAAGAAAAATAATTTCACTTATTAAGAAAACATTATCATGATAATTTGAAATATGGTTTTGTGGAGTTTTTTTTGAAATAAGTTGCATAGAAAGGCGTAAAATTATTTTTTATTGGTTATTGTTTATTGAAAAAAGAAGAGAAAAGAAAAATTAAATGTAATTTGCATTTAATTTTATGAGAATAAGAAAAAATATATTCTTGAAAATAGTTTTTTCCTTATATTTTAGGACAACAAAAAATAGTTTTTTGTCCCTTATATTTTAGGACAGAAATAGTACAGCATAAGAATTTAATTAATAATAAATAATTAAATATAAAATTAATATGACAATTTAATAGAGTCAGAGATATTTTTAAAAAAGTTATCATCTAATTGATCTATTTGAATTGAAAATATCATACAAAATCATAGAGTACACCAATATTGTGGTTTACTAAAACAACTATGAGTTTAATGGTTTCCCACTGTAAGCGTAATTTAATTTTATACATAATACATACATTAATAACATTGATTTAAATTTTCATGTCATTAACAAAGTGGGATGATGCGGAATATATAGTTGCTTGATTGAATGTGTAAAATTATTTTATTTGCATATTCTTTTTTCTCAATTTAACTATTTCCTCTTGTCATATTTATAAACAAAGATCTACTTTCTAGACTTATTGAACGATCTAAGTATATTTTGTCCATTATAAACTAATACATACACATATCAATAAATTTAACAATAAATTTTTGGTTATAAATATTAACAGAGAGAATAAGTAACTAAATAACAGTAGATCTAGATTTTTTTGGTGAGCTCTCTCATCTTAATCTGCTTGTGGTTATCTAAGTTGTTCATCCACTATCATTATATATACACGTAGATTAATTTTAAAACCGATGACTATATAATTACATAATCTTCAACGGAAGAGGATCTGTGACTCAACTAATAAACAGGTTTATGTCTAATAAAAAAAATGAAAAAATAGTTTAAAAATTTAACTCAACTGATAAAAAATATCAAAATTATTAAATCGAACATCTAAAATCAGAATTCAAATCATACATGAGTTTTCAATAATTTATCATTTCATATACGTGTCAAACGAGAAAAAAAAATGAAGAAAAAAAGTAGACATATAGTTATGGCATATACGTGCAAGTGCAGCAATATTTATGATAGTGTTTTTTAGTACGTACCTTGACAAAAACCAAAGGAGAAAAAGCAAGATCAGGACCAAGCACATGATCATCATGTACAAGTCCATCAACACAATACTCATTCTCATCCAACCATTCACCAACCGTTTTATGACACTCCGATTCCACGATCCGAACTCCTGCGTCGTTGCACTTGATAAAAGCTCTTCCAGATTCGGATTTTCTAACCCGGCCCGAAACATGTAAGTATGAGTCGAGTAATGGGAACATTGGTCTTTTTAAATCGGGTATTGAGAGGTTTTTAACCGATTCAGAATTGAATATGTAAATTGATCGGATATAGTGGTGCTTCATTAGTAAGTCCATGTAGTTAAGGTTGTATGCACCATTTTCTTCATCTCTTGGTGTTGCAGGAACAACGGTGGAAATTCTTGAAGTTTGGATAGGAGTTTCTAAATTGGGTAATGAACCCATTTTCAAGTAGAAAGTAAGGGAGAGAGAAACTAGAGACTAGAGAGAGTTTTAGCAAGATGAAAGTAATAGTTATGGTTTGGTTGGGATTTGAATTGTTCCTCCATTTTATTATTTATAGAGAAATAGAAAAGTGTATTTAATGAGTTGATGGTAAGTAGTAAGTAATACCACATTTTGTTAGACTGAACGTTGATTACTGGAGTTCGATCTCTGATCACTCAACTTATTTGTATGAGTTTATAATATTTTTGTCATTTCGTCTATGTATAATAAATAAATAAAATGTCCATAAGAACATAATACAATCGATAGAAAATTGATCAATATAACAAAATGTTAGTTGATCGAATAATAATTAACATTAAACTTAATAAAGAGTTGAAATAAATCACTTAATACCAATACTTAATCTTCGAACTAAATTAGTAAATTGAGTAAGCTAAATATTTATGGTGAAAAAAGAAGAAAAAAAACAATAGCTCAATATATCATCAAGATGCAATATTGTTGAGCTTATAGAAGCACAACATGTGGCAAAATAAAATAATCACAACAATTTTTGTGTCAAAAAAAACAAACGCAACAATCACACTCACAGCCTAAAGCATTTAAGAATCAAATTGTTTACGATACACGTGTCTTGGAGATTACTTTAGAGTTTAGACCATACAAAGACCTCTTCAATTAATAAATTAATATGTCTTGTTTGAATTCTGATATTATCACTTATCTATTTTATAAAATAATAGAATTCCAACCTATTTAAGTTGGTTTAGTAATATTAATTTGAGATTTAGAAGTGTGATCTTCTTTGAAGTTTTGATATTCGATTTTCTTTATAGTTAATTTAAATGGATTAGTTTAACTTTTTTAAAAATAATAATATGAAAATTATAACTATTAGTAAATTACTATAAAAAAAAATAAACAAATTTATTTTGTCCAAAAATCCTACTGCTCGCAATTAAAATATTACTACTATTAGATTAAAGTCTTTATTTAGGTTAAAATCTGATTATTATTCTTTTGATAAAAAAAATCTAAAATTTTATGATACATAGTACTAATCAGGGTTGCCACGGTACGTGTACGGTGCCGGTACCCGGTACTAGTACGGGTATGGGGTACGACATTTTTAAAAAAACTAAGGTACCGGTACGTTAGTATAATTTTTTTTAATATAATTATATAAATAAAATAATAAAAACATAATTTTAAAACACTTGATTAAATTTAGTCAAAAAAAAAACACTTGATTAAACATAAAAAGTACCACACTTTAAAAGTAATTAAAATTGTTCAAAAACATCAAATCAAATTAAAAAACAAATTGCTCAAAAAAATATTATTTTACAGTTTCTTGCAAACTCTAGGTTAATACTCTTTTTACGACCTTACTTGAACAGGATCTATTCTATAGGATCGTACTACTGAATCCTTGATTTCAAAGATTAATACTCTTTTTATAAGCAAATAAAAGATATTTTTCTGACAAAATATGAAAACAAAAATATGAAAATAAAAACAATTTTTTAAATTTTAATAGGCGTTGGAGTACCCGGTAAGTACCCAACAAGTATCCAGACCAAAAAAAATAAAAATAAAAAGAGTGTGGCATCGGTGCGTACCCACTAAGTACCGGGTGCGTACCGGTACCCGGTACTTACCCGATACCGGTACTCTCCTTAAAACAGAGTACCCGTGCATCATTGATTTTAAACAAATTATATTGCAAATTATACATGAGAAAAAACATTAGATCCCTCTAGTATATTATTATAATAAATAAATAAATAAAAAATTCACTTTGGTATTATTATAAGAAGAAAAAAATTCACTTTTTTGACCTATAAATTGAAGAAAAAAAATCACTTTTTAATTTCATTGAAAAAACAATGAATTTGGACCTATTATATGGAAAATTCATTACTTTTTTAATGAAACTAAAAAATAAATTCATTATGTTTTTATTGTATATGCAGGATTAAATAGACAAAAATAACTATTGAAAAATTGAACCACAAAAACGAGTCTATATGCAAAATTCTATGAGTACGTGTTCAAATTCAAAACCAAAGACAAAAAAAAAGTGAAAATAAAGAACAAATTACATTCTAGAGCTTCTATAAAAAAATTACAGTACATTATAGAACTCTTTATATCATAGTTTTAGGAACAAATACATATTAGTCTTGACAAAACATCTATATCACACTTTGTCCTTGTAATTATTAATGCCACAACAATAGGTGTTGTGTTTTTATAATCATAAATTCATAATCACAACCACCCCTAAAATTATAGATTCTTCAACCTGCGGTAGAAAATAAAAACCAACCATAGTCTTTGACTAGAATATAAATACCTCGAGTATACATTACAGTCAAAGAGACATTGAGAGAATTTGTTGTATTTAGAAGAGTAGATAAATAGAGTGGCTTAAAATTGAAGAGATCTAATATTTCATTATTTATTTTTTGAGAATATTGTTATCACTCCAAATTAAGAATATGTTGAATAAAAACAACAAAAATTGAAAATAATATAAAAGTACAATATAGATTTTTCCAAAATAACAGATAATTACTTTGACTTGTGAAAATAATTCCAAAATACATAATTGAAAATACGAATGTCATTGCGCATCTCATAGCGAAGCAATCAACAATTATCAACATCAATAAAAAATATAAATACACCATTGCATCAACTTTTTTGAAGAAAAATAATCTATAACAAAATGACAGAGAAGACGTATATTTTTTGACACAGAAAGATGTATATTTTATCGCCTTAGAAAATGAAAAAAGGCATCGAGCGTTAAAGGAGGTTCTGTTACGATTATAATTATTGTTTTTTTTTTTTAATTTAAAAATACGATCAACACTTTTTATCACATTCTCTTTTATTTGTTAAAAATAATACGAGTCCATCAAATGCGGATTTCATATAAATTTTAGCCGATAAAAAAATGTAGCAAATTTGTTGTGTTAAACAATCTGTTGCAAATTAAACATCATTCTGGTCAGTATTATATGCATCACATCCACAATTTATACCAGCTAGTATAGTCTCTATTTTGGTGAAAACATACATGAATGAACCTCAACCCATACCAGTTTCAGTGAGTTAGATTTGGCCAACTACCTAACATGCTATTGCTAACAGCTAACCAAATGAAAGCGAAAGAGGTACGTTGTGTGTTTTTAGCCACATATATGAACAATCTGTTTTATTTGTCTAATTGTCTTATTTTATATGAGAATTTTTTTCATTTTTCATCTGCATTTCTAATTTAATTTTCAACGATACCCCTGATTGTGATTCAATTTTTCTATAATTTGTAATAAATGTTTGTAAAAATATTAACAAATTTTTTCTCATAATAAATAAACTTTTAAAAAAAATATTAATTGTCAATGAATAAAGTTAATAACCTAATCTTGTACCAAAAAAAAAAAGTTAATAACCTAATCGCGACTTTTTCAATTTATCTAAAAAAAATTTATATTTATCTCGGGAATTTAACTCAGTTAGTTAAATAATCATCTTTAGAGATAAAATTCTAACTACTGAATCATATATCAAAAAAAAAAATATTTTAGAACAGAGATAATATATATTTAATGAAACATTTTCGAAGTAGTGCTATCGTTAAAAAAAAAAATATTTAATGAAACATTTACTAACTAACAGCTATCATTTTCGAAGTAGTGATACAGTTTATTTTTGCCAGGAATAGCGACATTTCCAAAGCAATGCACATTTTGGAATTAATTGTAGTAGGTGTTCGGAGATAAGGGACTTAAATGTTGGCAACATATAGTCACAAATAATTGAATCCGATAATTGATAGAGTTTGATTTTAGAATGAATAATATTTTGTTGACTTTATTTATTTTGTGTTTAAATTCTTGATTTTAAGTTTCTTAAAAAAAAAGTTTTTTTGTTCTAGGAACAAGAATGTACTATATTTGATGATTTGAAAGGAGTGGAATTGCACAATTTAATCCGTTAGAAAAAAGTTTTTGTATATTTGCACAATTAAATATTCAATGTATTTTCGATCAAAAACAATATATTCAATATATTTAAAAAAAATTTATAAATAAAGCTGGAAGGAGCATCTCATTTTATATATTTCACAATTTTTAAGTTCTTCAATACCACTCAATTTTGGAAGTTTTTGCCTATGGGACACAAAAAAACTTTTTTTTTAAGAAACTTAAAATCAAGAATTTAAACACAAAATAAATAATGAAGTTGATTCTCTTGTGGCACCTTTCGGAGAGGGGGAGATCAAAAAAACGGTGTGGGATTGTGACAGTTTTAAGAGTCCGGGTCCGGACGGGATTAATAGTGGTTTTCTGAAGGAGTTCTGGTCTGAATTAAAAGGAGATTTGATTCGCTTTTTTGAGGAATTCCATAAACATGGCAGATTGGTAAAAGGTCTGAATAGTACTTTCATTGTTCTGATTCCGAAGGTGGCAACTCCTGTGCGGTTATCTGATTATCGCCCCATTTCTTTAATCAGCAGTATATATAAGGTGTTGGCAAAATTATTGGCCAACCGGTTGAGCATTGTGATTGGTAGTGTTATATCAGAGTTTCAATCGGCTTTTGTGAAGGGCAGGCAGATACTAGATGGTATATTGATAGCTAATGAGTTAGTCGACGATGCTAAGAAGAATAAAAAGGAATTAATTATGTTTAAAGTCGATTTCGAGAAGGCATACGATTCAGTTGAATGTGACTTCTTGTTCGCAGTGATGGGTAAGATGAGGTTTCCTGATACATGGGTTAATATTATTTGAATTGATGGCTGGCCTTAAAGTAAATTTTCATAAGAGCATGTTAGTAGGAATCAATGTGGCATCATCCTGGTTGGTTGAGGCAACAAGTGCTTTACAGTGTCATGTTGGGTCAGTTCCTTTTATTTATCTTGGTATTCCTATTGGTGGAAATTCAAGGAGACTTTCTTTCTGGAACCCTGTTATTGATAAAATCAAAGCCCGACTGTCGGTTTGGAAACGTCAAAATCTGTCTATGGGAGGCCGCCTGGTTCTGCTTAAATCTGCCTTGTCTTCTATCCCGGTTTATTTTCTTTCCTTTTTCAAGGCTCCCTCAGGTATCATCTCTTCTATTGAATCTCTTTTTAAGTCTTTTTTATGGGGTGGGGATGGGGAGGCTAGGAAGATTCACTGGGTTCATTGGAACAAAGTCTGTTTACCTAGGGAGAAAGGTGGTTTGGGGGTCCGGAGGGTGAAGGAATTTAATGTCACATTGTTAGGTAAATGGTGTTGGAGACTTAAAACGGAGGGAACTGGGTTATGGCGGCGAGTCCTAGAGCATAGGTACGGTGTCGATAGAGGGGAAATTAAGGAGGGGGGGAGGTGGAGTTCGAATTGGTGGAAGGATATTGTTACTGTTAGGAGAGGTAATTTTAATAATATTACTGGCTGGTTTGATACTTTTTTGTCGCGATCAGTGGGAGATGGGGAGTTCACTTCCTTTTGGGATAATCCGTGGTTAGGTGCAGGGATGGTCTTACGAAGTCAGTTTCCGAGACTGGCTGGGCTGTTTATGGAGGGAGGAGTGACGGTGGCTGAGATGTGTCGGAGGGGGTGGGGAGTAGGAGGAGGTGGATGGGTTTGGAGGAGACGGTTGTTTGAGTGGGAGGCACAGATGTTGGAGGGGTGCTGTCATTTGTTCAATAACATTTTCTTGCAGCATGGTGTGTCTGATAGGTGGCGGTGGACAGGTTCTACCTCGGATGAGTACACGGTTAAGGATGCTTATTTTTCTTTGACCAGAGCTAATGATATTGATGCTAATTGTACTCTTGCGGTGACATTGCCTTGGCACAAAGATGTTCCTTTGAAGGTAGCTGTCTTTGCTTGGCGTTTTCTGCTTAATCGTATTCCCACGAGGGTTAATCTGCTTCGTCGAGGAGTTGTTACTACAGGAGCTACCTTGTATAGTTTTGGGTGTCCTGCGGAGGAATCTCTATCCCACTTGTTTTTTGAGTGTGATTTTGCCTATCAGGTGTGGAGTGGGTTGCTGTCTTGGTTGGGTTTACAGGGGGTGTTGCCTTCGGAGGCCGTAGTACATGCTAGTCAATTCAGTGGCTTACAGTTCTTTCCGGTTACGCCTAAAAATGCTTTTCAGGTTATTTGGCTTGCTACTGTTTGGTGGATATGAAAATGTCGCAATGAACGTATTTTTTCCCATAAAACTTCTGCGGTTCAACAAGTGCTGGATCAGATCATTATACAGGTGTGGTGGTGGTTTAAAGTGAAACACAAAAATTTTAGTGTGATGTTTAATTTTTGGCACTCCAACCCTCTGATTTGTTTAGGTTGGAGGGGCGGGTAGGTTTCATAGCGGTATTTGAAACTTTGTTTTGTCTCTTTGACTTGTTTTGGTGTAGACACTTTGTTTTACCAAGTTGGTGATGCACTCCTTGTGCTCATCACATGTTAATATAATAAAATTTATTAGCTGCTTCAAAAAAAAAAAAAGAATGATGCGGCAATAAAATGGTTGTGCTGAGATTTATTAGGAAGTGTGTCATCTTTTAGATTGATCCACAATCGGACGTTAAATTTCTTAATTTATTGAAAATAATTTCAATGTAGTCATATTTTTTTTTGACAAAAATAAATTGATATTTATTCTTTTTTTTGGGATAGAAATTGATATTTATTCATTCAAATAGAAAAATTTATCTTTCAATTCCAGGGATCAATTTCAGGCGGGAGAAATTTATCTTTCCGATCTACCTTAAAAAAATATATCACAAAACTCCCACATTGTGATATATTTTTTGTCCCTATAACTATTCTCATAATTACGCTAAGAATGCAACTGAATTACGCTAAAAAAAATATCTAAAAAAAATTAAAAAAAAATCTTAGAGAAGCTCTAATTGAATGACACATAAGCAAATTTTCTTGAGAATGCATGAGAGCTCCGTGGAACTATCGTAATATATATAATAGAGATAAGAACCTCTCCCATAAAAAATTTCATCTTTTGTAATAGAGATCTCTATAATGTACTAAACATGTCTGCGGAAAAAATTTTAAAATTTTGAATGATATGCTCGAGTTAAATGAAAAATAAGGACCAAAAATCATGATACGAAATAGTTGAGGGATCATAATCTGCTGAAAATGTTTTTAGGGACTAAAAATAAAATTTTGTATATTTATAGGGACTGCAAATGTATTTATTCCCAAAAAAAAATCTAATAAAAATATGCTAAGAATGCAACTGAATTATGCTAAAAAAAATATCTAAAAAAAAATAAAAAAAAATCTTAGAGAAGCTCTAATTGAATGACACATAAGCAAATTTTCTTGAGAATGCATGAGAGAGCTCCGTGGAACTATCGCAATGTAGATAACTAGTATGTTAGCCCGTGCCGTGCACGGGATTATTTTCTTTTTTAATATTATTTTTTAATTTATTCTAAATTATTATTTGATTATTTCATTTTATTATTCAATAATAATTTGAGATATTATATATTATGAGTTGTTTAAAAATAAATTGTTGGAGTAAATATATTTTCTTACAGATATTATTTTAAATCACAAAACTCTCACATTTTTTTCGCCAAAAGAAAAACTCACATTCAATGACTAATGTTTATTATAGATTTATTCAACTTAATTTCGTCAAATTACATTTTTTTTAAATACAATGTAAAATAAAATATATTTTTTCATCATCTTTTCACCTTGTTTCGTAGTAATCCATATATAAATTTAAAAATAAAAGTCATAGAAATAGACAACCTTGTATATCACGAAATTATGCAAACTACATGTTTTCGTCAACTGGTCAACTGAATCTCATAAAACTACATGTTTTATAAATACAGTGTAAATTAACATATATTTTCCCATCATTCTCTCACTTTGTTTCAACTTGGTTAGTAGTAACCTAGATGTAAATTTTTAGAAAAAAAAATATTCAAATAAATAGACAACCTTGCATATCACACAACTCACACTTTTTTTCGTTTCTAGTCCTCATTGAAATTACAAAAAATATATAGTCCTCTTATTAATGTATGGGTAGAAATATAACTCCTCATAGAAATATACGTTCTCGTAAAATTACAAAAAAAAATCTCTAGAGAGTGATCTCCCACATTCTCGTATTAATATATGGTTTTTATTTTTAAATTACGTAGACGTTCATCTTATATTTATTTTATTTAAATATGAAAAATAATACTCTAGAGAGTGATCTCTCACTTTCCGTTCTCAACAATATGATATTTTCTCTCCCGTCATCGTAGAAATTATTAAAAGAAATATAAACCTTGTATGATATATTTTTTTTGGTCGAGACCGGAGTATCCACCGCAGAACACAGTGACTAATCCCTCGCTAGATTGGAGGCACCTCGATGGATGGGATAGCTGGCTCAAGAATTTAAAGCTCGAACCCTCGACCCTTGGTTAAGGGAGGATGAGCCCCAACAGCTCAACCACATCCCTTGGGTTAAACTTTGTATGATATATGAATATAAATATAAATCACGTGTAAATTAAAAAAAAAGTAGACAATTGTATTATTATATTAGTATAATATTTATCCCGTGTAAATTAAAAAAAAAAAAGTTATATTAATATAAGTATAAATATTTTTCATAAGCAATAAAATAAATTATCATAAAATTGCTTCAAAAAAATCATAAAAATATATTTTTAGTTGTTGGTGGAATCGAACTGTATATCTCATACTAAATTTTGTTCGTGAGAGAGACATTGATTACACACATAAACTTTGATTCATTAGAGATTGTTTCGTGAAATTTTGTTCATGAGAGAGACCTCCGTAAAAACAACAAAAAAAAACAAAGAAATAGAAATTCATGCATATTACGGAACTTCCAAATTTTATTGTAAAAAAAAACTCTCACATTCAATCATCTTTCTTCATTTATTGTAGATTTATTCAACTAAATCTCATCAAACTACATTTTTTAAAGAAAATATAGTGTAAATTAAGATTTTTTTTTTTTTTTGATAGGCAATGTTAGTTGTTAGTAATTAATATATTAATATCTCCTTTGCCTCGAACCCTGGACCTCCTGCAGCTCCTTAACCCTTAGCTTAACTGGTCAGTTTAACCAATTGAGCTACCCATCCCCCTAGTGTAAATTAAGATGTATTCTCACACTATTCATCCATCTTGTTTTATAGTAATCCACATGTAAATTTCAAAAAAAAAATACAAATATATAGACAACCTTGCATATCACAAAATTCCCACATTTTTTTCTTTGAGAAATAACTCTTTCACATTCAGTGATCTTCCTACGTTTATTGTAGATTTATTCAAGTTAATCCAACCAAACTATATTTTTTAAATACAATGTAAATTAAGATATTTTTTCAACGTTATCTCACCTTCTTTTTTCAACTTGTTTCGTAATAATCTACATATAAATTTCAAGAAAAAAATACAAATAAATAGACAACTTTGCATATCACAAAACTTCTACATTTTTTTGTCAAAAAAAAAATCACATTTAGTTATCTTCCTACATTTATTTTAGATTTATTCATCTGAATATAATCAAACTACTTTTTTTGTTAAATTTAAGTTATCTCTTTTCCCATCATTCTCTCACCTTGTTTCAAATTGTTTCATAGTAATCCACATATATATTTCCAAAACAAAATAATAAAATAAAAAATCGACAACCTTGAATAGTACAAAACACTTTTTTTTGTCAATTTTTTTTTCATATTGAGTAATGTTCATACATTTATCATGGATTTATTCTTAATCTCATAAGACACATATTTTTATTCATTGATAAGTTTGGTGTATCACTTGTATTTCAATAAACTAATTCGCCACTTTTTTTTTTTTGTTAGAATTAAGTGTCAAACATCATTCCTTGATATTGTATAACTATTTCATATAATTTTTTTTGTGATTTAGAACAATTTTCTTTAATAGAGCGTTTATGTTAAAGTTTTAGAATTGAACTACCTTTATAATAGATTTTTTTAAAAAAACATTTATTCTAGATTTATTCAACTGAATTTCATCAAACTAAATATTTTTTTTATAAATTTTATTGTAGGTTTATTCAACTAAATTTCATCAAACTACATATTTTTTTTAAATACAATATATATTTAAATAGATTTCTCCATCGTTCTCTCACCTTCTCAATTCAACTTTTTCGTACTAATCAACATGTAAATTTCAAATAACAAAACAAAAGTACAATTCTTTGATAACCTTGCATATCACAAAATCCTCACTATTTTTTTTGTTATAAATTAAATGTTAAAATCGTCTCTTAATATTTTAGAAATTTTTGATATGAAAAAAAATTACTTCTTGTTACAGATTAAAAAAATAAGTGATTTTGACATTAAATAATTTAAAGATTATCTTTTAGAGATTTTACAAAAATATAGAATCTATTTTGTGTTTGTTTACCTTTATAAAATTCCTTTTTATAAAAAAAAAATCTTTAACTTGTTTGAATACAATATAAAAGTGATTTTGTATGACAAAATTATCATAAAGAACATCTAAATATATAATATATCATATAAAATAAATATATTCCTACAAATTTCTAAATTTTTTGACACTTATTTTCTCTTTCCTCTAAAAAATCTATACAAAAAAAGCTAATAATACACCTTCAGATTTTTAGCAATTTTTAGATTATTTTTAGATCTGATTATTTTTTAGAGCTATAACAAACATATGTTATTTTATAAAAAGTTATATTTTTTTTTTAAAAAATAACTAATTATTTTTTTAAAAAAACTATAACAAACAATCACTATATGTCTCTTAATTCTTACAAAAAAAAAGTATATATCTCTTAATTGATATTCCCTCCGTTCTTTTTTATTTATCATTTTAGAAAGAAAGAAAAAATATCAAATTAAGAAGGTGTATTTTTGCACCTTATTTTCCTATTATACCCTTCTTTTTAGAATATATATCCTAATTTTAATCCCCCAATAATTTTTTTTTTGCACACAAAATTTCTCTTTCCTGTTTTTTGGTACATCAAAAGATACACACTTTATCTTTCAAAAAAACTAAATTCACCAAATAAAAAATTGTAACAAATTTTTATTTTTTGGTGCAAAATTTATAACAAACTTTATGTAAAAAAAAAACAAATAAACTTTGTTACAAAAAATTAGAAAGAAAGGTATAATAGGTAAAGTATAACATAAATTATCAAAACGACAAATAATTAGAAACAAATATTTTTTTAAAAACGACTCAAAATGTATTACCGAAAACAATATATGTCACCAAACAAATTTATGATTAATTCTATCAATGTGAGTAATAATGCATAATAATCAATGAGTGAAAACATCGGTCTATTAAACTAAATGACAAAATTGAATAAAATTGTCAATAAAAAAGTGCATAATAATGCATTAAAATTAAACAATGTTTGACGATCATAAATTTGTCTAATCATTATTAATTTTTATGTTGGTCTTCATATATTTGGTTGTGGATAAATCAGCTTCATCAGGTAAGCTCTCTTAACCGATATACCATCAACTTGTCTACGATATCTAAAGCAGTTCTATCTTTGACCTTCTCCTCTATTGTTTCATCAAACTTTGTTATAAGATCTTGTGAACCGCACTGATAAAATATTAGAACATATAAAGTATGAATTGCATAAATAAAAATTAGAAAAATATAAAGTATGAATTGCAATGATAAAAAATTAGAAATATAGAGTATGAAACTTATTACTACACAAAATTATTGATAGTGTCATAGTAATAAGTCAAGAATAAAAAATTAATCTATTGATTTAATAAGTTAAGATGAAATAGTTAATCTATGAAAATTGGTTTTTTAAAATGAAAATTTTAGATGCTTACCGTGGAACTACTTTTGATGTATGTCTTTGTGCCATGATCTTCTTATATATTATGTTATTGACACGACTGATACAACCAAACACCATCATCAATATATTTGATTTCAACCATGATTATAAACATTGATTCATACAATTTATTCATAGTGATATTTGTCAAAGTGTTTTAATAAAAGAAATAATAATAATAATAATAATAATAATAATAATAAAATACCCATAAATTGTAAAAGAAAATTGTCTTACTTGTTAACATTCTAGAAGTGTCTCAATATTTCTCATAAGTGTGATTTTAAGTAGATTGTGATGAAAAACTTTGGAGATGAACTGAAACTTGTATAAGAGAATCATTCTTTTCATAAGTTCTAAAAAAAATTGAAAGAAAAAATTAATAAACAATTACATATATGCATAACAGAAATTTCTTAAATGTAATTTATAATTGATATAATAATAGAATCATACATCAATTTTAACGTCACGACTTCGGAAAATCTGGATTAAACATGAGCCACGAACAGTCTAAACTGATGTTTAAATTCTTTGACCGTCAATGTCATGTGTTTCTCACGATGAATGTGTTTTCTATATATAGTTAAATTATATTTGGATTTGTTATGCTAGAGTGGAAACAAATTAAGTTGTTGTTATCCGTAAAATATTATTTTTTGTTGTTATCCATAATTTTTATTTGAATTGTTTAAGTTAAATAAAAAAATATTTACAAAAAAAAATTAGTGAAACTCTAATTGAATAACACCTAAGCAAATTTTTCTAAGAATGCAACTAAATTATCCTAAACAAAATATCTAAAAAAAAATATAAAAAAATCTTAGAGAAGCTCTAATTAAATGCCACGTAAGCAAATTTTCCTGAGAATGCACGAGAGAGCTCCGTGAACCTATCGTAATGTATATAATAGAGATAATAGAGATAGAGATAAGAACCTCTCCCATAAAAAATTTCATCTTTTGTAATAGAGATCCCAATAATGTACTAAACATGTCAGCGGAAATTTTTTTAAAATTTTGAATGATATGCTCAAGTTAAATGAAAAATAAGGACCAAAAATCATGATATGAAATAGTTGAGGGACTATAACCTGCTGAAAATGTTTTTAGGGACTAAAAATAAAATTTTGTATATTTATAGGGACTGTAAACGTATTTATTCCCAAAAAAAATCTAAAAAAAATATGTAAAGAATGCAACTGAATTACGCTAAAAAAAATATCTAAAAAAATTAAAAAAAAAAGTCTTAGAGAAGCTCTAATTGAATGGCACATAAGCAAATTTTCTTGATAATGCATGAGAGAGCTCCGTGGAACTATCGTAATGTATACTAGTATGTTAACCCGTGCCGTGCACGGGATTATTTTCTTTTTTTAATATATTTTTTTAATTTATTCTAAATTATTATTTGATTACTTCATTTTATTATTCAATAATAATTTGAGATAGTATATCTTATGAGTTGTTTAAATATAAATTGTTGGAGTAAATAAATTTTTTGATACATATTTTTTTAAATCACAAAACTCTCACATTTTTTCGCCAAAAAAAAAACTCAAATTCAGTGAAATTTAACGTTTATTATAGATTTATTCAACTTAATTTCATCAAACTACATTTTTTTAAATACAATGTAAAATAAAATATATTTTTTCATCATCTTTTCACCTTGTTTCGTAGTAATCCATATATAAATTTAAAAAAAATACATAAAAATAGACAACCTTGCATATCACGAAACACCCACATTTTTTCGTCAACTGAATCTCATCAAACTACATGTTTTTATAAATACAGTGTAAATTAAGATATATTTTCCTATCTTTCTCTCACTTTGTTTCAACTTTGTTAGTAATAATCTAGATGTAAATTTTTAGAACAAAAAATAAGTCAAATAAATAGACAACCCTGCATATCACAAAACTCACACATTTTTCGTTTCTAGTCCTCATTGAAATTACAAAAAAAGATAGGGTCGTGTATTTTTATATGGGTATAAATATTGATCATCGTGTAAATTAAGTCATATTATAAAAAAATAGGTTTTCCGTATTAATATGTGTATAAATATCTAAGCTCTTATTAAAACAAGTATTTCGTCTCGTATTAATAAATTTCGTATTAAAACATTCGTAGAAATATAATTCCGTAAAAACTACAAAAAAAAAACCCGTACATGAGTATAAATATAGCTCCTGTAGAAATTACAAAAAAAAAAATTAGTCCTCTTATTAATATATGGGTAGAAATATAAATCGTCATAGAAATATACGTTCTCGTAAAATTACAACAAAAAATCTCTAGAGAGTGATCTCCCACGTTCTCGTATTAATATATGGTTTTAATTTTTAAATTACGTAGACGTTCATTTTATATTAATTTTATTTAAATATGAAAAATAATACTCTAGAGAGTGATCTCTTACTTTAGGTTCTCAACAATATGATATTTTCTCTCCCGTCATCGTAGAAATTATTAAAAGAATATAAACCTTGTATAATATATAAATATAAATATAAATCACGTGTAAATTATAAAAAAAATAGGCATTTGTATTATTATATTAGTATAAATATATATCCCGTGTAAATTACAAAAAAAAAAGTTATATTAATATAAGTATAAATATTTTTCATAAGCAATAAAATAAAATATCATAAAATTGTTTCAAAAAAATTCATAAAAATATAGTTTTAGTTGTTGGTGGAGTCGAACTGTGTATCTCATATTAAATTTTGTTCGTGAGAGAGAGATAGATGACACACATAAACTTTGATTCATTAGAGATTGTTTCGTGAAATTTTGTTCGTGAGAGACACCTCCGTAAATATAAATCATAGATGACACCCAACATTCTTTCATCTTGTTTCAACATATTTCGCAAAAATTCACGTGTAAATTTGAAGAACAACAAAAAAAATACAAAGAAATAGGAATTCATGCATATTACATAACTTCCACATTTTATTGTAAAAAAAAAAAAAAACTCTCACATTCAATCATCTTCCTTCATTTATTGTAGATTAATTCAACTAAATCGCATCAAACTACATTTTTTTTTTTAAAAAATATAGTGTAAATTAAGATATATTCTCACAATGTTCTTCCATCTTGTTTAGCAGTAATCCACATGTAAATTTCAAAAAAAATTTAAATAAACAGACAACCTTGCATATCACAAAATTCACACATTTTTTTTCCGGAAAATAACTCTTTCACATTCAGTGATCTTCCTACGTTTATTGTAGATTTATTCAAGTTAATCTAATCAAACTGTATATTTTTTATAAATGATTATTGTAGATTTATTCAACTAAATCTCATAAAACTACATATTTTTTTTCAATACAGTATATATTTAAATATATTTCTCCTTCGTTCTCTCACCTTCTCAATTCAACCTATTTCGTACTAATCTACATGTAAATTTCAAATAACAAAAAAAAGTACAATTCCTTGATAACCTTGCATATCACAAAATCCTCACTATTTTTTTTTAATTATAAATTAAGTGTTAAAATCGTATTTTAATATTTTAGAAATTTTTTATATGAAATTTTTTTGTGATTTCAAATAATTATTTTTTGTTACAGATTAAAAAATAAGTAATTTTGAGATTAAATAATTTAAAGATTATCTTTTAGAGATTTTACAAAAATATAGAATATATTTTGTGTTTGTTTACCTTTATAAAAATTACTTTTTGTAAAAAAAAATCTTTAAATTGTTTGAATGCAACCATATAAAAGTGATTTTGTAAGACAAAATTACCATAAAGAACATCCAAATATAATATATCATATAAAATAAATATATCCCAACAAATTTCTAAATTTTTTGTATGAAATTTTTAACACTTATTTTCTCTTTCCTCTAAAAAATCTATACAAAAAGCTAATAATACCACCTTCAGTTTTTTAGCAATTTTTAGATTATTTTTAGATATGATTATTTTTCAAAGCTATAACAAACATATGTTATTTTAAAAAAAGTGATATTTTTTTAAAAATAAATAATTATTTTTTAAAAAAAACTATAACAAACGGCCACTATATGTCTCTTAATTCTTACCAAAAAAAATATGTCTCTTAATTGATATTCTCTCCGTTCCTTTTTATTTGTCATTTTAGAAAAAAAGAAAAAAGATCAAATTAGGAAGGTGTATTTTTTCACCTTATTTTTTCTATTATACCCTTCTTTTTAGAATATATATCCTAATTTTAATCCACCAATAAATTTCTTTTTTTTTTTCACACACACTTTCTCTTTCCTTTTTTTTTGGTACATTGGAAGATACACACTTTCTCTTTCAAAAAAACAAAAACCACCAAATAAAAAATTGTAACAAACTTTTATTTTTTGGTGCAAAATTTATAACAAACTTTAAGCAAAAAAAATAAAATAATAAACTTTGTTACAAAAAATTAGAAAGAAAGGTATAATAGGTAAAATATAACCTAAATTGTCAAAACCACAAATAATTAGAAACAAATATTTTTTTTAAAAACGATAAATAAAAAGGAATGGAGATGGTATTAAAGCACATTTAAAAATAATCAAAATGTATTACCGAAAACAATATATGTCACCAAACAAATTTATGATTAATTCTATTAATGTGAGTAATAATGCATAATAATCAATGAGTGAAACCATCGGTCTATTAAATTAAATGACAAATTGAATAAAATTGTCAATAAAAAAGTGCATAATAATGCATTAAAATTAAACAATGAAAATCTGTTGTTTGACGATTATAAATTTGTCTAATCTTTCTTAATTTTTATATTGGTCTTCATATATTTGGTTGTAGATAAATTAGCTTCATCAGGGTAAGCTCTCTTAACTGATATATCATCAACTTTATGTGAGCATAAATCTACGACATCTAAAGCAATTCTATTTTTGACCTTCTCCTCTACTGTTTCATCAAACTTTGTTATAAGACCTTGTGAATCGCATTGATAAAATATTAGAACATATAAAGTATGAATTGCACAGATAAAAATTAGAAAAATATAAAGTATGAATTGCAATGATAAAAAATTAGAAAATATAGAGTATGAAACTTATTAGTATACAAAATTATTGATAGTAATAAGTCAAGAAGAAAAAGTTAATCTATAGATTTAATAAGTTAAGATTAAATAGTTAATCTATGAAAATTGGTTTTTTAAATGAAAATTTTAGGTGCTTACCGTGAAACTACTTTTGATGTATGTCTTTGACTCTCTTGCATTAGTACTTTGTGTCACGATCTTCTTGTATATTATGTTTTTGACACAACTGATACCACCATCATCAATATATTTGATTTCACCCATGATTATAAACATTGATTCATACAATTTATTCATAGTGATATTTGTCAAAGTGTTTTAATAAAAGAAATAATAATAATAATAATAATAATAATAATAATAATAACAACAACAACAACAACAACAACAATAATAATACTAAATTACCCATAAATTGTAAAAGAAAATTGTCTTACTTGTTGACATTCTAGAAGTATCTCAATATTTCTCATAGGTGTGATTTTAAGTAGATCGTGATGGAAAACCTTGGAGATGAATTGAAACTTGTATAAGAGAAACATTCTTTTCATAAGTTCTAAAAAAAATTGAAAGGAAAAATTAATAAACAATTACATATATGCATAACTAAAAATTTCTTAAATGTAATTTATAATTGATAATTGATATAATAATAGAATCATACATCAATTTTAACGTCGCAGCTTCGAGAATATCTGGATTAAATATGAGCCACGAACAGTCTAAACCGATGTTCAAATTCTTTGACCATGAATGTCATGTGTTTCTCACGATAAATGTGTTTTCTATATATAGTTAAATTATATTCGGACTTGTTATGATAGAGTGGAAACAAATTAAGTTGTTATTATCCGTAAAATATTATTTTTTGTTGTTATCCATAATTTTTATTTTAATTGCTTAAGTTAATTAAAAAAATCTTTACAAAAAAAAAATTAGTGAAACTCTAATTGAATAACAACAAAGCAAATTTTTCTAAGAAAGCAACCAAATTATGCTAAAAAAAATATCTAAAAAAAATATAAAAAAAAATCTTAGAGAAGCTCTAATTGAATGCCACGTAAGCAAATTTTCCTAAGAATGCACGAGAGAGCTCCGTGAACCTATCGTAATGTATATAATAGAGATAATAGAGATAGAGATATGATGAAAGTAGAGTGCCTAAAATAACTGTGCTTACATATCTGCAATGTTGAGGACGCCAAAATCATTATTTAATTTGAATATGCACTTGATGAGATATAATCTGAGAAATTGAACCGCACACGATGGAAAACAAAAACATCACACCAAGATAACGAACAAACAAAACATCGTACTATAAGACGATGAAATCACAAAAGAAAAACTTAAAAGATGCGAAAGTCACTTATTTTAATAAAAAATAGAAGAAAATGATTTAGAGGGGTGAATTTTGACTTAATAAAGTTTTGGAGAGATATGGTTGGTATAAACTTCTGTCTTTGATTCATTAGACATAAGAATGGTGTGTTGTGAATTTTATGAGCAACCAATGCAAGTATGCAACATAACAACGAACACATTGACAAAAATTAGAGATGAACTCAAAGAAATATTGTACCAAAATTTTTTTTGAAATACCAGTAAAACAAAAATGATAGGTCAGTCTAAGGCATGAAAAATACAATGTCCTTAATAATAAGGACTTATATACTGATGCATACACTCCACATGATTCAATATGTCAAGTATTTTCAATATTTCATATTAGAATTGTCAAAAAATTAAAAAGATTTAATTCAATAATTTCTTTTTGTCAGTAACCTTCACCTTTTTAAAAATGAATAAATAAATGTACTAAAGTTTGAATTTCAATCCATACATATGTGCAACGTCTTAACTCGAGAGCAACAAGTAAAATGAAGATAATATTTACTTATTATATTTACATTGATTAGAGATTAAATTGAAATTTGCAAAAAGATAGATTGTTAAAGATTAAATTTATGATTTATTTAAAAAAGTTTGCTGAAATAGGCAAAGAAATGAGACTCAATTGATAGAAAATATAGTGGGCCTGTAATATATTATATGCTCCGCACACAATTATGGAATGGAGCACATGTTCATTTTACTGATCCCGTTTTTTTTGTTTTCTTTTATTTATAGATGAAATAATAATTATCACTATAAATTTATATACACAATTGTAAAGTTTTTAGTTCAAATACGAGTGTAAAGTATTTAGTCTAACAATATCAATATTTATCAGATGAGTTAAGTCTTATAAATTATTGATGTTACGTTGTTTTCTTTATCATAAAACATGAATTAATATAATTGAATTATAAAACAAAAAAAATATAGATTCCTTCAATCATCTATTTATTTATATTTTATAGTTGAACCTCCTAATCACAAATAGTCAATTAATGATGTTGTTTTTTTTTTTTTTGACAAATATTGATGTTGTTTTCTTTATCATAAAACATGAATTAAAAAACAAAAGAAATATAGATTCCTTCAATCATCTATCTATTTATATTTTATAGTTGAACCTCCTAATCACAAATCGTTAATTATTGATGTTGTTTTCTTTATCATAAAACATGAATTAATATAGTTGAATTATAAAACAAAAAAAATATAGATTCCTTCAATCATCTATCTATTTATATTTTATAGTTGAACCTCCTAATCACAAATCAACGAGAAGAAGCCTACTTTGTCAAACTATGTGAATCTATTAGTGCAAATAATTTAAGTCCGTTAGATGATAATTCGTAACCAATCTCAACATATCTACAAAGTATGAGATCAAAAACCCCAATTTTAGAACTTGAAAAACTAAAACTTACTTTAATTTAAGCAAAACTAGAAAACAAGAAGTTTATTTAAGCAAAAAATAATTATAAGACTGCGGCTAAGTTAAAAAAAATTGATACATACGCCAAAATGACACAGGTTAAACAAGTATAACTACCACTTTAAGCTAAAAGATCTATACTTATTTTTAGTAAGTTTCAAAATCCAACTCAATAGAAAACCAATTCCATTCAAGTTAATAAAAAATTGAGCATACTCCAAAATAACACTAGTTCAACAAGTATAACTACCACTTTGGACTAAAAAATCTACTCTATTTTGATATATATTTTAAAACCCAACTCAATAAAAAAAATGTTTCGAACCAGATATACCCATTTATTCATTTTTAAGGGGTGAATTTTTAGCCGCTAGACTACCTGATCAAACAAAAAAAAGAAACTTCAATCAAATTAACAAAAAATTGACACATACCCCATAATAACGCAAGTTGAACAAGTATAATTCCTCCTTAAAGTTGAAAGATCAACCTTTTTTTTTTGGACCAGCAAAAGAGAAATTTTATTAGATCACTAAATAAGTACAAGAAATACTCCACCTACCACAAAAGCAAAGTACAAGTAACATAATTACACAAAGTGAGTAGCCTCAAAAACAAAGCCAAACACCGACAAATCCAACATACAAAAAGCCCACCCGCCCCTCTAGCCTATGCAAGCCAGGGGGTTGGTATACCAACAGCTAATATCGAAACCAAAATCCTTATGCTTCGGTTTGAGCCACCACCAAACTTGTATTTTAATCTGATCTAACACCTGGTGCACTTCAAACATTTTGTTTTGAAAAAGACATTCATTGCGACATTTCCAAAGCCACCAAATATCTGCTAGCCACAAAACCTGAAAAACATTTTTTTGGCTTTGCCGAATGAAATTGAAGACCAATAAACTATTGAGCATGCGCAACTGCCTCCGAAAACAAAATAAACTGTTGACCTTGTATACCTTGTATACAAAGAAAAGGTGGGATAACGATTCTTCGACAATGCACCCGAAGCTGCACAAATGTGAACATACTTTAATAATACCCAGCGGAGAAGATTATCTATTGTTGGAATTCTATTGAGCAAAAAGTGTCACACGAACACTGAAACCTTCAACGGAACATCTTTATGCCAAGACAAATCAATGACATTGCCCTGTGTAGCTGCCAAGTCAACACATCTAGTCAGGTATATATATGCGTCCTTGACTTTATAAGAATCAGAGGCAATGCATGCTCACATCCACCTGTCAGACACATTAAATTGCAAAACAAAATTATGAATAAGAGCACAACACCCCTCCAACATCTCTTATCCTCAAACAAATAGAGGTCACCGCCACACCCACCCCCTCCACCAACCCCTAACCCCGCCTACACAACTCACCCACCGAAATCCGAGCCTCCATAAACAGACCCACCAATCTCGGAAACTGCCTCCGCAACACAACCCCTGCCCCCAGCTACGGATCATCCCAAAAGTAAGTAAATTCTCATCCTCCACTTAACGAGATAAAGAAAAATCAAACCACTCAAGAAGAGTATTAAATAATCTCTGCCTAACGAATACAACGTCCTTCCACTAAGATGAAGCTCTACTACCTCCATCCAAATCAACCCTAATTTTGGTAGGAAATTCAACCTAATATATTATTTTCAAAATATAAGAGAAAATTTTATTTTTTATATTCAACGAGAATCTAATACCACATTTGATCTACAATATAGATAAAATATATTATATTTTTAATTGATTTAAAAAATAAATTTTATTTTATATTTATGACGGAAGAGATTAAATAAAAAAAATTCTTATTCCACTGAGTGAGTGAGAAAGAAACGCGTCTGAATAACTTTTACAAAGAATCAGAACGGCGCAGATTCCGACATTGTCCTCTCCCCACCGTACACTCTCAGTCACACAATCTTTTCCTTCTTCTTCATTCTCTTCATTCCCACAACTTTCTCACCTTTTCCAACTTTACCTAATAACTGCATGTACTAATTTTCACTCTCTCACACAAAAACCATGTCTACCCCTAACGAAGATTTCCAAGGTACTATTATTATCATTATTCTCTTCCTCTTTCTTCTAGCTTTTCAGGGTTTCTTTGTTTCCTTTTGCAACTCAAATGACGGAAAAAAAAGGTTTTTTTTTTATGACCCAATGCGGTTATTTTATTTTTTGATGATACTTCTTTCGCTATCTATAGTTTATATTTTTATATTATGAATAAAAATTTGATCTTTGAGTGTTTTGGTCTTTTGGGTTGGTGAGTAAATTAAAAAAATTGTGATTTCAAGAGATTGAACTAAAAATTTGAAGAAAGTGTTTACATAGTGGAATGTTGTTTGAAATTTATTTAGGGTATGTTTGGATGTAGAATTTTGGAGAGTTAAGTTTAAATTTTGGTATTTGTTTGAGATTTTTGAAAAATTGAATGAATAATGTGATAGATGATTGTATAAGAGTTCGATTATGCTTCATCCAGAAAAGAAAATTAAGTCATTCCCTTTATGTTGGGTAGTAATTAGTAAATAAACCTATTGTTTTAGATATTATTGTTATGTGAGTGAAGTGCTTTTTGAAGAAAATATAGGATTTGAAATGCAATTACTAGAGAGAAAATTAGGGTTAGATCTCATTGTAAAAAATATGGTATAGTTTTGGCTTAGATGGTTTGGATGTGTGTTGGGAAAAATCTAGTAAGGAGGGTTGTTCATAAATGTAAGATAGTCCGATAGTTAGATATTTAGAAAGACCGAGGAACACACTAGGTTAAATTGGCTAGGAAGATTTAGATGTAAATAGTTTATCCTTGGACCTTGTTTAACCAACCTGACTTTGTGAAAAAAGGTTTGCGGTTGTTGCTGAAACAAGATGTGTTTTAAGACGAAAACTGAAGATTTGAGAAGCAACAAGGGGTCAATTTAGGTTTCCTTTAAGGTGTCAACAGCTTGTTCACACCAAAATTCAACTCTCATATTTATTTACTTGCTTTCTTTTTTATATGTTCAGGTGTTTCAAATTGTTATGTGTTTAAGAGCCGATTGCAAGAGTATGCTCAGAAAGCAGGACTTCCCACACCTGTGTATGAAACTATCAAGGAAGGGCCTTCCCATGAACCTTGTTTCAGGTCAACGGTGGTTGTGAATGGTGTTCGCTATGATTCTTTGATTGGATTTTTTAACCGTAAAGCTGCAGAGCAGTCAGCTGCAGAGGTTGCTTTGACTGAGTTGGCCAAAGCTGGTGCACTTAATCAGTCCATCACTCAACCTGTTGTAAGTAGTCTTTTACAAATTATAAACTTTGATTGTTGGTAGTAACTGGAAGTTCTGAGTCTTTACAAATATTACATTTGATAAATATTTCCGTTCATTTATATTGTGAGGTAACATTCTTTCTAGAATGTGTGGACTTATACCATTTTGAAACACAGCCTTATTAATTTCTTCCTGTTATTTGTTGCTTAACCTAAGTTGACAATATATACTTTTTTGCTTATGTTGACCATTTTGATAATGAAAAGTATATAATTGTTGCATATTTTATCGAGGTTCCTTATTGGATTTTCAATAGACATACATGAATTCTATGTTCTGTTCCGTATTCTAATATATTACAGCCCTACAAGTTATTGTGTATTTGCTGCCTCTGATCATTATAATGGTGTTTTCTTCCAGCATGAAACTGGATTATGCAAGAATTTACTCCAGGAATATGCACAGAAGATGAATTATGCAATGCCAACGTATCAGTGCAAAAAGGATGACACACCACCAGGTAGAGCACCATTATTTTCATGCACAGTTGACATTGGAGGGATTCACTATATTGGGGGAACGACAAAAACAAAGAAGGAAGCGGAGATAAAAGCCGCAAGAACTGCTTTATTAGCTATCCAGACAAATGCAACTCAGTCATCTCAAAACCAGTTTGGCCATTTGACGGTCATTCCATCCAGAAAAAGGCCAGCAGATTCTGTTGCTGATGAGGCTTCGAAAGCTCCGAAGCCTAAGAAATCACGCTTTAAAAAGAAATGTTCCAAGAGGAAACCGCCTAGAGGTAAGAGGCGCCGTACTCAAGCTAACAACGGTATCGATGTAGCAAATAACATTCCCATCAGGGTAGAATCACTACCAAGTGTTAATGGTGAATCTGGCCTCCAGGAAATCAAACCTGAAGCAGCATTCCCTTTAGAAACCATGAAATCTGAGAACGGAGTATCAACTACAAGTATCAATCACGGTGTAGAATCACTTGCAAGTGTTAATGCTGAATCTGGTCTCCAGGAAATCAAATCTGAAGCAGCATTCCCTTCAGAAGCTATGAAGAGTTCTGAGAATAGAGTATTAACTACAAATACCAATCATGTGGTAGAATCGCTTGCAAGTGTTAAGAATGAACCTGGTCTCCAGGAAATCAAATCTGAAGCAGCATTCCCTTCAGAAGCCATGAAGAATTCTGAGAATGGAGTGTTAACTACAAATATTAATCATGTGGTAGAACCGCTTGCAAGTGTTAAGAATGAACCTGGTCTCCAGGAAATCAAATCTGAAGCAGTATTCCCTTCAGAAGCCATCAAGACTTCTCAGAATGGAGTTTCAACTACAAATATCAATCACGGGGTAGAATCACTTGCAAGTGTTAATGGTGAATCTGGCCTCAAGGAAATAAAATCTGAACCAGCATTCCTTTCGGAAGCCATGAAGAATTCCGAGAACGGAGCATCAACGAATCATCATGAGAAAGAGACATTATTAGTTGGAGACAGGTCTTTCGCTTTGAATAATCAAGAGGTTTTTGAAAATGGGAAGTCAACAGAATTGCAATCCAAAGAGGACAATCTTACAGAAGTGTCTTTCGCGCCTAACGGAGACATACCGATAATGAGCGTGGAGATGAATAAACAGCGTTGTAATGGAGATATGGTCTTTGGAGAATGATTTTATTTATTGAGAGAGGTTTTGAGGCTTGAAGTATTAATAATTATTATTAAACGATTACAATGGAAGAAAGATCCAAGCAGACATTCAATAGGATTAGCAAAGCTTGAGGATTTTCCACAGTTTTTCTTTGTTGGGGTGTCACTCAGGAAAATAGAATATATAGGCTATGAATATGATATGAACCAAAGCAAGTTGATAACTTATAACTGATCATGGTGTTTTAAACCATTGATTTACTTATTATATTGCATTGTTATATGAAAGCTATCTGCTACATTTATCCGCAACATGGAACTTGAGTTTTAGGGGTTTGTTATCTTATTTCAATGTGTTTAACTTATGATGAATGCATGTATGTGTTAATATTGAATGTGTGTCTCTAAGGGTGCGTTTGATCCTTCTAAAATATAAGATCCTTCTAAAATATAAGAGACCGAACATGACAACTTCAGTTGTATTGTGTTTGATTTTAAAACTGTCACTGAGACTAGACAAATTGGTTGTGAAGGGACCGGACAAAATCACATATTATTGTCCCACACTGAACCACGAGACAAATTTTTGTCCTTAACACAAGTCGTCTAAATCACTAAAATTTCATTTTTTTTCCACCAAACATCGGACAAGACAAAATTTGTTCAATACCTTAGATGGTTGTATTGTTCTGTACTTTTATTTTGCAGATCAAACAGACCTTAAATATGAATTAGCTAACCAACAAAAGATTAGTGGTGAGATTAACCAAATCATTTAACAAAAAAAATTTAGTTTGAAGTGTTAACAAAATCACTCTTAATCAAGTGTTTTTCAGTTACTATAGTTAGAGCAACTCAACTGCAGGTTCCTCACCCACCTTGCATCTGGCCTTGTGTAAGCTCAATGATAAAGTTATTTTTCTTCAAACATCAAAATTGTAGTTTAACAGTCTTGGTCATTCCTGAAGTAATTTATAGATTGTGATCATTTAAACATATTACACTCAGTTCTTATATCACAATTTCATCTCTATGTTACTCTTAATTTTACACTTAATGAATGAGTTTACGGGGGTTATTCAATTAGGATTTTGAGGGATTTTAATGGATTTTGAGGGATTTTAATGGATTTTAAAAGTCTTGTGTTATTCAATAAATAAAAAATTTGTTTTTTTTCAATCCTACAAAATCCGTTGTTATTCAATGAAGATTTTTAATCAAAACTTTTTTTTTTAATGCCACAAAATATGTTGTTATCCAATCAAGATTTTTAATCAAGACTTTTTTTTTCCACGCCACAAAATCTGTAAAGTACTTTGAAATCTTAAAAGTCTGTATTATAATCCCACAAAATCTCACAAAATCCTATGTTAAGAATCTTGATTGTTTTTGTCAAAAAAAAAAAGAATCTTGATTGTAAAATATCTTTTAAAAAAAGTCTCTCAAAATCTCACAAAATCAATATAATCGCACAAAGTCTTTTAAAATCTTCAAGACTTTTTTGTCAAAATAATCCCTCGAAATCCCAATCCAATAACCCCCTACATTGTGAGGTCCATTAAAAGTTATGGAGCAAAAAATAATGAATTCTTTAGAATGATATGTAAGGTGGAGTGGAGTTCATTTAAACTACCAAGTACCAATGCATAGAATTTAGTGATAATAGTACTTAAAATTTTCTTTAGCAATGATGCTTTTGGAAAAGTGATAATAGTACTACCAATTATTGCTAGATTTTAGTGATACCAATCAAAAAGTTATACTTAAACCTTCTAATAAGTTTGCTAGATTTACTCTTAAGACTCCATACAAATTGATTGTACTAATTATTTTAGAGATAAATTATCTACCTTCACTTTAGTGACTTTAGTATATTTAGAAGATAAGATCATCTATTATAATAAAATTATTTAGATGAGAAAGATATGTCAAGTCAATTTTTATGATGTTAAATGTACATTTTCTCTCAAAAATTTAATTTTCTTTCGTGTAAATTATTTTAGAATTTTTCCAAACATTTGTAAAATAAATTGTAACATAATTTTATATAAATATTCATTAAAATTTTATGATTTATATATTTTTTAAATGTTTATACAAATATTTAAATTATTATGTATGACCAGACAAAAACTTAGATGACGTGGTTGAACGGTCGAGCCATCCTCCCTTAACTAAGATCGAGGTTCGATCATCACGGAACAACTTTACTTTTTGGGTCAACTATTACATTTTAACGAAGAATTAGTCATTATATTTGGTGGGAAGAATTAGTTATTACATAGATATTGCTAACAATTAATTTTGAGTACTTCTCCACATCAGAGGAAAAAAAACAACTCCGACGCATTTCTTCCTAGTTTCACCGCCACCACCGCCGCCTCACCAATTCTCCACCGCAATTTCATCTCACTACTTCACACATCACACAAAAACCCTTACCTGAACAAAATGCACGGTCGACCTCGCAAACCATTGAAAGAAGAAGACGAATCAGCTTTATCAACCAAAGCTCAAAAGCTTCGTTCACTTCAATCTCACTTTCTCGCCAATCACCAAAATCGCATGTAACTTCTTTCTTTCTTTCTTTCGTTTCTTTCGCTTAGTTTTCTTTGTTCTTCATTTTTTTGATTCAATTTGGTTAAATCTTGTTACAGATATAGTAAAGAAGCATTAGATTTGAGCGCGAAGCTTCTAGAAGGTAATCCAGAATGTTACACGGCTTGGAATTACAGAAAACTCGCTGTTCAGCATAATCTGTCTCAATCCGATTCGGATTCGGATTCTGTTGCATCTATCTTTGATCAGGAACTCAAATTGGTGAGAATGTTTGTTTACTTTCAAGTAATTGAATTGAATTGAATAATAAAGATGCAAAATTTTGATTTTTAGTTATATTCTTTTGATTTTGTATTTTGATTAGGTGGAGAATGCGTTGAGGAAGAATTTCAAGTCATATGGTGCTTGGCATCATAGAAAATGGGTGCTTAGCAAGGGGCATTCATCGATAGATCATGAAATGCGGCTTCTTAATGGTTTTCAGAAGGCTGATCCGCGGAATTTTCATGCTTGGAATTATCGAAGGTTGGATATTTTGGCCTTTTGATATAATATTTTTGATAAAAAGAAAAATAATTTGCAATTTTAGAGGTTGGTGTCATTTTTTTTTGTTTTGATATTATTTTCAGGTTTGTTACTGATCTAATGAAAAGACCAGATGAGGATGAGTTGAAATACACGGAGGAAGTGATAGGGGATAATTTTAGTAATTATTCTGCGTGGCATAATAGGAGGTATGTTAAAAATCTTACTCTTTCAAAGGATCGTCGTGGTGATGGTTTAATTCATTATGTGTGTTTTTTCTATGTTATTGCACTCATATAATTACCAGAGCTGCATAGATAGTTGCATTTGTTTGTCGCTAATTTTTTTTGCTTGTCTCTGTAAAAGCATTAAATCGCAAGTTAACAATGATGTTGTATGATGCATTGTTTTATCACGCATTTTGCTGACCTATTGGCTTACACAAGATTATTTTTTCCACTTACGCTTGTTCTAGAAACAAACATTACCATCTATCAATGTTGCATTTTTTAAAAGGTTTTTCAAGCAAGCCTTGGATATGGTGGAATTTATGCGTGATAAATTGTGACCGATAACAGTCATTTGATTGCATGCCTACGCCCACCTAGGTATTTGAAAATTATCCTTTTAGTATTGTCAATAATCAATGGCTGCTATCTTTGAAGCATTCCAGAAGAAACCCATAAGTGAACTCATTTGTATCATTGCTTGTATTTAAAAAAAAAATACCCTTCTGGTGGTTTATTTCCAAAATCTTAAATAGTCACCATTCATGATACAATGCATTTTACCATTTGCATGTGAAATGTTTCGACAGTGCAAGGTTGTTTATGGTCCGTGTGTACTACATACAGTACATACCATATATAATACAGTATTCTTTTATAGTAACAGAATCTTTTTGGGGTTTTCATCCAGTGTCTTTTTGTTGTGCTTAAATCAATTACATTCTTTAAGATTTTATTTAACTTGACTATTGATTAACTACTTATATTAATGCATATTCTGTTCCATTGATAATTTTTCAGTGTGCTTTTATCTAATTTATTTAAAAGAAAGGCTGAAGGATTTTCCCATAAAGAAAAAGTTTTGCAAGAGGAGTATGAGCATGTCCACAATGCTATTTTTACTGATCCAGATGATCAGAGTGGTTGGTTTTATCATCTTTGGCTTATTGATCAAACTGTGAGAAATGATGCTCCTCTACTCGTTTCATCTTGGCCATCTCATGGAGCTAATATAACCCTAAATGGAAACAACTGCCTTCATAGTTGTGGTTTGTCTCTGTTGAATAGTACACTATCAGACACTAGAACACTTCCCATCATTTTATATTTCAATCAATCTGTTGAAGGCATCAACTCGTCTACAGTGACTGTTAAGTCTGAACTCTTGAAGGAGGATCTTGTTTGGAAACCACTTTCAGCAAACAACTCGAGTACTGCTCAAGTTTGGGTTGTGCACCTAAACCTTGATAATACGGGGTTCCAAATATCGAAAACTTACTCTATAGAGATTACAATCGGACATTCTACGGGTATTGTATCTTCAAATGGATATCATTATGGGGATCCTTCCCAAATTTCCTTTGAAGTGTGTGTACAGACTGCTCATACAGAACATGTTGAAGGACAACGTGGAAAGTTGGTTTCGTGGAAGGACAACGATTTCGAAGAAATTGATCATTTTGAAGAATCAAATTCAGCTGTATCTGCTGATCACCATATGCCAACAACTTCCAATTGGTGCATGGAGGCAATTGATGAAGAAATAACTAATTTTCGGGACTTGTTGTCAGACTGGTAAGGTGGATCCATTAAGTGTATGGCTTTATGTTTTGAAATGCCACCTAGCAAATTCTTTTCCATATTTTCCAGTTATATTTCAATTTGATATTGTGTTTTGTTTGATTTTTGTAGTAAAATCGGAAGGCTTACACTTGCAAGACTTTTGACTGCTCTTGATTTGTTATTACCTCAACATGATAAAAGAAAAAATCATACCGAAGAAGTTCTTGAACTTTACACTGAGTTGATGAGGTTGGATCCAACACATTCTCTATACTACAAGGATGAGCATAGTCTGGTATTACTTCGGCAGGTAATTTGGAATCTTTATTTAGCTATGCTGATGTATTTTTATGTTTATAACTAGCTTTATAGTATTGCAAATTTTCTATCCCTTCCATGATAATTTTATATTTACAAGTAGCTTATAGTATTGCAAATTTTCTATTTCTTACTAGCTTATAGTATAACAAACCTCAAGTTTATTTCTTCATGTTTTGAGGTTTGTTATTTTATTAAAATTTTCCTTCTAGTCATATGGAACTTATATTATTTGTACTTGGAGATATGATTGTTATAAACTTAAATCTAAGAATGATGTGTTGTGGATTTTGATGAGTAACCCTGCTAAACAACAGCTGACAAAAATTAGACATTATTTCAAAAAAAATCATGAAATTTCAATAAAATAATAAGTCGTTTAGTCTAAGGCTTGAAAAATCACATCGTCCTTGAGGATTTATTTGTGTGATGCATAAACTCTGCACGATTCAATATTCTCATTTTGAAAATTGTCAAGTAAACTCCACATCATTCAATATGCTCATTTCAGAAAATCTCAAGTATCAATGCATAAGAGTCATCGAAGAATAAGAAGATGGTGTAAAAGGGGGTGTAAAAGGAAGAGAAAGTATTGTTAATGAGTTGGTGTGTTAGACTAAATCAAGAATAAGATAAGGAATAAAAGGAATAGAACAAGTCAAATCGTAGAGTGTTCATGAGACTGCTCAGTACAGTAATCAAAAGAAAAATTCATGCTAAAATTGGCAAAGACAGGAGAAGTACAAAAGATTTATACCAAAACTCAAATGATAGAAAATATTTTTAGGGAGTAATGGACTGTGACCGGGCATGTGATTTATGCTCCGCACTTAATTATATAATGGGCTGTCTGAATGATGAATGAGATATCATCTGCTTTTATGATGCAACACTTGTGTCTTTTTATATTTACAATTAGCTTTACAGTATTTCAAATTTTCTATTCCTTCTGCAATAAATCAATTTTATATGCTCATGTTTTGAGGATTCTGCAGATAACGTCATCTAGAGAATCTTTACTACCATATTGCAACTACTATAAACACGCATCAGAAGCAAATACTAGTTATGTCTGTCTACGATTACAAAATCTATCGTTGTCACGGATGGGATCCATTCAGAATTTACTGTGGGTGCAAATGCTAGACCTTAGCCACAACGAACTTCGATCAATTGAAGGTAGAACTTCCATTATTTATAAGTTTTCTATAGCTTACCTTTTCCCTCTACCACTATAATTTAGCGTTTCTATATGACATTGTGTTTGCTCATGTATCTACATTCTTGAAGGCCGAATCTTTTCACTTTAAGTAGACTGCATGAAATTGCACTCTTCTATTTTTTTTAACTTTCCAACAGGATGTTTTGCTTGCATTATACCAAACACTACTCCGTTTCTCTCCAGTTTTCTATCAATATTCTGCTAAACCAACTCTTCCCTACCATTGCTCAAGCTATATGCGTTTTGCTCACCCAATCTTTAATGAAAATATTGATGTTAATGTTTAAATGAAAATCAATAAATTTACTTTCATCACTTTCATGCAATATCCATAAACCCAAGTATACCAAACCAAGAGGACATCTTTCGAGTTATTATGCAAGTCTCACACTGAATTTTTTGACAGGGTTGGAGGCCATGCAACTTCTATCTTGCTTAAATCTGAGTCATAATAAATTTGGTAGTTTTACTGCTTTGGCACCTCTCCGATTGCTCAAGTCACTTAAAGTGTTGAACATCTCTTACAATGAGCTAGGTTCTCACACAATTGATACAAGAAGATACCTATGCTCTTCTCCTTTAACACATACTGAAGTATTTCCCTGGGACCGTTTTGAAATCCTCTGCGGCAGTTACAGTGCCACAAAGTTTTGGGAAGCTTTTTTGATCTTTGAAGGCTTGAACTTGACAGATTTGAACATAACAGGAAATGCAGTTGCTGATGAGAACTTCACGTCATTTATCGTCAAAATTTTGCCTACACTAAAGTGTCTAAATGATGAAGAATTATAATGACTTTTCTGGGCTTTGAAGGATACAGGTTTATGTTTCTGGTATAAAGCGAAGGTATACTTTATAGCGAAGGTGATTCACTCATTGTGCACAACCTTTTTTCCGATAAAGGGCATTTCTTTAACTGTATTACTTTTGGTCGTTGTTGTATAATTGTATAACAGGTGCTTGATTCATATTATTCCTTTATTTAAATCTCATTACGCTGCCTTATAATAAAGAAGGTGCATTTTCACGGTCCTTGAGAATATACCATGTTAAAAACTAGAAATAGTTAAAAGGGGAAATTTTCATTCAACAAAGAAAGTACTCAATTTCACATGTCTTATAGTGATGTATACATTGATTAGCACTGAGTATTGAGTAGAAACCTATAATAGGGTACACAAATTTATTTATTTTTCATTTCAGAACAGCTTTGATGCTACTGATCTAATGCTTGAGCCTATACTGAGCACCACCTCATTTGCTCCTTCCACCCTTGCCAAAGCCATAAACACTGAAATGACATGTGGTGCCACAGCTAATGAAACACCTCTCCAACATAAATTCTTCCCCAATAGAAGTTTAAGACAGATCTTTATCTTTTGTTCCACTGCTGAATCAAACCCAATAGACAAAGTTAGTAGTAGTAACAGAGACAATTGGTGGCATGAATCCATTATTGTTTATGAAAAAAAATTTAAACGACTCTACATTAGATGTATAGATATAAATAATACTCCCTCCGGTCCTAAATATAAGAGAACTTTTGCTTTTAAAGTTCATGGAATGATTGATGTATTTGGTTCATAATATAGACTAAATACATCAAACATTCCATAAATCTAAAAAGTACAAAGTTTTTTATATTTAAAATCGGAAAGAGTACTTTCTAACGAAACCATATTGTAATGCCATGAAATGGTAGTCAATAGTCATGGCAAAAACTCGGAAGATTGTTTTTATACTTCTATTTAAAGTGAATATCAATATACCCTGGTGGAGGAGATAAGGTGGCACAATCAAAAAGTAGTGTAAAGTGGTCATCAATATGTGTTATGAAGTACTAACATTTCTAATTTTGTCAAGAAATAAATAAATAATAAAACAAGTACCACTGCAGCACCACAATTAGCAAATAGAACTGCCAATAGCATCACTAAATGACAAAACGCCAGTCGGTAGTACAAGACATCATAATCATATAATGTGACACATTTTAATTCAAATATCTGGTTGTATTTTAGGAACCAATTATAAGCTAATAATCACAATAAAAAACAAGCAAACAAAAAATACTTCAAATCAACTGATTTTTTTTTTGATACAACAACTCAACTGAATTTAGAGTGTAATTAATGTGAAACGTTCATTACAAAAATCTATACACATTAAAAGGTATGAAAAAGAATGAGAAAGCGAAAGAAGTAGAGGTTGAAGAGATAAAAGTAAGTGTCATGTTAAATAGTGCCTCTGGAGCACTTACAAACACAAACAAGAGTGACTTGTTTTTACTCTTAAAAAAACGGTGAGATCCAATTTGATTTTTGAGGATTAAAAGCTTCTTCTATTTTTATTTTTCTGGTGACAACTCCTATTTTTTTAAGGATTGAAAAAATTTCAATGATTAAAATATAATTACTACTCTAACATTTGTCATTCAGAAGGAAAAAAGGGCGGGGTTACAAAACAGTGAAAGAAAGGCACAAACGATTAATAAAAATCTGTGAGAGAAAAATAATCAAAATGACTTTCAATTATTTGAGGCTTAAAATTTAAATGCCATATTCCCATGGCTTCACAAATCGCAATCATATCATGAAACTGCGCATGAAGGGGTGTTAAAAAGACATTTTCACAAAACAGCGAAAAAAAAAATTCCACAAAAAGAGAGACCATAAAATTTGGTGAATTAAATAAACAAAAAATTGGATCATGATAGAAGAAGAACCAACATCCCATGTGGTTTTGTTTTTAGGAAGAGAGTAAAAAAAAGTGAAATTCTATGCATCTCGTGGAAGACTTAAAATAAGTCTAACATGTACTACATCTCAACACACTTTAAAGTTCATGTCTCCTACCAAGTTCATATAGAAAATGTATTATTTGGTGCAATTTTTTTTGTTAGCCTAGAGGCTAGATAATTCACTCCTTAAAGGTGAAATAGTGGGTGTATCCGGGTACGAACCCGGATCCCGGCACTTTCGTGCAATATATCCAACCATTTGAGTTAAGCTCATGGGACATTATTTGGTGCAATTTATACAGTAAATTTTAATTATTTTAAGTGCGTAATGAAATGTGTATGTTAAAAAATGTGTTCTTATAAAAAATTAGACTCGTGGGAAATTTTCAATAATAACATCCAAGTCAATGGTTCCATCAGAAAAAAAAATCAAAGTCAATGGTTCCAACATTTATAGAAAATTTCAAAGAGGAATATCATTATTAAGCGCGTGAAAATGCTCAAGATGCACCCCCAAACACGTTGAATAATCGCTTCTTTACAATTTGTACATCATGTCTTAACCCAGCAAAAGTGTTCATAGACTAACCCTAGTTAAACCCAACCACATTGCTAATAGTAATACAACTGTATTAATTAATTGATCTGCAAAACTTTTTTTATAAGTCTTAATATTACAATTCTCATAGGAAGAGACTTTGATAATCCATAATTAAAATTCGATCGCGAGTTAAATAAAGTCTCACAAAAAAATCATTCTCATAACAAATCAAACAATGAAAAGATACTTCAAATTCAAAGATTCGTTTAATAACGTAGTAAATTGTTACTATACTTTTTTTCTTCATTTATCCTCTAATTCATAGGAGAATGAACTAGTCAAGAGTTCCGGGCGAGTTCTGACATCAGTGTTTTCGGTCGCTTCCAAACGCATTAGTTATTGTACTTTCTTAGTCCAAAAGGAAAAACAAAAAAAGAAACTTCTTCCTTCGTGGATCACATAATTACCTAAGATTTCGCACTTAAAGTTTAACAGATTTACTAACAGCGCCAGAATAATTTATTAATGATCATCTTAACAACAACAACACTGTTAATTACTGTAATTAAACTTGTAATTAAACTTCAAATTATCATGATAATACTAAATTATAATAATCTAAAAGCTGATACAAAAATAATCGATTATGAACCCAACCTGTTAAGCGCTTCAACCGGAACAGCAAATTGTGGCTCCAATTCATGAGCCTCCTTATAAGCTTTCTTGGCTTCATCAGTCATTTTCTTCCCTTCATAACACTCTCCCAAAGCACACCAAGCTTTCGCATTCTTAGGACTCAAAATAACCGACTCAGTCAAATCAGCCAAAGCCGAGTCAACTCGTCCGCGTTCACTCGTCGCAAGCTTCAACTCAGCTCGTTTATACAACGCATCACCACGTTCACCTTCCGCTAAAGAACCAGCAGCAAGAGGAGACAAAGCAGCATCAAGCGAATCAAGTGCAGAAGTACGAAAGCCTTGAAGATCGAGAATCATAGCTTTGAGAAGATAAGATGCAGCGTCTTTAGGATCGAGTTGGATCGATTTTTCGGCTTCAGATAAAGCTTCGTTAGCGAGGTTGTTGATTGCGGATCTGGATTTGTTTTTTGAAGATCTAGCTTGTGTGAGAAGCTGTGCGCCACGAACGAAGTGACGTTTTGCTTTGATTTTGGTTTGGTTTCGGTATCGGAGTTTGGAGAGAAGTTTTTGTGGAATTCCGTGCATGCTTAGGAAGATTAAGGCTAATCCAAGGATCATTATGACTTGTAAACCTATGTCGCGGATCATCGCTTGTTTCTCTGTGATTTCCATTTTTGATCTTTGAGGAATTTGCTCCGGCGAGGGTGTTAGGTTTTTTGTGGCGATGTGTGGAAGATTGGAAGAAGAAGAAGAAGAAGTATGTGACTGTGTGTGTTTTGTTATCGCTTCGCAGTTCAAAAGTTTATAGACTCAATAGTAGTTAAGTTCAACTTGACATGAGACGGCAGCCGCCATGCTTCTCTTTTCATTTTTTTTTTTTAAGATAAAAATACATTTAAGTAGGGGTATCTGAGTTTAAATTATGATCTTGTATATTACGTGTAAATGTTTTATCAACTGAACCATATTCACCGTTGGACGTCCACATATTTGCATCTTAAGAATTACTAGTAACTTTTTATCAATTTAATTGATTAATTTGATTTATCCGAAATTTATTTTAGAACAAAATATTTTGAAAATTATGTCAATTATTTTTTTTGGTCGAGACCGGGATATCCACCAGGATATCCTCTTTTTGGAGGCACCTTAATGGTGGGATAGCTGACCCAAAAATTTAAAGTTGCTCTTTCTCCAAGGTGAGAATCGAACCAACTATGTCAATTATTTTGAAAAAGAGGAAGAATATTATTTTTGTAGGAGAGATTTAATTGGAACTTGGAAGAGTTATGGATTTATAGTTCAATAATGTTGGTTAAAATGTAGGTATTATTATAGTAGTTAGGTATGTGTAACGTGGAACATGTCAAAAAGAAAAAAGAATGTGTATGTAATAAAAGATGATATTTTGTTTGGTTACATAAAAGATGATATTATTAAAAATTCAAATGACTATTTCTATGTGAATTTGGCACACACGAGTTCAGCTATCTTAATCACAGAAAGTCAAGAATGATGTGCTTCCTCTAGGGTCCACTCTTTCTCCATTTAACTTTATCATCACAAAAGAAACTATATATCAATAATTCAATATCATCAATCACAAGAGTCTCTTTCTTTAGGCCTTAAATTTATAACACACAAACACAGATGATGACTTACCTAAGGTGGCATTGACTAGTAAGACAAATGGTGAAATTTGTAGTGTCTGTCGGGGGTGTAATTCTTGTTGATAGTTTCAAACAACTCAATGGATCATCTCAATTCTAAACTTTGCACATATTGTGCTTAGATTAGCTTCTATTGATACAGTTTTGCCTTCTACTAATAGGAAATGAGTTCCCATATGTCATTATTCGGTATAAATTACACCACCTCATAATTTATCAGTCGCAAGTACAGTTGATCAAAAGATAAATGAATTTTATTTTTTTGGTACATGATAAATGAAATTTTTTAAGTTTTAATTGAACAAATTACGACTTCTTAGGGATAATATATCGACACCAAAATTTTAAACGTACTATTATTTTATTTTTAGAATATCATTTTCAAAAACAATTTTTGTGTGTAGCACTTTCCAAATGATCACAATACAATTTGCAAAGTTAAAACACTTTTTTTAGGAAACAATGTTACGAAACATATATACATCCTCCAATTATTAGACTTTAATCTATCCGTAAACTCGTAAAAGAGCTTGAAATCGGGAGCTTATTTATGAATATGTTCAGACGATCAGGAGCTCCATAATAAGATACAGGTAGCATCTATATAAGCCTTTAAATTACAATATACAGTTGCAAGCAACCAAGGTTCTGATAAATGATCACCAACCTTTCCATACAAGAGCAATGAATTTCAATAACCAGAAAACCAATTATGGCTTGTGTGTATCGCCCATTTTTATCATCTCTGCTGGAGACTTCAGCAGCTTCTTTAGTGACTCAATTATGCTACTGAAAGATGGGCGCTGAGCAGGGTCGCTGGCAAGTTAACAAAACAGTGCTTATAGGGCCATAGAAAAAACAGCAAGTGACTAAGCAAAACAACATGACTATGTAAATCTGCATAGCAAATTTCTGTATTGTAAAATTGAATCAATTGGGACAAAAATTGGCATTACTATGACTTACTCAGCCCAACAAGATTCGATGAGGGAGGCCAAAACTGGGGAGATGTTTGGAGGGATAGCAAGCTTCCTATTCTGGAAAGCAACAGCACCGACCACCTAAGAGTTCACATGATAACTATTATTTCTCAAAATCCATGGGTAAGACTGGATGTTTCATTATGTCAAGCATTTGTTTGAAATATGCAAGTTTCCATGTAAACCTCTCCACTATATGCCATTTTAAATTAACAATTTCTTGCAAATGATCTCTACTACTGTAAACATAAGCACATTAAGTAAATATTTGGCTAAAAATATTTACAATTTAGACCTTAATACTCATTAGTTTACCTGGGGAGGGTTAAGTCCACTCCATGGCTGTTGCATGGTCACAAGTTCCCATAGGATAACTCCAAAACTGTATACATCTGATTTCTCATCTGACGGTTCTCCACGAAGAAACTCTGGGGCCATCCACTCAGGCTAAAAAATAAAATAAAGAGTTAAATTTATTGAAAATGAGGTACTCATGAAGTAAAAGTTCAATCGGTGAATTTTGAAAAATGACCGAGTTGATTATTAAAAGGAATTTGCCACTATAAGTATGCTAACATGCAAACTCTAAGAAATCCAAATACATGATAGTAAGTTCACTGTTTCCTTCATGCACACCAAAAATGCATATTCTTCTCATCCAAAAGACTTGCCCACATCAAATTATTCTCATCCACAATACTACAATCAATCATATATCAAGGTGCACTGGCAAATAGCCACACCAGTTCAATTTTTGAACTCTTTCAAACTTAAGAGTGCTTCTCAAACAAAGAAGGAAAGAAAGAAAAGAAGTGGAAAATTCACGAGTTAAATACTTAATGAATACAGAGTCAGAGACTTAACTGTCCCGGCAACAGATTTTGAGGGTATGAAAGTGTTTGCCTTAAATCTGGACAATCCAAAATCACAAACCTGAGCATGAAATGAAAAAAGAAATCACCTACATGTACAAAACTTTATGAAAACTTAATAAACTGCTAAATTAGTTTCATTCCACCTTCACAGTCCAATTTTTGTCCACTAACAAGTTTGGGGATTTAAGATCCCAGTGCACAATTGGAGGTTTCAGACAATGGAGATAATTAATTCCTTTAGCCTGTGATAGGACAAACGATATATCATGTACAAGATAAATATTTAGTATGGTAAATTAACAATATCCGACACAAACCACATCCAAAGCCATCCGTAATCTTCTCCTACTATCCAGAATCTCACCAGATGATGGCCTGTGTATCAGGCGGTATAAACTACCTCTGTCAAAAATGTACCAGCAAACAACAGTAAGACTTTCGCATCTTCAGGCAAGAATGCATAATAAGATGATCAATGGTATTAGTTGATTGTTTTACCTAGGCAAATACTCTGTCACTATTGATAATTTGGGGCTTGTTGTAACTGCACCCATGAAGAGCACCACATTTGGATGACGAACACGTTTCATTATTGCAACCTAAATCAATGCAAATAACAACATGAACATAATTCGATTACTTTCTCCATTTAACAGAGGGGAAAATAAAAGGGTTTTTAAGAACGAATTTAAAATCTTATCACATTATGTTCAAACTAGTATTAGAGAAAAAAAAAAAAAAGCATACAAGTTTCAAGCATGACAGTACACACATAATAATTAATTTTGGTGTGCTCCCTAAACTACACAATGTTGTGAATTGTGATTGTTACCAAAAGTATTTTTTTATAAAAGAGATGTCTTTTCTAAATGAGAAAAGGGAAAAAAGACAAACTACAACTGTGCAAGATACTAGACCGAAGGAATATATACGACTGAGGATAACTGGCCTATCAACTCACATGTGTTGCTTTTGGTAGTATATTTTCGGGTGAACCCACCCATCCCCCCTTACCAGAGCCACATAGTTAATACAATCCAAATCACAGACAAATGCAACGAAGAGACAACTCAACACATTTATCTCATGAATACGATCAATACATACCTCTCTCAAAAACTCCTTCAACTGATCATCATGGAAATCCTGAACTGTTAAAACCTTGACTGCAACATCCTTCAATTAATAATAAAATAAATTATGTAAACAAACACACAAAAACCTATTTGGTGAGGATTGATTTGTTCCGTGATAATATTCAATGGCTGGACCTCCATACACACATATTGTGGCCAAATAATGTATTAGTAGATCCAACGTAAGACATATTGATAGTTGAATATAATATAATCAACTTGTCTTGGAGGCTAAATATCATTCATCCAATTGCAATCAAACAAACTAAGAAAGCACACACTATGAAGAATGAAGATATCAGAAAGCTACATTTATATACTTGAACATGCTTATTCTACGAACAAATTTGGCATGAAAAAAAGAAGTGTATATTATCACTTACTGATCCATGCCATTCAGCACGGTGCACAGTCCCAAATGAGCCTGCGTAGTTAAAAGGAAAGGAGCATTTAGAGTCATCTAATGAGGAAACAAGTTTGTTATACAAAAGTTGTATGAATTCAAGAAGCAGAAAAGTACCAGCACCAACACGCTCTTTAATCCGTAAATCATCCCATGATATCTCAAGCCAGTCCATTGCAAGTGATGGTTCAAGATTCACATATCTTGGAATAGTCCCATCAGGTAAGTAGTCCTGGTTTTCAAATCTATTGTCTACCTGCTTCAATTCTGAATGGCAGGAGGAACTAAGTATACATTGCTTGAAAGTACTTTTTACAACAGAATCTCCGGTTACGATGATCTCATTGTTGGAAGTTTCTTGTACCACAATTGTATCTTCACTAAACCTTGGATATTCATGTAATGATGATTCAGTGGCAGGAAAAACTTTAGCAACATTCTCCTGAATGGTAGGTAAAATTGAACATAGAACTGCACATTCCTCATCATTCTCTTTTAAACCATAAGGAATTAGATTTGGCTTGATTATTTCACAGGTTTGATCAACTGAAGCAGAGACAGAGCCCTGATGACCTTTCAACAAATCAGCTTCTATAACTTGTTGATCATTCTGTCCACAACCTGCAAATCATCGAATAATGGCTTAGACGGACTTAAAACAGGAATCCCTCTCCTTTTTAAAAATAAAACCAAAATTCCTCTCTGCTAGTTATACAGGTTTACTAAAACAGAACTAAGAGAGCACAAGTTACCCTGTTCCAAAAGGATTAAAATCTAAAATTCAAATCCAAACATGCTCCACAAACTTGACAATGAAACGGAAAACCATTAAGCAACTTCAAATATATTCACTGAGAAAGGTTAGTATTTGGATTAGAGCTAGGTGCAAAGGAAGAAAGATCACTTCTGCAGTGAGGGGGAAAAAGGAGAGAACACCTGGCTAAGGACATACAGTGGTTGTGACTACAAACATCATTTGAACAATTAATTGATGTAGTATGTTAGACTTTATAATACAATTTAATACAAAAGAAAATATATGGAAAAATTTAGGCTATACTACGAAAAAGTTTAAGCACAATAAATCGTAAAGCTTCAAGAATATAACTATGGCTACACAGATTCTTCTTTTGCACTTGAAATACTTGTGAAAACTTGAAGATCAATGTACCTGAATAAGGACAAGTTTCAGAATCAAAAGAACTTTGGTTCAAACTAATAGGTGGTTGAGAACTTGCTTCATCATCTATATAGGGTGATTGTAATTCCATAAAATGAGAAATTTGAAATGGCGAGGGAATCGAAGTAGCATATGCTCCATTAATCGAAGAATCTGGACCATGGACATTTCCTGGTTCCCCAACAAGGTCGACTACGTATTCCCTATTAAATAACAAATAACAAACCATAATCCCAACAATGGAGAATATGAGGTGAATACAAAAATTATATGTACAACAAGTTATTAGTTGCATATATAGCCAAATTTTGCAAACCTCAAGAGCTGCTTGTCATCTTCAATCTTGACTAGGCAAGAGGATCCGTGATCTGCAGCACAATACTTGCAACCACGAGCTATGCGACAAGGCAAACCTATGTAATCAGCCAATCTCTGCATTCAAAAAACTAGCAGTGAATAATTAATCCATAACAAGATTTTCAACAAACATTAATGCATCATCAAAACTCAGTGCAAAATGAACTCGGACAAATCCTCTTCATGCATAGTTATAACATCCGTGTGCAACTAATAAAGTACAATTTTTTTTTTATAGTTGTTATGCTACTAGCATATCAGTTATCTATACACTCGCACGCCACAAAGCAAAAACTAAATCAACGCATTAATACAATAGTTAACCTTGAAAAGAATAGCTCGATGCCTACAAAGCCCAGAAGATAGGCTACCAATGGGAAGCACAACACACTTGTGAAAATTTCTCAACCTCTTACTAACCAACTTCCAGCGTTTGTGGATATCTCCTTCCTCCACCGGGAATACACCTCTTCGATAATCAATATCAACAATATATACATTCAGAATAACAACAAAATAATGTACCAAAAAAAAAAAAAGAATAACATCAAAATAATAAGGAAAAATGTGAAGATTATATCGAAGAGTACTAGTATACATACCCCATATGTATGGCAACAAGCTTTCCTAGTTGTTCAACAAAAACCAAGGCATTCTCAGAAGAACAATACAACTCTTGAGCTTTATCATGAAGCATCTTTAAGCAAGAATCTTTGTTTCCATCTACAAGCACCACCTCCATAGATGCATCGCCCGGTTCAATGGCTTGAAGCGCCATTAAAGTAGGTATCTTCCTACCTTTTTCCTCGTCATTGCACATCACCCACAAATATGGATTCATCCCCAATATGTTGTAAAATCCATCACTTATCTTGTCTGTATACGACAAGCACCCACTCACCTAATAATCCAAATTCAAAAACAATAAAATCAAATATATTATTGGAATCATAGTTACACACTGACACCCTATGGTTTTAAATTGATGTTTGCAATATAAAAGATTTAAAATCTCTACAACGGCATCATGATCGTATCTTGTACTCCGTATTGCATAAGCTGCACTGTACCGATTATACCACAATTTATAAATATTAGTAGCATAATCACAATTATAACAACAATTTAATTAAAAGTTAAGACGATAGCAATTAGATAAAAGTTTCATAATGCACCAGTTAGATATCATTAACAAATGGAATAATTGTATAATTGTTATGTACCCAAAGACGATAAGAAACGGATTCAGCATCCCAAGTTTCGGTGCCAGAAGTGAGAAATGGTTCCGTTACGAGACTTGCCAAAGAAGTTAGCCTCTTCGCTAACTTAAGCTGCAAGATATAGTTTTCTTTAGACTTATTTGCCAACACGCCTTTGTCTTCTTCTTCTCCTTCTTCCTCTTTCTGCCTCCTCGCTGTGGTGGTGGTGGTAACGGTGGATACTTGAGACAACAACGTTTCCTCCTTAATGTCACTGGAAAACAAACTCCATGCATAGCTACTATCGCTCGAAAGCCTCGGAAGCGAAACCTGCCGATCGAAATTCCGGTCTATTGCAGTGTCTTTGACGAGTGATTCCGGCTGATGAAGAAGAAAATCGTGTTCATCGTCGGAGATCGACGAACGGCGGCGGAGATGATGATGATGATGAAGATAAGTCTGGTGACCGGAGTGATTTCGTTTTTTGTCGATAAACCAGTCGCAGAAAGCCGTTAACTGATTCTGTTTGATCCGGAGCTTGTCGCCGGAGGAGAAAACGACGTCGTGTTTGGTTGTTGGTGGAGTAGAAGACGAAAATGACCTTTTGGTTAGAGTGTCGCTTTCAATTGAGTTGACGATTTTGTCCTTATCGTGATCTAATAGCTTTTTGGATGATTCATCATCGAATCCTTGCTCTGGAAATTGACGCGGGAAAATGTAAGTTGCTCTATGAGGCATTTTTTCAGTCACGAGATTCTCGCGCCACTTATTCACGTGCAAATAAACAAACAAACGGTAATTGTTTTCCGTCTACTCTGTCAACGCCGTCACTAACAGTAACACCGTCTTCCTCGTTCTTCTTGCCACTGTCAAGTAACAGCACTTGAATGAACTAATTATTGTGAATATGAATTAAGAAACTTAGAAAACTAACCGATAAGTAGTTAAGTACTGTCGTGGATGCAATGTTAAAGAAAAAGTGTGATAGTATATGCTAATAATAATGGTTTGGAGGTACTAGTGATTAAGAAAGAGAGAGGAAGCGTGAACGTGAGGGAGATATGGCTGGTTATGTATTGCTTCTTCAAGTTTGAACATTGCAAAATTAACCAATATATTTAGCGGTGGGAAGTGGGAATGGAAAGGACAGGTATAGGATCACATGACTGTTGGATTGGATCTTTATCAAATGGGTTAAAGAAAAACATATTTTATTTTTAAATTTATAATTTTTTGTTGATAAATTTAGTGACTATAATTTCATCTCTAAGAGCCCATTTGGTGCGCCGGATAGATAAAGAGCTGAATAATAATACGATATGATAGTGACAAGATTAGCACATATCATGTCATGTGTTTGGTGCATACATGATAAAAAGAAAAGAAAAAAAGAGTAATTGGATAACCCAGCCGAAAATAAGGATTAAAATAACAAAGAGTAATTGGATAAACTTAATAGTAAGTTAAATTTATCATTTTCTATTGGTACACCAAAGAACGGATTAAAACAAGATTGGAAAACTTTAACATATCTTGTTTCTCTAACCTGCGCACCAAACGGATAAGAGTTTGTTGGTTTGGTTGGAGAGAAATAAAATAGTTCAAGTACATACATTGTGTTTTAATTTATCTCTTCTATATTTTCTCCAACCAAACAAAGGTTAAAGATGAATGAACAGATGTTTAGTCCCCTCTCCATTTGACCCGACTTATTTTCTATTTTTTTTCTTCTCTTTAAAAATAGTAAAGAAGGAAAAAATTGTGTTCGACTCTACTTCTCTTTATTTTTTACTTCTTTACTTTATTTCTCTAATAATTTTAAGATGAAATATGACTAAATTCAATTTTATACTTCTCTATTTCGTTTAAAAAATATAAAAAAAAGTAGAAAATAAGCCGAGTCAAACGGATAGAGTTTGAACCAGATCATGTCCTACCAATTGAGTTAGATTTACTGGACATTTTTAAATTTATAATTAAAATTATCAAACTAAAATTTTAGCCGTTCAATTTTAATTGGAGTTTATCTTATATGTGCAATATTGTAATGTGTTAAGAAATTTAAAAGTAATATTTTTTTATTAAAAAAATATTTTTTAATAAATTATATATTTAATATAAAATCCACAAATTTTAATACAAACTTATTGTTTTAAAATCTTAACTTCTTATAATATGTAGTTTAAATTTGTACATGGCAGAAAACTCTTTAAATTGTTAGTCAAAAAAAAAAAAACTCTTTAAATTGAAGGGCTATTAATAGTCGCAAACCAAACATAAATCTAAAATAGCCGCAAACCAAACATAAGAAAATAAATACTCCAATTAAATTAAAATTAAGGGAAAATGTTGACGAAAAATAAGTTAAAAGAAAAAAAATGACAAACATAAAAATAAACTAAGAGTGTGTTTGGATTATAGAGAAAAAAAGTAAGAGGGAATATTGTTAAAGGAAATAAAATGTGATGAAAATGAGTTGAAAGTGAGATGATTGTTTTGGTTATTTGGTTAGAATGAAAGTAGAAAGGAAAACAAACTTTGTTGATTAATTTTTAAATGAAGATTTATAGATTTATTAAAATATAAATTGTTAATATAGAATGATTTAGATATAAACGTGTTTTAAAAAATAGAAAATGTATTGATTGGGTCTCACTTTATTGTATTTCTGCACTTTCCTTCATAAAATGGGCGGAAAATTTTCATAAATGGGCTCCACAAAAAATATATTTCCTTCCACTATTGAAGGTAACCTGTAACACCCTATTTTTATTAAAATTATTTAACTATTTTAATTAATTATGAGTTTTAAGAGTTAATTATTAGAAATAAGAGGTTATTATTGAGTTATTGAAGATTGAGTCTTGAAATGAGTATGGACTTACTAAGCCCGTAATTATTTAGAAAAGAGGGTGTGATTAGGAATGAGTGGTAAACATGTAACGACCTAATTTATTTATTAGTTTATTAATTGTGTTTGTTTTAATTATGTCACACAATATTCATAATTTAAATATTTGTGAAATTAATCTTAAGTTAGAAACTAGAGTAAATAATAAATAAAAATATAATTGTTGGATTTTATATGTTTTAGATTTATAATTAGAAATTAGGGTTAGAGAAAAAGTTAGTAAGAAAATCTTTCTATATAAGAGAAAGAAAATAAGGATTTAGGAGAGAAAAACAAATAGAAGGAAAAGCTTGTAGAATCAAAGGAGAGAAGAGAAGGACTAAAGTTTCCAACAAATAAGGTATGAGGGTAGATTTTGTTAATCTTTGAGATGATAACATAAGAGAGGAGAAACACTTTCTCCATCCCAAACTCTCTACATCTCAATTTGGGGGTTTGTATGTAGGTTTAGGGAATGTGTTAATTTATGATGTTTATGTGAAATTAAGTATTTTTACATGTTTATTCATGATTATGAATGATATATGTAAGATAAAAATAAATTCTTTGATGTTGTTGTTATTTGATATTTTGTTAAGTTGAATGAATATGAGGGATAAATTATTGCATAAGTGATTTTATTTGTGATTTTAGGTTGTTTTAAGTTGTTATAACCATACCTTGAGTGTAGTAACTATTTGGTATGAATTTATAAGCTTAAATAAGTGATTTTCGTGCCAAACCCGAGCCCCAAAATGTGTTTCTGCATAACTGCAACCTTTGCGACGCAAAAGCTGTCGCTACCACCAACGCTAACAGCAAACTCGACGCTACACTGAGCAAACCGTCGCTAAGACCAACGCTAATCTATAAACCTGTTCTGTTGACCGTTTGACTCGTTGACCAATTGACTTTGACCGTTGACTTTGACCATCCAGAGTTGACCAGCTCAGTTTTTCGTGTCGATTTTGATTCCGAAACTTATTTTCTGAAATTATGTATGACTTATGGAGTTTACTCATATTTTCAGTTTTATGTTAAAAACAAAGTAAGCTTAATAAGTTCAATTAATTAAAGTTAATGATTAATAGTTATATATCAATTTTAGTATCGTTTGATGATTTATAATATGAATTAAATTGTGTATTATTTGGATTATTGATGACTTATATGATGATTATATTGATGATGAATTGTTGAGTTAAGATGATGAATTTATGTGTATAAATTATGATGAAGAATAAATGTGATGAATAATTATAATAAATCATGATGTGGAATAGTATAAATTTATATGGATAAATTTATGATGAAGAGTAATGATTATAAATCATTGATGAAGAATTATATCATATGTTTGATATGTGGACATTGCATGCATTCATAAGTCAGTCATATGATGAAAATCATGATGTGGAGTATGGATTTTATTATCCATGATGTGGAGAATGGATTATGTTATTCATGATGCAGACATGGTACCGCATGCATATAGTTGTGTCTAAGAACATAACATTACTATGTGACATTAGCATTTATATATGGACTATGTGTTAATTGGTAATTGACATTTACTTGGTTATTTAATGATGATGTGTTGACAATTATGATTCGAATATGATGTGTTTTACTTGTAAGATGAATAATAGTATTGTGTCTGATTTATGTCAGAGTTGTAATTATAAAACTCTGCTTATTATTTTTTTAGTGTCTGGTATGCCTTATACTCAGTCACTGTTGATGTTTTCATTATCTAAACCTCTGTTTTGTGTACCTGGGCCTTTGGGGGCTCAGATCCTCAGGTTGTTGTTCGAGTCTTTGATGAAGCTCTGCTCTGATTGTGACACGGGGAAGGGTTCATATATCCATAGAGTCTTGTTTTTCGTGTTGTCTCATTTTAATTAAATTTATACTATTTAAAGAAAGAATTTTGTATAAGCGGTGTTTACTAATTAATTATATTAGTAATGATTTTGAAGTAGATTGTAATGACTTGAACCTATATTTTTATATTTATCATTGTCTAGAGATGTGAAATTTTATTATCCGCTGCGTAGTTTGAAAAAGAATTTTCTAAAGTTAGAATTATTTAAATATTGGGTTCGGGCGTTACACAACCAAATGGTGGAAAAAAATATTTGTAAAAACATTTGTTTTTGAGCTTTCTTTCATGACACTATTTTTCCTTTAAGTTTCTCTTGTTTCAAAGGTAATGTAAAGTACTAATCATCGCATAAAAACTAAAATAGATACTAATAGAGTAAGAGATATAGGGTGAATCGTTTGTTGCAAATAGGTGAGATGTTGGTGGAGTCGTCGAATTTAGCGATGAGTCGATGGTCAAAATTGACCTAAAAGACGACATACAAGTTGTTTGAAACTGTCACATTTTCAGTTGTTTGACAAACACGACTGTATACCAACACTATTTACTCATAAATAAATATCTTTAACATAGTAGAGACCTATTTAAGCCACAATTTTAGTCTTAAAAAGATGAATGCACCTTAAACTTAAACTGTTGTGGATTGTTGATCTTTAGTCTAAAACAGAACAACAATACAATTAAATGAAGTGAGCTAGGTTGCAAATAATACTTAGTTTTCTTTTTCTTCTAATTTATACTTTTTAAAATTGTAAATATCAATCCATCAATATGCCACACTATTCAAACCTGTTAAGTCAACTCAAAATCGAGAGGGTTTATGAAAAATGATAACATGAAATGTAAAAATTGCACAATTTTTTTAGAGGGACTGAACCAAGTTTTGCTTAAAATAATACAGATGACGAAGAGATACACCAAAAACATAGGAACACATGAGATGATTTCTTCCCCGATTATTTCCACTTCTCCAAAAGTGCAATTAACCCCATAATAAAACATGAAGACAACTGATAAAGAAAGGCGTAAAATCAATTCTCTGATTAAATTATTTAAAAAAAATTCTCTGATTAAATGTCCATGTTAAGAAAATTTACAATGTAAATTTGAGAAAAATTTAACTTATATTTCAATGTATTTGCATTAGCCTAATAATCCTCCAATTGACGAAAGAAAAAGACTCAAATCATCTGTCTACTTATCTCAACTAACACATTAGTTATTTACATGTTTAAACAACAATAAACAACCATTAAGGAGAATAAGTTGAAAGAAAAAGAAGTACTATATATGTATAGAGAAGAAGAATGATTATTTTAAATGTCTCAAATATAATTATATTTGATAAAAAACAACCTATAGAAACAATTTTTTTTCTTCAGATTTTAAAATAGTAAATATATATTTTTTGACATTTTTTGATAAAAATGGTAAATATTAAATTTGACTTTATATTAGCATTTGGATGAGATTAAAATCAGCCATAATAATGCAACATTGTTAAATTTTCTTGAGGAAAAACTTTGATCATTCTTTATCATCCTATCTGACTCAAAAAATTAATCTATGTAGTTGCGCGTAAAGATACTCGGTTCAAACAATTTTTATTTTATTTTTATAAGAAATCAATCTTAAAATGGTTAGAGTTAGAGCCTAGTAGAGCACCAAAGTCATAAACCAAAAACACACTTTCACCATTTCCCATTTCCATGTTAGAGTGGAAAAGGAAAATAAGACGGTAAAAAAAATAATTCTTCAAGGGAAAAACCCAACCCAGGGTAAAACCGAAATTACACTAGTTTCCGAGGTTTGCTTTTCAACACTTTCCTTTCTCTTACGCATTCTCATTTTTCCTTATTCCATCATCGATTCGTAATCGTATTTAAAACCAGATTAAACTAAAATCTCTGTTCCGATCTCAATCCACAAACCCTAACTAACATTCAATCTTCTTCCCAATTATCGCTCCTTCCATCTTCTCATCAGGTATATGCTAATTCTCGATTATTGATTTTCCTGTTCCCGTTCAATCAAGCATAATTGAATTCATAATTTGTTTTTTCGAAATTTCCGTAATTATTTGATTACGTCTTTGTTCGAGCTTGATTAAGCTGAGAAAATTGAACGGTTGAAGTTAGAGTGAGAACTGAAAAATTGATGTTGATTTTCTCGTTTACAACTATTTTCAGCTTATTTCGCTTTGTTTTTTGTTATCAGATTCGAATAACGGTTTACCATAGCTATCACTGAATTTCTGGCACTGTACAATGCTCAACTAGATTGTGTTATATCACATTTCAAAATTAGTTTCACCAGAAGTGATTGCTGGAACTGTTATTTTCGTCATGAAACTTCACAGATAGGTTGTGGTGAAGAAGGATGAATATCGTTAGAGGTGTCGCCGACCTTATACGAAGAACTTCCACTGGGCAAAGTGGCGAATCATCAGGTCTCCAGGCTCATAAATTTTCTCCTCCTGGTCCCAAGATTCGGTTCAGGTGAAGTATATGTTTCTTGAATTAGACGTATTAAATAAAAAGTTTCGTGTCTGCGTTAATACAACAAGCTTGAAGTATAAGTTTCTTGAAATTATTTTGACATGTAATGAATGTTGTTTTATTCGCACGTGATAGAATCGTGAGTTATTTTGTTAGAAGTTTATGACTTTTGATGTACTATAAGTGTTTAGCTGATTAGCCTTCTTTCACAAGAGTTGTGTTTTAGGAAAGGGAGTTTTATCTTTCATACATTGTTTCACTGAGTGTTCCGGTGCTTTCTGATTAAACTGCGTTGGACAGTTACTTCGGCAATCTTCATAGTTAACATCATATCATTAACTGGGATTGTAAGTAGTAGCGTTGGGCTTGCAAGTGTCATCCCTCTTGAGAGATTGGGAGTGAATGGTTGTTTAACATTAAGTGTTTTTGTTTTCATGGAACTGTCTTCCTTTAGCCGATGACGAAAACTTGCACATTGGACAATTTAGGTTATTCTTTATTACCACATTTTGAGGATATATGAAAAATCTTGTTAAGCTTTTACCAAAGAGAGGAAACTCATGTATTGGTTGTTGTGAGTCCTATGTTGGACGTGTTATGGTGTGAAAGCTTGTTCATAAGTGGGAGGCAATGTCCACCTTACAAGTCAGTTTTGACATGTTGTGGATTAAGTTAGGTCTAACCCAAATATATTTTGTACAAGTGTTTTTTGTTTGTTGGGATTGGGTTAGAAAACTTAGAGAGATTTACAAAAGAAGAAACTTCAAGAATTGTTTGTGTTTTTTACTGGTAAGATCTATTTAATAGTACATGACTTCATTTGAATTGACTTCTTTCAGTGATGTCGGGGACGAGGCCATAGTAAATACTCTCTGGGAGCGATATCAGAAAGCTGATGACAAGGTATGGTTGGATTTATGCTTACTAGATTTGTACTTACCAAATATATAATTTTCTGAAGCTTGGCAAACTTCATCCAGATTAAAGTCATGTAAGATATTCAGTCTGTTGGCTTTATTTTGTTTCTATCTATTATCTACATGTTCAATTCTTTGGATTGCTACAGTTGAGAATGATGCCTAATCCACACTTCCTTTCTTCTCTTCATGACAGTATTCATTTCTATAGTAATGTTTCCTAACGAAAAGAGCTTAATGTTTTAGGTGGAGAAGAAGAGACTGCTTCATGTTTTCATCAAGCAATTTGTAGTTGCCTTCAAGGATTGGGAACCTGTAAATTCTGGAATATTATTAGAGTCTGCTTCTGTCGAGAATTTTTCATCTGCTGATGACGTGGTCATTGGCTGCTCAGCCGGACATCCTGTTGAAGTCATTCGGGTTTTAGTTGACGAGGTCACACAGTTAAGCTCACTAGTCACCGAGTGTAAGATGCATATCATTTACCATCCTCATATTATCTTCACCTTTCTTTCTTAATTAGTATTTACTATAAGTCAGTCCAAATGGTTTTAGACATGCAATACAAATTAGTGGTTGGGCTTAATACCATCTATAAAGGGCAACCCAATATGTAAGATAAATGAAGCAGATGTAAGAGAGGAGGGTACATGCTTGCTTGATTTTCTTTTATCAGTATTGGTTGTTTTGTTTATTTTTAATTTTTCATTTACCAAGCTAAAAAATAAACCCAATACTTCATTTCTCTGATGACATAATGTTTTTAACTTAAATGTGTAGAAATGGTAATTTTTGTTACTCACAGTGTTACTCTTACTGCTGTCATGTAATTTAATGCAATTACCGTTTACTCTTGTTCTTTTCAGTGAGCACCAGCATTTTACAATCTCCAACAGAATTATCTGGGGCTGCAACTAAGTCGTATATTACTTCTGAAGGCTTTTTAATTTTGGACGCATTGAAAATTATTTCCCGTTCATTATACAATTGTAGAGTATTTGGATATTATGGTGGAATTCAAAAACTTACGGCACTAATGAAAGGTATAACAAATTTTTTTGGTTCCATATTTTGATTACTTCTGTGCATATTTTTGGTACAATTGTAGATTTTCCCCCCTCTGAAAATTGGTTAAGTTTCATCTTTGCTTATTGTTTCTTTATAATCCATTAGCATTTGTTAGGTTGTTAATTTCAAGGCTTAGACCTGTGTGTTCCATTGTTATAATTTAACAGGTGCTTCTTGTTTTTTTTTTTATTTGTTTTCTCATCTTAATGGATGTTGTACTCTTATGCATTTTGTTCATGTTGACATACTTTCCAAATAAAATAATATTTTGATATTTGACAAGTATTAATTCCCAAATACTGTACTATTTTCCAATCTTCCTGTGTGAGTATTCATATTTGGGGCGCTGCCTTAAAATAAAAAGCAGCTTGTATTAGTGTCCTAGTGTTTTTCAGTTCAGCTAGAATGTATCACATCAGCTTACATTTTGAAAATTGACTTTGGTGCTTTTATTATTTGATTCTAATATGTTTCCATTAGAAGCAAAAAACAGTGAAGCGTATTCTTACTCTGGGTTCAATTTGTTGCAGGGGCTGTGGTCCAACTTAAAGCCATAAGTGGTGCCCTTTCTGCTGATGAAAGTTTGTCTGGCTTTGCCCTGGAGAAAATTAAATTGCTCCAACAAATTCTGATATACGTTGTGTCAATTTTTTATGTTTTCATTGACTTGGGTTCAAATATAGACAAAAAGGATGAGCTGTTTTGCAGTCTTATAGGCTTTATTTCATGTGCTGATGCTGCAATCAGCTCTTCAAATAGTTCAAAGGTTTTGTCTACTGAAGCAAGGTTACATTGGCGCCAGAAAGCAATTGTGTCTGTGATGGAAGCTGGTGGTTTAAATTGGTTAGTAGGTAAGGTAGGCACTCTGCTCTGCTATCTAGGATTGGCATCTATGGTTTGATGTATATATGTGTTTGGACATCGTTATCCTTGGAGCTAGCTTCTGGGATGAGATCCTAACCCATTTAACAGATCCTGTGCTAATGATTTCTTGTTGTTTAGAAGACATAATCAATATAAAACGTGAAATAATTGATTCTTGTATTATATTTTAAACTATTAGAATGATTTAGAATCATTAGTCTGATAAGGTGGTCATAGTTATTTGAATGGTACTCATGTTGCAGATGTGTAGGGAGATTGCATGTTGGGAATAGGTAGTTGGCATACCACAAAGGCCATTATATTACAAATTGAAACTTTTAGTGGGGACACATGCCCCCATAGTATTTGCTGTAGATCCGTCCTTGGGAGCTTCTGAAATTTATTTAAATTGTAGGGAGTGGGACTTCAAAAAGTAGCTAATCCTTAAGTATTAATGCATTCATTGTTTGTGAAATAAATCCATTTATGCTTACACCCTGTCATCGGTGATTGGGGCCAGGGCATGTATTGCTCATAGTTCCCTCTTGTCACATTGAAGTGTGTGTATACAAGGTAACTGCATATATATTGACTTTTTTTAAACTTCAAAATAAAGAAGGGACAAAGACCTATTTTCTTTCCAACTTGAATTAAATGATAATGCAAATTATTGAGGCTTTTCCAACTAACTTATGCTTTTAGGCTAAAGTGTTTCTTGGGATGGATGTGGGTTTTTGCAGACCCTTTATATCACCAAAATATATTTCTATGTGGTGAAATGCTAGAGATAATGACATGTTAATGGGCTCTTTTTTTATTCACTAATCTTAAATTTGCCACAGAACTATTGCGCCTTTGTAGAAGATTCAGCTTGAAAGAACTATTGATGGATGATTCACTTCAGTACTTGAGCTTGAAAATCCTTTCTTTGGCCTTATCTGCAAATCCTCGGGGTCAAAATCATTTTAAAAGTATTGGAGGACTGGAAGTGCTGTTGGATGGTCTGGGATTTCCAGCAAATTATGCATCGACTTATAGTAAATTTGTTTTGACTAATGGATTCAGGTATTGTTACATGTATTTCAAGCCAATTATTCTTTGGTTGATTTAGTGGTAGGAGATGGTGTTGCTCTCTTAAACAAATTGCAAATGCATTATTCTTAAGGGATTATTGCAACTTTTAAAGTTTGAGTTCACTAACTGGATGACTAGCTTGATGCTGGTGAAGTGTCTGAGCTTATGCATCACATTCTGAGTTTTTTTTGTCTGTTTTATAAATACTACTACATTCTCATGTCATCTCTTCTACTGGTTTTGATTTGAATTAAGTATTTGGTAGAATGATCTGGTATTTTGTAATTTCTGTCACTGTTTGAGCACAGTATTTTGGGATTATATACACATTATTATATCATACGACCTGTCTTATATTCTTTGAGAAATTGGTTTGCTTGTTTTTTATTTATTTTGCAGGGATGATAAACCATTGCAAAAAATATTTCAGCTTCATATTCTTGCTCTGGAAGTTTTAAAGGAGGCTGTGTATCCTTCATTTGCTAATTTTGTGAATTTTGGATGACTTTCACTTTTCATTTACCATAATTTTGATGAGTTCTGAAACAATTGCATGAACACCATTGTATTCTGAAAATCTGAAACATTTAAAGTGTGTATTTTTTTTCGAAAAACATTTGGGGAAGGGGTGAAATTTTATCAATCAAAGTGACACTACTGTCCATTTTTACAACCTTTCCCAAGGGGATTTGAACTCTGTATCTTGAGGTTACAAGGCTAAGCTCTTACCATTGAAATAGCACTTCAAGAGTCACTTAGAATGTGTATTCACACAAGCTATAGTTATTTGTCATTCGTAATCATTTCTCTCTAAATATCATTCCCATGGAATATATGTTCACATAATCTATTTTGCATTTGTTTTGCCTTTTCCTCTTTTTTTTTTTTTTTTTTGACAAAAGCCTTTTCCTCTTTGGAAACTGGTTTCTTCTTGAATCTCATTTAAATTTAACATTACTGTTATTGATGCTTGAGAGTTGAGACCTTGACATAGTTACAGATTTGGGAACATGAACAACTTGCAATTTCTTTGTGAAAATGGTAGGGTACAGAAATTTGCAAATAGTTTTTGTTCGCCGGCTTTTGTTCTTCAAGATTTGAGACAGGGGGAGGATTTTGCTGGACAGCAGGCTGCCAGTGTGTCTGGTCTTGACATTCACGAAAATGAAAATGATATGAAATCTGATCCAGCGAATGCTTCTTTTTCTCATTTTTGGAATGATTATGTCCTTATGCTGAGCAAAAGTCTATGTTCATTTCTTATAATTCCTGGAGCTTCAAAAACTCTTAACATCCAACTATCTTCTGGTCGACTTGCATTGCCTGTTTCCTCATCATATTGTGAATTGTCTATCAAATGGGTCATGCGGGTTCTTTTTACTATATTTCCCTGCATCAAAGCTTGCTCAAATCAGAATGATTTGCCAAGCTATTTAAGGTGAATTTTATCAATGGTTTGCAGTGTCTTTACTTGTGCTGTTTGCTGATTTTTTCTAATTAACTATCACAAACAGTTTTGCAATTCACTCCGTTACTACGGTTATGAATTAGAAACTTCATAGACTGAACTGATTTTTATTGTTGTTTTTCTTCCCATTTTCTGCAGGGTCTTTGTCACTATTTTACAGAACACAGTTCTCAATGCATTTAGAAATCTTCTTTCCACTTCTCCATTGTCACTTGAAATTTTTCGTGAAGAAGGAATATGGGATCTTGTCTTTTCAGAAAATTTCTTTTACTTTGAATCAGCTTCAGAAGAAACTGCTGGACAGATATCTGCATACACTGGGAAGTCTGAACTCTTGTCTGCTTCAAGTAGCACTATTGATACACCAGAAGTCAACGGGGTTAATAGTCTGCAGATCGAAGTAATGTCATTTGTGGAATTCGCTGCAACTTCTAATGGAAATACACACAACATGGTGGGTACTTCCCCTTCTCCCAGGGTGTATTTTCTCCGAAAATTTCTTTTATTTTTTGTAATTCAGGCTTAAACACAAATTTCATATCTGTTGAAACAGAGATAAAAGACAGGTATATGGTGACATATGTGTGTGAGTGAAGCTATGCAGAGGAGAGCAGTAATTTAAAAATAATATTTTTAAGTATGTAGAATTTCATTCATAATGGATATTAGATTACAAAATAATTTTACTGAACAGAAGTGCTGCGAGTGTCAAAAGGTTTTCCTAAGCCGCATATGTTCGATATTTGTTTTAAATCATGTACTACCTGTCTTGTTGATGGGCTTTATGCATTATTTTGCTAAAGTAATATTACTGTGTGCATATCTTTTTGCATTCGCTTGTTAATAATTTTTATCTAATATCTATTCATTATCTTAATTTTGTTCCTAAATTTAATATTTGTGGTGCATGCATTTTTCAATTGAATTCAATTTGTAGAGTGTGTCCTAATTTTACCTTATTTTCATTACAGTCTGAATTGTCCGCTTTGCTAGATGCACTTGATCATTCTGCTTGTAACCCTGAAATTGCTGGTCTTCTTGTGAGGAGTTTGGTTAGTATTTTGCAGCTCTCCCCCGAGAAAACTATTGCTTCCTGTACAACCTTGAATGCAGTTTCTCGGGTTCTGCAAGTTGCTTGTGTTCAAGCTCAAGAGTGTATAAGATGTGGTAGTATGGAGTCCTCCAGTGTAAATAGTGGCTTGGAAGTTTTGAAATCAGTGCCGGGTCAACAAAAATGCAATTCACTTGAGACCGTGCAAAATTCGTTTGGTTGCATGAAAATTTGTATGGAGTTCTTTACCAAGTTTTTTGCATCAGCTGAAGATACAAAGAGTTTTATATTGCATAGTTTTGCAAGCATTGATTGCCTGTTTGATTTATTTTGGATAGAAGGTTTGAGAAATGATGTGCTTAGGCACATTCTTGATCTCATGAAGGTGAAACTTTAATTTTACTTGATTTTGGCTGAGTTATAATGTAACTTTGGAATTCATAATCTAGGTTATAATTATCTTGCAAGTATAATATGTTATGTTGTTATATTTAATTATGTTATTTTTCAGATTATTCCATCCTCAGAGGAAGATAAAAAAGCAAAGTTACAGTTATGCTCTAAGTATTTGGAAATGTTTACACAAATAAAAGAGCGGGAGAAATTTTTTGTTGATCTGTCTATTGATATGTTGGCTGGAATGAGAGATATGCTTCTTGCTAATCAAGCAGTATGCATCCAATGTCGATTTATTTCTCAATTTTACAGCTTAAATGAATATGCATTTTGCATTTTTAATTATTGGTTCTCTTTGATGTTGTAATGTTTCAGTACTATCAGGCTCTATTTCGTGATGGGGAATGCTTTTTGCATGTTGTATCGTTACTTAACAGCGATCTACACGATGAAAATGGGGAGAGATTAGTTTTAAATGTACTCCAGACACTTACTTGTCTGCTTGCAAATAATGATACCTCAAAGGTACTTCATTGTTGTCTTATGTTTCTCCTTTACTTCCCTTGTGTTGTAATTGTTGTAGGCACCACTTTACTATTACTTCTTTTTTCCATTTTATTTTGATTTAAGTGCATATGTTAATGGATAATACTGTTGTTATGTCTGGTGGACAAGTTCTTTCTTAAATTGTTGTTTGGCCATTTTCTTACTGTTGTGCTAGTAATATACATGTATCGTTACATCTCTATAATGCCCCCATGTAGCATCTCTGTTTTCATTATGAGTTGAAATTTAATTTTTATTTAGAAGAATGGGACAAGAATAGAACTTCCATCTGGTAAAGGAAATATCATACCACCTTAAGGACTAATTCCCCTGAAAGGCTTATGCAAACAATTGACGTTTTTTTGGGTCAAGCAGCCTAGTGGTAGACTTGCACACTCTTAAGTGTGGAGAAGTGGGGAATGAGGGGTTCGAACCCCGGCCCCTCTAATAGCGTCCTTGGTAGCTACCAACTGAGTTACACTTACGGGACTGCTAACCAATTGTTGGAAATTCCGCCTTCATTGCGGTCCGCCCCCAGCCGCCTAATTGCGGCATTTGGGTTGCCTTCATTGCAGCCTCGAACACCTTCATTGTGTTTGGTGTGAAGGGGTGGATTTAGTCCCACATTGCTTAGAGATATGGCCTGTGTAGTGTTTATATAGCTTGGGCAACCCTCACCTTACAACCTGGCTTTGTAGGGACGAGTTAGGCCCAATATAAAATCTCATACTAATGACATTGTTACATCTTGAATAAGATGATTCATTTCTTTCTTTTGTGCTTCAATATTCTTTTCTCTTTTGATAAATTGATCTTTTGTGAAATTAAAAAAGAATCAGAGAAAAAAAGTGGGAACTTGATGTCGACAAACTTTTCTTTGGTGAAAATAGCTACGGAGCTTTCGTTATTTTCTATGCACAAGTACATTGAGAGCAAATTTGGTCAACAATATAGTGGGTAGAATAGGATACCAACTTCTTGATGGCTGCTTTCAGTCTGCACTATTTATCTCTCCTTTAGGCCCCACTTTGGTTTCTTGTATCGTTTTCTTTGGAGAATCTTTAAATGGAGATTTTTTATTTTCTAGATACCTTTTCTCTTTTTCTCTTGTTTACAGATGAAAAATTGATATTCGACAGGATTGTTGGGTAAAAATCGAAGGAAAATAAGCACCCCCCTCCACTCCCCCTTTTCTGTGTTAGTATATGTAACAATACATAATTTTTTTTTCTTATGTTAATGGAAAAAGGAATGCTGTTTTTAAAAGTCAACAGTAATATTGTCACACTTTGAAGGAGTATTCAACCATAAAAAGAAATCAAACCTTCTTGGTTGATGTTCTTTCATGGATTTGATTGTCTGTGTTGTTAACCTGAAAGTGATGGTTCTAATGAATGTTTGGAATTGACTAATTCTGGGGAAATAATTGTTTCTTTTTAAATCTCTCAGAAGTTCATTAAAGCTTCTTGTAACACTAAATTAATTAATCCAGACACACTTGTACTATAGAAGCTACGATTCCTCTCTCTCTCATGAAAAATGCATGAAAATTTAGGTTAGAACCCTCATGCTGCTGAGGCATGTGGTCTCTACAACAACAAATACATATAGGCTCAAATGAAGCACATCTAAAGGACCCTCCAGTTTCCCCTTCATTCAAGAACTAGTGCCTTAATGTATGCTTTTTTAGGAATGGCATTGTCATAGTTATTGTTAATGAACATCCCCTTAAAAAGGTGTCTCAGGACTTTTTTGCTTTAACCAAAAAAGTCCTTTATTGTCAGATTTGTGTTGCAGCTTTGGGATGTTAGTATTATGCAGTAAACATTATTCTATACAGTAAAAGATGCCAAGTTGAACTTTATAAGCCACAGTTGCACTTAGCATACAAATCTGGGTTTTGACTAATTGTCTATTGATAGCATTTCTGTTTCTTTAATTTTTTTGAAGACCGTGTCTGTTTTGCATTGTAGCACAGGGTTTAATATTTATATAGCTATCTTGTTCTCGTACTTGCTTGTTTTGTATCAATGCGCTTCAATTCAAATGTTCACTTGCCGTATCATTATCTCTGGCAGGCTGCATTTAGAGCTCTAGCTGGAAAAGGGTACCAGACGTTGCAGAGTCTGCTGTTGGATTTTTGTCAGTGTCATTCAAGTGAAAGTCTTTTAGATGCTTTGCTTGATATGCTTGTTGATGGTAAATTTGATATCAAGACCAGTCCTATCATTAAGGTGATATGCTAGTACATTTTCTGATCCACTTGCACTGTTTCACTTTCTATTTCAAGAAAATGAAGAAATTTGCATTTGTTGCACTCAGATGCTATATCTTATTTCAGTAATGATAATTTGTCCAGCGACAGCATACGGTGACACTGTATGTTACTGTTCATGGAATGTCATGTAGTTAATGTGTGCCAATACTTAGTTAATTCAGTTTATTAATGTGGTTGATGGGGTATCATTTTTTTGACAAAATTTCTTTTTATTTTTTGACCAAATTCTTTTTATTTTTTGTTTAGTACTAAACTTACATGTTTAACGACATGCAAATACTTGATAATTCAGTTCTTTATGTGGTTAATGAGTTATCAATTTTCTTTCAGAATTAATTTCTATTTTATACGAGCACGAAAAAGTACATTGTTAATGACTGGCAAATACTTGGCTGATTTAGTTTTCTTTTTTTGAACAACAAAAACTCATATTAGATAGTAACCAAAGTACAATTAGTACTCAGTCCAACATGGAACAAAGTACAAGGGGTACTCTAACCACCCAAAAGCTAAAATTACAAATAAGAATCAAAATAAAACTACCGAGGGATACAATCCTTGGGATTTACTTCCCATTCATAAAGAATACAAATATTACGTAGTTATTTATTGGGTTGTTTTGATACTCTACATTTTTCACAACTCACTAAAAGTGACTGGTTAATGACGTGTAAATACTTTGTTAATTTAAATCATTTTATATTTAATGGGTTACTTTGATTATGCTTTAACCACTTGTGAAATAGTTACTATAGATTGTGAATCACACTTAGTTAATCTGGTTGATATTAGTGGTTAATACTGTGTTGAGAGTGGTTAGAGAGAATGTAATAAGTGGTAAATAATAACCAAATAATGAATTGAATTAACCAAACATTTGTATGTCATTAACCATGTACGTTTAGTGGTAGTGAAAAAAGAAATTATGTCAAAAAATTTGATAACCCATCAACCACATAATGAATTGAGTTAACCAAATATTTGTATGTTATTAATCATACACATTTTAGTGGGTTGTGAAAAAGAAATTAATTATGTAAAAAAATTTGTTAATCCGCCAATGACGTAAGAAACTAAATTAACCAAGTATTTATACCTCACTGACCACCCAGCATAGAGTGAACAGTAGTACATGGTATCGGGTTTAATATGCCACTGATTGTGTGTCAAAAATCATTTTTGTATCTTATTTTCTTCTGTTAATCTTCATTTAATAAATCTTAGTTTAGCATTGTCTTATTTTTTCTGTGTCTGTTTTTTGTTTCAGAATGAAGATGTGATAATATTATATCTAATTGTGCTGCAAAAGGTTTGCAGTTATTTTCCCCTTTCATTAATTATAATTTCTTCATAATGGTAATTTAGTAGCGGCCAAACTTTTTGAGAAAATAATATCTGTTTTATTGCATTTTATTTTGTGATTGGGCAGAGCAGTGAGTCGTTGAAGCATCGTGGGCTGGATGTGTTTCAGCAACTACTAAGAGATTCAATTTCTAATAGAGCATCTTGTGTCAGAGCAGGGATGCTTGATTTTCTTCTGAATTGGTTTTGCCAAGAAGATAATGACAGTGTAATATTTCAGATTGCCCAGTTAATTCAAGCCATTGGTGGGCATAGTATATCAGGGAAGGACATCCGTAAAATTTTTGCTTTACTCCGAAGTGAGAAAGTTGGGATGAGGAGGCAGTACTGCTCTGTTTTGTTAACAAGTCTCTTGTCAATGCTACATGAGAAGGGACCAACTGCCTTTTTTGATCTCGATGGGATTGATTCTGTAAGTCCCGAAGCCATTGTAAACTCATCTATAACGCCTGATTCTTCTATATACTATTTCAGAGTATTTTGTATCTACAGTATTTTTTCTTCCCTCCTGGTTAACTGACACGACATCTGTGAAAGAAAAGTCATGTTTGAATAATGAACACCTTTCTATTAATAGGGTTATTAAAAACGAGAATAAATAAGGAGGATGTAATACCCTGTAAGAGCAGCTTCAATAAACAATGGTTACCTCATCAGAACTATCCAATTCCTTTGTATAGATGATATGGGAAATTGGGAATCTAATCTATCCTTTTCCCATTTTCATTGGAGATTTATTCATATTGATGCCCTGAAAAATTAGTTTGACTGCTTAAACTGATTACTATGTAGTGGCTGCTTATTACTTCTGGCATTATGTTTTACCCTTAAGACTCCAACCATCTGCAAATTATGTGCATGTCTCGACAGAATCTTTTTCTTTTTGTATTTTGACTTTATTGTGGGCTATGGATCTGCATTTAGTCATGCATTTTAAAAATTATTGTAAGGTTCTTAATTTGCTGAGTTAAATTTTAAATACTCTTGGATTGGACGTGGGTACTCCCTCTGTTTCAAAATGATTGTTGTCGTTTAAGGTTTTTTACACACATATTAAGAAATGCAATGATTAGAAGAAAAAGAATAACTATTTTACCAAATTATTCTCATCAACTATTGGTGTTTTTTCCACTATCATAAATGCAATGATTAACTATTTGTGTTTTTCCACTATCATAAATGCAATGATTAACTATTTGTGTTTTTCCACTATCATAAATACAAAAAAGAAGTAATGTTTTGGTCGTAGTGTACATAGAGGGTACAATTGAAAATATATATTAATATTGCATTGAAAATTGAAAATGACATTCATATTAAATCATTGTTTTGCTATAGTGACACGAAATGGAGGGAATACATTGTTTCTGTTAATTGTTGGCGGAAGTTGTATCTTTACAAATTCTTTTCTTCCTTTTCTTGCTTGTAGTTCTTGTATAACTGATGTTGCATCGCAAATGAGATACAACCTTTTCATTCTTGAAGTGATTTATTATCTCATTTCTTTCAAATCCTTGTAGGGTATTACTCTGAAAACACCTCTGCAGTGGCCTCTCAATAAGGGTTTTTCTTTTTCCTGTTGGCTCAGAATTGAGAACTTCCCTAGAAATGGAACAATGGGTCTTTTCTGTTTTCTTACAGAAAATGGTAGGGGGTCCTTGGCTGTGATCTCAAAGGAGAAGCTCACTTATGAGGTTGGAACTAAATCTTCTAAAAATTTTGTTCATGTTGTCTGTAATTTTAATTATCATTTATTCTTTACTATTTGATATATTTTCCGTAGATAGTTTGCATTTTTTTGCTCCAAATCTTGAGGGGTTCCAGTTATATGTCCCTTGTATATATAATTGTACAGATTCATTGTAAAAGAATTTTCGCAGCATTCAGATTATTCAAGACTAATTCATTCTATTATGCCGCCTTTTGTTGATAATTTCTTTTGTTGCTTTAGTTGGCATTAGCTTAAGTGTTTCTGTGCCTGTTGTTCTTGATTTGATTTTGCGTGTCTCTTGTAGTCAATTAACTTGAAGAGACAGCGTTCAGACCTGCATGTTAAGTTAGTCAGGAGGAGATGGCATTTTCTTTGCATAACTCATAGCATTGGAAGAGCATTTTCTGGGGGTAGCTTATTGAGATGTTACTTGGATGGTGATCTTGTCTCATCTGAAAGATGCAGGTTCAAACCACAATAACATTTTTTATTTATGGGAGTTTACTTTATGATTAGATGCTAAATTGCTTCTTGTGGCATTCTGACTTGATTTACATGATTTATTTATTCAGGTATGCAAAAATCAGTGAACCGTTGACTAGTTGCATGATTGGTGCTAAACTTAAGATGCCTAAGTATGAAGACAGTACACTCACTTTTGAATCCATCCGTGATTCATGCCCATTTTTTGGTCAAATTGGTCCTGTTTATTTATTCAATGATGCCATTTCTTCTGAACAAGTACAGAGTATCTACTCTCTAGGTCCAAGTTATATGTACTCTTTCCTTGATAATGAAACTTTACCACTCTCTGGTGATAAAATACCCAGTGGGATTCTTGATGCCAAAGATGGTCTTGCATCAAGAATTATCTTTGGACTCAATGCTCAGGTGCTATACCTTTTCTCTTCCCTTCATACATGCCTACACATGTATATTCATTTATTATTTGTTTCTTTTTCATAGAAGAGTCACATTTCATCTATATCTTGACTCATGCATGTTTATTAATTTTTTCCCTTCAGGCAAGTGTTGGTAGAATGTTATTTAATGTTTCACCGATAATGAATCATGCATTAGATAAGAATTCTTTTGAAGCTTCTGTAACTGGTGGGACTCAATTATGCTCAAGACGCATGCTGCAGCAAATAATATATTGCGTTGGTGGCGTTTCTGTGCTTTTCCCTCTTATCACCCAGTGTTGCAATTATGAAAATGTAGTTGGGGAGTCTGAAAAGACACCGCTAACACAGTCAACAAGGGAGTGCGTGATGGGTGAAGTTATTGAGCTCATTGCCTCTCTTTTAGATGAGAATGTAGCAAATCAACAGCAGATGCACATTGTGTCAGGATTTTCAGTCCTGGGTTTCTTGTTACAATCGGTTCCTCCTCAACAACTTAGCCTAGAAACTCTTTCTGCCTTGAAACATCTTTTTAATGTTGTCTCTAATTCTGGTATACAATTTGTTCCCTTTCCTTGTGCATACAATTCTCATTAATTTTTTTGCCACTATTTTATGATATTTTGATTGCAATTCTCCTCAGGACTGGCAGAGTTGCTTGTGGAAGAGGCTATATCTAGCATATTTCTTAATCCTCTTATCTGGATCTACACTGTTTACAAGGTGCAACGTGAACTGTACATGTTTCTGATCCAGCAATTTGACAATGATCCTAGATTACTTAAAAGTTTATGCCGCCTTCCACGTGTTCTTGATATTATTCACCAATTCTATTGTGATAATGTCAAGTCACGATTATTTATTGGAAATAACCTTCTTCAACATCCTGTGAGCAAAAAAGTTATCGGGGAAAGGCCTAGTAAAGAAGAAATGCACAAGATCCGTCTTCTTTTGTTGAGTCTTGGTGAAATGAGTCTCAGGTAAGGTTTATTCTTCTCTATTTGAACTGTGTTTAGATTCTCATCTCTCCTTCAAGAAACATTCAGCAGTATATTTTTCCAATCCTACACATTATTTGTTGAACCAAATTTTTTGTGATATACAGGCAGAATATTGCTGCTGGAGACATAAAAGCTCTCATAGCATTTTTTGAGACAAGTCAGGATATGACCTGTATTGAAGATGTTTTGCACATGATTATTCGCGCTGTTTCTCAGAAACCTCTACTTGCTTCTTTCCTAGAACAAGTTAATATCGTCAATGGTTGTCAAGTTTTTGTCAACCTTCTCCAGAGGTATATCACGCCTAGCATTCTTTTTATGCATTTTAATAACAGATAGGAATATTGCATTATAATTCTTTTTGTCATTTGTTCACATATTTATGGGTAACTCTATTTTGAGTTCTCTTTTTACTCTCCAACTGTATATGTTGCATTAGTCCACCACCTTCACAGTTCTTCCAATAAAGCATGTACATTCATGAAGGTTCATGCATAGACCTTTTTAGAAGTCCCACATTGGCTAGAGATATGACATAGATAGCCTTTATAAATGTAGTGCAAACCTCAACTCTCAAGCTAGCTTTTGTGGTTGAGTATAGGCCTCTCAAATTCTAATATGGTATCAGAGTCTATCCTAGATCCATTTGGAAATTTGCTTTTTTAGCCCCTCAACATGCCTCCTTCTAAACCCCCCAAAAATCCGAAAATGTCCTCAAATTTGAAACTCATCTACGTTGACATTTATGCCAAAGGGTTTCACATCCTACAATGCAAACACACGTAATTTTGCATTCTATAATGCGAAACAAATCTTCAATTCGCATCCTATAATGCGAAACATTAATTCGATTCGCTTCCTATAATGCGAAATGCATCAATGTTAATTTGGTTCAGTTTGTAAGTGTTTTTGTATGTTACACGCATTCGTATCCTAAGATGCGAACCATAATCAATTTTCTATTATAAAATGCGAAGGGTATTTTCGTCAGTTTGGGGGGCCTGAGAGCAATTTAAGGGGTCTAATGAGCAATTTTCATCCATTTGTTGTTTGTTGTGGAGACCTACCTGTTATTGTTGATTCCACGTTCCAGCTTGTTCAATTCTGGACGTGAGGGTGTGTGTTAGAAGTCCCACATTGGTTAGAGATATGACATATAGATAGCCTTTATAAATGTAGTGCAAACCTCAACTCTTAAGTTAGCTTTTGTGGTTGAGCATAGGCCTCCCAAATTCTTGTAGACCGAATAAAGCCAAACAGCCTAATAAGCTCTTCCTATTCTAAGCTGGCCCAAAATAATAAAATCCCTAAATAACCAACAAATGACAATAAATAATCCCAAGCAAAAAACTTATTAAAGATTAAAATCGCAAACAAAAAATCTAATGTATATAATTTTCGCCTATGTGCAAAGATTCAATGGAGCAAGACCTGATGATGTAGTCAGGTTTGTAGGATGAGGTCCAGCAATGGGTGATTTAAAGTTGGTAATGTACGAGGTGAGAAAGATCCAATATTTTGCGGAAAGAGAATTTAAGAGAAAACTGTATCTCATGATAATGGAGATTAGAATTAACTAAATGAAATTGTTTCAGTGATCAGCTTTTGTAGCTGACTTTGACCTACATCACTGACTTTAACCTACACCAACTGTAACCGACTCTCCTTGTTGGTTACAGCTGTACATTCAGCTAGGCTACACTTAGTTTATACAAGGACTACTCTCACCCTCCACAAGTTCAAGGAGAGAAACATTTAGCCGCTTAGACAAATTGTGTAGGAGACATAGATTTAGCAGGAGACATAGGCATTGCTGGGGTATTTGCTCACTGATTCATGCACCACCCTACAAAACATACTGCCAGTCCCAGTCTACTCGCTGGCAATCGTCTGACCCACTTGCAGTCTCGGTGTTGTCCTGTCATATCTTTTCGATCTAATTCGGATATATTTTTCCATGCATCTTTGTTGTCTGTGTATGTATCTTGTCTGTGCAGTCCTTTCTAGTCCTACCTTTTTCTCTGGCTGCTGTTGTCTCCCATGGGAGAATCTACAGTACCCATTGTGGTACAGCTATCTGTACAAAGGCTGAACCTCCTTTGTGTTCTCCTGTAATCCCTCTATTACATTGGAGAAACTTGCATGGAAGAACTATATTAATTGGTGGCAGCTGTGCATGGAGAAACTTGTACATGACATTTGTTATCTTTGTAACCTTTGTGTATTAATTTTTTTTTTAATTTTCACAGATTCAACTAATATGTAGATTGGAGGTTACATAAATAATTTGCGTTCTTCTGTTTTGTAATAGGGAGTATGAGTCCATCCGATTGCTAAGCTTACAGTTCCTTGGGAGGCTTTTGGTTGGCCTACCGTCTGAAAAGAAGGGGTCAAGATTCTTCACTCTGCCATTGGGAAGATCCAAATCTATTTCAGAAAACGATAGGAAAATCAGAATGCAACCAGTTTTCTTAGCTATATCTGATAGACTTTTCAGCTTTCAGCAGACAGAAAATCTTTGTGCTACTTTATTTGATGTTCTTCTTGGTGGTGCTAGCCCCAAACAGGTAATGTGTCATATGAACCCCTCTCCCTGAAATCTTGTGTTTTTCCCTGTTAGTTCAATATTCATTCTTACGAGAGTTCTCAAACAGCATTGACTTGCTTGACAGGACTAAGTGAATTAGTTGTTAAGCTGCTTATTTGATGGTCACTTACTGACAATCACTAAAGTAAATTGTGGTTTACAGGTTTTACAAAGACACAGTAACCTTGAGAAAGTGAGAAGCAAGGGCAGCAGCTCTCATTTTTTACTTCCTCAGATGTTACCTCTGATTTTTACATATTTGACTGGCTGTGAGGATACAGCTGCAAGAGTAAAAATAATTAGAGATATACTTGACCTTCTTGATTCAAATGCTTCAAATATCGAAGCATTTATGGTATGGCGATTCTATGTTTTTTTTTTTGCCAACAGTTGATGACTTGGTGAATTATATTTTGATAGATGATTTTGTTATTAGGAATATGGGTGGAATGCCTGGCTAACATCTTCTCTGAAGCTTGGTATGTTAAAGGACAAAAATGTCAAGTTGCCTAATCATGGTAACAGTCAAGGGGATGAGCTGCTTGTGGTAAGAAACTTGTTTTCTCTAGTTCTGTGTCACTATCTGCATTCTGTAAAAGGTGGCTGGCAGCAATTGGAAGAAACAGTCAATTTTCTTGTTATGCACTCTGAGGAGGTAAGATTGAAATCAAGCTACTAGCTTACATTTTATGCTTTAGTGATGCATTAATGTTTTTTCAACGTTGTTCTAGTTTCGTTATTATTGTCTGCTCATACAATTCTTTATTTAAGTGATGTTTTTGTTTAAAACTCTCCGTGCAGGGTGGCAATTCATATAAGTTCTTTCTTCGTGATATATATGAAGATGTGATTCAGAATTTGGTGGATTTGTCAGCTGCGGAGAATATTTTCATTTCACAACCCTGTAGGGACAATACACTGTACCTTTTGAAATTGATTGATGAGGTGCTGATCTCCGAAATTGATAAAGAACTTCCGGTACTGGGCTAACCTACAATTTTAATGCATGAACTATTCAGCTTTTGCTCTCAATAAGAGTAAATTAAATGTGTGGAGGATGAATATACTTACTAAACACATCCAAAAAAAAGTGAAAGGTGGACATTATGGCAACAAAATATTCAAATTTTATTGAAACAGCTGTGGTCTCAGCAATGTCTAGCACCACCTTGACAGCTGGTATCTTATAGTTAGGTGGTCCAGGACGACTTCTGCTTGATGTATTAGCACTCTACGAAACCATACAACAACAGAGCCTCAAGTGCGCCACTGCAGCATCAAACTGCTTTATTATCTTCTTAACCCTTTTGGTACAAAACCAAAAACAAAGCTTATAAATTGGGTTTAGGTTCAAAGTCAAACCTACAAAATTTATTTGTTTGGTGAGAAATACCCAAGCTTTTTAATGCTAATTAGGCAATATCTCTAGGTGATGCGGGACTAAACACACTCTCTTAGACCCAATACTATGAAGGTGCTGGAGAAAGCAGTACACAATTGTCCAATTAAGATGGCTTTCTGTTAAATAACCGATTATCCCAAAAACTTAAGCTGTTAGGAAAGGCCACATCAATGGTTTTATATTATTTCTAACACGCCCCCTCACGCACGAGCCCATTGGGCTTGAAACGTGGATAATGCATAGGCCCACATACCATATGCTTAAATTCCACTTTTTAATTAGAAAGTGAGGGGAGCGGGGATCAAACTCTAGACCACTTAGTCATAGAGGCTCTGATACCATGTCAAATAACCGATTATCCCAAAAGCTTAAGCTGTTAAGAAAGACCACATCAATGGTTTTATATTATTTCTAACACTTTCCATTGGTTCTTACTCTGAATGTTCCAAACTGAGAAACAATATATAAATAAACTTTTTCCAAACTTCATTCCTATATACAAGCCAAGCCCCCTAATCCTGCAATAGGATAATGTCTATAATAGCATTTAAGAAATATTTAGGTATTATTTCATGATTTGGTTTCTTTGTATAATAATGTTTAGAATGTATTAAACCATTCAAAATTGATAGTATTTTATTGAAGACATGCTAACATTTTTCTCTTGCAGCTGCTTGGTAGTGAATCTGATTTTCACCTTGATTTGGAAATGGAATGTCACAAGGAGTACAGTTCTGCCTTAAAAGACGTGTTGATAGGAGAAGCTGATGAACAAACTTCTAGGTATTAAAACGCTGAACCCTACTCTCCCCCTCATGGCACTGCATATACTAGAAAAGCATAATTGTTTGAAGCTTTCGATATCATTATTTACAATTTGGTCCTGTATTCTTTCAGAAAATCACAAAATTTTGAGCAGCCAATACCATGTAACGATACAATTGAAGAGAAATGGTGGGATCTCTATGATAATTTGTGGGTTGTTATTAGCAAAATGAATGGCAAGGGACCCAGCAGCGGGTTGCCCAAATCATCGTCATTTGGAGGACCATCTCTTGGTCAAAGAGCTCGTGGTTTAGTTGAGTCTTTAAACAATCCTGTTGCCGAAGTGGCTGCAGTTGTTGTATCAGGAGGGATAGGCAATGCTTTGACTGCAAAACCTAACAAAAATGTTGATAAAGCAATGGTTTTACGAGGAGAGAGATGCCCTAGAATTATTTATCACCTTGTTATTCTTTATTTGTGTAAATCTTCTCTAGAAAAGGCATCACGGTGTGTCCAACAGTTCACTTCACTTTTACCTTGCCTTTTAACTGCTGATGATGAGCAAAGCAAGAGTAGGCTGCAACTTATCATCTGGTAATATTGCTAGCAAGTACATAAAAATGAGTATATGATTTTACAAGTTTACTTATCATGGATTATTTTTTTATTATTATTATTATTATTATTATTATTATTATTATTATTATTATTATTTGTAAGATTGACCTTTCACAAACTAAATTTATGTTTGGGTCTTGGTAGGGTACTGCTTTTTGTTAGGTCACAGTATGGAATGTTGGATGACGGTGCTCGTTTTCATCTTTTATCACATTTGATCCGTGAGACTGTCAATATTGGAAAATCAATGCTTGCTACTAGCCTTGTGAGCCGTGATGACACCTTGGATCCTAACTACAATTCAAAAGATGCAGGGTCCATTCAAAATTTAATTCAAAAGGATCGAGTTCTGGCAGCAGTATGTCTTTGAATGCTTTACTGAAGAAGATACATTGTTGACAATATATTTTGCACATGCTTTTGCGGGTTCAGATATGTAATGCTATTAAAAGGCATCTTTAATCAATGGATTAAAAATTATTTTGGATTAATATGAAATTTCCATCAACGATTTCGGAAGTAATTTATTTGATCAGTTCATGTGAAAAGCAGCCCATACCTAGAATTCATGTTATAATGCAATCAAGTACTATCATACAGTTTGACATTTTTTTTGTTGATAAAATCATACAGTTTGATATTGTTTTGGCCATACCTCCTTTTCAATCCTGATTTTGCTCTCTGTCTACTACTGTTATCTCATATTTTTAACTGACTCTATCACTTTTCAGATCAGCGATGAAGCTAATTATACAAAGATATTAAAAATTGACCGCACCCAGCAGATACAGGAACTTCATTCTAGAATAGATGAAAACACCACTGCAGAATCTACTAGTAAGCTAGCTCTTGAAGATGAGATCCAGAATAGCTTGAACTCAATTCTTTCTTCAGATGATAGCAGAAGAGCTGAATTCCAGCTTACCTATGAGGAGGAGCAACAAAACGTTGCTGTATGCATAACATCCTTGTTTCGTTGTTAATATTTTTCCTTTGCCCTTGCTTTTCTTTTCATAAAAGAAGTTAGATTTAATTTTAATATTACGTACGTATAAACAATTAGGTTTGCTTTTACAGGAAAAATGGATACACATGTTTCGATCATTAATTGATGAGAGGGGTCCATGGTCTACTAATCCTTTTCCAAATTGTGTTGTAACACACTGGAAACTTGACAAGACAGAAGACACATGGCGAAGGAGGCCAAAACTAAGGCAAAATTATCATTTTGATGAAAATCTCTGTACTCCTCTTTCTGCCGCTCCTAGCGGAGTTGCTAGTCCTCTTAATGAAAGTAATCCCGGTCCTGTGGGTAATATACCTGAACAGATGAAACAGCTCTTGCTGAAAGGGATAAGAAAAATAACTGATGAGGGAACCTTTGATACCAATGAAACGAATAGTGAAATAAGTGGACCTAATACATCAATTCCCCCTGATTATTCGGACTGCCAATCTTCTGACTTATTAAAGGAGAACAGTGACAGAAAGGATGTTGGGCATGAACGAAAAGACACTTCCTCTTCCTCTTCACCTGATACAGAAGCCAGCGAGGTATGTGGTATCGAGGAATATGCTCCTTTGGTATTTAAAGGGAATCTGAAACTGTGTTACAATTGTGATCGTCATGTCTAATTTCCATTTTCAGGTAATTGTGTCAATTCCATGTGTTCTTGTTACTCCAAAGAGAAAATTAGCTGGTCATTTGGCAGTCATGAAAAATGTTTTGCATTTCTTTGCTCAATTCTTAGTAGAAGGTACCGGGGGATCATCTGTTTTTAGAAACTTTGATGCCTTAAGTAATTCTGATCTGACCAAGTCCGTTCAAAAGCAAAGATCAATGAAGTGGCCTGCTTCTGATATGGATCTTCAGAAGGGAATGACAGTCGGTAATGTAGAGGTAATAAATGGAAATGGACCTGTTAAACTTATGAGGTGTGTTAAACGCCATCGAAGGTGGAGCATGGCTAAGGTTGGTTTATTGGTTTCATTATCTTCTCAAATTTTGTCGTTTTACAGATTGATACCTTATATTCTTTTTTTCTGGGGGGTTGATTCTTTGACTGATTACTGTTTTAGATAAAAGCTGTTCATTGGACACGATATTTGCTCAGATATACTGCAATAGAGATTTTCTTCAGTGGTTCAGTTTCCCCAGTATTTCTGAACTTCGCCTCACAGAAGGATGCAAAAGATATAGGAAACTTGATAGTTGCTACCAGAAATGAATATTTATTTCCCAAAGGAAGTGGAAGGGACAAGAGTGGACCTATAAATTTTGTTGATAAACGAGTGGCACAGGAAATGGCGGAAACTGCACGAGAAAGCTGGAGGAGAAGGGATATAACAAACTTTGAATATTTGATGATACTCAACACGCTTGCTGGAAGATCTTATAATGATTTGACCCAATATCCTGTTTTTCCATGGGTATTGGCTGATTACACGTCAGAGGTTCTTGATTATAATAGATCATCTACATTTCGAGATCTGTCAAAGCCTGTTGGAGCGCTTGATACCAAAAGATTTGAGGTAAGTCCGATTTAGTTTCTTGAAATATTGATTGATTGAAATTTACGTGTTTTATACTAGCAATGCACTGTTCTTACTCTTAGTGTATGCTTCTTATATTTAGGTGTTTGAAGATAGATACCGTAACTTCTGTGATCCTGATATACCCAGGTAATTATTATCAGGCTTGGTTTTATGATTTACTATACTCCTTTATTTACTTATTCAGCTCTCTCTCTGTCACACACACACACACACACACACGTTCTCGTGAGAGGAATAAATTTGGCCCTGCAATGCAATATATGGATGGTCAAAGCTTTTTCACTTTTCACTCTCACTAGATACGCTAACACTGAACTCTCATTTTCTGGTGCTTGTCTATTGATGCAGCTTCTACTATGGATCTCATTACTCAAGTATGGGCATTGTGCTTTATTACCTTCTTAGATTGGAGCCCTTTACCTCCCTTCACCGTAATCTGCAGGTATTTCGTCACAAGACATTTTAAGCATTAACTCATTTTGCTCATGTTCGACTTCAATTTGTATGAAAAATTGCACTGTTAATGTAGATAGGGGATAGCTTTGTTATTTAGAAGCAAAAAATAGAAACCTTCTAAGGATAAAATAAAATCACTTAAATTAAGATAAGGCTCTTGAAAAGTTATTATCCCTAAAAATAAGAACCATAGTGATCCCTAGATAACTTAACTTGTTATCATAAGCTATGTTTATGTTGGCTTTGGCATTTCTTGTGCCTTGCCTCATCTTTTGTTGAATAATATATCTATTTTGCCTTGTAAAAAAACATAACATGTTATTATGCATTATTCATTTCCTTAAGTAATTTTTTAAATATTGTAACAATCTTTTCAAGCTAAAGTTTACTATTGAGAGTCCACGTTGGAGAGTGCTATGGCCTGAATTGTGATATATAAAATGAGGGGACAATCCTCGCTTTACAAGCTTGTTTTCTGAATTGAGTTAGGCTCAAACTAAATTTTAAGATGGTATCAAAGATTATTTTAGATCTGATAGGCCACTTGTTATCAGGCTATTTTTGGGAGTTGCAAAGTGATTTTTTGAAGATGTGTGGTACTTGTTTGTATGTACTCCACCAACCAGTGACTTAATAAAAAAGTTTGTTATTTTTGGATATAATAAACCATCCTTGGGTGTTTTATCAGCTTAAGATTTTAGGAGAATTGGTCTTTGAAATGATATTACAGCCTTTGTTAAAAATAAATAGTATTTTTGGATTTATGCAAATCATGGTTTGATCAATATTAAAACAAACCTCTTTTTACCCCAAGTCATGCATTGTTTTGGAATCCAAGATATGACAAGCCAAATACATTGCATTTCATCTTTGCTTTCTGTGTGTTTATTATCAATTCTTTAATATTTTCTTTTGTTAGCCTAGTTTTCTTCCTTCCACACATATTGCATCATTATTCATTTTTGTAATACTTTTTTTTGTCAGGGGGGTAAATTTGATCACGCTGACAGACTGTTTCAAAGTATCGAGGGCACATTCAAAAATTGCCTTACAAATACCAGTGATGTGAAGGAGTTAATACCCGAGTTTTTTTACATGCCTGAGTTTCTCTTGAATTCAAACTCTTATCATCTAGGAGTTAGACAGGATGGTGAACCTATTGGGGATGTCTTCCTCCCTCCATGGTCGAAGGTGCGTGAATACCCTAAAATCAACTGCGCAAAAGCAGCGCATACATAAATAATGCTGGCAATTATATTACATGATATTTAACCACATGATTTTGTTTGAATTTGGTATGTCTTTATATATGGTGAGAATCATACTGATCTATGTGGTGAGCCATACTCCCTTAAACATCATCTATCTTTAGCACCAAACATTTATCAGATTTTATCTTTGAAGTTCAAAAGTGGGTTATTTTAAAACTTGTTTTGGTTATGTTTACAAATGTGAAAGCCGCTCCTTATCTTTGAAGATCTACATGAATTATGAGCTTTGCACAAAAGAGATGCAAGATAAATAACTATGTTCTTTCCAATAATAAATTAACATTTGAGTCTACCCAATGGTAATAACAATTTTGACGTTATATGAAATCGTTAACATTTAATATTACTGAAGTGAAACCTTTAACCTCAAACAAATTCAGGATTACAAATCACATCTTTTTATGCACCGAAGACAATAGATATCTTCTGAAACTTTACTTTTGTTTAAGATATTTTATGTTGAACTTACAGCTACAAGAATTTGTTCAAACAAAGAAACCTTCAAAACTTACTATGTAAAGCAATGTGCATTGTGCTATCAAAATCATGGAAAAGTGTAGGAATTAATATTGATTGGAACTATTGTGGCTGTTGAGGGTTGCTCAAACTAAGAGAGATGGCCATGGTAGTCCTTAAAAGCACAGATGTCCTTTCGCCTGTTTTTGGAGATGAATTAAGCTAATAAAATTATAAGATATCAGAACCTATCCTAGAAATGATATTGAACCGCCTGCAGATGTGTTGTCGATGTAAGCTTCAGTCTCAATTTTTCAAATGTTTTCACTCTGCCAGTTCAAAGCTCCCGTTAAGACAAGTTCAACTCTTGTAAGAACATACTGCTTCAATACCTATCTTAGAATTTAACTCGACCTTACAAAATCGACTTGTAAGTTGAGGGATGTCTCCTATTTATAGATGTTACTTTTCATCAAATTATCACATTGAATGTGAATCTCTCAAAACTAACTATACTACCATTCATCATTCAAAAATAACTTTAGGTGCAACAGACATTTTTTTCCATATACTCCAACACAAAGTAACTTGGAAACTAGTTCATCTCTTCAAAACAACACAAGTAACATCTTTTGGGGGCTAAATTGTATATCACTTGATTGATAAATGTTGATTGATTCTTGAGATTTTGTTTTTTTTACTTTATTCACTTCTCACACCCACTACAAGATAAAGCAAATGTTAATTCAGTTAGTGTGTGTATCCCTTGTTATTGTATATTTTAAATTTTGAAATATGCACATAAGGTAGAAAAAATCAAACAGAAATTCCTTTCAATAACATTCTAATTTAGCGAACAGAAGGTACTCAGTTTCAAATCATAATTTGCACAGGGTTCCCCTGAAGAATTTATTAGGAGAAACCGGGAGGCCCTTGAAAGTGAATATGTCAGTTCAAATCTTCATCACTGGATAGATTTGGTATTTGGATACAAGCAACGTGGTAAACCTGCTGTTGAGGTATACATCAAGATCCTGAATGTTTTGTTTTTCGATAATTCATGTGAATCAGAAGTAGCTATACTGTTAAGTGTTAAGGTTAGTTGAGTTGCTAAAATTTTAATTGTAGGCAGCGAACATATTCTACTATTTAACTTACGAAGGAGCTGTTGATCTGGAAACGACGGAAGATGATTTGCAAAGAGCTGCTATAGAAGACCAAATAGCCAACTTTGGTCAGACCCCAGTTCAGATGTTTCGCAAGAAGCACCCTAGAAGAGGGCCACCTATTCCGATTGCACGTCCTCTGTACTTCGCCCCTGATTCCATTAGTTTGACTTCCATTGTTCCTAATACAAGTCATTCTTCGTCAGCTATACTGTATGTTGGTCTAATGGACTCGAATGTTATCCTCGTGAATGAGGGACTCAACTTGTCTGTTAAGACATGGGTATCAACTCAACTGCACTCTGGTGGAAATTTTACATTTTCTGGTTCACAGGTCAGGCTTTGGTTTGATCAGACATTGAAATGCATTTGGATTTATTATGTAGCGTGTTTTACCATTTTATTAGAATTATTCTTTGTTTTATGAATGTTGAAACGACCTCTACGACTCTACCCTTTTCAGGACCCTTTCTTTGGAGTTGGTTATGAAATAATTTCACCACGTAAAATTGGTATTCCTGTGCCCGAATATGTTGAACTTGGAGAACAATGCTTTGCAACAATGCAGACGCCCTCCGAAAATTTCTTAATATCATGTGGCAATTGGGAAAATAGTTTCCAGGTCATATCATTGAGTGATGGCAGAATGGTGCAAAGTATTCGACAGCATAAGGATGTGGTGAGCTGTATTGCAGGTAATTTTCATGGTTAAAAATATTGATTCCTGATCTGATAACCTTGAATATTCCATTTGATGTACTGGAGTGTACTGTCTTGATTGTTGATTAGGGACATCTGTACCTTAAATCTGGTTTCTTATGTGATCTTTGCCTGTTCAATAAAGTGGATTGAATTTTCTGGCCTTTAAGCCACAACTTTGCAGTCATTATGTTAAAAAATTTCTAATATGTTTTGCTCCTGATTGTTTAATGAATCGAATGGTGATGTGTTTATATTTTAAGGTTGCTACTAATACTAATATTTCTCGAATTAGGATCCTCTCCATTTCTCAAAAGAAATGGAGATCTCCATTTGGAGAGATATAACAAATTTTATTTATTTTAAAAAACATTTAATGATGATGGGACGCACTATGTGGTGGAACTTACTACCTATTTTTTGTCTCTATCTCTCTCCAAATGGAGCTCTCCATTTCTTAATCATTTCTATTAAGAAATGGAGAGGATCCATTTCTATTTTTCATAGCCATTACTGTTCCATGTAACCGTTTGTCGTGAGCTTTTTGTTATTCTAGTTTGAATTGGTGATTTTCAACCTTTTAATTTCTTTTCGTGTCTGGCTAAACAATATTAATTGTGCTGCAGTTACATCTGATGGGAGTATCCTTGCAACTGGAAGTTATGATACCACGGTAATGGTTTGGGAAGTTTTTCGTGGTAAAACAGAAAAGAGAATCCGGAATAGTCCGTCTGAGTTACCTCGTAAGAACTATGTCATAGTTGAAACTCCATCACATATCCTTTGTGGGCATGATGATATAATAACTTGCTTATATGTTAGCCGTGAGCTTGATATCATAATTAGTGGATCAAAAGATGGAACATGTGTATTCCACACCTTGCGGGAAGGTAGATATGTCAGATCCTTACGGCATCCATCAGGCAGTCCTATATCAAAGCTAGTTGTCTCTCAGCATGGTCAGATTGTGATCTATGCTGATGATGATCTTAGTTTGCATCTATATTCAATAAATGGGAAGCATCTTGCTGCCTCTGAATCAAATGGACGTCTCAACACTATCCAGTTGAGTAAATGTGGTGAGTTTTTGGTAGGTGCAGGTGACCAGGGGCAGATTATTGTTCGCTCTATAAACACACTAGAAGTTGTTAAGAAATACCAAGGAGTTGGAAAGGTTTTAACATCTTTGACAGTGACCCCAGAAGAATGCTTCTTAGTAGGCACAAAAGATGGAAGCCTCCTTGTGTATTCGATAGAAAATCCCCAGCTACGGAAAATGAGCCAAATAAAAAATATGAAGTCAAAAACTTAAATAGAAAAAATAACAGTGCATGCGGAAGAAGCATGTGGAATTTTAACAGTTAGAGCTGCCCCGTGATAACTGTTCCAGGTAATCATTCATTTATGACTACTTGATTCCTTCTTTCTTCTGGGATTTGTGCTTGTTTGTGTATCTCTATCTATACTAACCAGTAAAGATCTCATGCAAAATTGCACGGATGTGGGGGAAAATTGTGGGAATCTTGGGTGTGAAATTCCGCCACGTGTCACTAGCGGAATACTTTTCTTAAAAATAGAATTATAATAATCCCTAAAAACTATTTCCTATTCAGCTGATGGGGTCCCACAGTTCTCACTGTTCCTTACTGTGGTTGCAAAGTTTATTGCTGTTCATTTTGTCTGTGATTAAGATGTCTGAACTCTGAAGGGAGAGATAGAAATTACTAAGATTTTTCTAATGATAAAAATACCTGGAAATCATAATTGTCTAGGAAAGCTTTAAACGCAACAAGCTGCCATTTAAAGTACTAGTTACTTTGATATTTTACAAAGATGCCTACCTTGGTTTAATTTTTTCTATGACACAGACATTATTTTATTTAAATTTAAATGCTCACAAGAACTGCCAAAGCCAACATAATCATACCTTATTTTCCTCTGGTCCATTTATTAATGTAGCGCCAAATTTCTCTTCCGCGTAAAGTATTGTGATTTGTATTCGCTAATTCACTAATCTTTGTATAATATAATGTCCTGTATTGTTTCTTTGCAAATTAACTTCTAAATATTGATGAGTATTCCACCGATATCTATTACAGGTACACCCACCGAGTACATGATCTTGCCATTTGATTGAGTTCTGGATGTTATCTCACAAAGTGCTCGTCCCATGGGATACAGAAATGAGATGTGAGAGCACCAGCTTTATCTGAATATAGAAAACATAGTTTGACACATATAGGAACTGAGTCGATTATCTTCTACTTCGAGCATCGTGAGATAGTTATTCCCCAAATCCGTTTTTGTGTTTTAGATTACAGGGAACTACAGACTGGGGGTTTTGTTCATAGATGTACATTATATTTATTAACTCTTCAATGGGATTTTGGCGATTCATGTGCGCTAAAATTGTAGTTACTATACAGTATATTGTTTTTTTTGTTAACATAACAGAAGTATATTTGTACAGACAGGCTTGAATGCCTTATCTTACAGCAAAAATATATCCTTGCTAATGTGATGTACTTTACTGTAAAAGAACCAATTTTAATAGATTGTGATGGCTATTATTAAATGAAGTTAAGTATACTATTCAGAAGCGGGATTCATCGACCCGTTTGCTTTTCCTCTTGCTTTCCGCATCAAGCATATGTAATGGAACTAAAATCAATCCAGGAGATAGAGTTATCATTGGTGAGAAAAACATCAAGCATATGTACTTTACTGTTTTTTTGTGAAATTTAATTATCAGTGACAATGCAAATTCACTCATTGTATTAATTACGTATGAGGTTTGATACTTAAGGTTGTTTTACACATTTATCTCAACTCGTCTCATCATAAGATCAAAAGCACGTAAATTCCAAGGACTTGAACTTATTCTAAATTTGAATGTCACTAGTGCCTAAATATGTTTGTAACACTTTGTTTTTGAAGGTTGTCTTGGAATGAGCTAAAAAAAGAATGAAAAGATGATTTTTAATGTTTTAGGATATTGAATGCATAATTTATAACGAAATATACTAAATTTAGTTTCTATGAATATGATCTATCTTCCTGTGAGTTTGTTTGATTTACAAAAGATAAATACTGAAAAAACAATATAGGACAAATTGATAGAAGTTAAGTTTTTAAAATAATGAACAATTTTTTGTCTTTAGGATGTTGATAGACAAAATTATATTAGGCAAATCACTATTTTAGTCCTCAAAAGTATAATTCATCATATTCGTTCTTAAATGTATTGAAATTGCAAATACATTTCCAAAGATCTCTATTATTAGTTATTTTGGTCCTCAAATTTGTACTTAAGTAGTTAATTTGATCCTCAAAAATATTTTTTGCGGTCAATTTAATCAATAAAATTACAAACAAAAGAGACATTAGGGGTTTGTTTGCAATTTTAATACATTCAAGAATTAATATGACAACGAGTTGTACTTCCAAGAATCAAAATAGTAGTAGTTTGTTTAAATATGATTTCAATATTGTATTTTATAAGATTTACATCTGATATAAAAAGTTTTTTTTTAAAACTCAATTTTAATTTTTTTTTTTGGAAATGAATTTACCTTATATATATATATATATATATATATATATGGGGATTGCTAACTTTGACCCATGTGGGTCAAAGTTAGCAACTATGACCTACATAGAACATAAAACGCGCGCCCCCCAATTTCTTCATAACCCCCCCATCAGTTGTTACTCACGCGCGCCCCCCAATTTCTTCATAACCCCCCCACCAGTTTAAACACCGTTTTTTTTACTCAGCGTGTTTCTTCATACCCCAATTTCTTCATCGCCGTGTTTTGCTTCTTCATCGTCTTTTCATCACCTCTTTTGTTACCCATTAATTGTGCTTCATCATCGTGTTTCATCATCACTAGCAACGTTTCATCAGTGTTATTTTACAAAATCGTCTTCATCATCGTTTACTCATCATCGTGTTTCAATTGCTTTATCATCGTGTTATAGTGCTTTCATCTTGTCTTCGTCTTCATCATCTTGTCTTCATCTTCGTCTTACAATCGCAGCTTCAATTGCGGCTTCAATTTACCAGAATCCTAGTTTTAAATTACAAAGAGGTTATTGATTGCTTTCTCTGCCTAATTACATGATTTGCTTTGTTATTAGTTAATTTTGTCCTTAATTTGGTTATTTAGTTGGGTTATTATGTCTTCTAAAGTAAATAATGAAGCTGCTTCTATATTACATGATCATGTTATTGAGTTTTCGAATCAAGAGACACAAGTTGATCCTTTGCCTCTAGCCATTAACACTGATGATGGGGCTCCTTATGAAGGACAAGCATTCAATAGTATTGACCATGCTTATGATTATTACTTTTTATTTGCACAAAAAAATGGATTCTCAATTAGACGTCATCACATCTACAAATCCTGCAAGAATCAGAGTGAGGAGAATCCATTGGGTATTTATAAACAAGAGTTTGAATGTCATCGTGCTGGTTTTTGTAAAGCAGTCAAAGTTGATGAATTGGAAAGCCAAAGGAATCGAAAAAGTTCAAGATGTAATTGTAGTGCAAAATTGGTTGTAGCTCAAAATACAATTGGATGTGAGGAAAAATGGGTGGTTGTATATTTAAACAATGTCCACAACCATGAGTTGTTAGATGATAAAGAGGTTCACTTTCTCCCTGCTTATCGTAACATCCCAACCGTTGATCAAAATCGAATACTTATGATGGCAAAAGCTGGTTGTTCCATTACTAACACAATGAGATTGCTTGAGTTAGAGAAATGAATAGATGTAGGTAGTCTACCATTTATAGATAAAGATATTAGGAATTTCCTTCAAAGCCAAAGTGGTTTTAACAAAGAAAATGATGCTTCAGATGCCCTCAAATTATGTAAAAGTTTGAAAGATTTAGATGATGCTTTCCAATATGATTACACAATAGATGAGAATAAGAAATTGGAACATATTATTTGGGTATTTGGTGATTCGATCCGTGCATATGAAGCCTTTGGGGATGTGGTTGTCTTCGATACTACTTATCGAATAAATCGTTATGATATGCCACTTGGTATATGGGTTGGTGTTGACAATCATGGGAATTCAATTTTCTTTGGTTGTGTTCTATTGCACAATGAGAAGACTTCTTCCTTCAGATGGGCTTTAAAGGTATATATCTATTTATGCTAGAATTCAATTTTTTGCTTTTTCTGGTTTTGAAGTTGTTATATTCTAGTTTTTATTCTTGTCTATTTTTATGCTAGAATTGAGACCAAATTGCATATGCATGGATGTATATTGGCCTCAGTTTACTTTTTTGGGGTGTTGAAACCATTAGAATATACTAATGGTTTCAATATGTTATGCACTGAAACCATTAGGACAAACTAATGGTTTCAGTGTTTATCATATAAGTGCTTATGTTCTGCAGATAAGTTCTTTATCCAAAGACAACTTATAATGGTTTCTTTGGATGTGTTGTTTAAAAAAATACACATTTGTACACATCAATTGATTTTGACCATCGAATCAAGTTCAATCGATTCACATTACATATTCAATAAATCATCTAAATAAAATTATTTAAATTGAACTGTCAAAATCAATAAATGTAGAGAGTTAGGTCCTTACCTTGCATTCTAGAGAGGTGTTTCCTCACCTTCCCTGCACATGCTTTGCAATGTAAAGAAACCCACAGTACTACAACCCGTTTAATCAAAAATTACTCAAATAATCACTTATTCAAATTCAACTCACTTCACAAAACTAGTCTTGAAGCATACCATATTTTTTGCTTTTTTTGGTTTTAATGTTGTTATATTCTTGTCTATTTTTATGCTAGAATTGAGACCACAATGCATATGCATGGATGTATATTGGCCTCAGTTTACTTTTTTTGGGGTGTTGAAACCATTAAAATATACTAATGGTTTCAATATGTTATGCACTGAAACCATTAGGATATACTAATGGTTTCAGTGTTTATCATATAAGTACTTATGTTCTGCAGATAAGTTCTTTATCCAAAGACAACTTATAATGGTTTCTTTGGATGTGTTGTTTAAAAAATACACATTTATACACATCAATTGATTTTGACCATCGAACCAAGTTCAATCGATTCACATTACATATTCACTAAATCATGTAAATAAAATTATTTAAATTGAACTGTCAAAATCAATAAATGTAGAGAGTTAAGTCCTTACCTTTCATTTTAGAGAGGTGTTTCCTCACCTTCCCTGCACATGCTTTGCAATGTAAAGAAACCCACAGTACTACAACCTGTTTAATCAAAAATTACTCAAATAATCACTTATTCAAATTCAACTCACTTCACAAAACTAGTCTTGAAGCATACCATATAAAGACACTATATATTGTCAAGTATTAAGTAGTATTTGTTAGAACATTCTATGATATGTTGTTTATATTGTCATAAGTATTAAGTAGTACTTCGTGTACTTACTTGTTCCTATTAACTTTAAATCTAAATATCTTATTTCAATATTTTCAGACTTTTCTAGCTTTTGTCAAAGGAAAGTATCCACAAACAATTCTTACGGATCAAGATCCCGCACTTAAAGATGCCATTGAATTAGAATTTCCGAACACAAAACATGCTTTTTGCATATGGCACATTGTCGCAAAGTTTTCAAGTTGGTTTGCTGTTCTATTAGGTGGAAGATATATTGACTTTAAATCTGAGTTTCACAAGTTGTATCATTTAGAATGTGAAAATGATTTTGAAGAAGGATGGCAATCAATGATTGCACAATTTGGTCTAAGTATAAATCCACATATTGTGTTGCTTTATTCTCTTCGCAAATATTGGGCCTTAGCTTATTTGAAAGACTTCTTTTTTACTGGGATGACAACAACCGGACGTTCAGAATCGATAAATTCATATATTAAACACTTTTTGGATTCCAAAACAAGTTTGACAGATTTTATTAATAAGGTATGAACTTACTTGTGTTACATTTGTAAGTATATATATTACATTACATTGAACTCATAATTGGAATATTATTGTGAAGGTTGGTGTTACTGTCGAAATAAGAAATCAATCGGGAGAGGAGGCAAGAATGCGTCAAAAGTATCATAATCCTACACTTAAAACAAGTTTTCCTATTGAGGAACATGTTGCATCTATACTGACACCTTATGCTTTTGGGTTGATTCAAGTTGAGATTGAGTTATCTGCAAAATATGCAGCAATTGAAACAAAGAATGGTTGTTTTATAGTGAAGTATCACACCAAAAATGATGGAGGCCGTCTTGTAACTTGGATAGAAGGACAAGAATCAATTCATTGCTCTTGTAAAGGATTTGAATTTTCTGGAATATTATGCAGACATGCTATTCGTGTTCTGCAGATGAAAAATTATTTTTATGTACCTTCAAAGTATCTTCCTTTTCGATGGACGCGTGAAAGTTCATTGATCCCGAAATCCAGTCACATAGTAAATGGCAATGATGTCTCTTTTGCTGAGTTTCATTCTTTAATTCAATGTCTTGAAGATGAATCTTTAAAAACAAATGAACGGAAACAAGTTGCTACTAGGGGGTTGGAGAAACTTATCCAAGATATAAAAGGAATGACCAAAAGTCAAGAAAATTTAACTGATTTAGAACTTGATGTTCCTAATAATGATGAATTTGATGTTGGAATTCCAATTGTTTCAAAATCCAAAGGTCGACCAAGAGGATCAAGAGCAAAAGGAGGAGTTGAAGTTGCAAAGAAGACTCGCCATTGTAAAGTTCCAAATTGTGCTGGAACCGATCATGACTCGCGAAATTGTCCAAACAAAAGAAAAAATGTCGAAGTATTGTCTAATGAGTCACCTAATAAGTAAGTTTTTATTGTGAATGCAAATCATGAATTGATACTTCTCAATGCTATTTTTTATTGTTCTGTTTTCTTTTTATGTTAGGACAAAAAAGGGTTGGACAAAGTCATCTTAAAGGAGAGATTGAGTTGAATATGTGGTCAGCCTTGAAACCTGAAGGAGAAAGAAAAAAAGAAGAAGAAGAAGAAGAAGAAGAAGAAGAAGAAGAATTTGTGGTGTTAGTTTTTTTGATGAGGCCTGATTGATTGTTTATTTGTTATAAATTTGTAATAGATTTTGTTACAAAATTATTAGACATGGTGATCAGTCAATTTATTGCACAGAATTAGTTGACATGATTAAATCAAAATATTGGTTATCAAATTTATTATTTTTTACTATTTTAGTTGACATGATTATAATTTTTACATCAAATTATTTCAATTGTTAAATTATCAGAAAATAACACACATGTAATAAAATAATTTGTTTCACATTGTTCAACTTCATTCAAAATTTGATGTTATGCACTGAAACCATAAGTGTGTCCGAATGGTTTCAGTGCATAACATAATGAAACTATGTACCCATATTAATGGTTTCACCTAGTTTTACATTTACAATCACAATAATTCAAAACAAAATCAAATTGTTGATTAATTTCAATATGAATATGGTTTTAGTGTATCGAAACCACAATAATACGATTCATGAACGAATTAACAAATTACCTCTTCCGTCTCTCGCGGATTACGCTTCCGATTTTGATCACCACCCAATGACGAAGATGAACCAGCAACATCCCTCTTTTCTTCCTCATGTCTCAATCCAAGACTGAACGAAGGCAATGAGCCTACGTTCTTAGATTTTTTCACCTGCATCAAAGAAAAATAATTTTTACATCAAATTATTTCAATTGATAAATTATCAAAAAATGACACACATGTAACAAAATAATTGGTTTCACATTGTTCAACTTCATTCACAATTTGATGTTATGCACTGAAACCATAAGTGTGTTCGAATGGTTTCAGTGCATAACATAATGAAACCATGTACCCATATTAATGGTTTCACCTAGTTTTACATTTACAATCACAATAATTCAAAACAAAATCAAATTGTGGATTAAATTCAACATTGAAATCATGTAAAAATATAATTGGTTTCAAGGATTCTACAATGAAACCTTATTTTGATTCTACAATGAAACCTTATTTTCATGAAACATTTAATTAAGTCAACACTGAGACAAAGTGTATAATATAATTAAGGTAACAATTTCCAATAACAAGGATACAGAACATACTCAATGTTCATTTCAATTAAACCAAGTTGAGATAAAGCAAGTAATTTTAATGGTAACTAAAGCATACATTAATTTCTATGCTAGTTACATGTCTAATTGGACAAGCGCAACATTAAAAGATAAAGGCTCGGAAACAAACCTTGCTTAGCTTGCCTTCTTGTTTAGCCTGTTCTTCCAATCTCAACAATTCTGCTTGGTCAAGACTTTGGTTTCAAGGATTCAAAGCCCCACACGTATTCAAACCAAAAACAGCCTAAGCACACAACAAACTAACCATCAAAAACCAAAACTCTAAACAGTTATTGTAGTTAGTACCAAAGCAACTTCATTCACAATTTGATGTTATGCACTGAAACCATTAGTATACTATAATGGTTTCATTGTATAACATAATGAAACCATATAACCATATTAATGGTTTCACCTAGTTTTGGAACTGAAGTTGAGTTTGAGTATACTAGCTATGAGATGAGAATCTAATCAATTTATATATGAACTTTGAGTTAGAATTAGAATGTTTATATATATATATATATATATATATATATATATATATGTTGAGAATACGTCTATTTCTGTAGGGACCTCAAAGGAGAGAAATAGGTGTCAGTTAAGTAGAATGTGATGGCATTCCACATACAAGTGCATGATGCTAATGTGTCATATGTGAGGCACTTTGGCGAAGCGGTGTTGGAACTTATACTGATAGTATATGTCACCTTAACTATAACAATCCAAGATGAGCTTGTACACCTAGTTTTTTCATGCTGAAATTTTGTTTTGTCCTTGCTCATGATCTTATCATGTTATGCTAGCTAGTTAGATATGATTTTAACATACTGTGATTATCTTTTTTCATTCTTGTAAGGAATATATTGGACTAAACTTAGCTTATCTGTATCTGTTTTCACTGAAAACAGATAAATATCTAGCCATAAGCATAATAAAAAAGTATGAACTGATTTGATGTTTCTTTGAATTCCCATCTTACCAAACACATAGTTATACAAATTAAGTGGATACATTATTTTATATTACAAAAAGAGGAAACAAATTGGAATACATTATTTCCATCTAAACAATTATTGTAGTTAGTACTAAAGCAACTTCATTCACAATTTGATGTTATGCACTGAAACTATTAGTATGCCCTAATGGTTTCATTGTATAACATAATGAAACCATATAACCATATTAACGGTTTCACCTAGTTTTACATAAATTTTCAAAGAATCACCACAAAATGAAATGAGGAAATTGCAAGCAACATACCCAATTCTGCTAAACAAAACAAATATCATAAATAGCATTAGACTATATAAGACCTGAAGACTTTCTCTACTCTTAGCAATAAAGCATGAGACTATTTTAAGCAACAAAACATTATGATGGAAATGACTGTCTACTGTCTCTTTCAAATGAAATTATGATGGAAACCAACTAACTCTATGAACAAATCCGACTACACACCAAACCCCAATTTTCATACAAAACTCACATCAAACACCAATTACACACAATTTTTTAACTATTTTTGTAAACTCTAACCTGTTTTTTTTCCCCATTAAGCTGTTTGAATGGTGATGATGATGATTTCAGTGTTGATAATGAATTCCACAACAACAGTCTACAAAAAAAATCACAATATTAGAAAGTAAAAATGGTTGGATTTAGAAAGAGATATCAGTGTCGAAATCGAACCTCTTGAAATCAAAGTGTGAAATCGAACTGCAACAACAACACTAGCAACGTTGAAATCGAACTGCAAAATAGTTCTTTTGGATCGTATCAGTTGTTTTGGATCGTATCAGTGCAAAATCGTATCGGTGTGAAATGGTGATGGCGCGGTCGGAAGAAATGGAGGGTGCGGTCGGAAGAAATCGTGACGATGACAAGTAGTGCGAAATCGGAATCGAATGGTGAGAGCGCGGTCGGAAGAAATGGGGTATGAAGGAGGTTGAAGGAAGATGAACAATTGTTGCGCGTGAGAAAACAACTAGTGGGGGTGTTATGAAGAAATTGGGGGGCGCGCGTGAGTAAAACAACTGGTGGGGGGGATTATGAAGAAATTGGGGGGCGCGCATTTTTTTATCTCATGTGGGTCATAGTTGCTAACATTGACCCACATGGTCAATGTTAGCAACCCCCTATATATATATATATATATATATATATATATATATATATGCAAGATAATTTCATATTTTCCTTAAAAAGCAATCATTTTTTATCCAATTATTTGTCTTTAATTCATCCTATCACAATTTTCAAATCAAACAACTAATCCCTATTTTTTTAAAGGAAAATGCTAGTGTTCCCAAACACTTGTTTAACATATTAATATAGAAATTTTATCTGAAAAAATGTTCATTCAAAGCTTCTAGGGTGAGGGAGCAATTAAGTCCCTCACCGGTGAGGCACGAATAATATACCATTGGATTTGATCAATGGTTTAGATTTATTAAAAATAAAATAAAGAACATTTTTTCATTGCCGCACACAATCTAGTACCGCTTACACTTTCTTCTCTTCATTACCTTACACTAACATCGGCCATTAACAATATTTTGTCCAGGGAATTTTGCTAAAAGATCAATCACGTTTTCTTAACAATTGCATCATTGGACATCAATTCTATTTGTTTTTTTTTTTAACAAAACACCGTGTCCTTTCATCAAACCCAGCGATGAATATTTTGCTAATGGATTTAGAATTTATATTTTGAAGGTTAATCATGTTCATATTCTATGTTCTAAACAACGATGAATTTAGAAAGGGCAAAATTTTCAGATCTGAAAGCAAGAGACAAACCCAAAACAATATTTTCATAAATAATTAAAAAAATTAAGAACTTTTATCTTCTCAAAGCTTTGACGCAACCACCCATATGGCCGACGATGGAGGTTGTGTTTAGTTCGTCGATGGTGGTGGTAAAAAGTCCACGAATGAAGGTGCAAATTGTGAATGAAGCTTTACCCAATTGATTTTGTTCAATCACCGGCAGATCAGAAAGAACATGATGATTTCAGGAAGAAAAGATGGAAATAACATTTATTTTTTTAAAAAATAAAAATAATATTCTGAAAAATGATTAGGATCGTATGTGATGATGAAAAAATGTTCTTTATTTCATTTTTAATAAATCTAAACCATTGATCAAATCCAATGATATATTATTCGTGCCTCACCGGTGAGGGACTTAATTGCTCCCTCACCTTAGATGCCACCATACTTTAACTTTAAAAATACAAAAAAAGTTATCTTTCTAAATTTATCTTTTATTTCCATTTTTGCATAACTAGTTTATAAAAAAAGAAGTTGAAGTAACATCCTCGTAAATATTGTTAGCACTTGGGTTAGTTTCGTCCCGACAATACTCTCTTCATTCCGACATAGCTAAACACTTCACAACACAACACATTCTCTCTCTCTCTCTCTCTCTCTCTCTCTCTCTCTTTCTCTCTCTCAATCGAGTTACGATACTTTACTGTTTTAGGGTTAGGGTTTCATCTTCTAATGCATCAAAACCCCCAAATTCAACTCTATTACCAACAATGTACAACTCTATGAACATGTCCGATCAGATCAAGAACAACGAAGAAACCGACAACAACAATCACATCCATTACGATTCCCATAATCTCGAAGACGGTTCCGTCGAAGGAGAAGGACACATCCAAGATGTTTCACTCGAAGATGTTTACGCTTCCGGTGACACAAACCACGCTGATATGTCACCAATTCAACGATTCGATGATTCTAGTCAGCTCACGCTTTCGTTTCGCGGTCAAGTTTATGTCTTCGATTCTGTTACCCCCGAAAAGGTGCGTTTTTTTGTGAAATTTAGCATGTAATTGAATAAATATATTTTAGGGTAATTAATTTAAAGATTGAATTTTTTTTTTTTGTGTTTCAGGTTCAATCGGTTTTGTTACTGTTAGGAGGATGTGAATTAAATTCGGGTTCGCAATGTTTAGATTCGTCGCCTCTTAATCAAAGGGTATGAATATAAATGTTGTGTATTACTATTGTTGTAGAATTTTAATCCGAAAATGAAGTTATGATAAATGGTTTGTTATTTGTTTTGAATTATTTGTGTATTGGTGTAGAGTGGTACTGATTTTCCTACAAGATGTAGTCAGCCGCAGCGAGCAGCGTCGTTGATTAGGTTTCGACAGAAGAGGAAAGAGCGAAACTTTGATAAGAAAGTTAGATATGAAGTGCGTCAAGAAGTTGCTCTAAGGTCTGAATCTGATTGTAAGCTCTTTTTATTTTTTGAAATGGTTAGTTAATTAGTATTATTAGTTTTGTTGGGGGCGAGAATTGAATTCCTGACCTCCTTATCACTCCACTCCCTAACTTATCCACCCGAGCCACCAAATTATCCTTATATCTCCCTATTGTAAGCGTACTATTATTGTGTGTTTTTAGATTTAACTTTTTGGGACTTAAATACTGAGCTCACTTATTGGCATAACTTTAAAATCGATGCCTTTTAGATATGATCAGTCTTGCAAATGATGGTTTGGTAGGGATTTGTTCCTGTGCTTTTTCAAAACCATTTTTAGTGTAAGTAATAATAGATATATTATTGATTGGTTTGGTTAGGTAGACCCAAGAATATGTGCTTTGAAGTGTGTTCTCACTCAGTTATTCAGAAGTAATGACAAATATAGGTTTTTTGTTGGGAAACTGCACAAAAATCTATCTTTTCTTAAACTATTTGATTATGTGATATGATGAACTGGAACTGCTCTTAGATTTAATTAAAGGGACAGTTTTGACTTTGTTGATGTGGATCAAGTTGAAAACTCAACTACAGGCCCAGGTTCCCATAGCAAGTGCAGGGCGGGTTTTCGCTCTGGGCCTCAAAATTTTGGGCCCGACAAAATGTTAGTTATATTGTCGACATCCAAAAGATATCAGATGTGTATTAATGCTTTATTAGTAGAATGTGATTTGTGTGTGAGGGCCCTGATTTAATTCCCTATACTTTCATTTTTAATTCAAATTAAATTAAAATCGATAAAAATTTGCAAAAACCAAGATTTGAACCCCGTACAAGGAAATCTCATTTACAAACCAAACCACTATGCCATGTGACACCTTTCATCAAATTTGCAAATGTATGTATATTTAATAATTCATACAGTGCAACCTTCTAAGTTGTTCCCAGTTTCATTTACACCTGTATACACATAGATAGTTGACATTCCACGTATGCCCAATTGCAAATGCAACTTTTGGATCTTAAAAGGCACAAAAAAAAAATCTAAACAAAAATATAATAGTTTTACTATAATATAGTTATGGACTATTTTTGTTTGGAATATATAACTACGAACTTTAGAAAGGCCTCATATTATAATTGGTCTAGGGCCTCAATATATGTTGGGTTGTCCTTTCTTAACTATATCATTGCCAGACATTTTGAATTGAGGAAGGACTCAGTCCTACTGTGATGATTAATTTGTTATGCGGTGTTGTCATAATAATGGAAACTGATACCTGCTAATCTTTTGATTTCAAAAGAATAGTGTTAAGTCTTTTGTGGCTGTAATGTGTGCATGTTCATTATTCAGTCTCACTCTCATTTGTTTGTATGTTTTGGGATCGTGTAATATTCGCTCCTTAAAACAGTAATTTTTTTTCCTTGGCTGAAATAAATGGGTCCTCAGTGGCATAGGTTTTAATTCCACTTTCAGTGTCTTTTTTCAATGATGTGATTTTTACATGAAGTCATTTTTGAAATCTGAAGATTGAAAAGATTTTGGTTTCTACCTTCTTGCAATTTTTCTTGTGTACACATGTATGTGAATCTGATATGAAAGGCATGTGTGATTTTTAAAATTAAGGTGTAGACGTGATTATATCAGTTAAATTAAATTAAAAACTCATTTATGTGTAAAACCATTAAACACCGATGCCCCACCATGCAGTGGAACCTTTTTGCTCCCAAATGTTGGTGGAGTATTTCATTGTTATCGAAGATTCCTGCAAAAAGCTCTTGGTGACAGTAACACATGACACCCGTCTCTCTGATCTGCACCACTGTTTGTTTTCACCATACACTACCCTCTCAACCTTTGTAGTTTTATTTCTTTTTCTATCTTGCAAGTTGACTGCAGAAGTGCAGATTAACGCGGAAAAATCCGTTTTTACATTAGTGTCTTAATTTATTTTGGCAATTGAAATCAATGTCCATCCTTTACAGGTAATAGCTGTTTTTCTTTTGTTTAAGCATGTCAGACTTCCATCATAGAAGCTAGGATAATTGATGAGTGCGTTTTCAATTGTGTAATGAATCTTCTTTTACTGGTCATTTGTTTTGAAGTACTAAGGTTTAAATCCATTGAGACTAATTTGGTGTGTTGCTAGTTTTTATAGTTGTTTCATTGTTGTTGCTGCTGTCATTCTACCATACACTATTTCACATTTCACATCTCTAACATTTTTAGGGGTACACACTCCAAGCTGTGTTTTCTCTGCTGCCTTTAACCACGCTATTTTTTTAATTCAAATGTTCCTTATTTAGGAGACAAATATTTTGACCATAATAGGGGTCCTCTTATCGACATCTGCAAATCTTTAATTTAATTCAAAGTGACTTCAAGTCTAATGCATAACTTCATAGCATCCCCCTTCAGTATGTTGAACACTCTACTCTTTATGTTTGATTATTTTTTTGAACAACTTATGTTTGGTTTTTTTTAAAAACAAAACACACTTGCCTCATAAATTGATAACTATTTTAAAAGTCTATTGACTTTTCAAAATACATATCAATCATTAAAAGTACCTTTAAAAACCCTTTGCTAGTGTGTTTCTTTACTGGATTATATTGACAAATGGCTTGGTGCCTTGGGATCGTATTTAATGTTCTCAAATGACGGAGCTTTTGTTACTTCCCGTGGACTAATTTGTTGTAATCTATTTTCCACAATTATTCTTATCACACATCATTGTAGTTGTTCAACTTTATGTGCACCATACCTAATTTTTCTTATCTATATTTAAATGTTAGGATGCAACGTAGTAAGGGTCAATTTACGTCATCTAAGAAACAAGATGGAGCTAACAATTATGGTTCTGATCCAGAGTCAGGGCAAGATATTATTCAATCAGAAACCTCGTAAGTTTTTGACTGAATATGAGTTTATAGTGGTGCTGTTGTAGATGTGCTGTTGGATGTTTTACCGTCTCCTTGGTTTGCATGGTTTTACAGATGCCTGCACTGTGGAATTAGTTCAAAATCCACCCCTATGATGCGAAGGGGGCCATCTGGCCCAAGGACACTTTGTAATGCTTGTGGGCTTTTTTGGGCAAATAGGGTAAGTATTTATCAGCCATATCTTTTGTTTTGGGAAGGAAACCTCTAGTTCATGTTCATCTATCTAGAGCAATTGAAATTGATTTTTTTTTCCCTCCGTCTCTTAGTCTTAAGTGCTATAGGTAAAACCCTAGGTCTTGGGTCTCACTTCACTTTGTAATTAAAGTTTGGAAATGCAAAACTGATGTTTGAAGTGTTGATTGAGAGTTTGTTTCATTTGGAAAAAAACATTGAATTGAATATGATAGAGACCCAAATTTAAAAGTAATTGAAAAAAAATTATTGATTGGAATAAAAAGAACAATTACAGAGAATGGTCTCTATAATCCCAGAGCAAATGCTCCTCAGAGAAGAAATGAAACTCTCTCTGCCTGAGTCCTAAGATTTGTTCCTGAATAATTCTGAATGATTTACAACAACATGCAATTTCCCTTTTATTCACACACAATAATAATAATCTAAGTATCTAACAGAATACTTCCTTTCTACATAATCAGAATTGTGAACTCTTTGTAAATTATTATGTGTGATATTTGCTCTTGCTATGGGTGAGTGATCATCGATATCTTGGGATGTCATATTTATTGATATTGATTTCAATGTGCAATTGTGAAATATTTTCTTCACAAGTTACTAATATTTATTTAAATTCCTTTACCTCCCATTTCGAAGGATATGCGTCTATATTCTTGTAAAACTTAAAATTTATCCAATTTTGAAGCTAATGATCTTAGCTGCCAGTAAATTCACATTCTGACTAAGAAATTCTGCAGGGTACTCTTAGGGATCTATCTACTTCTAGGAGAAATCACGAGCAACACACCATTGCGCCGCCTGAGCAGGTATACTTTTATCGACTTTGATTGGGTTATTGTTTGTGTAGTTGCCAGTACAGTTGATGCACATTCTAACCAAAAACATTCTGCAGGGTACTATAAGGGATCTTGCTAATTCTAAGAGAAACCACGAGCCGCACACTCTTCCACCACCTGAGCAGGTATGCTTTTATTGACCATGTTGGGTTATTGCTTGCTCTGAGTGGTAGTAAATGCATCATTTTACCGCTATTTACACTTGATGACCAGGTTGGTGAGGGTAATGACATGAACTGTGAGACTGCTCTTCCGGTGCATAACGATTCTGTTGATGATAAAACAGCTTTGGTATCCGATCAATGAGTTTTCCAGTCACACAATGACAGTCATTGGCTTTGGCACTTGCAGATGTATTGTAATTCCACTCGATTCGAAGGATAGAATGTACAGTTCTAGAGAGGCTCTAATTAACACACGAAGTCTATTTTAAATATGCTCCTGGATTAGATGCATTAGCTATTTATCTCTGAATGTATAGAGTGGGATTTGAATGATGACTTGATATGGTTTCATTGGAGTGGACGCTGGTCTTAGTTTGATATTTTAATTAATGTGAAAATGTGCACAACATTATGCAATAATTCTGGTGCAATACTGTTTTTCCTCTTCCTGTTTAAAGAAAGCTGATTTAAGGTCTGTTTGGAGAGACCAATAAGCTAGCAGATAGCCGATAAGCTAGTTTATGGCACCGATTAAATTTGTAGTGTTTATTAAAATTAACAGCTCAACTAACTTATAAATATTGAAATGATATAAAAAATGTATAGTTAATATTTAATTTTTTTAAGGTTAAAGGTAAATTTGAGAGAAAAAATAAAAGCTATTTGTTATTAATTAATTAAAATAAATTATAAGTTTGTGAGAAAAAGTTCTGTCAAAAAATTCGTAACCAAAAAAATGTAATCAAACAAGTCTTTCTGTGTCCTATGAACATTTTTTTTTGGCGCAGTGTCTTGTGAACTTACAACAATAAATTGTTGTTTAGATGATATTATTTTCCCTATCTTTATCTAAAACGCCATTGTGTTTGACCTTATAATTTATCATTTTTTTTATTCTAATTATTTTATTTAAAATATATTTTTACCTCTAATTTATGAGTATAATTTAAAATAAAAAAGTTACAATGCGTTTTAATGTTGCTCCTTTATTCATAACAATATTAAACTTTTCTTTCATGTTTTTACCGTGACTTCTCCGTCTCATTGTGACATGATTTTTTTTTATTGTGACATGAGTTAAACTTTGATCAACTACTTATGTTTGTTTGTTAGTAAAAAAAAACTACTTATGTTTGTTTTATTTTGCTTCTTGTTGCAATGGTTGCTGGGTCCTTGTATGTTTAACTCGGTCGGCAGAAATATTATATGTAATATGTTGAGACGTGGTTCAAACTATAGTACATTCATATATCCAACTTTAAATAGGTGAAATTTTAGTCACTATCTGACCGAAAAAACTGCATTTAAGTAAGAAATATAGAAGAGAATATCTCAAGTATCTCCAGAGAATTTATTTATTAGGTTGACTTGATTGTTCATAGATCACTAATATATATGATGCAATATTGTGATATGGTAAAATTTTGTGAATTAACCTAAATCATTAGAGTAAAAAAATTTAGATCTAGGGTTTATGATTGGTTCGGTCAGTATATATATACTAGCAATGTCTAATAACATGCATCTCAAACCTCTCATTCACAAGGTTTTTCGCCGTCTTCTCCAACTTCTAAGAGTGAACTCACTATTATGTGTTTGGAGACAAAACGACGTCGTCGTGGTTCACACCAGCTGAAACATTCACTGAACATTTGGTTCATCTTCCAGTTCGTCCATGGTTTCGTCACCGCCGGTGTAATCTTCGTCATCTTCGTCGTCATCAACAATCGGAATTGTTGGATCCTCCTTCGGAAGTGGTTGCTCCGCCATGAGTGTCGCCGGTGATTGTTGAGTAGAAACCCTAATTTCGAAGACTGGTATGTTGATCAAAGTAACTCAAACTCGAAAAGTAAATTCATCTTCTTTTCAATAAATCTTATTTGATCTAATGTAAATGCGTTTGCCTCGTTTGATTGCAGAGTAAAAACTCTAATCATCGTACAAATTGTTTCAAAATCAAAAAACACTCATCTTATTTTTCGATCTGATAATAATAAAATCTTATTTTTTTCATCAAATCTCATTCGATCTAATGTAAAAGCTATTAGTTTGCCTCGTTTAATTTCGTAATTTAACAATTGTTCATTTCATTAAAAAAAAAAAAGAGAAAAAAGAAGAGAGAGTATTTAAGCGTCTTTTAACATTTCTTTCTCGTGCATGAGCAAGAACCAAAATCAAAACTTCACTCTCAATTTTGCGTTCTTTCAATTTTCTCTCTCATAACCTTCTCGAACCTTCTCACAGTTCTCGAATTCAATCTTCGAGTTCGATTTACTTTGATCAACATATCAGTCTTCGAAATTAGGGTTTCTACTCAACAATCACCGGCAAAACTCATGGCGGAGCAACCACTTCCGATGGAGGATCCAACAATTCCGATTGTTGATGACGACGAAGATGACGAAGATTACACCGGCGGTGACGAAACCATGGACGAACTGGAAGATGAACCGAATGTCAATTCAGTGAACGTTTCGGCTGGTGTGAACCACGACGACGTCGTTTTGCCTCCAGCACGTACTGGTGAGCTTACGCTTTCTTTTGAAGGACAGGTTTATGTCTTCCCTGATGTCACGCCGCAGAAGGTAATTATTGTTAATCACTTTTAATTATCGTTATTATTTGGATTTATTATGTTAATTGATGTTTTTAGTTTAGCTTTGTTGCTTTGTTAGTATAATTGATAACAATTGGTTTAGCTGAATTTGGGATATAAGATTGGTTTGTTGAACTGACGAGAAGGTCGAGAGTTCGATTGTCACTCGGGGTGTAACGCTAACAATTACTATTGTGTTAACTGATATAAGATTGGTTGTTACGAAAAAAAATCAGTTTAGTTAAACTTAACAGATGGGTTGTTATTTATTTGTTAAATTGTTTTTAGGACTGTATATCACAATGTAATAAAATGTTTAAAACGTTCTGATTACCCGTTACATATTTGTTGAATTGTTATTCATATCAAACATAAGGGCGGATATTTGTGGTGGCACGTGGATGCCATGGCACCCGTCAACTGTTTTATTTATGCTCTACTAGGTGTGAAATTTCATGTAGTTTGCATCTGTCGTGGTGGATGGCGTATGTTTTTGTGAACTATAAGTCTCTCGTTCGAGTCCTTGTGCAACCACTTTTTGTATTTTATTAAAAAAAGAAGGCCTTCCTAGGTCCCGATTTGATGACGTGACAATAAATTAAGTGATTTGGTATGAAAACTAATGTGGTAATTGCTGCGAGTCTTAAAAAATGGGGTGTTAAAATGAGTCTAGAGTCTAGACCAAACATATAAAGTCAAAAGTAGATCAATTGAAAAAATACAAGGGGCTAGGAGAGAACAATTTATTGTCACATCATCAAATTGGATGGTCAAAATCATGGGTTGATAAAAATTTATGAATTGGGGGATCGAAATTGCGGTTTTGCCAAAATAGGGGGACAGAATCTGCATTTAAGCCAATTTCTTACCACTAATAGCAGATTGATAATGGAAAAATTAACCTATGTAGCATGTGGAACACAATTCACATTTACTGCTTGACTCGTCAAAATGACAATGATTGAAGATATTGCAAATGAGGAATGCTTGCTGATCAAAGTTTACATTGCAGGTGCAAGCTGTTTTGCTGCTTTTGGGAGGACGTGATGCACAGCCAGGCATGCCTAAAGTTGAACAACCATTTGATCAAAGTTTCAAGGTAAAGTAGATACTGACTCAACAAGAACAATGTTATAACTAGTATTGTATTTTTATGCCTGTATTGACTCCTGCAATATCTAGAGCATGGGCGATATTACAAGGCATCCAAATCTTTCACGAAGAATAGCCTCCTTGGTCAGGTACCGCGAAAAACGCAAGGAAAGATGTTTTGAAAAGAAAATTAGATACACCGTGAGAAAAGAAGTGGCAGAAAGGTAAATGAAATTTTGTATTTCGCTCTAGTTAATACATTATCTATATGATTTTATATTTGCCCAAATGTTAACTACATCACTTTTGTGCACTTACATCTGAATAATATTCCAGAAATGACTGTGATTACATATATAGAGTTTCAGTATATATCCTCCTTGAGAAATAAAAAGAGAAACAAATTTAATACAGCTTCCGAATGGAAGTTTGTTGGGACAAGCAATTTGGTTTAACTTATAAGGTGATCAAGAAAATGAGTACCTCTGTTCTTTAAAATGTCTAGAATTATGGTCCAGTGGTAAGTTGTTAAGCTCCAACACTATTGAACCTTCCCTCACCCGGACAAAGGAGTACTTGGTGATGAAAAAGTTTTCTGAGACTAACTGGACAGACCTATTTCTCTCTTTAATGGAGAAAATGTTATTAAACAATTGTCTCGTCTTGTCACCGTAAAAGTTTGCATCTGTTAGTTCTGAACCCTATAGACTTTATCCTATTCAAGTTTTAGAATTCTTTTCTTTTGAAATGATGTACTAGAATTTATTTAGCCAATCAAGCCTTACCTCAAGTGAGGTTGGCTACATAGATTAATCAACCTGATTAGTCTTTATCAAAGACCAAATTAAAGCAAACTGAATTTTCTTCTCACTCGACAAAACAGTCTTACAAAAAGAATAATATTTTTTTCATCGCATGTTGACTTTTTGAAATCCGATACTATTATTGTCTCCTTTTAAGGTTGTCTTTGATTTTAAATTGTTTGTGTTTATTTCTACTTATAACTTTGGTTATGTTTTTTATCTCTTATATTTCTTGTTAGGATGCATCGGGAAAAGGGTCATTTTGCATCCTTGAAGCAAAGTCCTGGTTCCTCTGGTTCGTATTCAGCACAGAGTGTTGGGCCAGATGGAACTCCTAATCCTGAACCTTTGTGAGTTTTAAACATAGTGGTTCTTTTGTGTGTGTGTGTGTGTGTGTGTCTGTGACAGAGAGAGAGATATTTGTGAATATACATAATGTTATTGAAAATCGTTCTATTTCTTGTCTTATAGACGCAAATGTCAACATTGTGGAGTTAATGAAAATAATACTCCGGCAATGCGTCGCGGGCCAGCTGGACCAAGAACTTTGTGTAATGCATGCGGCCTCATGTGGGCAAACAAGGTTAGTCATTTTGCTAAAAAGTATGGTTTTGATGAAAAGCTTGGTTCAGATTTTGTACTTCATTTTAGGTACAGCAGCAACACATGTCTTTTCCAGTATCTGGGGTTGGCTGCATGCATAGGTCAAATGATGTTTTTGTGTTATTCCAAAAAGAACAAGTCTTCCAGACTTGTCATTTAGACTTGAAGTAAAATAATGAATATCTTATGTGCAGTAGTATTTCTTTTAAATATAAACCATTTCCTAAAAATTACCACCATACTGTTTTGGTCTTTTACTTCTACTACGACTCTGTCAAACTTGACTAAATTATTGTCATTCATTATCTTTCATGGAGCTACTTTTATGGGAGCTTCCTGGAGTTTATAGTGATTGCCCTTATGCCTTAGCAGTGGCAAACTAGACAAGTTGTTTTCTGATTTTATGATATGTTGGTCGCATTATTTATGCTTCCTTATTACTTTGTATATCTGATACCTATACTTGTTTGTTGCATTCTCAATATCTTTTATTGTGTGCATCTTACAAATAAATTTATCTTTTCTGAGTCTGCTTCTTAACTCTGACAGGGGACACTCAGAGATCTCAGGAAGGGTGGAAGAAATCTTTCTGTTGAGCAAAGTGGTCTGGTATGTAAAATGGAGCATTTAGTGTTTTATTGGTATTTATTCCTTGATTGGAAGCCAATTGTAAATGCTAAGTGGGATGAGCTGTGCATGTTATTTTAATATTAAGTTTGAGATATTAAGGTTTTGGACTTTTGGTGATGGGTTTCATTTAAACTATTGAGTTTGCAGTATCTTACTTGGGTATTTTTTGATAGGAAAGGAAACTTAATATCTTATCAATGATGGGAAAATAAAATTAATTAGAGAATAGAGATTGTAAATACATTTGTTAAAACGGATTTTTTCAAAAACATTTCAAAACATACCCATTCATTTTTAATAGTCATGCCTGAAAATATTTGTGGCTTAAAGTTTTAGTTCAGTTTAATTACATCGCAGTCTTAAAACACGCTATCAACTTGAATGAAATTTGCAGGACCCTCATATTGATGTCAAGCCTACTGCTGTTCTTCAAGGGGAATTGTCTGTCATCGAAAATGAACAAGTAAAACTCTTTCACATATTGCAAATTCATTCTAATATCTGTAATTGCTGTTCTATTTGCATTAAACTTTTATTTTGTCTTCAGGTTATTTCTGAAAATCATTCCAAGGCCATTGTTGCTGCTGAAGGTTCAAATAATCATGCATTAAATCCAAGTGATGAGGTAGTTTTAAACTTGTTTTTCTTTATTCTTTTTAATTCAATTTTGGGTGTTCTATCACCTTTTCTTGTGTATTGACAAAACCAATGCTTGTATGAATTGTTTACGGTACTTGCCAAATGGATATTTGTTCAGGAATTGCCTGAATCTGCAGAACACCTTACAAACACACTGCCATTGGTAGTTGACCATTCTTCGGAAAATGATGAGCAGGTATTCCTATTAAGTAGCCTGTATTACAATGTTTATCTAAATGACTCGTATTCACAACTCACACAACTATACCAGTGCTCCATCCATGTAGACGCGCTTGAACTTTGCTAATGAAACTTGAAATGGAGCTTCTGGTGCATTTATAAATGCAAGAGTTGTGCGAGTAAACTAGCATAATTCTCTATCAGATGCATTTGAGTTGCTTCTTACATGAGGCTAATTTGACCTACAGGAACCCCTGGTTGAGCTTTCTAATCCTTCGGATACCGGAATGTCTAATCCTTCAGATACAGATGTTGACATTCCCGGAAACTTTGATTAAAAGGTACAAAGTGATTCATTTGTAGGGATATTCTTCATGTAGATATGGGATGCAGCCATAGAAGCAATGATATGAGACGATTTGGAAAGTTGGATTATGACTTATGAGTTATGACTGTATGTAACAGCCAAATGAAGTGGTAATCCTGCCAAGGGTGGAGAAGCTCTGCTCTTCCTCCAGCCTAAGATTAATTATTCTGCAATATTGATACTTGTAGAAGTATCAAAATTTGTTTGTGTTGTATATATTATTTGATGATCTTCCTTGAGTGTTTGGGCTCGTGTTATTGAAATAATAAATGATTTCTGATTGCCCGATTTCAATGATTTTCATCAAGATCAAAGTCTTGCTACCTGAAATTTAGAGATAAAAAAACTTAAGCGGTTTGTTGCTATCCAAAGGATGGACCTCTTAGTTTGAATATTATTAGTTTAGTGTTGCTATTCAAATTTCAAACCCTTGCTACATGAAGTTTATGCTTGTGCTGCTTGTGTCTTAATGAGAACATTTGAATTCTTCTGTAAATTTACATGCACATAAATAAACCCTAGCTTGTTTTTTTTCTTAATACATATAAGTTCTCATAAAAACAACTGATTGTTTTTTTCTATCTTTAACAAAATTGATTTTTTTTTTCTATCTTAAGAAAGCTGATTTTTATCTTAAAAAACTAATCAATATTCTATCTTTCATTTTCTTGTTTTTATTTTTTAAAAATGTCTTCATTTATTGAAAATATGATTTTATTAAAAGAAATTCATTAAAGGTATTCACCCAATAAAAGAAAATACTATTTTAATATACTTTTTGTTATTACCATATACTTTTTACAAATGGATTGGATTGAAAATATTAGAATGGATAGGTTGAGTGATTTTTAATGTGTAGTGGATGGATCAAATTATAATTTTTTTGAAGATTTTTTAGTAAATTATTATTGGAGTAACGACATGTTTTGATTCATACATTATCATCCAAATTCAAATTTATCAATCCATTATCATCAAAATTCAAATTTATCCATCCATTATCTTTATTGTTGTTGGTCATACAATTTGCTTATAATGTTATATGTACGCCTCAAGAATTAAACAACAAAAAAAAAAAGATTTTTGCTTATATTATCTGTATGACTATGGATGGTTCTTCATAAAAAATCTATACGACTCTGGTATTCACAACTTGCACAATTGTACTGATGCTCAATATGAGTTCAAGTTGGCTATTTCTACTTCAACTTTACTAATGAAACTTAAGTTAGAATGGAGTTTCTGGTACATTTGTAAATAGAATTCAAGGTAACATAATTCTCTATTTGATTCATTTGACCCAATTTGAGATGCAATGCATGACTTTTGTTTAAAGTGAACAACCATGTGCGCACCCGCGCGCGCGCACAAACACACACCCGCATGTTTTTTACCCTTGGATCAAATCACATCATATCACATTTGATCTAATAATATGATTTATTGATCCACCGTAGAAATCATCTTGTGCGTGATGCAAAACACGTGTCATTTGTGCACCATAGAATTGACCGCAATGCCACCAATGAACAATATTTAATTAAGTATGGTTCCTCTTGCAAAGCTTTATTAAATATTCATCGAGACAATTTGATTAGTATTACTACGAGACAAACAAACATCTTGCTCGCACCATTTAGCACGATTGAGAGAGCGTCCAAGTTGTATGCTAGTTGTCAAGAATTTGAGTCCAACTTGTATTTATCATCGCTATTGCACGTCACTTTCCTTGTAACAAAACCTAAAGAATGTGAACATAAATGTTACTGTCCATTTTCTCCACTCTTCTCTTTCGCGTTCCATTTCATTTCAAACCAACAAACCGGTGTTGTGTTTTCTCTCCGACGTGTAAATCAACTGCAATCGAGGTATTATTTCTCATTTCTCGTTTGATTTTCATTTTCAATTTTCTCTGATTCCACTTTCTAGGTTTTTCGATTGTATCTAAATTGCCACTTTCTAGGTTTTTTTTAGTGTATCTACATTGCAATTATTCGAATACAACTTTGCTCAGATTCAAATACATTTTAGAATTGCACAATTACTTGTGTTACAGAAAATTGTTCTATTCCGTTTTAACCTTCCGTGATTATATTAGGTATCAATCCAATGTCTAATTCAGTTGATGAGATGATGATTCAACTGCCGACAAAGAGAGTAAAGCTCGACACGAGTGAAAATGAAGACAGACTCAGCAACTTACCTGAATCCATTATTCTTCACATAATGTCATTTTTGAACACTGGACGTGCCGTTAGAACTTGCATTTTGTCCAAGAGATGGAAAGATCGCTGGAAACTTCTTCCAGCTCTTATAATGCTTGACTATGAATTTAGATCTTTGAAGATATTCAACAAATTTGTGTCCAAGGTTTTTTCTCTTCGTGATTCATCTATCACACTGCAGTCTCTCGATTTTTGCCATACTGGTTGTGTTCAGCTTAGCTTACTCAAAAAGATTGCCAATTATGTTAGTTCACACAATGTCCGGCGACTAGCACTCGAGGTCAAATGTGACATTGAACAAATTAGGCATATAATTTTTTTCATGTCAGGCTTTAACATTTCTTAAGCTTTGTGTTTACTCTAGAAGTGATGGAAAATCACTGTTTCCAAATGTCGACCGATTATCCCAAAAGCTTAAGCTGTTAGGAAATGCCACATCAATGGTTTTATATTATTTCTAACACCAAACTCTCTCAGTTTGCCTGCATTAATCACTTTGCATCTATCGAATTTTGCCTTTTTTCCCAGCGATAATAATGAATGTGCTGAGCCATTTTCAACCTTTAATCAGTTGAGATATTTGGACCTTAACCAATGTGGTGTGAAGGATACACTAACTCTCTGTATATCAAGTGCCACACTTGTCAATTTCGTAGTGCATTGTAACTCTTGTAATTTTTACGAAATTGAACTTCTTACCCCAAGTCTTGGTACCCTTGCTTTTATTGGAAGACCGTATCAGAAAGTTTATGGGAGCAGTTTTTTTGATATGTTGTGTTCTGGACTGGCCAAAGGCCCAATACAAGCATTAGTCCAAGCCCACTAACATGTGGGGACCCGTCTCGCATCCCAAGGGCATTCCACCCTAAAGCTACAGTGCACGCGCTGTAGACGGATCAAGCAATACCTTGGGATCTCCACCGTTGGATGAACCGTCACAAACTCCAATGGTCAAGATTCCTACACGGAATCCTTCTTGTCCCCAAAGGCAAAATGCTTATAAATAGGTGGTTTCACACCACCTCATGGTATGATTCTGAACCCTAATGCTCTCTTCTTGCACACTTACTGACTTGAGCGTCAGAGTCCCTTTCGTGCAGGTACCCCCCCCCCCCCCCCGTGTCAAGGAGCTGAGCCACCGTTGCAATCACCTATCACCACCGTGATATCAACACTAGAAGTTAAGACTTTGGACCGGACAGAACAGTGGCGCCGTCTGTGGGAATCATTTATTGATTTTCTCGTACTCACTCTCTCTCATTTATCAGTATCAGATCTGATAAATCTGTTCTAGTTATCACTCCAAATTTCTTAACCATGGTTGCGACTAAAGGATCGAAGTCTAGCAAGGCAACCCCTTGAAGGTACAAAAACACAAGAAGGGGGGGGGGGTTGAATTGTGTTTTGGATAGTTTAAAAAACTTCTTTTAAGTTCTTTCGAACTTATCAGATTTAGCAGCGGATAACACAATAAAGGAGAGTAGAGAGAGAGAAAAGACACAAGCAATTTATACTGGTTCCTCTCACAAGTTGAGAGTAGTCCAGTCCCCTTGCACTTCCAAGGGAGTTCACTAAAAACACTTTTGTTACACTTGCTCAAACTCACTAGTAAGAGACTTCCACAATGCTCAAGTATTCTAACAAGAGACTTCCTAAACTAGATGATAAATATTGTTTTTGAGAACCTTTGAGTACTTGATAAGAATCAAATACTCAAGGCAAATTACAACACTAAACACAAGAACTACACTCAAGATTCTAACGAAAGATAAGTGATAAAGCAAGACTGTTTGTTATAAGAAGCGCTGTTTGCTCTCTTGTGAATATGATCAGTTTGCAAGTTGTAATCCACACTTGACTATGTCTTCGAGGTCTTTATATATATGCCAAGATAGAGACGTTGCTAATTTGACCGTTGTCAAGCTGTTTTGTTTGCTGGAGCAGTTCCTAGGTGGTCACATGTGATTAAGCTCAACAAGGAAACTTGTTGACTTCACTTTGCAGGTTAAGGCTTTGTGTGTGTCCAAATGAGGTAATGCGAAAGTGACTAATGCACATATTATCTTCCCAAGATAATATTACACCGTGCTTTGATTTTCCTTCACACATATTTGAATTTGACCGTTGTTAATCCCTAAGCCAACATGTGATTCCCTTTCATGAAACTTCCAGCACAAGACTGATCTCAGAAGTCTGTACTCCCAATACAGCTTCTGGTGTTGTGTACTTCTGATGACTTATGTTTCTGATGATCATCCTTCTGATAGATCATCAGAACTCGCGTTTGGTGCTTCTGATCATCATCAGAACTTCTAAGCTTCAGTGCATTGTTGACTTTTCACTAATGTTCCTGCACACTTAGATTAAATATTAAAATACCCTATTGTTCATTAATACTTTGTTATCATCAAAACTTAAGCAGATAATCGTCAGAACCACTTTTGTTCCAACAATCTCCCCCTTTTTGATGATGACAAACTAAGTATTAATTTACAATGGTTGTTGAATTAATTTATCAAGTTTCAAAACAGGTTTATGAGTTTTGCACACTCCCCCTGAGTTAAACATTGATTAATTAAGTTCAGTCTAAGATTATATTTTAAATTTGAACTAATTTTTACATATTTGACTCTTGGGAAAGGAGTTTTGCAAGCTCTCCCCCTAAGTCTGATACTTCTAGAAAAATTGCACTTTTTTCTTGAAATATCATATGTTCAATTCTTTCAAGTTTAACATATATTTCCCACAATAAAAAAAACGTTTGCGTAAGGCATAAACTTAAATGTAATGACAGTTTCAGTAAAGTGCATTTAAGTTTTTCATCCAAAAATTAATTCCTCATTCTCCCCCTTTTGTCATCAACAAAAAACATTTACGTGAAAAGAAGAGAAGAGTAAAAACAGTCAACGCAAACAATTGGTCATTGAAAGCGGTTTGTATTGAGAACCAACACATATTATGCTATAAAAGGCACATGACCATGAAGAAACCATATTCATTGCAAGAAAACATTTTCAGAGTAGCAATGAATAATGAAACTAGAATCTTTCTGGATACAGCTTCTGAAAGTGCAAGAAAGAAGAGTCCAGCTGATAGAAAATCAACAGAAGCCAAGCGTGAAGATGGCAGAACTACATCAGTGGAATCAACTGCACGCTCAAAAGCTAAGGAGAAGAAGCCAAAAGATGATAATGGGCTTAGTCTCGTGTTGGAAGGAGATAGGCTTATAATTAAGGAGGAGAGTGTAGGATCAAATTTCTATTCTGAATAGAAATTTCTATTCTGTACTTTTGTAATAACCATTTTTGGAGTAAGAATGATCCATTCTCGACCTTTATTATTTACCGATGTACCCGCTTTTCTTTTCGTTAAAAACTTGGTATAAAGTGAAATAAATGCAGTCAAAGAAAAAGTTTCAAAAAGATAAGGTCAATAATTGGTTACAACTATGTCATAAATGACATTGTTGACCATGACTGACTCAAGTAAAAACAAAACTCTATAAAAACGCTGCCCATATCATGTATCTCAACACTTCCATATTTTCATTAAGGTAAGAAAATGGATAAGGATAGAAGAGATATCAATGGAAAGAAGTTGGCAGAGACGAAGAAGGCTAAGAAACCACCAAGTCCAAGACCAATAAATGGTAAAGGAAAGGGTGGAGCATCTTCATCTAGGCCACTCAGAAGAAGTTGTAGAGTTCGTTCAAAGATAAAACCGTCAGAACCAATCACTATCTGTTCCTCAACAGATTCAGATGAGATTGATTCTGATTATGCAGAATTTTTGAGGACATATGATCCTATAGCTGCTGAAGGCTCATCATCCGCTTCAGACTCAACAAGCACAGATCCTGATTATGCAAGGTTTCTGGAGACTTATGTTCCTCCAGAAGAACCCTCTTCATCTGAAGGATCGGCCGTGTCTGAATTAGATTCTAAGTAGTAGCTTTAGAATTCTTATGTACTCTAAATTCTACTATTTGCAATAAAAAGTTATCTTTAATTCGTACTAGAGATACGTCTGGCTTTATAATGCATATTTAAAAAAAAAACTAGTTATTACTAAACATACCAGGCAAGTAAATCACATGCATCTAAAAGAAACTAATAAATTGAGTAAAAGGAAAGACTGAGTTTCAAATAACAAGAATTATCCAGAAATAAAGTAGTGCATAGAATCCTAAGGGTTTGTGATTAGAAGATTAGGTTTGCTTGTGCTGTAGTAGGCTTAGAATAGCATCCAAGGAGTGCTTCATACTAGAAAACTCAGCAGCTTGAGCATCCTGTTTTGCTTCCAATCTAGCAAACCTTTCCTCTTGTCTTGCTTCCATAGCAGCAATTTTCTCATCAACAGAAGGATCTTGACTTACTTCAGATTGTACCACTTCTGGTGATTTAGCTGCTTCTGCTAACCTTGCTTCTGCCAGTTGGGCCTCCTCTGCTAACTTAGCCTCTTCTGCTAATCTAGCCTCTTCTGCTAGCTTAGCTTCTAATTCAGCAGCACGCCTTGCAGCTTCTTCACGTTTTTTCCTTTCAATCTCTTCATGAGATTTGTCTGTGAGCAAAAACACTTGACATTTGGGAGCAACACTTTCTTTCTCCAATTCCTCCAGCTTTCTTTTCTTGGCTAACACAAGCTTTCTGATAGTCCTTCTTGAAATAGCTTGTACAACCTTGGTCACACATTCAGACAACTCCTCCATCTTCCAAGCAACTTGATCAGGAACTATTTTCATTTTTGAAGCAAAGTACTCTACCTTGTAACCATCATTTCTAATTAGTTCTGTTAACTGATCATAAAACGGGACAGATGGTTCAACTGAGAAGTCATTGATTCTATCAATCAATGCCTCATAAGGTAGGGCTTGGTGAAAGATGAGGTCATGAATGTTTGGTTCAGTGGGAGGTTGAGGGATTTCTAAAGCAAGTGGTTCAGCATGAGTTTTGGCAAACTTAGAGATCATCGGAAGAGTTGATGAAGATGATGAAGATTCTGAGGATTCTGACTCAGATGATGATGAGTCAGAAGACACATTGTGAATGACTAGAGATAGAAGTGTTCGTGGGATGGTTTCAGTTGGTTGTGAAATTGTTTCATCAGCAACAACTTCTTGAACATTGTCCACAACATGTTCACTCACTGGTTCATCAACAACTTTTTCTAGTTGATTAGTTTCTTCAGGTTCAGTGATAAGTGGATGAGTTATTACTGGCTCAGGGTCAGGGCATGTATCTTTTGAAGACACATGTGTTTCATCAGTAAAGTTGAATGGTTTTGCTACCAGAGTATCAGAATTTACAGGTTGTGTGGATGGTGGTGATTGATTTTGTGGAGGTGAGTGAAGGGTTTGATAATCTGATTCAGGGGTCACTGTGATGACAGGAGACTGATCAACAGCTTGTTCAGGAATGACAGAAGCATCTGCTACATTCAATGGTTGGACAACAAAGGGTGAGTTGTTTAACAATGTTCTGATTGGTAGAGTATCATCTGGTGATGAGTCAGGAATGGTTTCACCAGGTTGAGGATTTGGCTCAGCATAGTCAGACTCAACAGGTATCTCAATTAAGGTTTCTACCCTAGGATTCAGGTTATCAGATACATCATGATCAGCAACAGACTTATTATAAATGAGATTAGAAGGTGTACCTGATGTGTTTCCTTCTGTTTTTCTCCTCCGAGTTAAAGGTCTTTCATCATCAGTGGATTCATCACTGCTAGGTGGCAGAATCAGTTTAGGAATCCTCTTTCCTTCCTTCTTTGACAGCATCTCTGCAGCCTTTCTCTTGTGCTCAGCAGCTTCTCTAGCCTTTGCTTCATTCTCTTGCTCAGAGGCAAGACGAATTGTTCTACCAGACCTTAATGTCCTATCTTCCACAATAGGTTCTTCAACAACAAGCTTCTTTCCTCTTCTTTGTTGAGGTTTGGCAGCAGGCTTGTCTATCTTTACCACTCTTTTTCTTTTCTTCTTCTTACCAACACCAGCTTTTTCACACGCTTCTTCAAAAACTTCTTTTGAAGGAATTTCATCTCTAGCAATGTAAACCCCATTAGCAGCAGCATCTAGGATCATAGCTTGGATCACATGCTCAGCATCAGCCTCAGAGATCATTGGAAAGTCATCATTATAGATGAAAGAATTTTTGCTTTGAATCAGGGGCTGAGCTGGATGAATTAATGCAGTGCTCTCTACCAGTTTCTTGAGACTCAAGGTTAACTCATTGATTACCTTCTTTTCAACTGTGTAAGGTGCACTCAGAATTTGAGCATACTCAGAATCAATTTGTTTAATCATTTCTAAGAACTTGCTTTGATGAAAGAGTTCAGACAGCAGTCTTGGATGATGTACTGCTCTTCTGTTCTTTGTTTTGCTCTTCTTAATTGCATCACACAAATGCTCAAACAAACAACCAGCAAGGTCTACCTTCTGACCAGTTACAATAGCATATAGAAACGAGACACTGTCAAGAGACATGTACTCTACACCACCTTCTCTCGTCCAGATTGAGCAAATAAGAACATGATAAACAATGTTGTACAAAGAAAGAAGTTGAGCAGAGGTAGGCTTTGTGCCTTTCCCTTTCTTCTCGTACCAATCATTTAGTTTAACAGGATCAAAAAGCAGTTCCATCATCTCTTTTGGAAACTGAGTTCCTTTCTCAGCAACTTTTGGAGTGAAAATTTTCCCTTCCATACCAGTGTTGAGAATCTTGGCTATGTGTTCAGGTCTTATAGCCATATACGTTCCAAGTATCACTGACCTTATTTCTTTTCCAACATAGGGTCTCAGACCCATTTCTTCTCTGGTTTTTCCTTCTAGGTCAGGATTGTCTCTTATCATAGCATCAACCTCTTCTTGAGCTATTACATCATCGTACACTTGTGCCTTCATCCAAAATAGCGTACACAGATCCTTGTAGATGATTCCATTAAGAATCTCAAAGTATCTGTCCCATCCTTGCGCAGAGAAGAACGATTTCACATCAAACCCATTTATCTCCAGGCTTTCGAAATCGACCAACTTCTCAGTAGTTAGGGTTAGATCTTTTTCTGGAAAACTTAACACATTCCCAGTATCTTCCAGAAAACGATCACTCTCCTTGAAGATGTTGACAAGAGGAGGAATTGTGTTTCAGAGTCCATTGTTGAAGGTTAGGGTTTTGGTAAGGCTAATCGTTTGGAGAGAGAGAAAGAAAATTTCTGTAGTCTGAGAGAGAATGAAAGTGCGTGTAGGTTGTGAAGTATTTGTGTGCGAGTGTAAAGTGCTTTTAGAAAACCAAAGGTTTTTGAAAACCTTAAAACGAGGTACACACAAAAAAGGGGGGAAAAAGATAATTAACTTTATGCATTGATAACCGCACTTAATCATCATAAACTGTCTTCCCCATCAAATCACATAGAGACACGTGCATTAGAGACTATTTTAATAACTGACGCGTTAGTGGGTGTCAGTTGAAAAGAAAGAAGTTACAACCTTTACCACTTCCGTGTCAGAACCATACATTAGCTTCTGAGTTATATCAGAAGCACTTGTCATCAGAAGTCTTTACCAGAGGCTTCTGACATCAATCTCTTCTGATCTATCTCAGAAGCTTTATCATTTCAGAACCAAACTTAATCAGAAGCAAGGACCATGTTCAGATTTTTCTTTATGAAATCAAATCTTTCAATTGTTAAAGGTTTTGTAAATATGTCAGCCCATTGATTTTCAGTCTCAACAAACTTAATATCAATGACACCTTTCTGAACGTAGTCTCTTATAAAGTGATGTTTTATTTCAATATGTTTGGCCCTTGAATGTAGAATCGGATTTTTGGAAAGATGTATGGCTGCAGTATTATCACAGTACAAAGGTATACTGTGACTGCTAATTTGATAGTCTTCTAATTGATATTTCATCCATAGTAGTTGTGTGCAACATTTAGCAACTGATATGTATTCTGCTTCTGCTGTAGACAATGCTATGGTAGATTGTCTTTTACTACCCCAGGAGACAAGGTTTTCACCAACAAATTGACAAATGCCACTTGTGGATTTTCTTTCTAATTTGTCTCCTGCGTAGTCAGCATCACAGAATCCATTGAGTTGATAATTGTTGGATTTCTGATAAAGTAATCCAAGATTTGTTGTTCCTTTTAAATATCTAAAGATTCTCTTCACAGCAATGAGATGAGATTCTCTAGGATCTGATTGAAATCTCGCACACAAGCATACTGAGTACAAAATATCAGGTCTAGATGCAGTCAGATAGAGAAGTGAACCAATCATACCTCTGTATTCCTTCTGGTCAACTTTTCCATCAGAGTCATCCAAGCTTAGACTTGATGTGGGATGCATTGGAGTGTTCATTGGTTTGCATTCTTCCAAATTGAATTTCTTCAGAAGTTCCTTAGTATACTTGGATTGATGGATATAGGTGCCATTCTCCTTTTGATTTACTTGAATACCAAGAAAGAACTTTAGTTCTCCCATCATGCTCATTTCAAATCCATCCTGCATAAGCTTAGAAAAACTCTTGCACAAGGTAGCATTAGTTGAACCAAAAATTATATCATCAACATAAATTTGGATGATTAAAATGTCTTTCTTTAATGTTTTTCTAAACAAGGTATTGTCAACTTTTCCTTTTTCAAATCCATTTTCAACTAAGAAATTACTTAGTCTATCATACCAAGCTCTGGGAGCTTGTTTGAGACCATATAGTGATTTCTTTAGTCTAAAGACATGTTCCGGAAATTGTATATTTTCAAAACCAGGAGGTTGTTTGACATATACTTCTTCAGTTATGAAACCATTAAGAAAGGCACTTTTAACATCCATTTGATATAGTTTTATGTTATGATTAACTGCATAGGATAGAAGTAACCTTATTGCTTCCAGTCTTGCAACTGGAGCAAAAGTTTCTGTATAGTCAATTCCTTCTTGCTGACTGTACCCTTGTGCAACAAGTCTAGCCTTGTTCCTAGTTACTTCTCCTTGTTCATTTAATTTGTTTCTGAAGACCCACTTTGTTCCAATGATGTTTTTCCCTTTAGGCTTCGGAACCAGATTCCAGACATCATTCCTTTCAAACTGATTCAGTTCTTCTTGCATGGCTAGAATCCATGAATCATCTTTTAGAGCTTCATCAATAGTTTTTGGTTCAATAAGAGATATTAGACCAAACAGGGATTCTTCATTTCTAAAGCTTGATCTTGTTTTCCTTGGACTATCCTTGTTGCCAAGGATTAGTTCTTCTGGATGAGATGATTTATATTTGAAGGATCTCTTGGGAACTTCTTCAGAATCAGACTCAGCTTCATCTGTCTGCACTTCTGGGTGAACATCAGAAGCATTGTTCTCAGAAGCAGTTGTTACATCAGAAGCAATTGTAGATTCTGACATAGTAACAGGTTCTTGTTCTGTTCTTCTAACCACTTCTGGGAATTCATCATCTGATTCTTCACTACCTGCATGTTCTTTAACAGGCTCTGACTTTTTGTTGCCAGGCTCTTTGTCATCAAATCTAACATGCATAGATTCTTCAACTGTTTTAGTTTCTGAATTATACACTCTGTATGACTTGGAGCGTTCAGAGTATCCAATAAAGATACCCTTAAATGCTTTAGAGTCAAATTTCTTTAGATGGAGCTTATTATTCAGAATGTAACAAGTACAACCAAATTGATGAAAATAAGAGAGATTTGGTTTTCTTCCTTTAAACAATTCATATGCTGTTTTATTCAACTTAGGTCTGATGTAGATCCTATTTTGAATATAACATGCAGTGTTTATAGCTTCTGCCCAAAAATATTTAGCCAAGTTAGTTTCATGCATCATGGTTCTGGCCATTTCTTGTAGTGATCTGTTCTTTCTCTCTACAACTCCATTTTGCTGTGGAGTTCTAGGAGATGAGAACTCATGGAGAATTCCATGCTTATTACAAAAAAGTTCAAAAGGTTCGTTTTCAAATTCACCACCATGATCACTTCTAACTTTGATAATTTTTAAAAACTTTTCATTTTGTATTTGAAGGCAGAAGGTGCTAAACACTTCATATGTCTCATCCTTTGTTCTTAGGAACTTTACCCAAGTCCATCTACTGTAATCATCAACAATGACTAATCCATATTTCTTTCCATTTATTGAGGCTGTGCTAACAGGCCCAAATAAATCTATATGAAGTAATTCTAGTGGTTTTGAGGTAGAGACAAAGTTTTTAGTTTTGAAAGAACTTTTGAAAATCTTGCCCTTCTGACATGCTCCACAAAGAGATTCTGAGTGATATTTAATTTCAGGCAGGCCTCTTACAAGGTTGTCCTTGCTAAGTTTAGAAATTAATCTCCAATTAGCATGGCCAAGTTTCTTGTGCCAGACCCATTTTTCATCACTCACTGTCAGAAGGCATAAAACATTTTGCTCCATTAATTCAAAGATATTTATTTTATACATATTGCCTTGTCTCTTTCCTCTAAACACAGTGGATTTATCAGATGCTTTGCTTACAGTACATGCATTCTTATTGAACATTACTTCATATCCACTGTCACATAATTGGCTTATGCTCAGAAGATTATGAAAAAGTCCATCTACAAAAAGTACATCAGAAATAGAGGCAGAGGAGTTACCAACTGTACCAATACCAACTATCTTTCCTTTTTGGTTCCCACCAAACCCTACACTCCCTCCCTCTTTGGGAGTCAGGGTGAGGAACATATCCTTCTCGCCCGTCATATGATGCGAACACCCACTGTCCAAGTACCAGGTACTTGGCTTCTTGTTTCTTAGTGTGCAAACCTGAAAGACAAACAAACTCAGATTTTGGTACCCACAACTTGTTGGGTCCGTTTGGGTTAGTGTAGGCTTTCTTGAAGTATGACTTTTTGAAAGTCCTTTTTGGTTCATACTTCTTCTTGCCTGAGTTTGTAGTTGGCTGAGCAAACCTAGCTTTAGAGGTGCTAGCTTCTGATGATCTCAGAACCTTAGTTGCCTTAGGTTCTGGTCTCTTTAGAATTCTGACCTCAGCATGCTTCTGCTTTAAATAAGTGCTGGTCTTAGCTTCTGAAGTTCTCACTTCTGAAACTTTAGACTTGCCTTTATTCAAGGCTTTGGTTTGATCAACCTCCTCAACTCTACCGGTAGCTGGTGTAAAAGTGGAATACAAATGAGGTGGAGTTCTGCTAATGCAAACTGATGAACTTGGTTGTCCTTTATCATCAGAAGCTGAATAACCAAGTCCTTCACCTTTGTTCTTTGTAGCACTATAGATCATGGAAGCCACCTTACTCTTATTGACATTTTGATTAACAAATTCATGCAATGCAACTTCATGCACGTCATGAGATTTGCTGCAAGAGGCACAACCACTTTCAAGCTCTTGTATTTTTAAAACAGATTTATCATATTGAGCTTGAAGTTGATCAAATCTCTTAACAAGCAAGCTAACATCATTTTTCAAACTTTTGACACTTTTAATTTTGCTTATGTATTGTCTCATTGTGTCTCTAAGAGCAGGTAAAAGCTTTTCATGAGGAATATTAGAAGTTACCTCATCAATGTCATCTGTTTCTGATTCATCTCCAGAGTCATTATCACTGTCAGAAGCAGTTGTAGCCATCAGTGCCAGATTTGCTTCTTCATCATCTGCTTCATCATCTGATAATTTATCCAGATCCTCAAAAGTAGCCATTAAACTCTTCTTCAAATTGTTTTTAACACTGCTCTTTCTTCCCTTATTTTTGGAGCTTAGATCTGGACAATCAGCAATGAAATGTCCAGGTTTCTTGCAGTTAAAGCACGTGTTCTTAGATTCATCCTTCTTATCCTTGTAGTTTGAGTTTCTGCTTCCAAAACCTTTTGAATTAAATTTTCTACCACCAGACTTATCAACAAATTTGTCCCATTTTCTGAATCTTGTCATTAGAGCAAAGAATTCTTCATCAGAGTTGTCTTCAGGACCTTCTCCCACAGATTCTTCAACATTAGACTCTACTACCTTGGCTTTTAGAGCCTTGGAAGTAGATACAGTTGTTGAAGCTTTTGATTTCTTCTTTATGTCATCAGAAGCCAACTCCATCTCATGACTGATGAGATTGCTGGTTAGCTCTTCCAGAGTTAATGTGTTCAAATTCTTTGCTTCCTGTATAGCAGTGACCTTGGGTCTCCACTTAGGAGGTAAGCTTCTTAAAATTTTCTTCACGTGATCAGCAGGTGTATAACTTTTCTTCAGCACAGAGAGACCAGCAACTAGGATTTGAAATCTTGAGTACATCTCTTCAATACTCTCATTGTCCTTCATTTTAAACAACTCATACTTCTGAACCAACAGGTTAGCTCTTGCTTCTTTAACTTGTTGGTTTCCTTCATATAGAGAACAAAGAGAGTCATAAATGCCTTTAGCACTTTGCCTGTTTCCTAGTTTTAGAAATTCATCATGAGTGATACAGCTGGCCATAATGGTTTTTGCTCTGCTATGCTTCTTCCATTCTTTCTTCTGATCAGCTGTAAATGTTTTGATTACATCTGTTGATACTTTGCCATCTTCATCAAGCAAATGATGGAAGCTAACACCTTCCTCAACCATTTCCCATAGACTAGGATCTTCAGCTATGATGTAAGGATAGATTTGCCATTTCCACCAGCTGAAGTTATCAGGATCACCATTGAACTTAGGTGCCTTGCCATTGTTTCCAGACTTCTCATTGTCATAGTCATATGGAATCTGAGCTCTTTGACCAGGACCACCAGTAGATGTGGATTCGGTTTCACCTGACATAGTGACTTAGAGTTTTGTGTTTTTCAAGATCTTTATGTCTCACTGTTAAGTGGCTTAAAGACAACCGGGCTCTTGATGCCAATTGAAGGTACAAAAACACAAGAAGGGGGGGGGGGGTTGAATTGTGTTTTGGATAGTTTAAAAAACTTCTTTTAAGTTCTTTCGAACTTATCAGATTTAGCAGCGGATAACACAATAAAGGAGAGTAGAGAGAGAGAAAAGACACAAGCAATTTATACTGGTTCCTCTCACAAGTTGAGAGTAGTCCAGTCCCCTTGCACTTCCAAGGGAGTTCACTAAAAACACTTTTGTTACACTTGCTCAAACTCACTAGTAAGAGACTTCCACAATGCTCAAGTATTCTAACAAGAGACTTCCTAAACTAGATGATAAATATTGTTTTTGAGAACCTTTGAGTACTTGATAAGAATCAAATACTCAAGGCAAATTACAACACTAAACACAAGAACTACACTCAAGATTCTAACGAAAGATAAGTGATAAAGCAAGACTGTTTGTTATCAGAAGCGCTGTTTGCTCTCTTGTGAATATGATCAGTTTGCAAGTTGTAATCCACACTTGACTATGTCTTCGAGGTCTCTATATATATGCCAAGATAGAGACGTTGCTAATTTGACCGTTGTCAAGCTGTTTTGTTTGCTGGAGCAGTTCCTAGGTGGTCACATGTGATTAAGCTCAACAAGGAAACTTGTTGACTTCACTTTGCAGGTTAAGGCTTTGTGTGTGTCCAAATGAGGTAATGCGAAAGTGACTAATGCACATATTATCTTCCCAAGATAATATTACACCGTGCTTTGATTTTCCTTCACACATATTTAAATTTGACCGTTGTTAATCCCTAAGCCAACATGTGATTCCCTTTCATGAAACTTCCAGCACAAGACTGATCTCAGAAGTCTGTACTCCCAATACAGCTTCTGGTGTTGTGTACTTCTGATGACTTATGTTTCTGATGATCATCCTTCTGATAGATCATCAGAACTCGCGTTTGGTGCTTCTGATCATCATCAGAACTTCTAAGCTTCAGTGCATTGTTGACTTTTCACTAATGTTCCTGCACACTTAGATTAAATATTAAAATACCCTATTGTTCATTAATACTTTGTTATCATCAAAACTTAAGCAGATAATCGTCAGAACCACTTTTGTTCCGACACCCCTTCCGCGAGCCAGCGGAACGTCTCAGAATCTATTCCAAACGTTCTATCACCAGTCCACGAAGAATCAGATACCGCTCCTTCTCTGAGCACACACAGCAGAGTTAGGAGCGAAATTAGAGTCGCTGAAATCGACGACGTCGTTCAGAATCAGACCACTGACAATACTCGATCCCGTCAATAGAATCCTCCCGTTCAGCAGGTGAACGAGAGAGGGAATGGGGAGTTGGCCGTAGCTACTGTTCCTGCACCAGATGACAACCCCTTGGCTGCGATTTTGGCTCTATTACAGGAACAGAAGGAAAGACTGGTGAGAGTTGAGCAGATGCAAGCTCAAGCTCGAAGTGAAACCGTTATACCGGAGTCAACAAGGAGCAGATCCGGTAAGGTAAGATCCAAGCCGGATGATGAAGCAGAGTCCAGGAGGACACAAATCCCAAAAGATCTTGGTATGCCTCTGTCCAAGCACCAAGGTGGTGGCGGACATGCCGGCGGAGATGGCGGAAACCACGGCAGGAGAGGACTACATGGGGGAAATGGTGGAGGTTCGCCTTCCCATCGACTTGAACGCGGAGAAGATCGTTCTAACCCATCGCGTCCTCCCCGTACCCGGGGACCTTTCGCCACCAGGATCTCTAGCTGTAAGATACCAAAGATTCTTGAAAAACCCCCGAAGCTGGAAAGCTACGATGGAATCACCGACCCGGATGAACACATTCAGCACGTAGATACCGTTTTGGATTACTACGGTGCACGTGGGGCTGTCAAATGCAAACTGTTCGTCCTAACGCTCAAAGCTGCCGCTATGACTTGGTTCAAAGCGTTGCCGGAAGGATCAATCGATTCCTGGAAGAATCTCTGCTAAGAGTTTACTTCCCATTTCACTTCAAGGCGGAAACAGCCCAAATCTGTTGCCACTTTGAGTGCCATCGTTCAGGGGAGGAAGGAGACCCTCAGGGAGTATATTGAGAGGTTTACTTCTGCAGCCGTTGATGTAAAAGGGGCTGACGACACGCTAAAATGCTTTATTTTTGAGAAAGGCCTTAAACCGGATTCAATGTTTAAGGAAAAGCTGGGGTTGGAAGAACCACCGAATATGAGCGAATTACTAAGACGCGCTCAACCATACATCAACTATGAGGAAAAGCTCATCTCTGAAGGGATAGAGAAAGGGAAATCCACTGACAAACACCATGACGGGAAGAAAGAGCATGAGAGGTATAGCAAAGGGAAGATGAGAATGCCCAAACCCAGATTCTCGGATTACACTCCCCTCAACACCTCCATAGATAAGATTCTAGGAGAGTGTATAAACACGGAGTTCCGGGATGAAGGAGTAAGATTTCCTCAAACAATCAAAGAATCTCCCAAAGCCGACAAGAGTAAGTATTGCCGTTTTCATAGATGCTACGGGCACGACACGGATGATTGCATACACCTAAAAGATGCGATTGAAGATCTGATAAGAAAGGGGAAGCTGAGCCGTTATACTAAAGACGGACAGAAAGACCAGAATGATGGAAAACGTTACCGGGACAACAATAGCAGAAGCCAGAAGAGAAGTGAATCCCCTAAGCGAAGACGGTCACCAAGGAAAGAGGAATCTAACTGGAAGGTTATAGATTCCGTATCAAAGAAGAAGGGCAAAGAGAGAGAAGATTCCAGTTCTGGTGATGAAGAGATAACCAAGAGCAAAGGCAAGCGTCCTTTCATTGGCTCCATTACCGGAGGGATTTTGACTTCAGGTAAACCGTCAAAAGGAACAATTAAGAGAACAATAGCAGAAATCTTTTCCGTGTCAAAGATAGAAGATACTCCGTCCACAAGCACCGCACCCAGAAGACCCATCCTTGGATTTTCTGATGACGAAAGAGTCGGCAACAAACCAAACAAACTTCTTCCTTTAATAATCATGGCCACCATTGCTGGTTTTGATGTATCCCGGATTTTGATTGATGAAGGAAGCTCGTGCGACATCATGTACGAAGATTTGTTTGACAAAATGGGATTGAAGCAGGAAGATCTATTTCCATATGAAGGTTCAGATTTGAAGGGATTCAATGGTACTCTGACAAAACCATTGGGATTCTTGACGTTGAAAGTAACATTCGGAGACGGAAAGAATGAAGAGAATGACATGACCATCCCTGTTCAGTTCCTGGTAGTACCATGCAAAGCCGTATACAACTGTATATTGGGAAGAACTACGCTAGCTGCCCTTGGAGCCGTACCTTCAACTGTTCATTTAAAAATGAAATACCACGGCAAGAAGAACCAAGTGGTCACAGTTATGGCAGTTCTAGCCGGAACAAAAAAGTGCTACAAAGAGTTGCAGAAGGAGTTGGATGCAGTAGATATGGTAGAAGCTGAAGAAATTCCCCGGGTAGATGTGCCAGAGAAGGTAACACCACCACGATCCGAACTATTAGATGTCACTATCGCAAAGATCGATATACATACTAATGACCGCGCATCTGGTGATGAGAGTTACCAACAGAAACTGCTCCTGGGAGAATTTAGTAGGCCTATACCAGACGGAGAGTTTGAAGAGGTGCAGCTGGATGAACATCCGGACAGAAAGGTTAAGATAGGGACAAATTTACCAACAAGTGTCCGGAAAGATCTTATCCAATGCTTGAAAAAGAATGTTGATTTATTTGCTATCTCACCTAGTGAGATGCTGGGGATTGATGCTAAAGTAGCATGCCACGAGTTGAATGTTAGTGAAAGATACCCATACGTGGCCCAGAGACGGAGAAGGTAATCCCCGGAAAAGACAAAAGCTGCACAGGAGATTGTAGACGGACTTCTGAAGGCGGAATTCATTTCAGAACTTCACTACACAGAATGGCTTTCTAACGTCGTGTTAGTGAAGAAATCTTCTGGAATATTGACAAACTGGTTGACGATTCAGCAGGTTACAAACTGCTAAGTTTTTTAGACGCTTATTCCGGCTACAACCAGATTCCTATGTCCGTTAAAGACCGTGATAATACAGCTTTCATGACGGAAGGAGCAAATTACCGGTATAACGTAATGCCGTTTGGACTAAAGAATGCAGGGGCCACATATCAAAGGATGATGAACAAAGTTTTTGAAGGTGAGATTGGCAAGATGCTGGAAGTCTATATGGACGATATGATCGTCAAATCTGCAGAAGAGAGTCTACACAGCACCCACCTAGAGACAATTTTTCTTAAAGTCAGAGAATTTAACATGAGGCTGAATCCGGAAAAGTGCACCTTCGCTGTGAAGGCGGGAAAATTCCTGGGTTTTTATTTGACTGAAAGAGGAATTGAAGCAAATCCGGATAAATGTGATGCCGTCATCAGGATGGAAGCCCCGTCTACAAAGCAGGGAATTATGAAGCTAAACGGAATGCTCATTGCGTTAAACAGATTCATTTCAAGATCCGCACAGCATGCGTTGCCATTCTACAAGTTGCTGAGAAAAGAAACAGAGTTTGCATGGACAGAAGAATGCGAAAAGGCTTTTATTCAAATGAAAGCAATTTTGTCTCAACCACCAGTACTATCCAGACCGATGAAAGATGAGATTTTATACTTGTATCTGGCAATCTCAGCGGAAGCTGTAAGTGCTGCCTTGATAAGGGAGAACGGTGCCATCCAATACCCAGTGTATTTCCTAGCACATTCAATCGTGGTAAGGACGGATCAACCTATCAAACAAGTGCTGTTCAGACCGGACCTAGCTGGGCGAATGACAAAGTGGTCTGTGGAACTCTCAGAATTTGACATCTCGTTCGAAAGCAGGAAAGCTTTAAAGGCTCAAACTTTTGTTGATTTCTTGGCGGAAATGACACCGGTAACAGATGAACCGTGTACCAAGTGGACCATCTTCACGGATGGTTCATCAAACAGCAAAGGAAGCGGAGCAGGATTGATTCTAGAAAGCAGTGAATGTTTAATGATTGAAGTATCCTTGAGATTCTCATTCAACACCACCAATAACCAAGCCGAATACGAAGCTTGCATTGCCGGCTTGAAGTTGGCACAAGAACTTGGGGCAAAAGAAGTGAAACTCAGGACAGATTCTCAATTGGTGGTAACACAAGTGAAAGGAGAAGCGCAGACCAAGGAACCTTTGCTGCAGAAGTACCTGTTGGTGATTAGAAGAGCTATTGAGTCTTTCGAAAACTTTGAGATCATGCATGTTCCAAGAGAGCAAAATACCAGAGCTGACGTCCTATCAAAGCTAGCCAGCACAAGAAGAAGCGGAGTGAATCACTCCTTCATCCAGGAAACGCTAGAAAAGCCAAGCATTACTGAAGAGATAACGGTTATGGTCCTTGACGGAAGCAACAGAAAGAGTTCTTGGATCTCGCCCGTCATGAAATTCATTGAAACTGGGGAACTACCAACGAACAAAGAAGAAGCAGCGTTAATCAGAAGAAGAGCTCCATCTCACACTATAATCTCTGGGCAACTTTACAAAAGAGGGTTCTCTACACCCCTGCTTAAGTGCCTTGACGGAGACGAAGCTGCTTACGCCTTAGAAGAAGTACACGAAGGAATTGCCAGCCAACACCTTGGCGGAAGAGCCTTGGCGAGGAAAGTGCTCCGTGCAGGATACTATTGGCCTACGATGGTCGCAGACGCTAGAGAATTCGTAAGAACCTGTGAGAAATGCCAGAAACACGGGGACGTGTACAATTCTCCACCTTCAGAACTCCACACCTTGACCATTCCATGGCCATTCTATCAATGGGGGATGGATATATTGGGACCTTTCCCAATGGCAGCAGGACAGGTGAAATTCTTGATTGTTGCTGTTGATTACTTCACCAAGTGGATAGAGGCTGAAGCTCTGGCAAAGATCACAGCTGCTAACGTAGTCAAGTTCTTCAAAAGAAACATTTTGGCAAGGTTTGGAGTCCCCCGCTCTGTCGTTACCGATAACGGAACACAGTCCACTGACAAGAATATGAAGAAGCTCATGGAGGATTTCAAAATAAAGCAACATTTCTCATCTGTTGAACATCCCCAGACTAACGGACAAGCTGAAGCAGCTAACCGTGTCATTCTGAGAGGATTGAAACGAAGGTTAGAAGACGCCAAAGGAAACTGGGCTGAGGAACTCTGCCATGTGTTGTGGGCATACCGGACCACACCCCATTCCACTACGGGGGAAACTCCATTCAGGCTTACTTATGGAACTGAAGCCGTAATCCCGGTGGAGATTGGAGAGTTAAGTTGGAGAACAGCTTACCCTCTAAATGAAGCTGACAACTCTATGGCTATCCAAGAAGAATTGGACTTCCTTGATGAAAAAAGAAATTACGCTACGTTGACAGAAGCTGCCGTTAAGAAAATAACGGCTTCAAGGTACAACAAGAGGGTACGATCACGGGATTTCCATCCCGGAGATCTTGTGCTCCGCCGTGCAGATGTTGGCGGGAAGAATACCTCTGAAGGGAAGTTAGCAGCTAATTGGGAAGGACCATACAAAATCAGAGCTTGTAGAGGCCAAGGAGCCTACAAAATTGAGACTCTCAAAGGGGAAAAGATCCCAAGAACTTGGAATGCTGCGAAGCTGAAGAAATACTACAGTTGAAACTCTGTCTTTTGATTTCCGCTTACCGTCATAACGGAAGCTATTGTACCCGTCTTAGAACGGAAGATGTTATGCCCGTCTTGGAACGGAAGCCTTTATGTAATAACTTAATGAATTAATGAAGTGACGAATATTCAGAAATCAATTTTATCCATTATTTTTCAGCAAACTTGTAATATCTTAAGATAGATATTAACACGTGAACTTTGAAAAAATCAAAGTATAAATGCTATAATCAATTTGCGTAACAGCCCTTCAAGGAAAGGCAAAAGACCTTCTCAATGGAGGCAATTTAATGAATGGCTTTTCCGGCTAGCCACCTGAAAGTAGCGCGCATTCATAGGGGAAGAAGGAGAATCTTGGCTAGATCATCCCATAACCCCAGTAAGACCTTAACAATAAGGCTAAAAATCAAGCCCTATTGAGCATAGGCACTCATACAATTGCTACTAAGTAATCTTAAGACGGAATACATGCAAATCCTAGACGGAACATGCATTAAGAAACTCATGACGAAATCTTTTCAAAACGGATTTAATTTTAAAGTACTTTCCTATGATGGAATTATTTTTAATAAGAATCTATTCATAGCACAAACTAAACAAAGAAGTTTATCGCTAATAGATAAACATTCCTAAGATGGAATAACTCAAGCGTATACACTAATAATATTCCCATGACGGAATTTTCTCGTCACACCGGGACGTCTTCGTTATATTCCACAAAATATTTACAAGATAAATACTGAATACGTTCATAAGTAGAAATTCCTAAAATGGAATCCCAAAATCAAGAATAAAGTCCTTTAAAAGGAACTTTTACGCCCTAACGGAAACGTTTTATCCGTCAAAGATAAACACTCATACCTGTAAAAACAAATTCTAAATGAAATTTGGAAATAACACGTAGGATACATGAAAAGCATAAGATTGCATTTTGGATTAACGGGAATATTGTACTTATATTACAAAACAAACCTCCAAACCGGGAACACTCTCACCGGGAGGACAAATATTCAAGAAAAATAATAAGTTACAAACTAAACAATTTTCTCCTCTACAACTTCAGCGGGAGCCTTGACGGTAACATCCTCTCCTTCAGCAGAAACATCCTGTCCTTCGGTGTTGATTGGCTCTTGAGGAACTGGAGCAGTGGAATCATCAGGCTTATCCTCAGTTGGCTTTTCCACATTTTGCTCTTCACCCGCAGCCAAAGGTGCTTGCTCTTCCACAGTAGCGTCAACAAGTTTCCCGTCAACCACTTTCTTGAACGGGTCAATTGCATTCAAGTCAATTGCCGTCCCGGGAAGAAGCAAAGCCACGTGGCTCAAAATGTTGGGGACAATAGTGGAAAAGACAAGATCATTGGTTTCTGTTATTTGTTGATCCAATGCTTCATCCTTCTCAGCCTCAAGTCTTTTCACCTCCTCCTCCTGCTCCGCCTTCATTTTCTCCATTTCAGCACTTTGGGTAGCCAATTTTTGATCCTTTGCCATAACCTGCCCCGCCAGAACAGAGGGTTCCCCATACATTTCTACAGCTTTCACATGTTGGGTCAGGGAACCCATCAATCCATCGTAGGCAGCTTTGTTCTTGGCTGCCTCTTCCCGCTCCCTAGCAAGTAACTCATCCCGTCTCTTCCTCACTCCGGCTAGCTCCTCCTGATGCTTCTTCTTGGCGGTCTCATATTTCCCTTTTTCAGCAGCCAAGTCATCCTTCAGCTTCTGGATGAGAGCATCTTTGGAAGTAACATCTTCCAGAGCAAGGTCTCGCTCAGTTACAACCGTCTTCAGTTGACTGTCCAAGAGGATTAGCTTGTCTAGAGATCTTTGCAATTCACCCCGGAGCTCTACAACCAAAGCTTCAGACTTATGATACTCCTTGATGGCCATATTACCGGAGAAGATGTTATAATCCTCACAAGCCATCATGTGAGCAATGGTGCTTGCACGCTGAAGATCAAAAGCCATCCGGGCAAGGTCATCCTGGCGTTGAGCCACAACCATGGCACCAACATGTTCAAAATCTTCGTTGGACACCATACCCCGGAGCGTTTTAGGATGAAGTGCGGCGGAACTGTGAAGAACTGGAGGAAGCTTGTATGGAGGAGGAGGAGCACGAGTAGAAGCAGTTACCTGAGCGGGAGGAGTCGTCTCAGAATCACGACTGCTGCTACCCTCGCGGGTTGCCCTACTCCGTTTAGGAGACTTCCCAGCAGCAGCATGATCTCTCCCCCTTTTGTGTTGAGTCTTCTCCCTGTTTCCAGCAGCAGGAGGGGGCTTGTTTGTTGAAGAAGGAAGGATCCGGGAAGAAGGTTTTGTGGAAACTCCCTTAGTCTGTGGGCCAGCACCCAGTTGAGAAATAAGCTTTTCAGTAATAGCTTGGACAGGGATTGTTGACGGGATACTGGTCTCAGCCACCACAACCTTTCCTTTGTCTTCTCCACCAAGAGGCTGCAGTACAGATTCGTGAGCAGGATCGTTGACAGGAGTGGGCACTTGAATCTCAATTGACTCCCGATGAAGAGAGTCATTGGCAGAAGTAGGCTGAACCACACTTTGAGTAGGTTGGTTCAGCTCAAGATTCTCCGGTTGAGACCCGGCTACGCGAGAGGTTTGACCTTGATTCTGGGCAGCCTGCCTCTTGCTCTTCATCCTAGCCAGGAGATCGTTCTTCATTTTATCTACAAGGACAAAGAAAGAAAAACGTTAGTAAATACAATACCACCAAACACATCCGTCAAGAGAATGGTTTAAAAAAAATCCTCACCCAAGGCTTTATTACGGGCATCTACAGACTTGCAGCCCATTAATCTCTTTGTGTCAATAAAACCATACACTCTTCCGTCAGAAGTTTGACCACAAAACCTCTGAATTTCTGTCTTCAAATGGCGTTCCGCCTTATTCAACTCCCCCTCCGTATACAAATACTCCTTAGAGAGGAGCAAAAAATGCCTTTGATACCAATGTTTGGGAAATTTGGATCTACAAGGGGCAATTACTTCATTATTTACAACAATGGGGGCCGCCTATTCAACGAGTAGTTGACGAGGGATCTCCCCGGGTTCGCTGGTGTGAATCTCTTCCTCGTCATCGGATAACCCCGTGATGACGGAATAATCATCAAAATTTACTGGGCCAACAGGGTGGGCTTGACCATCCACTGGTAAATGACAAAGGCTCCGGTGTGCACCCTCCGAAGTATTTGGTATACTTCAAAGTATTTCGTTCTTTGACGGAAAGAAACGAAACCTTGTGGATCAGAAGTATCCTTGCTGGTCCTATTCAAGGCAAACAGGTTCATGAATAAAGGAACGGTAGCGTTCCCACCAGCATAAGTGCAAAAGAATTGAAACGCCTTTACAAATCCCCACGACGACGGGTCAATTTGTGAAGGAGCAAGACGGAGATGGGCCATCAAACCAGCCTCAAACTCCGTAAAGGGAAGACGAACCTGGAAAGTACTGACTAGTACTTCCGGCAAAGAAACCCCACACTCTGCATATGTTGAACAAAGTCTCTTCTCTATTGCCGGAATAATAATTTTCCAATCTTCAGAAGGACCCACATTTTTGCATGCGCCGGTAAGAGACTTTTTCCGGGCATAGTCACAGGGTACGCCAAGAACACTTGGTACCACCCATTGATATTTACTGGCATCTGCTGGCAAGACGGAAGCCGTTTTAACCTCTTTCACCATTTCTTCCACTTCTTTTGTTTTCTTCGCTGCAAGCCTGGCAAGTTCAACACTAGTGTCAGCCATGGCGTCATTTCCTTTAAAAAGAAGATGCTGCAAATTTACATTGGAAATCTCAATAGACAATTGCTCCTCAAAGTACTTTTTATACTCCTGGATCCGGTCATTACTAAACCTAATAACAGCCATCTCACAATCATGGTTATAATAAGTACGGGTTAAACCATCCGTCAAGATATACTCAGCATCCTTGGGATAAAATTTCCTCAAACACTCAACACTCACAGTGAAAACGTCAAGATCATCATAACGGGCTTGTTCATAGGTCATTCCTTCACCATCCTCTGGAATGACCACCGTTTCATATCTCCTCCTACAAACTGGCCCCTCAAAATACTCCTGATCAGAGAGTATCTCATCATCCCTCAAGAACAAAGACTCACTATCGCTCATAAAACTCTCATCACTATTGGTCAAAACTATCAACTCTCCTGTATTGGCCATAATGATACAAATAGAGAGAAAATAAATTGATAAAGAAGAAAGGTCAGCGAAAGTACCTCGCAAATTGAAGACGACTTTCTGAAGAAGTAGTGATTACTGGAAACGAACCGGAATCAACGAAAATCCAGGAAGCAAAGAGAGAAAAATCACCGAAAATAAAGAACAGTAGAGGTCCAGAAGCGAAGATGCGAAAAAGTAAAAATGTGCTAACCACTAAGTATTTATAAGTCACAAAGAGGCACGTTTAACGGCCCAGATTCAACCTCGAACAACGGATACTTGAGTACCCTACGACAGCTAGTGACATGCACGCAGTAAATGCGCAGTAAAAGAGGACACGCGTGCGCTTTTAATGCTACCACGACGTTTCAGTAACTCACAGCTGTCCCACACTTCCAGTAAGGATGAAACGATTCAGTTTCTCAACGGGTATAAATTCACCCCAGATTCGGCAAGCATAAACCCGACAACAAAACACTGCACCAAAGACGGAATGACACATCATCACCATATCAAGACGGAACCGTACCCAGGGGCATATAAATAGGGTATGGGATTCCACACGGTATGACCAATTTCTTTTCCCAAAAAACTTTTTCTTCACTTTATTACCATTATGGGACTAACCCTTGTAGGAACTCCTTGACGGAAATATGCATAATCAAGCCAATGCTTAGACTTCATCTGCAGCAATTGACTTCGGGGGCAACTGTTCTGGACTGGCCAAAGGCCCAATTCTAGCATTAGTCCAAGCCCACTAACATGTGGGGACCCGTCTCGCATCCCAAGGGCATTCCACCCTAAAGCTACAGTGCACGCGCTGTAGACGGATCAAGCAATACCTTGGGATCTCCACCGTTGGATGAACCGTCACAAACTCCAATGGTCAAGATTCCTACACGGAATCCTTCTTGTCCCCAAAGGCAAAATGCTTATAAATAGGTGGTTTCACACCACCTCATGGTATGATTCTGAACCCTAATGCTCTCTTCTTGCACACTTACTGACTTGAGCGTCGGAGTCCCTTTCGTGCAGGTACCCCCCGTGTCAAGGAGCTGAGCCACCGTTGCAATCACCTATCACCACTGTGATATCAACACTAGGAGTTAAGACTTTGGACCGGACAAAACATGTTGCTTAGGTTCTCTCCTTAAATTCTAATTTATTGAAGACTAAGCTCCCATCCTTAGGCAACTTGAAGTATTTGAAAGTAAAAAGAAAAATACTACCATATGAATTTCTCGAGATACTGTTTGAGGAAAAGTTACAGAAAATCAATTCACGGAAAGAAGCTGCTAAGTTACGAAAATCATTTAAAGCAGGAATGGAACCATCTGCACCTATACCAGATGGAATGGTGGACTTCTTGATCCAAAATTCACCATCTGCAGAAGTTCACATTGTAGATTGTTGATGATGAAAAGAGAATTCTACTTCTTAAGAAAGATTGTTATAAGTGATTTGGTTTTTGTTTCCTTCTGTTTCAATTTCCTGCTGTCATTGGTTATAACTAGTTTTCATTGGATTAATTTCAAGTCTCTTAAGTAGAGAAACAAATCGTTCATATATACTGTCATGAATGTGTCCAGATTCAACTTAAGTGGATGCTCTATTGCAAAATTTGGATGCTTGTTGATATTGCAGAAAAAAGTGTGTGGCTTTTATAATTTTATCGCATAGCATGTTGTTTGAAAATATGAATTAAGTACTTCTAGTTCGATCTAATAGGATGTTCACAGCCGAGATTAGAGTTTGCTCCAAACATGCAAAAAAAAGTATCTGTGTCCTACAATATTGTGAATCCAAGAGTATTATTCTCGGCTTGAATTAGTATCTAGCTTATGGAATTTTACAACTGAGATGAGTATTATTCTCGGCTTATACAGGTGAATCCATGGAAAAACATCATTGACTAAATGAAACTTAAAATAGTTTCTGCCTTTCTGGTACATTTAATTTGAAAATGGAAGAGTATATTATGTTCACCAATAATAAAGTGGAAGAGTCTTGTAGGTAACATAAGTATATCTAAGATGCATCTGAGTTCTTGCTTGATGCATGACATGAGGCTCATTTGACCTATAGCAATATCTGGTTGAGTTTTCTAATCCTTTAGATCAAATGTTTATATATATTCCTTGAAAATTTAATTAGCAATATTAAGTGATTCATGTACCAATTGATGCATGTCTAGCAGAAATTGAGGCACTTAGAAAAGTTGGGTGATTCAATTAGCAAGGGTTGAGAAGTTCTGCTATTAGCTTAACCTTACTTATTCTGCAAATTTGTGCTTGTTGAATTGTCATGTATTGTTTGTGTATGTTATTTGACGATATTCCTTGATTGTTTGTGTATGCTTAGTTTAAGACTAATAATCAGATTATCTGAGCTCCTTTCTCTAATAATCAGAAGGTTAAAAAAAGACGCTTTTTAATAAGTCAAACAAGAAACCAAAGTGAAGTTTTATGCAAAAAGAGTCACATTTTAAAATTTTAAAGTACTACTGTTTGAATGCACAATTCTCAAAATAAAATTCTCTATTTGAATGCATAATTACAGTGTTAAAAAAAGACTCTAACAAAATACACGCTTCTCTAACATTGTTTTCTTGTTTTGATTTTCCGTCTTAGTAGAGTGTATTTTGTTTTCCCATCTTATGTTCAATTGCTATTCTCTTGGATCCTTCTCCCCTAAAACCCTTTCTCTCCTCTGTGCTCGAAATCTAAAATATAAAATCCTAATAAACGAAGTAACTTAACTATTGCAGTTGCAGCAATTCACCTTCACCACTCTTCACTCTGCGTTCTAAATTCACAACTCGCGAGGTATCAATTTTCCTTTCCAACTTTCTACCGTTTCCGATTGTTTTTCCATTGCAGTTTATCAAAACATTAACACCGTTTTCTTCTCTGATGTAATGATTCCTCCAGCGGCGAAGAACATTAAACTCAGTGACAGTGAAAATAATGACAGGTTAAGCAACTTACCCGACTATGTGATTCTTCACATACTGTCTTTTTTGATGAACGCCAAACACGCTGTTCAAAATTGCATTTTATCACAGAGATATCAGAATCTCTGGAAATGTATGCCTGTTCTTATATTGTATTCTTCAGAATCAGGCTTTCGAACTTTCAAGATATTCAAAGAATTTGTATCGAACATTTTATCTCTTCGTGGTTTGTCTGTCTCACTGCAGACTCTTGATTTTAAGCGTAAACATGGTCGCATGGATCCTCAGATAATCAAAAAGATTGTGGATTATGCTCTTTCGCACAATGTCCAACGGTTAGGACTTTGTTTCAATGGTGTCATTCGGCAAACTCTGCCTATGTTTTCGTCTCAGACTTTAACATATCTTTCGATTGACCCTGGTGAAGGGAATGCATCTCTCTGCCTTTTCAGCATCTCTCTGGGAGCAATGTTTCTTCTCTTAAACATGTAGACATTCATGCAGAAGTAAGTCAATGTCATGAGGAGTCTCCTAAGTTTCTTTCTAGCTGGCTTCTAGAGTTTGCTAATATAAAATCATTAACGGTCTCTGCAACTACTCTTCAAGGTACCTTAGCATGTTTTGAGACTACTACTTTTAATTTCTTCTTAAGATGCTTTTATATTTATTTCTTAATTTTATCAAAAATTAATTTTCTTGCATTAGACTAATCCACTTTGCATCCTTCATTGCACAGATTCTCTCCTTAATTCCTAATCTATTAGAGATTAGTGCACCTTCTTTGTATAACTTGAAGTCATTGAAAGTGAAAATGGAAGAACTTTCATATGAATTTCGCATGACACTGATGGATGCCTAGTTATACAAAGCCGAGACAAAGAAAGAAAGAAGAAAAATATGAAAAGCATTTAAAGAAGGATTGGAACCATCTTCACTCATACTTGATGGAATAGTGGACTTCTTGCTTCAAAATTCTCCCTCAGCAGAAGTTGACTTGGTAGATTGCTCAAGGCCTTCTCTTAGAGCGAGATATTTATAATTGGTTTGTTTTTTGCTTCCTACTCCGTTTCAGTTTCACGAGGTCTCTTTAGTCAAACCTTATTATTATTATTATTATTATTATTATTATTATTATTATTATTATTAATTATCAAAAAGTGCATTTTTGCTTATAAATGTGGCCAGAACGATTACATATACCGACATAAATTGTAAGTGTGCATCTTAAATCACATGTAGGACCATTTTGAACTAGTATATATAGCTTCCAGTAGTATTAGTTTTTGCAACTAACAAAAGATCCTTATAATTATTGATATTTGCAGAACAGTTAAAGGAGGGAACTCATGAAATATTGAAGGTGCAATTGTATAAAATTCATTTTAATTTGTGGGTAAAGTTATTTAAAAATTTCACAGCTATTTTTAGGATTATCTCAATTTTTCTTTTTCAAAAAGTGCTTGTTTGACACACATATATACACAGATTAACCTATAGTATTCTAATATTTAATTTTGATCCTACGATTTTCTTATAATGTTATCTATACAACACTGGTATTCGCAACACCACCATATAGTGGTCTGAATTCAAGTTGCCCCACTTGAACTTTACTTGTGAAACTTGAAATGAAGCTTCGGGTACATTTAAGAGTATGTGTAGGCGGTGATATTGTTAATTTGTTATTTTTTATAAGATTCATTTGATTTCTTCTTTCTTCTTAAATGAACCACATGAATTTTCCTTGCTGCATGAATTTGGGAGATTAAACTTTGGTGATTGATATGTTGTGCGCCATGATGCAAGTTTGAATATTTGTCATGTGTGGTGCTAATTTGAATATCTGTTTTGTAGTGTGCTAGTTTCACATTTGATGATATTTTAAAAGGCTGTACTAATTGGTGAGAACATTTGGATTTGTCATAAAAATGGACTTGATTTAAACTCTTAGGTTTTGATCGAAAACAAAAGCATGTACATATAAAGATGTGAGCTAGAAATAAGAAATTTCTGTCATGGCATGGAAGAAATAAGCTAGGTTGCAATACGATTACTTTCAACAAAGTTGATACCTTGCTTCCATGATGTTTTCTTCTTTTTACTTTCTCCACAAAACCTCTTTATGTTTCCTTTTTCTTCTATGTACTTGTAAAATTGTTAAAAACAATTACAGAAATTGTAAAAATCACGTTTTACAGAAAAACAGTTTTGAGAAAAATTGCCAACCGAAGAAAAAATTATAAGCTGAGTCGCGGACTAAGTCGCTTTCTTTAAGACGTTTCGTGGTACTGCCAGGATTGTGCAAGCAGTCGTATAATACCGCGACGCCTCAGGATAAAACAGCTTAGTTTCAAAACTATACCGAAATTCTACTGCACTTGTAGAATTCGGGTCAGATTACACCCTCTTATGATTAGAAAAACTAATCACTCAAATATTGGTAACAAATTACCAATTCTGTAACAAAGCAATAAAAAAATCGATGGAGAAAATATTTTTTTGTGTGTAAGAGAATTGTTTCTGTGTTTTTGTGTTGTGTTTCTGAAGAAGAAAGGACAACAATATATAATGCAATTGCACAATCAGTCACTAATAGAGCAATGAAAGCAAAAAACGAAACTGAAGACAAAGGGAATAATGGAATTGAAAATCATGAATCAGAAACGGTCGGATTTGTATTGATACCGTTTTATAAAAAAATGTGATCTGTCATCACACAAGCAAGCCCCAGATCCGATCTGGCCAAACCCTTGTAGCACATTCCAAATATACAATTTATTTACACTCATTCTTGGTCTCGTACCTTCTCGGTATATAAATCTTATTATATTGCTACAACTTTGCCTTTATTTATATATGTCTTTTTATATTTCATGATTTCTGCATAAGTGATATTGAGAATGCTATGTTCTTGTCATCTTTAGATATTTTTCACTTGTCAAATGGAAAAATTTGTATATACTTAGAATACATTTATAGAGATATTCTTGTATAGTCGTGAGACCAACAAATCATATTTGGTCACACATTTTTAAAACACAACAATTCATATTCCGTCTTACAGTACAATATGTGTCCCTTTTGAATATTTCACACTATTTAAAAAAATATTAGTTTTGTTGATTTTTAAAAAATAAAATGAATTTCTTGTCAAAAAATAAAATGATATGTTGTGATATGCAATTGAGGGACCTCTAGTTTGAATATCTGTCATGTGGGCTAATTTGAATATCAATTTTTTTGTGTTCTTGTTTCACATTTGATGACATTTTAGAAGCTAAACTACTGAGAACATTTGGAATATGAATTTTACTATATTGCTACAACTTTGCCTTTTTATATTTCATGATTTAGTGAAGAGAATGTTATGTTTATGATGAAGGGGCGGTGTGTTTTCCTCACGATATTTATTCGCAACTCACTCTGTATCTTTAGATGTTTTCACTGGCCAAACGTTAAAACTATACTTAAATATTTTTATATACTTAAATATGTAAAGGAAATCTCATCGTCGATGTTGTATTCTACTCAATTTAATCCCTACTACTAAAATGTCTTCCAACCAAATAAGGAGATTACTTTTTGAAAGAAAAATAATGCATTAACAAAACTAAATCAAATGAGATGGTAAATGTTCTTTTCTAGAGGTACGTACAAAAAAAATAATGATCTCTTGTATTGCAACTAGAGGTTATGGATTTGAGTTCAATATTAGAAATATAGCAATGTTAACTTATTTTAAGAGAGAACTTTACAATTTTTTGTGGTCCTATCCGACTTCTTAAAAGATTAGTCTATCTAGTTGCGCATAAAAATATTCGATTCATATAATAAAAAAATTATTGTCGAAATGATTAAAATTTAAATATTGAATAATTTGCAGCCGTGAAGGAATAATTGTAGGGATGATAATTTTTTTTTCTTCTGAAACAAATCTTATATAACGGACTACAAATTTAGGCTTTTATTTTTTCAATCGGGCTTAGGCTTGACAATGTCTAACTTGACCTAGTATGCGCTATGCTCAAAATCTAAAATACAAATCCTAAAATACTTCAATATTATTGTTGCAAACTTGCAATCTTGTCTCTACTCCTCTCACTCGCAGTCTGTATATTTTACCCCAATCAATTCACAATTTCACTGTCTACCTCTTCTCACGGATAATATAATACTTCCAAATGTCTGATTCCGCTGGTGTGGTTGCGGTTCTGCCGCTGACGAACAGTGAAAACAAAGACAGATTCAGCGACTTACCGGAAAGCGTTATTCTTCACACGCTCTCTTTTATGAATACCAAATACGCCATTCAAACTTGCGTTTTGTCAACAAGATGGAAAGATATCTGGAAGCATGTTCCATCTCTTACACTTCATTATTCAAATTTTGTAGGTTACAATAAATTCGCCAGATTAGTGTCTAAGGTTTTATCTCGTCGCGATTCTTCTATCTCACTGCACTCTCTTGATATTCATCATATTTTTTGTCACTCTGAGCCTGATGTTAAAAAGATTGTAAATTATGCTCTTTCACACAATGTTCAGCGGTTAGGACTTCGTTTCGTCGGTGAAATTCCGTCTACCGTGTTTTCATGTCAAACTTTAACACATCTTAAGCTTCAGTATTGCCAAGATTTTTGTAGACCGTTTCCCAAATCTTTTAATTTGCCGGCATTAACCAACTTGCAACTAGAGTCCTTTGAATTTTGTGTTGAGAAAAATGGCTGCGCCGAGCCATTTTCGATGTTTAACAGGTTGAATAGTTTGGTCATGTGCTGTTGTTTTGTAAGCCGTGGAAAAACCCTTTGCATATCAAGTGCTACACTTGTCAATTTAACTATCTCTAATCATAGACGGAAGGCTTACAAAGTTGATCTATGTAGTCCAAGTTTGTGTAACTTTGCTTTTAATGGCAATCCTTGTCTAGAACTATCTGGGAGCAATGTTTCTTCTCTTAGTCATGTAGACATTGATGTACAATGTCACAAGAAAGACCTGATTGAATCTCTAATAAACTTACTGCAACAATTCACAAATATTAAATCATTGACGGTCTCTCCAACTACTCTTCAGGTATCTTCAAGATTGAGGAGATTTGAGTTCCATGTCTTGAAGTTAAAGTGTTTTATTTTATTTATAAATCTTATTTAAAATTAATTTACTTGCATTAGACTAATTCACTTGCATCCATGTTTGCCTAGGTTCTCTCCTTATATCCTAATGTGTTAGAGATTAAATTACATTCCTTGCATAACTTGAAGTCATTGAAAGTGAAAATGGAAGATCTTTCTATTGAATTTCGGAAGACGCTGATGGATGCCAAGATACAGAAAGCTGCTAAGTCACAGAGAAAAGTTGCTAAGTTACAAAAAGCATTTAAAGCTGAATTGGAACCTCTGTCACTTATACCTGATGGAATGGTGGAGTTCTTGCTTCAAAATTCACCCTTGGCAAAAGTTGACTATATAGATTGCTCAAAAGCGGCGATTTAGTTATAAACATATATTTTTTCTGGGTTAATATAGGCTTTTAAGTAGGTGAATTTTGATTTGCCCTTGCTTCAAAACTCATACCTGAATTGGTATCTAGCTTACAAGGACATTGCAACTGAGATTAGTAACAAGAAAAGTTCTTATAACTTTATTGATATTCACGAAAAGCAATTGGGAACTTATGAAATATTTAAAGTGCACAAGTGACATAAGCATTGCACTAAAGGGAACTTATGATTTTGTCTAGAGAGTTTTCTCTAAAATTTAGTATAATCTCAGAACATGCATGTATGAAAAGCTACTATTAGTTTTTGTTATAAGGAAACTACTACTTGAAACTACTACTACCAGCTTATGTATGAGATGTGGTCAAGGACACTGCTATAATGTTCTTCTTATTGGATTGAGATGTTATATTTGATTCTTGACTAAGTGTGGTAAATATATAATATTATATTTTGAAAAGTAATAATCTTATTGGGTTGAACGGCAAAACTTGTGTTTACCCATTTGGTTGGCTTGTTTAGTTTAATACTATATGGAAACGGAATACTATAATTTGATTTACTCTTCTCTTAAAAAATGTATCTAGTGTTTTTCTATGAGGCCCTTTCGCACTAGTAAATTAAATGTTGCACTTAGTCGATCTACAAAAGGTTCCGTATTAGACTATTAGTTATTATGCAAACATTTATCTAAAGTTACATCAGATGACAATGTGGATGTAGGTTATACTCCTATGTCATTTTTTTTTGAGCTGCAAAAGAATATTTATTATTAGGCAAAAGAGGAGTACAAGTGATACACCTGACACCACTAGCCAAAGAAAAGAAAGGAACATAGGTACAATTAATAGAACAAGCTAAAAATCCAAAGACAAAAGCTCGCTCACAAACTGGGACATAATACAAATAACACACTCCACCCCAAACAACAACACAAAGAGCAAAAGGCTACATGGAACCAATAACCAAGCTAACCGACCAAAAAAAGAACAAGCAGACTAACAAGCCAGTTGGTATATCTTCTGAAGACAATGAAGAAGGTGTATGCTAACCATATTACATTAACTATTTACTTCATTGTTATTTATAAATTTTATGCTTGATGTTGGGAGTAATTTATGTGATTTTGTTCATTGCCTGTGTTAGATTTCTTTGTCATCAATATGATGGACGGGGTTTGTTCTGGAGGAAATTTCGGAATTGTCAACCATGAGTTGTTTTATAACATGGTAATGTTGGTATAGTGTATCAGTCCAAAAAAAGATAAATAACCCGTTATTAATCAAGATTTAGAAATAATTGGATTTAAGAAAATTACCGATTTTAAATTGATGTTATAAAATTAACCGATTATGATTTATGTATATGTAACCAATGTTATAACCGGTTAATAATAAAGATATGGTTATTATCCAAATTCATCTAGGGATGGCAAAAACACCCAAATCTGCGGGTTCTGCCCGAACCCAAGTCAACGGGTAAAACTCGAGTTGACTGGGTTTGGGTGGCACCCGATATTTCGGGTTTGGGTAGTGTCAAACCCACATCCGAAACCCGAAACAAAACCCGTTATATATTAAATTATATAATTATCACTCTTACATTAGCATATTGTAGACTATTTTAACGTTGTAGACTATTTTTCATCCTTATTTTAATGTTGAAAATAATGTTAGCATGTTGTAAACCGTAATTTCGTTAAATTTTCCGTATTTTTTTTACTTTTTTAATATAATTTCGGGTCTGGGTTTGGGTGCGAAAAACCCGAACCCAACTGGTTTGAGTTTGAGTGTTATTTTGTCACCCGAAAGCCTCTTTGAGTTCGGGTTCGGGTTTACCCGATATTTCGGATTCGGGTTCAGGTAGTGCCAAACCCGCGCCCGACCCTACCCGTTGCCATCCCTATACTCAATGGTTATTTTTTTTTTGGTGAACAACTCAATGGTTATTTTATAAAAATTTATATTAATTAAAATATCGTTGAATGGTTAAAAAAATAAATACTGCTAAATCTTGAAGAATATGTTAGACATTTTACATGGACTTTACCTTTATACTACCAAAACAGAGGGAAACGTATTTTTAATTCATTTTCCTTGGCTCAAAAATCTAAAATATAAATCTTAGAAAATTTGAGTCTTGTTATGAAATTAATCTAAACAAGAAAAAGAATTGAAGTATAGAAATGGAGGAGAAAGACATAAAGAATAGAGATTGTATTACTCTTCACAAGTGTGTCTATACACTAATACATAAGTCCTATTTATAGGACACAAATAGAGAAGTGAAAGAGCAAAGGTATTTACTATCCACTCACTAGTGGGAAGTGTAGTAGAATTGGAAGGGAATGGATGGACATCCACACTAACTATATTATTTATTCATAACACTCCCCCTTAGATGTCCATCAAGGATATGCCTCATTAAAATCTTACTAAAGCAAAATCCAGTGGAAAAAAAATTCTAGTGAAGGGAAAAGAGAACAATATCCTTTTAGTGGGAACTGCCTCGTTAAAAACCTTTCCAGGAAAATCCAGTGGGAAAAAACCATGGCAAAGGGAAAAAGAGTGCAGTTTTTCTCCCCCTGTTTAAAGCACCTGTCAACATTTAAATGTTCTCCCTTAACACCTTTAATCAATGTTTCAAGATATATCCTTCTTTCAACAGAGCTTTACGATAACCATTGTCTTCAAGACCTCTTCTTTGAATTGTTGATATTTGAACTCGATATGTAGAATCATGATGATGCCTCTATCGCCATATGCAAATATTCACGTACTTCAGAGTTGACTTATTCTGGATCAGAAAAATATCTCATATCTGCATGGTTAATTTGACGAACATATATTCTTAAAACAAATTCTTTAACTATATCATGAAAACATTTGTCTCACTTTATTCTAATGCATTTTGGTTGGTGATAAATTTTGTCTTACTAACAAGAATAAAATAATATTATCACATAATCAATATGAGATTTAAGTAATATGCATGCATGCTAATTTAAAATCTTAAATACCTAGATATTTGATATTTTCATGACACAAATATCATGTACTCAATAAATATAATTTGTCAAGATTCAATTAGCTAATTGATCGATCTGCAGATCAAGATAAAAATTTCTCGAAATATTTATCTTAAGATATATCTCTATATCTTTAGTCATTTAGAATTTTTAATAGGAGATCCTTCAGGGACTTTCATATAATCATCATGTTTATCAAATGAGTCATAACTGTTTTGTAACAATATTCATCATGTGAAAATTGAGCTCTCCATGTGCTACAAGGCATCTTACGTACCAAAATAATACGTGTATCCTTGAGCAACAAGTCGTGCTTGTGCTTTTTATTTCACAATTTCATCATTCTCTTAATTATAATTTCACACCTTTTAGGTGTCTGGACTACAGGTCCACAAACATTTTGCTTGAAAAGTGAGTTTCATTATACTTAAATATAATTTCTCAATTTTGGCCAATTCTCACTTTGTCTACAATCTTTAGTAGATTTTGGTTCTTGATCCTCACCGTCATTTATCAAAAATAGCGCTATATTATATTTTACAAACATCGTCAACGTTGACTTCCTTTCGATTCCTTTATATTCCATTCATGCCATAATATGTTGAGATCTCTATATTTTCATAAATTTCAGGTACCTTATAAGTTCTTCTGGAACTGAAAAATCAATTATGTCAATTACTCTTTTCATATCCTCACTTGGGTCATCTTTCTTTTTAGCTCCTTTTCTCATTCGAGGATTTTTAATCTTTGGAACCGACTGCACTACCACGCTTCAGGGTGGTTAAGATTCATTTGCAATATTGATTGGAGCGTTAGCAGCTGACAATTTATTTCATAAACTTTGCAAATGATTTATCTTTTGAACATATAGTTCAAATTACTTGAGGATCAAGATGAGATTATAATATTCATTTCAAGTGATTTATTTGAACTTCTGGTTCATATTTTTCAGCTGCTTATTCTCTGCCCCTAATATTGGGAAAACTAATTTATCACTTGATAATCAACCTTCTAGGTTGTCAACAAGTCTCCAACTTTTAACTCAAGATACTTTATAATATATGGAGATTCATGTCAAATTCATTTTCCCAATATTCTTTTAAGAATTCATCTTTATGCATTATATTGGAGCAATTGAAACATACACAACACATCCAAAAAATGTTTAATTATATAAAATATGCAAATTAAGGGGAGGATTTTCATATAATAACTTATTAGTTTTATGCGAAACAAAACTCAATATAAATTATCGCATGTTCCCAAAGTAGAATTTTGAAGTTACTATTTCATAAGTATCAATCACACATTTAACTTTAGACGTCTAAAGAATAGATCTTCAGGTCCATATTTTTTTTTCTTTAGCTAGCATATTCAATATCAACATATGATACTTATGAAATACTTACTGAAAATTTCACAAACTTCTGGTTGTGAGTTGTTTAACCATTTAGTTGATTTACAAATAAAATCAATATTTCAATTTTTCAACTTCCTTTGGGAACGAATAACACACAAATTATTGAACTGAAGAATTTTTGGCTCTTCAAAATATGTCCAATATAAATATTATTTTTTCGCATATAATAGATCCGGGATAACCCAACCGGTCTTACCAAACTTAATATGATTTGTAAACTTCTGGTTTACAATAATTTTTGCTTCAATTGCACTAATATATATATTTTCAAAGTTTAACTTTGTTCTCGATGTCTCTTCTGGAGTTTTCAATAATTTTGTAGTATCAAAAATAATTTTAATCAAACTCTAGCAGAGAATATATAAGTCAATTATATTAACTTTCATGTATATCATAATAATTGTCAAACTCCATGTAGGGAAAACAAAGAAACTAAGAAATTTTCACTTGAAACGGAATGCATTCAATATGAGCAAATAATATTGAAAACAACTTATCGATTTTGACTATATTTCAAAAGCCTAGTTCTTCAGGAACTTGACTATAAGGGATGCTTAAAAAAGTATATATTTTATGCAATTCTCAAATGATGCTTCAATGATAAATTAATAGTTCTTCAGGAACTATACTTTGAGTAATCCTTCAGGAATGCTCGAATATTAAATTTTCTTAAGTTTTTCAAGAACTATATCATTATAAACAAGTATACATAGAAGAAATTATTTATGCAATTTTTCAGGGATACTTAAATGACAAATTCGCTTGAGATTCATCTAGAATTATTTTGACTTATGTGAGGAAGGTGATAAGATTAAACAATTTAGACAAACATATAGATATAAAAATGTACTCCAAACACAAATTAACTAGTATATAATATCACAATATAATAACAAATTGAAGAGAAAAATAATACACTACTAAAACAACACAATCATCTATAAAATTTTGTTTTAGTGTGTATCTGCATAACTAGGTCATATATATGCATTCACATCAGGAAAATAATGACATTATATATATATATATATATATATATATATATATAAAAGCTCAAAATTTATTGTCTATTCAAATAAAATCTCATATATAAAATAATCATTAGAAAAACATAACCAAAAACATCTATAATTTACCGTCTCATATGGTATTCTCTCTGTTTCTTAGTATGGAGCGTAGGAACCTATACAGCTATACTACACCATAGATTGAAAATAACATAATAGGAGTTTTACTACTATATACTCAACCAAATTAGCACTTAATGAAAACTTTTCCTAAAATCATTTTAAAATTTTAGAAATAATATTTGATTAGTGCATATGTTTACTAAAGAGAAATAAGATTTATAATGATAACAGTCATTGGCATTCAATCAAAGTTTTAGAACTTCCCCTTATTCGCTCAACAACCCCTAGAAAATCAAATAATTTTGAAATGAAATTTGTGTGTGCGCAAATAATGAAATAAAACCATGATCCAAAGAGAAATCTTATGATCAGAACGTTACGTTGTAGTTACATGGATAAAAAAAATCTTAAAAAAAAGGGAACACACTCTTAGACACAACATACTAGAAGTTATATTACTAGAATCACTTTTGATTAATCAAAGTAACAAATTATAATCCAAAAGTAAGATAGTTTATTTACCACAAATCCAATAATTTAAGAAGGTTATAATATAATGAGTACTATAATAAAAGTTTAAACAAGTTAGATAAAATATACCTTCGTAATATCTTGTAACATCTTGGATAAAATTTGAATTAATAATGTAATTTCTAATAATTTGGTCTCAATTGAATCAATTTGAGTAATTTGTTATAAAGTCTAGAGAAATATGTCAAATACAATATATCAAATATGCATGATTTTAATATAATTTTATGAGAAACATTTGTGTGACAGTGAGCGAGAGACAAATAACCAATGAGTAGCAAATAGAACTTCTAGAAAATAATTTATAGATTATATTGAAATCATTGAGGAACTAAAAATATTAGAGAAAAGAGAAAAACAATTGGTAAAAATTAAAAGAAATGAAACAATCATATATATAATATCTACAATCCAATTAGAGGGGTACAATATAAAACTTAAGACTAAACATCAAGGGAAATGAAAATTAAAAAATAGATTGCTACATACACATATAAACAAATTAATATTATGTGAATTCATGGTTACATTCTTATAAACAAACATCAATAAAGGGATACGTACAATATAGAACTTAATATGTAAGAATTCAATATAAAACTTAATAGTGTACTAGCTAGAAACAATTATATGGCTGGTAACAGCAGTATTAGCTAGAAACAATTAGCATTCACATGTGAGGTAAAAACAATTAGTTCCAGAAACACTTAGTATTATGCAGGCTTATGTTCACACCAGAAACGATTAAAAACTGAATTAGAAAATACAATTCACACCATATTATATAAATAAAAATAAACATGTTTATATTCTTTTGAATGATCAAAGTGTTTTGTTTCACCATACTAATGTCGGTCACGAAGCACAAATAACATCAAACACTCAAATAGATAAAGACATGATGTTAAGGTTAGTACGATTCATAATCATAAAAATAGATTAATAGTTGCGTACCTCAGTTGGTAAGCTCGTGCTGATAACGTGTTATGAAATTAATCTAAACAAGAGAAAGAATTGAAGTATAGAGATGGAGGAGAAAGACATAAAGAATAGATATTGTATTGCTCTTCACAAGTGTGTTTATACATTAATACATAAGTCCTATTTATAAGACACAAATAGAGAAGTAAAAGAGCAAAAGTATTTACTATCCACTAGTGGAAAGTATAGTGGAATTGAAAGGGAATGGATAGACATCCACACTAACTATATTATTTATTCATAACAAGTCTTAAATACTATTTTTTTTAGTCTTAAATACTATTTTGGTCCCCTTATTTTTTAGTTTCATTTTAATCTTTATCTAATATTAATATATTTTCCGTCTGAGTCACTTAACTTTACTTGTAATTTTCCGATGAAGAAAAAAAGAACTTAACTTTGCTTCTTGCTCCAAACTGTTAGTTTTATTAAAAAAAAACGTTAATTGTAGCTGATTTATCAACGTGACTTCGAAAAAAAGACGTACTACCAAAAAAAATTAAAGTGACTTCATCTTCTTCATTTTATGCTAAAAAATTAGGGTTTTGAAACCCCATCTCCTCCATCAATTCATCAGTAACAATCTAGTTAGCTTAGAGAAATAACAACCTAGTTACAAATTATGGAACAAAACAACAATTGCGCCAATTCCAAGCTTGTGAATTGATCTTCTCCACCGACCGTTCTAAATTCGTTCCATACATTTCACTGCAACTCAAATCCCAACTCGCCAGGTATTATTTCTTATTTCTCTCATCAATTTACAATTCCATTTCACATTCATCTCAAACGATTTTCTCTTGATTTTCTGATTAGGTAGTTTTCAGAATGTCTGATTCTGCTTGTGAGATTATGATTCCGCCGATAACGACGAAGAGAATGAAGCTCAGCAAGTCTGAAAATGAAGACGGACTCAGCGATTTACCCGAAAGCGTTATTCTTCATATACTCTCATTTTTGAACGCCGAACACGCCGTTCAAACTTGCATTTTGTCCACAAAATGGAAGGATACGTGGAAGCGTCTTCATACTCTTATATTGGATTCTAATGACTATCGAAGTTATAAGATATTCACCAAATTTGTTTCTAGGGTTTTATCTCTTCGCGATTCCTCTGTTGCACTGCAGGCTCTTGATTTTAAACGTACTAATGGTCACTTGGAGCTTCGAATACTGAAAAGTGTTGTAAATTATGCTATTTCACACAATGTCCAGAAGTTAGGACTTTATGTCGTTGCTGACATTGCACAAATTCCGAATGCCATATTTTCATGTCAGACTTTAACACATCTTAAGCTCTCGATTTACCCCGGTAGGGATCATGTTACAATGCTTCCAAAATCTCTAAGTTTGCCGGCACTTACCAATTTGCAACTAGAGCATTTTACATTTTGTGTTGAAGATAATGATGACTGTGTTGAGCCATTTTCCAATTTTAGTAAGTTGAATAGTTTGATATTTCCAAATGTAATGTGAGAGATGGAAAGACTCTCTGCATATCAAGTGCGACACTTATCAATTTAACTATGTATAATGAAAGATACAACTTTTACAAAATTGATCTATGTACTCCAAGTCTTTGTACGTTTGTTTTTACCGGTACCCCTTACCAGAAAATTTCTTGGTGCAATGTTTCGTCTCTTAAACATGTAGATATTGATACAGATATATTTTCATATCCTGAGAACCCTCCTTTGTATCTATTTTTCTGGCTGGTAGGGTTTGCTAATATAAAATCATTGACTGTCTCTGCAGCTACTCTTCAGGTACATTAGTATGTTTTATGGCTATTTTACTTTCTACTTAAGATGCCTTTTGATTTATTTCTTAGTTTTACCAAAAATTAATTTACTTGCATTAGACTAATCTACTTGCATCTCTCGTTGCTTAGGTTCTCTCATTAGTTCCTAATCTGTTGGAGATTAAACTCCCTTCCTTGGTTAACTTGAAGTCATTGAGAGTTATTGTGAAACCACTTGAATATGGATTTCGTAAGATACTAGGCGAAGTCAAGTTACGGAAAGTCAAGTCAAAGAAAGAAGCTGCTAAGCTAAGAAAAGCATTTAAAGAGGGGTCGGAACCATCTCCACTCATACCAGATGGAATAGTGGACTTCTTGCTTCAAAATTCGCCCTTGGCAGAAGTTGACTTCATAGATTACAAATGGCTACCTCGTAGAGCGAGAGGTTTATAAGTGGTTTGTGTCTATGTTTCCTTCTCTGTTTCTGTTTCTCAAAGTCTCTTTGGTTATAACTTATAAGTTATAACTAATTATTAGTTGATAGATGTTAGGATCTGTCTCGGGTAAAGAAATAAATTGGGCATATATACTGCTCACATGATTGTGTCTATTTCCAACTTAAGTTGATGATCTATAGCAAGGGTTATATAACATTATAACTTATATTGATTGTTGATATTCTGTAAAAACATGTGTCGGTGTAAGTGTCTGTGTGTACATTGCTTCTTTAATCATTTGTGGTACCGATTTGAATTAACTTCCAGCTTATTGCCAACATGTAAAAAAAGGCTCGCGTGTACCTTGATTCACATATTGGACCATTTTAAATTAGTATCTAACTTGGAGGAACTTTGGAACTGAGTTAAGTATTTTTTTTTCTTACCAACAAAAAAAGTCCTACATTCATTGACATATTCAGGGAGAAGTCAAAGGATGGAGCATTGGAGCTTACATAATTGTTAAAATGCATAAGTTCATTTTATTTTGTGTGTGAAGTTAATTTAATAATTTGCAGTTGTTTATAATATTATCTTTACAAGACTCGTTCGACTTCTTACTTTTTGCACCACTGTACTTGCACAAAGTTACATATAGTATTATATATGACTCTGGTATTAACAAAGCGCGTGCGTGCACACACACACACACTTGAACTTTACTAATGAATCTTATAAAGAAACTTCTGCTACACCTGTAAATGCAAATGCAAGAGTTGTGTAGGTAACATAATTTTCTATAAGATTCATTTGACTTCTTACATGACCTACATTTGACCTACAGGTACCTGGTTGAGCCTTATAATGCTTAAGATAGAAGTGCGGCCATACTTGGAAACTTTTATTATAAGATATGATGTGAAGTGAACCATTATGTGGGATGCAGCTCTAGAAGGAATGATACGAGGAAGTTAGGAAAACTGGGCTACGACTGTGTTTAACAGCGAAATGAAGTGACATTAGTTACTATGTAATATTGCTTCCGGTAGAAGTGCTAAATATTGTTTGTGATTTTCCTCAAGTATTTAGGCTCATGTTGATAAAATCCTTGGACCAAATCCTTGCTAGCTGAAATTTAGAGATTAAAGTTGGTGTTATGCCGTGCCATCCAAAGGATGGACTCTTAGCTTGAATTTCAGTTTAGTGGTATGATTGTTCCCACATGTTCTTGTAGCACTTACTCGACCTTCAAGTTAGTTAATGTTTTCTAAACTATATGTTGTGTGATAGGTATTATATGGTGACAATATAATGCAGGGATAGGATATATAGCGGGTTACTAACTTACTTCCACCTAAAAACATAAACGAATAATTTAGTAAGTCTTCTGCATCCACTTGCTTTTAACTAAAAATCCAATTTTTTCTTCAAAATAACTATTTAAGTGACTATTTATGCAATTTGCACCTTTATGATTTTAAAAGGGTATTTATGTTAGTCAGTCAGTTTAGGGTTTTCAATTTATTTTTTACATAGTATTTATGGTATATAGATTGTAGAACATTTCTTACATAGTAAACTACAAAACAGGAAGTAGCTTTGGACATAAACTACTTGAACGGTTTAGCTAATTTTACCCGCTAATTGGGACAAAAAAGAACCCAACTAGTGGATTAAAGGGTTACTAATAACTTCTTAGATCTACAATAATACAAGATGAACTTATTTATTTTCATGGATGAGAACTAGAGCATACTCCAGCTTATGTGGTTGATATTCATCCTGCAACATAAACAAAATCATGTCTCATTATTTACTTCAGATTTTTTTTTTAAATTGGAATCAATTTCAATTAATATTTACCTGCAGAGTACCAAGTTTTAATGTCATGCCCGCAGGTGATTTAGTAATAAAGGGAACCTAGCAAAACCAAAATAATATTTGTGTAAATGAAACTATGAAAGTGTGTAATTATAGTACTATGCATAATAAAATTGGGTAATGCCATATTCAATTAGTTGTTTTCAAATTATGAAAACAACATTTTAGCCAAAATAAATTATGGTTCCTACCTTCCCACCAGTCACCTCTTGAAGCACTTGAATTGTTACCATGGGGATCACCATGATTCTTATCTTTCTTGAACTACAAAGAATAACATTATATAAAGTATTAGCCACAACATAATTGCATGAATAATTGTATATCAGATCATCTTTTTAGTGGCTATTTTGAATCACATTCTTAATAACAATTATAAAGTCAACTTGTGACATAATATTCTAAAAAATTAATTTTATATAAACCGACATTATCAAATAATATTTTTATTTTGATGCATTGTCTTGTCAATATAAAGGAGATTATATTGTCAACAAATTACATTCATTCACAAGTAATTATAAATTAAATTAAATTACTTTTATTAATGTGACAATAATGATTGACTGATACACTGTAAAAATCTCAGTTAAAGTGTATATAAATAAATTTTATCAACAATTAAATTTATTCAAATGTATAATTAGATCTCACATATTTTATAAGATGTTTGTATATGTAAGGATATAATAAATTCCTTAGGCAAAACAAGGGCCTTGTGAAAGGATTAGAATGATGGCACTCACAATATGGTGGGGTTCAGTGGTCCTTCCTCTTGAGGAATAATTTTCTTGACCACCATAGTGGATTGAAGAGCTGAAGTAGATGGGTTCCACTGTCTCATTCTCATAATTGGTACTTTTATTCTTGTTAGAGATGCCACTATTAGGAGTTCCTAAAACCAATCCAAAAAGAAACATTACTAAAAAAATGGAGACATATTCAAAGTATTTTAAAGTCATATATGCTTCTAATGGGTAGACAATATTTGAAAGATGTGTGTCAAATTGTAGTTTTTTTTTTCCGGGTAGTAGTAGTCTTGTGGTTAGAACTTCACCATATAAAATAAATAAATAAGTATACCAAAGTTCGAATTCAATCGTTCTTTACATATTACATACAATGTTCCTGTCAAATAAATTATGCTCACATAAACAAAATATAATCTATACTCCAAGATTTTACCTGGTGCACCAAGATTTTTGGTTGCAACTTCTTGAGATCTTAATCCTCTCTCCTCAACCTTACAAATGAAAACATGCATGTTAAAGTGATATGTGATGTGTCTATCAAAACAAGGAGTTAAAATTTTTATAGAGTATAATTCATCTAACAAAATCTACTTTTAGACATAGAGCTTATACTTATTTCAAACTTTTTTCATGTCCATATATTATTCCCAATAACACCGTCTCACGCGCAAACAAATATATAGGTTAAAATTGATGGAATGCCTTAACCAATATAGAGATCAAAGCTAAGTAATTTTTTTGTTTGAGATCAGATATCTACTGTCCAAGGCAGTGACTATTTCCCTTATTAGATTTTCGTTCAATTAATTTAGCTATCGTTAAGTTAAACTACAATTGTGGAGCAAATACCGAAAAATATTAACCAATTGAATCAACCGTCTATTAACCGGTTCTATTCAATTTGATTTCTTAGACAATATAAATGGGACAAAATCACCCGATGATTTGACTGGTTCTTGGTTCAATTGATTGAATAGTCCCATTTGATCCAATTTTTAAATCATTAACTTCAACACACAAACGAAAACTAGGCAGAGAAAGTACACAAACAAAAAAGAGTATAAATACCAACAGAACATAATTTCTTAGCTTGTTGCCATTCTAAAGGCTAAATCACATGAGTTTTACCTGTTAACCACTATATTTTTAATTAAATGAACATTTTAAGGCATTGAGATCAATTATATGAATACTATGAAGAATATTCAAGTCATAGAGAAAACTACATACACCATTACTATGCATATCATGTAATAAAATAAAGCATTGGTAACAAAAGGAATTTGTAGTCATGCATACATACAGATGGTGTTGGTGGAAAAATGGAGCCAAAGATGGAGGAAAATGAAGCCGCTGAAGGGTCTTTGGGACCGAAAAGTTGATCGAATTTCACGGTCGATGAAGATGATGAAGAAGACCATGTTTGGTTTTTGTTGTTATCCATAGTTATTGATATGTTATCAAGCTTTGTTGTCAATAAACAAACAAAACTATTGCTATGTTGGATGAAGAGGAAAGACAAAGGTTGTGTGTGCTATTTATAATGCCCAAAATTAAGTTCAATCCTTTTACGCGCATAATTTTTTCAATTAATTAGAAGGAAAAAAGTCCTATATGGGATCTTTAGATACAGAATATTAATTAATGAGAAAAAAGATATTGATTCTGTAAAATAAGAAATATATTAATCATTGAAAAAATTTTGTTTGGTAAGATCATGAAAAGGAATACAACCCGATATAATTTGCAACTTATATTTTATCCCGGGCTTTTTAGCCCGGCCCGATAAAACCCGATGCTCGTCTAGGCCAAGCTGCCCGTTTTGACAGCTCTAATGGGTTGTATGGAAATAATTCCTACTGAGAATATAAGAAACGAAGGGGAAAAAATATTTAATGAAAGGAATATATCTTTTTTTTTTTTGTTTCTAGATAAAATTATAAATATTACATTAAATTAACTAAGTAATTGAGCTCATCTGTTTAATGAACTCGCACATTAAGTCGAATTGTTTGGGAAAACTCGAGTTTAATATATCTTGATAAACAATTATATTGTGTCTGACTTTTATATTACCAGAAGCCAGAGCTCCATTTCATTAGAAATGGGAGAGTTAACACAGAAAGAATATCACATACATGAAAGTCACACACAAATGAGAGATCTTGGATTCAAACTATATCATATATTTGGTCTAATTATTTTGACATTTATTACTTTAGCTAGAACTTTGATCCAAACGAAATAAAGATTATATCTTCTAGTTTTTGTCAAGTAAAGAAATATCATAGAAAACATAATTGATTATCGAGATGAGAAAGCTGTGAAAATGGTCGATAGAGAAGAGCATTTATTTAATATAAGCAATTATGATCACAAGGACGAAGGTGAGAAAATGAGTTCATCTTTTGCATCATGAGGAGGTAAGAAGGTTTTGGCGGATTACACCGACAATCAGAGGTTTGACATGTATACCATTGATGGTACTTACTATGGTAATGTGTCTAGATTTATCAACTATAGTTATTCAATCAACTAAAGTTATAATCTATAAACTATAAATTTATCCTTTTTTTTTCCTTTTTTTTTGAAGGTGTAAATTTATCCGTTATTAACTAGCTTATATGTATTTTTTTGTCAAACAGAGTCTTAGGGTCTGTTTCATGTGCAAAATAAAAGTACTTAATAAAACAATATATGACACAACAATAAAGAATAACACAGGATAAACGTTTGTGTGAGTTTATTGGTGGCTTTGCCATAAAACAGGATAAACATTTAAGATATTGAATAAATTTTGTCTTGTACAATTTTTTATGAAGAAAATGTTCTCTTAGTTGTCTTGTCCAGGGTCTCTTGAACCTCAACTTGTCCAATTCCAATGACACTGTTAAAAACAATCACAATAATTTATTCGGTCAAATCTCTTATTTTTTTAGCAGATCAAATGAACTTTTTTTTTTGAAGCAGATCAAATGAACTCTTAAACAAATGTAAATTTAACCGTATAGTAAAAAAAAAAGTAAACTGTTGTCTCTACTCATCAGTCATCATCACTCCCAGCGTTCCAATCACAACTCGTCACTCGCCAGGTATTTTAAATTTCTCACATCAATCAATTTTCCTTTCAATTCTCAAATCCAATTTGTTTCGACTATTTATCGATCATGTTTTTACTCATGTCAAAATTCCCTGTGAAATTGCTCAATTACCTTTTCCCTTCTGATCAGGTACTTTAGGTGCTTCAATGTCTGATTCCGCCTCTGAGACAATGACTCCGCTGCCGCCGGCGAAGGTAGTTAAACTCAACGAGAGTGAAAACAAAGACAGTTAGACAGACTCAGTGACTTTCCTGAATGTGTTACCCTTCATATACTATCATTTTTGAGCGCCAAAGACGCGGTTCAAACTTGCATTTTATCCACAAGATGGAAGGATATTTGGAAACGTCTTCTTGCTCCTATATTGAATTATAGAGATTTTCGATCTAATAAGATATTCATCAAATTCGTGACTAAAATTTTATCTCTCGGCGATTCCTCTATCACACTGTAGTCTCTCGGTTTTAAGCATGATCTTGGTTACTTGGAGCCTCAAATGCTCGAAAAGATTGTGAATTATTCTATTTCACACAATGTTCGACGGTTTGTGCTTGTCACTTATCACCATGCACAAATTTTGCCTGGCTTATTTCAATGTCAGACTTTAACACATCTTAAGCTTTCTACTTCCAACGATGCAATTGTAGAAACTCCTCTCAATTTTATGAGATTAACATATCTTACGAAGTCTAAATATTATTCTAAGGAAAACCTGTTTCCGAAATCTCTCTGTTTGCCGGCATTAACTAGCTTGCAACTAGGGAATTTCAGATTTTGTGTTGGCGATAATGACTGTGCTGAACCATTTTCGATCTTTAGTAGGTTGAATAGTTTGCTCATTTCTGATTGTATCATGAAAGGTACAAAAACCCTCTGCATATTATTGGTTCTCATATAATTCAAACTGTGTTAGAAGCTGCGCATGAGAAGCAGACCTTATCAGAAGCAGACCTTATCAGAAGCAGACATGATCAGAAGCTGTTCTGATCAGAAGCAGAGCATCAGAAGCACGTGCAGTTTTCTGTTTTTTTTTGGTTTATTGTATTTTATTTCTTTTAAGGTAGTTAGTCTCAGCTGTTTGGCAGTTATGCCAGCTAGACTTAGTTAGTTGTTAGTTTCCTTGTTATTAGGAAGTAGTTACACTTACTTCACCTATAAATAGGTGTTAAAGTGATCTTTGTAAACAACACTTTTCTCAATAAACTTTTTCAACACAATTAGTTCAGTTCTTCTCTTAGTTCTTTGTTGAGTTGTTCTTTGTTGAGGTTTTCCCCCAACAAAGTGGTATCTAGAGCTTATACGATCTTAGGGATCAATTCTTGATCTTTCTTGAATCCAAGAAAGACTCTTTGTGGTTGCAGTGAATCAACCATGACTGGTACAAACAATTTCCACGTGAATTTTCCCGTTCTTGAAGGATCTAAGAACTGGGACATTTGTGTAAAGCAGATGAAGGTCGTATTCAACTTTCATGAAGTGTATGATCAAGTTACAACTGCAGTTACTCCATTACCAGCAAATCCGAATGAAGAACAAAGAACAACATTCAGACTTGCAAAGAAGAAAGACACCAAAGGCCTATACCTCATACATCAATGTGTGAATTCCATCGTGTTAGAGAAGATTGCAGATGAAGAAACTGCAAAAGGAGCATGTGACACACTACAAAAGATTTATGGTGGTGACGCGAAGGTCAAGAAGGTGAAGTTGCAAGGATTGAAGAGGCAAGGAAGATGAGCAAGCTCTCTTTGCGAAATTCAAGAAGTGGCAAAAAAAGAAAGATTTCAAGAAAACCAGTGAGAAAAGTGAAGACAAGCCTGAATCCTCAAATGGAGGAGGAGGGAAACAAAAGATCAATGGAAAGAAGAAACTCATTGATAAGAGCAAGATCAAATGTTACAATTGTAACAAGTACGGTCACTATGCAAATGAATGCAAGAATCCAAAAAAGAAGAAGAACCAAGTAAATGAAGAAGCAAATGTTGCAAGGATTGAAGAGGCAATATGAACTCCTTCAGATGAAGAATGATGAGAAGATTGCAGAGTACTTCACAAGATTAGTGACACTCACTAATCAAATGAAGAGTTGTGGGGGAACGATCGATGAACAAGAACAGGTTGAAAAAGTACTCAGAACTTTAACCACAAGTTTCAAGCACATTGTGGTCACCATCGAAGAAACTAAAGATCTGAGTGAAATCAGAATTGAAGATCTACAAAGCACTCTTGAAGCACATGAACTGAAGCATACAGAGAAAGATCATGGCAAGGAAGATGAGCAAGCTCTCTTTGCGAAATTCAAGAAGTGGCAAAAAAAGAAAGATTTCAAGAAAACCAGTGAGAAAAGTGAAGACAAGCCTGAATCCTCAAATGGAGGAGGAGGGAAACAAAAGATCAATGGAAAGAAGAAACTCATTGATAAGAGCAAGATCAAATGTTACAATTGTAACAAGTACGGTCACTATGCAAATGAATGCAAGAATCCAAAAAAGAAGAAGAACCAAGTAAATGAAGAAGCAAATGTTGCAGAAGATCATTCAAGCACAGATGATGATGTAAGTTTCATGGTTACCATCACTGAAGAAAGTAGTGATTCCATGGAATGGTATTTTGATACAGGCTGTTCAAATCACATGACTGGCAACAAAAGCATCATGACTGATTTTGATAAATGTGTCAATACCAAGATCAAATTGGCTGATAGCAACTCCATCAAAGCAGGAGGTATGGGGAATGTTGTTATTCAGAAGAAGAATGGCAAGAAGACAGTAATTGAGAAGGTCCTATATGTGCCTGGCATGAAGTGTAACCTGATGAGTGTAGGTCAGTTACTAGAGAAGGGATTCAAAATTGTGCTAGAAGATGAAACCCTGAAGCTCTATGATTCAAAGAAGAATCTGATTCTGAAGTCAGCACAAAGCAAAAATAGGATATTCAAGACTCAATTCAAAGCCATTGAGGCAGAATGTCTATCTGCAACTACAGAAAGCAAGGATAGTGAGTTATGGCACAAACGGTATGGCCATTTGAATTTCAAAAGCTTGTCACAGCTTAATTCAAAGGATATGGTCATTGGATTGCCTAGAGTCATAACTCCAGTTGATGCTTGTACTACTTGTTTGCTGGGAAAGCATCCAAGAGCTTCTTTCAAAAACAGTTTACCTATGAGGTCTAAGGAATTGTTGAATGTGGTTCATTCAGATATTTGTGGACCAATTGATGTGTTATCAACTGGTGGAAACAAATACTTCATCACTTTTGTTGATGAATTCTCAAGAATGATATGGTTATATCATATTAAGGCAAAGAGTGAAGCTTTTGATGTGTTCAAAAGATTCAAAGCCTTAGTTGAGAAGCAGAGTGGCAAGTCCTTGAAGGTGTTGAGAACAGATGGTGGACGTGATAATTATTGCAAAGATGAAGGCATAATTCATGAAGTTACTGCACCATACACTCCTCAACATAATGGTCTTGCTAAAAGAAGAAACAGAAGCATTCTAGATATGGCTAGAAGCATGGTGAAGCAGAAGCAGCTGCCTCACAAGTTCTGGGGTGAAGCTGTGTCTACAGCTGTATACATCCTAAACAGATGTCCAACCAAGAAGATAAAGGATAGAGTTCCTGATGAGGTATGGACTGGAAATAAGCCAAGTGTGGCTCATTTCAAGGTGTTTGGCTCATTGTGTTATAAACACATTCCTGATGCTAGAAGGAAGAAACTAGATGACAAGAGTGAGCCTATGATATTTGTTGGTTATCATAGAACTGGTGCTTATAGACTCTATAATCCCATCTCAGATAAGTTGGAGATTAGTAGAGATGTGAAGTTCTTAGAGAATGAGAGCTGGGACTGGAAGCAGAAATCCATATCTAAAAACACTTGTGAAGTTGATTTAGATGATGGATTGGTTAACAATGAGACTGTGACATTTGTTAATCCAGTTCAAAGCACTAATAATCCAACAAATGATGAAAGCTCAGATGAAGAGCCACAACCACAGCTGAGAGCTAGATCTCAGAGAACAATTCAGCTTCCAAGAAGATTGGAAGAATGTGAGACTATCTCAGATAATGCAGTGAATGATGAAGGTGAAATTGTTCACTATGCTATGCTTGCAAACACTAAACCTTTAGATGTTAGCAATGCACTAAAGAGCAAAGTGTGGATGGATGCAATGATTGATGAGTTGAAGTCAATAGAAAAGAATAAGACATGGGACTTATGTACATTACCTTTTGACAAGAAAGTAATTGGTGTGAAATGGGTCTATAAAGTGAAGCAGAATCCTGAAGGCAAAGTTATAAAGCACAAGGCAAGGCTAGTTGCAAAGGGATTTCTACAGAAACAAGGGCTAGACTATGATGAAGTTTTCTCTCCAGTTGCAAGACATGAGACTATAAGGTTAGTAATTGCTCTAGCCTGTAGTAGAAGATGGCCTCTATTTCATTTAGATGTGAAATCTGCATTCCTAAATGGACCATTAGAGGAAGATGTCTATGTGAAACAACCACCAGGATTTGAGCTGAAAGGAAAAGAAGACAAGGTACGGAAGCTGAAGAAAGCCTTGTACGGATTGAAGCAAGCTCCTAGAGCATGGAACAAGAGAATTGACCAATTCTTTGTTGAGCAAGGCTTCAGAAAATGTAGTGTATATATGGTGTGTATGTGAAACATAGTGATGATAAACATATGCTGATCATATGTTTGTATGTAGATGACTTATTGGTGACTGACAGCTCACCAATAGAGATTGACAAGTTCAAATCACAAATGAAGTGTGAATTTGAAATGACTGATCTAGGAAAGTTGACATACTTTCTAGGAATGGAGTTGTTGGAAACTCCTAAGGGACTGATATTACATCAAGCCAAATATGCTACTGAAATTTTGAAGAAATTTGAAATGCTTGACTGTAATTCATCAGTCACACCTGCAGATCCAAGACTCAAAGCTGAGGAAATGATAACTGGTGATGATGTGGATCCAACAAATTTCAGACAATTGATTGGATCATTAAGGTATCTATGCCAAACAAGGCCAGATATTAGCTATGCAGTGGGTTATGTGAGCAGGTTTATGAGTAAACCACTGAAATCTCACTTACTGCTAGCCAAGAGGATTCTCAGGTATATTAATGGCACCATTCATTTTGGTGTTCTATTTCCATTTGCAAAGGATAATGGAAAATTGGAGCTAATAGGCTTCTCAGATGCTGACTGGTGTGGTGACAAGGTGGATAGGAGGAGCACAAGTGGTTACTTGTTCAAGTTTCAAAATGCTCCAGTATCATGGTGTTCAAAGAAGCAAAGTGTCATTGCACTCTCTAGCTGTGAAGCTGAGTATGTGGCAGGGTCTTTTGCAGCTTGCCAAGCAAATTGGCTTCAGTCACTTCTTAGTGAAATGAAGATTGTGGAAAGCATGACTGTGGTGTTGTACATTGACAACAAATCAGCAATTAATCTGGCTAAGAATCCAGTCAGTCATGGCAAAAGCAAACACATTGAAACCAGGTTTCATTTCATTAGAGATCAAGTCACCAAAGGTAAATTGTGTTTGGAGTATTGTACCACAAATGATCAACAAGCTGATATACTAACCAAGGCTGTGAAGAGGGATCAGTTTATCAAGCTTAGAAGAGAACTAGGAGTGGTTAATTTTGACAGTTTGAATTAAGGAGGAGTATTGGTTCTCATATAATTCAAACTGTGTTAGAAGCTGCGCATGAGAAGCAGAGCTTATCATAAGCAGAGCTTATCAGAAGCAGACCTTATCAGAAGCAGACATGATCAGAAGTTGTTCTGATCAGAAGCAGAGCATCAGAAACACGTGCAGTTTTCTGTTTTTTTTTTGTTTATTGTATTTTGTTTCTTTTAAGGTAGCTAGTCTCAGCTGTTTGGCAGTTATGCCAGCTGGACTTAGTTAGTTGTTAGTTTCCTTGTTATTAGGAAGTAATTACACTTACTTCACCTATAAATAGGTGTTAAAGTGATCTTTGTAAACAACACTTTTCTCAATAAACTTTTTCAACACAATTAGTTCAGTTCTTCTCTTGGTTCTTTGTTTAGTTGTTCTTTGTTGAAGTTTTCCCCCAACACATATCAAGTGCAAAGCTTGTCAATTTAACTATGTACAATAACTCAAACGACTATTACAAAATTGACCTACATACTCCAAGTCTTTGTACGTTTACTTTTGCTGGTACTCCTAATAAAAAAATCTCTGGGAGCGATATTTCTTCTCTTAAACATGTAAATATTCATGCAGAAGCAGTTCAATATAGTCGGGAACCATCTATTTGGCTTGCTAACATAAGATTATTGACAGTCACTCCAACTACTCTACAGGTGCTTTGACTCTATTTTGAGGCGATTTTTACTTTTTTTAGGATATCTTTTTCATTTCTCCAAAAACTTCATAAAAAAAAATATTTGACTTGGATTTGCCTAATCCGATTGCATCTTTCGTTGCTTAGGTTCTCTCCTTCATTCCTGGTCTGCTGAAGTTTAATTTCCCTTCCTTGGGTAACTTGAAGTTGTTGAGAATTGAAATTTATCAATTTCAATATAGATTTCGCATGACACTGTGCGAACCATTTGAATTTGGATTTGAACAATCTGCATCTATACCTGATGGAATAGTAGACTTCTTGCTACAAAGTTCGCCCTTGGCAAAAGTTCATTTTGTAGATTGCACAAAAGACCGTCTTAGACCAAGACGTTTATAATTTGTTTGTTTATTTTTTTCTTTCATTCTATGTTTCTATGTATTGAGTTTTCTTCAGTTATAACCAATTATTAAGTGAATGTTCTAATCTCTATTGTAAGGATTAAATATTTATATTGCTTGCTGATACTATGTGAAAGTATGTCTGTTTGCATCACTTAATTAATCATTTGTGCTACCAATTAACTTTTAGCTTATTATTATAGTAGATTCACAACCTGAGATAAGCATTAGCTGCCGACATTTTTAAAAAAAATTATGTGTCCGTGCACACACACACATGTTTTTTACCATTAGATCAAATTACATCGTATATCATTTGATCTAATAATATGATTTATTGATCCACCAAAGAAATCACCTTGTGCATGATGCAAAACACTTGTCACTTGTGCACCATAGAATTGGCCACAATGCCCCCAATGAACAATATATAATTTAGTATGGTTCCTTTTTTGCAAAGCCTTATTAAATATTCATCGAGACAATTTGATTAGTATTACTAGGAGACAAACAAACATCTTAGTCGCACGATTTAGCACGATTGAGAGAGCGTCCAAGTTGTATGCTAGTTGTCAAGAATTTGAGTCCAATAACTTCTATTTATCATCGCTATTGCACGTCACTTTCCTTGTAACAAAACCTAAATAATGTAAACATAAATGTTACTGCCCATTCTCTCAACTCTTCTCTTTCGCATTCCATTTCATTTCAAACCAACAAAGCTGTGTTGTGTTTTCTCTACGACGTGTCAATCAACTGCAAGCGAGGTATTATTTCTCATATCTCGTTTGATTTTCATTTTCATTTTTCTCCGATACAACTTTCTAGGCTTTTCGATTGGATCTAAATTTCCACTTTCTAGGTTTTCTCGATTGTATCTATATTGCAATTATTCGAATACAACTTTGCTCAGTTTCAAATACAATTTAGAATTGCACAATTACTTGTGTTACAGAAAATTGTTCTATTTCGTTTTAACCTTCCGTGATTATATTAGGTATCAATCCAACGTCTAATTCAGTTGAAGAGATGATGATTCAGCTGGCGACAAAGAGAGTAAAGCTCGACATGAGTGAAAATGAAGACAGACTCAGCGACTTACCTGAATCCGTTATTCTTCACATAATGTCATTTTTGGACACCGGAAATGCCGTTAGAACTTGCATTTTGTCCAAGCGATGGAAAGATCGCTGGAAACTTCTTCCAGCTCTTATAATGCTTGACTATGAATTTAGATCTTTGAAGATATTCAACAAATTTGTGTCCAAGGTTTTTTCTCTTCGCGATTCCTCTATCGCACTGCAGTCTCTCGATTTTTGCCATACTGGATTTGTTCGGCTTAGCTTACTCAAAAAGATTGTCAATTATGTTAGTTCACACAATGTCCAGGGACTAGCACTCGAGGTCAAATGTGACATTGAACAAATTAGGCATAGCATTTTTTCATGTCAGACTTTAACATTTCTTGATCTTTGTGTTCACCCTAGAAATTCTATTGAGGAAAAACCACTGTTTCCAACATTTATCAGTTTGCCAGCATTAACCACTTTGCGTCTATGGAATTTTGCCTTTTGTGCCAGCGAAAATAATGCATATGCTGAGCCATTTTCAGCCTTAAATAAGTTGAGAACTTTGGTCCTTCACCAATGTGGTGTGAGGGATACACTAACCCTCTGCATATCAAGTGCCACACTTGTCAATTTAAGAGTGCATTGTTACACCTATTTATTTTATGAAATTGAACTTCTTACTCCAAATCTTGGTACCTTTGCTTTTGTTGGTAAACCGAATCTGAAAGTTTATGGGAGCAGTTTATCTTATGTTAAGCATGTAGAGATTGATGCACTAATTCAGTCAAAGGAAATGGAGCCTCCTCGGGTTCTACTCAACTGGTTGTTAGAGCTTGCTAATACTAAATCGTTGACGGTTACCGCAAGTACTCTTCAGGTACCCTAAATTCGTAGGTTATAAGACTTTTTTGTTCTTTAATTTCTTCTTAAGATACTTTTTCTTATTTCTATTAAGTTATTTACAAAATCAATTGACTTACATAGACTGATCCACTCTCATTCCTTGTTGCTTAGGTTCTCTCCTTAAATTCTAATTTATCGGAGACGAAGCTCCCATCCTTAGGTAACTTGAAGTATTTGATAGTGAAAAGGGAAAAAATACATAATGCATTTCTCAAGGTACTGATTGAGGACAAGTTACAGAAAATCAAGTCACGGAAAGAAGCTGCCAAGTTACGTAAATCATTTAAAGCAGGATTAGAATCATCTGCACCTATACCAGATGGAGTGGTGGAATTCTTGATGCAAAATTCGCCATCTGCAGAAGTTGACATTGTCGATTGTTGTTGATGAAAAGAGCATTCAACTTCTTAAGAGAGAGATTGTTATAAGTGGTTTGGTTTTTGTTTCCTTCTGTTTCAATTTCCTGTTGTCATTGGTTATAACTAGTTTTCCTTGGATTAATTTCAAGTCTCTTAGGTAGAGAAACTAATCTTTCATATATACTGTCATGGTTGTGTTCGGGTTAAACTTAAGTCGACACTCTATTGCAAAATTTGAATGCTTGTTGATATTGCAGAAAGATGTGTGTGGCTTCTTTAATTTTAATCGCATGTTGTTTGAAATTTGTTCTATCTTATAGGATGTTCACAGCCGAGATTATAGTTTGCTCCCAACATGCAAATAAAGTTTTTTGTGAGATGAGTAATATGTTCACAGCAGAAAGATGTAGGACAAGCTTGAATTAGTATCTAGCTTACTGGAATTTTACAACTGAGATGAGTAATATTTCGGCTTATATAATATAGGTGAATCCATGGAAGGACATCATTCACTAATTATCAAAATAGTTCTTTTTCCTTAGTTAGTTAGTTAGTTAGCCAACGACAAAGAATGTGTTTCTCATGATAATCTACTTAAGGAACATAAATCAACAAACTATCTAGTATTTAAAATAGTTGATCTTATGTTTTTCCTATACAACTCTGATATTCACTACTCATACACCTGTACAGGTGCTCAAACTAACCTTTACCAATGAAACTTAAAATGGTTTCTGGTATATTTGTAGGTAACATAAGTGTCTCGAATATGTATTTGAGTTCGTTCCTTCTCCATGCATGAGGCTCATTTGACCTATAGGATTATGTAGTTGAGTTTTCTAATCCTTTAGATGCAATTGTTTATATTTCTCGCAAATTTGAGTAGCAGATATTAAGTGATTAATGTACCAATTGATGCATCTCTAGAAGAAATTATGAAGTGATGATTCAATTAGCAAGGGTTTAGAAGTTCTGCTATTAGCTTAACCTTTCTCATTCTGCAAATTTGTGCTTGTTGAATTGTCATGTATTGTTTGTGTATGTTATATGATGATCTTCCACGATTGTTTGTGCATGTATGCTTGTTAAACATTGTTTTAGAATGAGTGCATTTTTTACTCTCATCGAATTGCAGATTATCTGAGTTCCTTTCTCTAATACTCAGAAGGTAAGAAAATACACTTAGCTTGTTAGGAAGTAAAACAAGAAACCAAGTGAAGTTTTATGCAAAACAGTCAAATTTTAAAATTTTAAAGTATTGATCTTCTTTAAGTGCCATTTTTAAAATGACATTGACTTTAAGGAATAATGTTTATCTGTCAATCCTTTAATTTCCCTTTTGACTAAGTTTAGATAGAAGAGGAGAGGTTTATTTCTTAAGCAAAACATGGCATCAGAATGCTTCAACTTCGCGGGTCTCAACTCTCATGCTAATTGGTATAAATTCAGGAGCTGGCGTTGTAAATACAAAAATGCTTCAACTTCTCTACATATGGCTGAATGCCATGCAATATTATAAAAGCCGCCATGAACAATATCAATCTGCAAAGAGAAAACAATATTTCAAAGTAGTTCCGATGCATATGCAAGAACATGCAGAAAAAAAGGTGCATGAAAAATCTTATGACATGTAGTAAAGAATATGATGTACTTGAATTTTACATAACCAAAAAATTTTACACTCCTCCAAATTTTCATATGAAATCATGTTACAGCACCTCCATTTTTATATCTTGCATTGTGCATGTGATTTTTGTAGCTGTTATGGTCGTTTTGTTTCAATTTGTGCACTATGGCACTACATAAAGAAATATTTCTCCATAGTGTTTGTGAGGGGATGTTGCGTAAATGTTTAGAGACAATAATACCAACAAAAATGATCTTCACTTGTGACTATAATTGACAATTTTCCTTCTCTTTTTGTCTATAAACTCTTTAGATCCCTCTTAAAAAATGCAAGAAGTTGGTACCCTACAAAAAGGGCCTAACCCGCCACTTGATTGATATTCATTAGTCGCATTTTAGACTAATTCTATCTATAATGTGTTGGGTGTATAAAAGTTATAACCACGGATCTATACGTGTATACGCGTGCCATGCCTTAACGGTCACGAGGGGTCATGGGAAAGAATATACGAGAAGTGAGTTGTCGACCACATCATTGGCGGACTACCACTCCAGTGAGTGGGACGAGGGAATCCTGCCACAAGCAATTATCTTTGTGTATATAAATAAGGAGCATTAGGATTGGAAGGATCTCCACTCATCTTAACCTAGCATATGACATATTTAGAGAGCTTATTCTCATTTTTAGATTAAGCAAGAATCCACTAATCACAATATTTGCCATCAAAGGTTCGAAATGCAATTGTTCGTATTCAAAGGAAGTTATTGTGGGGTGGTGCTTCGGGGGACAAGGAGAAAATCCCATGGGTGAGTTGGAAAGATGTGTGTAAGCCAAAAGGTGAAGGGGGTCTTGGGGTAAAGGATCTTAAATTGTTTAATGCATCCTTGCTAGCTAAATGGCGATGGAGATTATTAGTGGAGGATGAGTCTTTGTGGAAAATGGTGTTGGAGGCTAAGTATGGTAATGTAGGGGGTCTAAAATTCACAATTGGGCGTGGAAATCAATATTCATTATGGTGGAAAGACTTGGTTTGTAACATCCCAAAATTTGTATACGTAAATATATACATATTAATTTTGATTTGAAACTAGTCTAAGAGAAATTATATATTAGGTGATGTTTTATTCTCATTTAGTCATACTATTTTTAGTACTAATCCTAGTAATTATTTAGTAGAATTAGAATGTGAGGGGGGTAGCTAACTAATAGCCAGAAATTAATAATATTTTAAATTAATCAATAAATAAATACCTATATGTATGTGTGGTATTAGTTGAAGTGATTAACATAAATATAGGAGTATTAGAAGTGTTAAACAAATTATGCTAAATTATAGGGTTAGTGGAGAGTAATAGGTTGAAAAGAAAAATAAGATAAAAGGAAGAAAGAAAGAAACCGCCGTAAGAAAAGGAAAGAAGGAAAACACAGGGCACGTAAGAAAGAAAAGAAAAACTTAGAAGAACAAAGATCTACCTACCTCAATAGTGAACACCGGTGAGAAGATAGAAAAAGAAACATCATTATCAACTGTTCGAGAGGTGAGTAATTACACCCTTTAAACTCTTCCATGGTATATTAATCCTTATTAGAATTTGAAATCGTTAAGAAGTTAGAGACTTTGAGTGATGAATTACATAGTATAATTTATTTTTATAAAACCGAACTCTATTAAATCGAAGATTCTATGAATTTAAATATTATCATTAAAATTCATATATTTGATATGTTATTTCTTTTGAAATTACGAACTTTATCTGTACACATGTTCTTTGAACAAATTTTCTTCTATGAGTTGGATTCATGATTCTATGTGACACGTTGCCTAATAGGGATAATGATAATGGAATTGATAGAATTATTTTCTGGACTTTGGAACGATAATTCATATGATAAATATAATGTACATGCATGAATGATAATTCTTAGATTGAAAGCCACTAATTAAAATTTGTTGTCGTGAGCTATTATAGTCTAGAGATGGAACTATATATTGATTTACAAATAAAATAATAAAATGGTGGATTGATGACATAGGAGGATACATATTTGTTATTTAATTTCACGATAGAAAACCACACTTAAATATATGCTATATGTATAATTTCAATTTTATACATTTATAAAGTCTAGATTGGGTTAAATACCGGGAGTGATTCGATTTACAGAGCTTGGAACAATTGATCTACGGTAGATTAAAATGATATGATATGCTTAAAGGTTATATCATGTAGATAATGCTATAATTAATTTAACAGGTGAATTGTTATTATAAGAGTATGAGATTTATTGAATTATTATTATACATGTTTGAGATGAGTTTATACTCCATATAGATGGATCTTGTATCCCATATCAGATGAGTTTTATACTCCATATAGATGAGTCTTGTACTCCATATCAGATGAGTTTTATACTCCATATAGATGGGTCTTGTACCCCATATCAGATGAGTTTTATGCTCCATATAGATGAGTCTTGTACTCCATATCAGATGAGTTTCATACTCCATATAGATGGGTCTTGTACCCCATATCAGATGAGTTTTATACTCCATATTAGATGAGCTGGAGCTCCACATGATGAGATGATATTCACTTCATCGAAGAGAATATATCTCCATATAATAATGAGACTCGAGTTGAATTCATTTTATTATTATAACTACGAAACATTACTTATTTGTAAAGATAGGAGTGATTATGAGAAAATGACTATTTTGAGCCAGATAAACTATTTATGTTACTTATGTATTTTTAAAGACTATTTTGAAAGAAAGCGGATACCATGGTTGATTTTTCCGGCTACCGCACCGGCTGAGAACAACACTTATTTTCTTTAACTGTGTATTATTCACTGGGATTATGTATCTCATTAAAAGTGTTGTTTTCAGAGACACTAATTTGGATGGAGATCGTTGACGGCGTCGAGAACTGAAGAGTTCGACATCTTAGAAGCATTAGTTCATTAAGATTTGATTGAGAGTTTGAGAATAAGTAGATAGAAAATTTACATAGTACTTTTATTATAGAGATTAGTTATTAAATGTCCAATTTCGAGTATTTTGATATTTCATAGATTTTTAGATGTATAACTTAAGGATTTTATAATGTCAAGTTTTAGACATTTAACTATATTTTTAAGATTTATTTTTTGGATAGTGTTATTTGTTCTGGTTAATGTTTTATGATAAAAGCTTCAAAGTTAGACGTTCCATGGTTGGCTTGGGGGTGGTGAGAGGTAAGGAGGGAGATTGGATACAAGAGATTTTCACTAAAAAATTGGGGAGTGGTGGGACTACCAATTTTTGGCATGATTGTTGGGTTGGCTCGATTCCTCTTTGTGATACTTTTCCGAGATTGTATAAAGTTTCTTTGCAACCGAAAAGTAAAATTCAAGACGTGGGTGTTTGGGAAGGCGATATTTGGCATTGGAGGCTTTTGTGGAGAAGAAAATTATTTAGTCGGGAAGAGGATCAATATAGAATTTTTCTTGAGATTATTAGTGCGGTTCCCATCACAAAGAAGCCGGACTCGTGGTCATGTATCTTTGGGGGTGTATATACTATAAGTGAAAATTATTTGTTTTTGTTGAAGAAATTTTCTCCTTCAATTTCTTCGATGATGTCTTATGGGTGGGCCATGAAAAATATATGGCGAAGTTGGGCTCCTTTAAAGGTGGTAATATTCTCTTGGCAAGCACTACTTCATCGTCTACCAACAAAAGTAAATCTTTTAAGTCGTAGCATAATCCAGGGTGATATCGAGGCATCGTGCTCGGTTTGTGGGGCGGAGAATGAATCGGAAAATCACTTGTTTGCTACATGTCCTTTGGCTTGGGAAGTGTGGTCAATGGTACATAGGTGGTTTGGTTTGAGTACGGACTCCATCTCTTCTTTATTGGAGGACTTTCTCTATATTCAAAGGAAAGGCAAGCAAGGTCTACAAGGCATTTTGATGGTTTGGCATGCGGTAATTTGGGTGTTATGGCGGTCTCGGAATGAAAGAATTTTTGAATCTAAGGTTAGAGAGCCGATGGAAATTTTTGAAAAAATTCAAGTAGTCTCATGAAAATGGCTCTTGTCAAAAAAAAACTCTTGCTCCATGTTTATATTATGAATGGAATGCTTATCCTTTGGATTGTATTGTGCGTTAATATAGGTGGGGAGGGTTTTCTTTACTAGCATTCCAACGGTTTTCTTTTCATTCTCTAGATTGGGTGGAGTACTATTTGTACTTATCCTTCAAAAATGGGTTAAGTACCCCTTGTACTGATTCCAATTTTTATATATACAATTTTCTTTTGCCGTTCAAAAAAAAAAAAAAAAACTAATTACAATATTTGACCATAAATATATATTAAGATAGATAGTAGTCACCAATTGCAATAGATAAGTCCAAGTCATAAGGGTCTTCGGCCAATTAAGAAGGGGTCAAGGGTTTGTTTCTTGACTTTTGCGTATAGAAAAAAATTGATTAAAATGAGAAGGATCCTCTTTAAGTAAAAATTCCGTACCTATATTATTGTAACAAAATCACTCCTAATTGACCTCCGATATATCATTTCAATTGATATTTTTTTGTTCTATAAGTTTGATCACGGTCCAATTTAACACTTATTTTCAAAGATTCTCAACAATTAGGCCTTCATTTTCAATTGATATTTTCATATTCTTGACAAAATTGCGCAATTAAAAATATGGGATCAAAATTGCGGTTTTAACAAAATAAGGGACATTTAAGCCAATAAAATATTATAATTTAAAAGCTCAAAAAACCATTCAAAATAAGAGTTAAAATTCTCCCCATTTTTTATTATCTCCATTTTTCAACTTAGACACACGTTTAATTTTCTTTTCAATAAAATTGTTTTTTTTTTCAGTTAAAAAAAAGAAAAAGAAACAAATGTACTGGGCCGGGCTTACTCAAAAGTTTGATAGTCCGTATAAGGTCGAACTCAGGCACTATTTTTGAAAACTCATATTTTATCCTGACTTTTTAGTCCGGCCAGATAAAGTCCGCCGTCCGTCGGGGCCAGCTTGAAACGGGGCAAGTAGCTCATTTTGACAACTCTATATCAAACACTACAAACTCAATCAATTAGCTTATCTGTCATAAACTAATTACGCTCGCCTTTTCTTTTTATTTTTTGTTTTTAAAAAAATTTGTTTCTGATTATTTGTTGTTTTGACAATTTAAAATTATACTTTATCTATTAAACCCTCTTTCTTAATTTTTTTTATTGACTAAATTTTATATTATTTTTTTTAGTATTTTATATAATCTTTTTATTATATAATTTATCTTTTACTAAACCTATTCGAATAATCTTTTTATTGTTTTGTTTCTATTTTTTAGAAAGATAAAGTGTTTGAAACAAATATGAACTTATCCATGGATTATAATTAAGATATACATTAAAAAAAAGAAAAAACAAAAGTATAATTTCTTAAACTATAAACTATAAACTAGAATGTTAGGAAGCTCAACCAGATAAAAGTAAAACGTGAGTGAGCATAACCGTTGCTGTACACTCTTATCTGTCGTATCCGCCGTCGGAGATTTTTCCACTCATACATCTCGCAACACGCATTCATCTCAATTAGAATTTATACCTCCAAGGTATTTAAATTTTTTAAACTTTCCTTTTCAATTTTATTTATAGATAAGTTTTTTTTTTTTGACGGAATTTATAGATAAGTTAAGCATTGATATATTATATATATTTAGCATAAATAAATTAAACATTGATATTAGGATTAGCATATGAATTGTATGGTTAATTAACTTTGTACGACTACATAGAATGATTTATTGGTACTATGCATTTTATTTTATTTTTGGTTTTCACCCTCTACTTGCTAGGGGAAGGTGTTCTAGTATTTAAGAGTTCGGAGCGAGTTTTGTCATTAACTGGTTTCAGTCTCTTGCGGATAATATACTCCCTCTGTTCTAAATAAGAGAAAATAAAAAAAAAATCACACTTATTAACAAAACCAAAACATGAGAATTTGAAACATGATTTTGTGTGATTTTTCTTGAAATAAGTTGAGTAGGAAGATCCAAAAATATTTTTTATTGGTTGTTGTTTATTGAGAAAAGAAGAGAGAAGGAAAAATAAATACAATTTGTATTTCATTTTATAAGAATAAGTAAAATTAATGCTTGGAAAAGATAAATATTTGTTTTTTCCACTTATATTTTGGGACAAAAGAAAGTGTTTTTTTCCTTATATTTTGGGACGGAAGAAGTACATATTTTTATTCATTGTATATATAATGCACAATAAATTGTGTTTTATTGGGAGTAGTATCTCTTTGTTTGTATTGGTATTGAGCATAAAGCCTCTAATTTAATGCTTTTTTTCTCTACATTTTAGCTACTAATTACTCTATACGTCCCTTTTTATAAGACGTAGTTTGGTAAAGCACGATTGAATGTATGTTCCCATTATAACTATAAAGATATGCCTTTCTTTGGAATTCCTCAATTACTTGACTTGTATTGTAGAAAATAATTCCATTTTTTTTATGATTATGATTATTAGGTCTTATAATCTCGATGTCTAATTCAACTGATGAAGAAATGATTCACTCAGCGACGAAGAGAGTTAAGCTCAGCAAAAGTGAAAACAAAGACGACAAACTTAGTGACTTACCTGACTGCGTTATCCTTCACATACTATCTTTTTTGAACACAACACAGGTTGTTCAAACTTGCATTTTATCCCCAAGATATAAGGATCTATGGAAACATGTTCCCGCTCTTATATTGCACTCAGGAACAACAACTATGAAAATATTCACCAAATTTGTGTCTACGGTTTTGTCTCAACGTGATTCATCTATCCCACTGCAGTCTCTCGATTTTTCCTATCATGGTTGCTTGGCGCCTCGGCTAACCAAAAAGGTAGCGAATTATGCTATTTCACACAATGTCCATCGATTAAGACTCTCTGTGAGTTGTAACATTGAACAAATTCCGCCAAGCCTCTTTTCCTGTCAGACTTTAACACATCTTGACCTTTCTCTTTACCCTAGGAATGAAAAAACAATTTTTCCTAAATCTTTTAGTTTGCCAGCATTAACCAACTTGAATCTAGGGAGTTTTCACTTTTGTCCTTGCGATCATAATGAACGCGCCGAGCCATTTTCAGCCTTTAATCGGTTGAATACTTTGGTCCTACGCCAATGTGGTGTGACGGGTACACAAACCCTTTGCATATCAAATGCCACACTTGTCAATTTTACATTGCATAGTGACTTTTATGATATTTATGAAATTGAGCTTTGTACTCCAAGTCTTGGTACCTTTGCTTTTATTGGTAAACCGTATCAGACAATCTCTGGGAGCGGTCTTTCTTATGTTAAGCATGTAGATATTGATGCACAAATTTTGTCATTGGATACGAAGCCTCCTTTGTTTCTATTCAGCTGGCTAGAAGAGCTTACTAATACAAAATCATTGACTCTCACCACTAGTACTCTTCAGGTACCATAAATTGGTTTCAAGGCTTTATTGTTACTTTAATTTTATGATGCTTTTTCAAATTTCAAAATATTTTCACAAAATCAATGAACTTGCATAAAACTGATTCACTTTTGCCCCTCATTGGTTAGGTTCTCTTCTTAGAATCTAATTTATTGAAGTTCAAGCTCAGATCCTTAAGTAACTTGAAATCATTGAAAGTGAAAAGGAAACCACTTGCATATGGATTTCGTAAGAGATTGCTCGATGTTAAATTACAGAAAATTAAGTCGCGGAAAGAAGCTGCTAAATTACGAAAATCATTTAAAGCAGGATTGGAACCATCTGCTCCCATACCTGATGGAATAGTGGACTTCTTGACTCAAAATTCACCATTGGCTGAAGTTGAAATCATAGATTGCTCTTACCGAAAAAAGCAGTCAACTTCTTAAATAGAGATTGTTCTAATTGGTTTTCCTTGTAGCATAAGTAGTGAAAGGTCAACTTGTGAGATATGGATTGCAATGTTCTGCAACAGAACCTTATGGATGAATATATTACACACATGTGAAGGTTGCATAAACTTGTTTGTGATGGGTTATTGTGTGGAATAGTTATTTGGTGGGCACCGCTGTTGTAAGATTGTGTCGATGGATTTGTTGGTTGGGGTGACCACAATGAATACAATAACAATTGACAGAGAAGGTTGAAAATGTATTCTGCACAAAGATTGACTCGAGCTCAAACAATGTCAAACTGTTTTTTGAGACATTATAGACATGTCTGCAATGTCAAACTGTTTTAGCTTATATAGTATTACTTGGTGTTTTTTCTACATGCTGTGTAATGAACATGAAAACTCTATCCTAAATTACATTATTCTATGCAAGTTATAACTATTTACATCTCAATGAAATGAAAAATCTTATGACAGGTAAAGAATATGATGTATTTGAATTTTACATAAGCAAAAAAAATTTACACTCCTCCAAATTGTCATGTGAAATCATTTTACAGCACCTCCATTTTTATATCTGGCATTGTGCTTGTGATTTTTGTAGCTATTATGGTCGTTTTGTTTCAATTTGTGCACTATGGCACTCCATAAAGAAATATTTCTCCTAGTGATTGTGAGGGGAGGATGTTGCTGATACACTAATTCTAGTAATTTTGTATACAAATTCTTGACCGAAAAAATATTTTATAAAAATTCATTTTTTTCTCTGTAGGTAACAAAATTTAAAGAAAATACATTCAAGTGATGTCCGAATAAACGGAAAAAAACATTTGACCTCCTTTTTTTCTTCTAAAATTTAGTATTAAATATAATTACAACATTTAAAGTACTTTAAATTGACATCTTAGTTGAAGAAATTTGTGCCCCGTCTCTTCTCACTACTCTGATCTCCCTTAACTGACCTCCATCGTTCTGTTTTGTTCTTCCTCCATCGTTCACCATTGTTGCCGTTTGTTCATCTCCATCTTTGTCTCTCAAATCAATGTCCTTAAAAGGGTACGTTTCATCTCCATCTATTTCTATGATTAATTTTGCAATATGTTTCTTAGTTGAGTTCGTTATGTTTTCATTATGAAGTTGCGTTGAATCTGGGTTCCATTTCAATTATCATTAGCGGTGGCAGAGTCAGAATAATTAGAGTCTAGAAAAAATTTCAATTTTGAACAAAAAGTGTTATTTTAGCACAAAAAAAATATTTTTTTAAGTCTTCATTCTGTCCTAAATTAACCTATGAAAATCTCGATTTTGTTATAAATTAATCCTTAAAAGTTTTAGTTTTGAACAAATAAATGACATAAAATTTATTTTTCTAAATATAACTATATAAATCCGCAACATGTTGATCCGAATATTTAATGTTTTTCGTTTAAATTTTTCCTAAACTAACCCCTAAAAATTTCAATTTTAGCTTAAACTAACCCATAAAATACCACAACTTTTTGGCCGAGCCCGGGCACTTCGGGCCTTGTATTTGGCCATGATTTTCATTTGCTCTTTCTTTGGTTTGAGGGGTAACCGTGAACTATAAGTGTCTGTTTAGACCGATTTTTTTAAGAATAGAAGCTGTTTTAAGCTTAAAAGTAATAAAAAGAGCTTTACAAATAAAGTAAAAGTTGTTTGGTAATTTTTTATTTATTTAAAAGTACTTATTTTTTTTGTATTTTAAATTAAAATATTTTGATATAGTTTGTAATTTGTACTTATCTTTTTTGTTACATATTGTATTTTGATTATTATTTTTTTTGTCAAGACAAATTTCTATATTTTCTTCATAAGTATTAAACCACTATTTTTAATAAGAGTTTGATAAAATATGTGTTTGCCCATACTTATAACTTATAGAAGAGAAGTAAAAATTAAAATAAAACTGAATCAAACAAACACTACAGTTGTGATAGAGGGTAGTTACGTCAACTCAACTGAATTTGCGTAACTCTTGCAAACCAAGTTTGCATATTAAGTCCCCGTTTGACCCGGCTTATTTTCTACTTTTTTATTTAGCTTAAATGAAATAGAGAAGTATAAAATTGAATTTAGTCATATTTCTCTTTAAAAGTATTAGAGAAATAAAGTAAAGAAGTATAAAATAAAGAGAAGTGGAGTCAAACACAATTTATTCTTTGTTTGCTATTTTTAAGGAGAAGAAAATAAGTAGAAAATAAGCCGGGCCAAACGGGGCCTAAAATGAGTTTCACGATTGTGGAGGTACGTAAACTAAATAGGGTCTCCTTCCTCTACTGGCGGGTTCAATTTCCAATTTTCCCCCTCGACGTACGAAAATTATAATAACTGTCACGGATTCTAACTATTGATCTCTCTCTCTCTGTCTCTCTCGCACGTGCTTTCCATTCACAGCTCAATCGCCACTCTCGCCAGGTATTTTCGTCTGAAGAACTTTCCTTTCCCAATTTCACTTTCTTGCTTTTCTTCATTGCATCAGTTTCTAAAACAATTCCCCCAATTACTTTTGTATTGCGCAAAATAATTCCATTCTTTTTATTATTATTATTATTATTATTATTATTATTATTATTATTATTAGGTATTATAGTTTCAATGTCTAATTCAGCTGATGAGATGATGACGAAGAGAGTAAGGTTCAGTGAGAGTGAAAACAATGACGATGACAGGCTCAGTAATTTACCTGACTGCATTATCCTTCGCATATTGTCTCTTTTAAATGCCGAACTTGCAGTTCGTACTTGTGTTTTATCCACAACATGGAAGGATATATGGAAACGAATTCCGATTCTTATATTACATTGTAAAGACTTTCCAACAGTCAAGATATTCACCAAGTTTGTGTCTAGGGTTTTATCTCTTCGTGATTCCTCTACCGAACTACATACTCTTGATTTCCACTGAATGGGTTGTATGGAGAATAACACACTCAAAAGAATGGTGAATTATGCTATTTCATGCAATGTCCAACGATTAGGACTCACTGTCCAATGTGACATTTTAAAAATTCCACCTATCATTTTCTCATGTCAGACGTTAACATATCTTAAGCTTTCTATTCGCCCTAAAAGAGGATTTGTGTCAAGAACATTGTTTCCGAAATCTCTCAATTTGCCAGCATTAACAGCTTTGCATCTAGAGTATATATTTTGCCTTTTCTGCCAACGATAATAATGGAAAAGCTGAGCCATTTTCAGCCTTTAAAAAGTTGAATAGTTTGTCACTTTGCAGTTGTAATGTTGTGAGAAATACAAAAACCCTATGCATATCAAGTGCAACACTTGTAAATTTTACAATGCATAGTGACTCTTATGATACTTACGTAATTAGGCTTTGTACTCCAAGTCTTGGTACCTTTACATTTATTGGTAAATTGTATCAGATAATCTCTGGGAGCGGTCTTTCTTATGTCAAACATGTAGATATTGATGCAGAAATTCTGTACAATTGTAAGGAGCCTCCTTTGTTTCTACTCGACTGTCTGTTGGAGCTTGCTAATACAAAATCATTGACAGTCACCGCAAGTACTCTTCAGGTACCATAAATCGGCAGATTTTGAGGCTTTATTGCTACTTTCTTTATAAGATGCCTTTTCTAATTTCAAACTATTTTCAATAAATCAGTTGACTTGCATAAGACTGATTCACTCTTGCCCCTCATTGTTTAGGTTCTCTCCCTATATTCTAATTTATCAACGATCAAGCTCCCATCCTTAGCTAATTTGAAGTCATTGAAAGTGAAAAGGAAACCACTTTCATATGAATTTCAATGTGTACTGATTGACGCCAAGTTACAAAAAATTAAGTCACAGAAAGAAGCTGACAAATTACGAAAATCATTTAAAGATGGATTGGAGCCTACTGCACCTATACCTGATGGAATGGTGGACTACTTGATTCAAAATTCGCCATTGGCTGAAGTTGAAATCATAGGTTTCTTAGAGTGAAACGAGCAGTCATACTCTGAAAGAGAGGTTGTTATAATTGCTTTTGTTTTAGCTTAGTTCTATGTTTCTGTTTGCATCTGTATTTGTTATAACTGACTGTCAGTGGATAATTACAAGTCCTTTTGTTAGAGAAACAAATAGTATGAAGTATCAAGTGGATGATCTATAGATAGGTTTGGATTTCTTGTGATTAAATGAAATAGTTGACAGTTTGAAAAAAATCTTTATTTTGAGATCAATGAATGTTTGAGTTATGACAAAAAAGTAGAAATGATAAATTCCTAAATGTTGATGAAATGAATGCAGAGCTAATTCTTTGATATTGATAGAAGGTAGAAGAAACTAGAATATGTGTTTGTGTACTCATGCACATATTGGTCACATGTTGGATTGGATTGAGAGCTCTGCAAATGGGATAAGTATTAGCTTCTAACTTGTTGAAAATGCTTGTGTGTGCATCTTGAATCATGTGTAAGACCAGGTGAATTAGCATCTAGCTTAGGCCTTAGAGGAACTTTTCTACTGAGATAGTTTCTAAGCAATGTAACAAGTTTTTATAATTTTGCAAATGTTTATGGAGGGAGCTTATAAAACAAGTTTTTAGGTTTCTGAATCTTAATTTTGGACATAAGCCCAAGGAACTTTGGACATGTTTGTCTCTAAAAGAAACCTAAGGAGCATATGACATCCTTTTCACAATGCACTCTTTGATTAAATAGTTACTTTACTTCACACTACACATTTTTCCGTTGGTTGAAATTCAAATGAATCTTATTTAATTACGTGTTTTTTTTATAAACTATGTGTGATTTATATGAATTTCAAACATCTAACACTTAATGTAGGCTAACACCACTAGAAATTCTAGGTATATTAAGAAACCAAAACCTTTGATTCTATTCTATAACTCAGGGTAGGGTAAGTCATTATCTTTTCATAATTGCTTTGTTTGTTGGATAGGATTATGATTCCTAGTCACTTAAGAAGAAGTTTATGGATGTGTGATGGTCATGGGACATGTTGGCCTCTAACTCTTAAGAAGTTAAGGAACACAGGACATGCTTCACAATACACTCTTTGAGTAAAACAAAAAAAAAAAAACTCACAATACACTTTTTTTGTTTCCTTTCTGATGTTTGAAGTTCAAATGAGTGTTACTTAATTATACTTATTTCAAAAACATGTGAGATTTCGATCGATTACAACCATAAAGTAATAAATTGAAATGTGTGTATTTGAAAATTAAAATGTAATGCTAGCATTATTATTCAATAATTTAATGGACTAGTAACTCGATTCATTTATTAATATTGAATGTTTGAAAACCAAATCATGTTTGACTAATTGGAAATCATGAACAATATTCTAGTATTTAATAATGGAAAATGCTAAAGATTAATTGCTAAAAAAGTTGTTGGAACAAATTTAGACTGAATCTGTTTCAAATATAGTTAATGACTATATTAATGCAATGAGTAGCACAAGTGTGGTAGCAGAGAGAGCAAAGGCTACTGTCATGATTGGTTGGTTGCCTCCCAAAGCCAATTATGCTATTTCACACAAAGTTCGACAGTTAGGACTTGTCACTTATCACATTAAACAAATTCCGCCTGGCTTATTTCAATGGCAGACTTTAACACATCTTAAGCTTTCTATTTCCAACGATGCAATTGTAGAAACTCCTCACAATTTTATGAGATTAACATATCTTATGAAGTCTAAATATTATTTTAAGGAAAACCTGTTTCCGAAATCTCACAGTTTGCCGGCATTAACTAGCTTGCAACTAGGGAATTTCACATTTTGTGTTGGCGATAATGACTGTGCTGAACCACTTTCGATCTTTAGTAGGTTGAATAGTTTTGCTCATTTCTGATTCTACCGTGAAAGGCACAAAAACTCTCTGCATATCAAGTGCAACACTTGTCAATTTAACTGTGTACAATAACTCAAACGACCATTACAAAATTGACCTACATACTCCAAGTCTTTGTATGGTTACTTTTGTTGGTACTCCAAGTCTTTGACAGTCACTGCAACTACGCTACAGGTGCTTTGACTCTGTTTTGAGGCGATTTTTACTTTTTTTATGATATCTTTTTCATTTCTTCTAAAACTTCATAAAAAAAATATTTGACTTGGATTTGCCTAATCCGATTGCATCTTTCGTCTGCTAAAGTTTAATTTCCCTTCCTTGGGTAACTTGAAGTTGTTGAGAATTGAAATTTATCAATTTCAATATAGATTTCGCATGACACTGTGCGAACCATTTGAATTTGGATTTGAACAATCTGCATCTATACCTGATGGAATAGTAGACTTCTTGCTACAAAATTCGCCCTTGGCAAAAGTTGATTTTGTAGATTGCACAAAAGACCGTCTTAGACCAAGACGTTTATAATTTGTTTGTTTATTTTTTTTTTCTTTCATTCTATGTTTCTATGTATTGAGTTTTCTTTTGAAAAAATTGCGTGCATAATGCAAAACACTTGTCACTTGTGCACCATAGAATTGACCGCAATGCCCCCAATGAACAATAATTTAGTATGCATGGTTCCTTTTTTGCAAAGCCTTATTAAATATTCATCGAGACAATTTGATTAGTATTACTAGGAGTCAAAAAAACATCTTGCTCGCGCGATTTAGCACGATTGAGAGAGCGTCCAAGTTGTATGCTAGTTGTCAAGAATTTGAGTCCAACTTGTATTTATCATCGCTATTGCACGTCACTTTCCTTGTAACAAAACCTAAATAATGTGAACATAAATGTTACTGCCCATTCTCTCCACTCTTCTCTTTCGCGTTCCATTTCATTTCAAACCAACAAATTTGTCTTGTGTTTTCTCTCCGACGTGTAAATCAACTGCAAGCGAGGTATTATTTCTCATATCTCGTTTGATTTTCATTTTCATTTTTCTCCCATAGAACTTTCTAGGTGTTTCGATTGTATCTAAATTGCCACTTTCTAGGTTTTCTCGATTGTATCTACATTGCAATTATTCGAATACAACTTTGCTCAGTTTCAAATACAATTTAGAATTGCACAATTACTTGTGTTACATCAAATTGTTCTATTTCGTTTTAACCTTCCGTGATTATATTAGGTATCAATCCAACGTCTAATTCAGTTGATGAGATGATGATTCAGCTGGCGACAAAGAGAGTAAAGCTCGACACAAGTGAAAATGAAGACAGACTCAGCGACTTACCTGAATCCGTTATTCTTCACATAATGTCATTTTTGGACACCGGAAATGCCGTTAGAACTTGCATTTTGTCCAAGCAATGGAAAGATCGCTGGAAACTTCTTCCAGCTCTTATAATGCTTGACTATGAATTTAGATCTTTGAAGATATTCAACATATTTGTGTCCAAGGTTTTTTCTCTTCGCGATTCCTCTATCGCACTGCAGTCTCTCGATTTTCGCCATACTGGATTTGTTCGGCGTAGCTTACTCAAAAAGATTGTCAATTATGTTAGTTCACACAATGTCCAGGGACTAGCACTCGAGGTCAAATGTGACATTGAACAAATTAGGCATAGCATTTTTTCATGTCAGACTTTAACATTTCTTGATCTTTGTGTCCACCCTAGAAATTCTGTTGAGGAAAAACCATTGTTTCCAACATCTATCAGTTTGCCAGCATTAACCACTTTGCGTCTATGGAATTTTGCCTTTTGTGCCAGCGAAAATAATGCATGTGCCGAGCCATTTTCAACCTTAAATAAGTTGAGAACTTTGGTCCTGCACCAATGTGGTGTGAGGGATACACTAACCCTCTGCATATCAAGTGCCACACTTGTCAATTTAAGAGTGCATTGTTACACCTATTTATTTTATGAAATTGAACTTCTTACTCCAAATCTTTGTACCTTTGCTTTTGTTGGTAAACCGAATCTGAAAGTTTATGGGAGCAGTTTATCTTATGTTAAGCATGTAGAAATTGATGCACTAATTCTGTCAAAGGAAATGGAGCCTCCTCGGGTTCTACTCAACTGGTTGCTAGAGCTTGCTAAAAGAAAATCGTTGACGGTTACCGCAAGTACTCTTCAGGTACCCTAAATTCGTAGGTTATAAGACTTTGTTGTTCTTTACTTTCTTCTTAAGATATTTTTTCTTATTTCTATTAAGTTATTTACAAAATCAATTGACTTACATAAGACTGATCCACTCTCATTCCTTGTTGCTTAGGTTCTCTCCTTAAATTCTAATTTATCGGAGACTAAGCTCCCATCCTTAGGTAACTTGAAGTATTTGATAGTGAAAAGGGAAAAAATACATAATGCATTTCTCAAGGTACTGATTGAGGACAAGTTACAGAAAATCAAGTCACGGAAAGAAGCTGCCAAGTTACGTAAATCATTTAAAGCAGGATTAGAATCATCTGCACCTATACCAGATGGAGTGGTGGAATTCTTGATGCAAAATTCGCCATCTGCAGAAGTTGACATTGTCGATTGTTGTTGATGAAAAGAGCATTCAACTTCTTAAGAGAGATTTTTATAAGTGGTTTGGTTTTTGTTTCCTTCTGTTTCAATTTCCTGTTGTCATTGGTTATAACTAGTTTTCCTTGGATTAATTTCAAGTCTCTTAGGTAGAGAAACAAATCTTTCATATATACTGTCATGGTTGTGTTCGGGTTAAACTTAAGTCGACACTCTATTGCAAAATTTGAATGCTTGTTGATATTGCAGAAAGATGTGTGTGGCTTCTTTAATTTTAATTGCATGTTGTTTGAAATTTGTTCTATCTTATAGGATGTTCACAGCCGAGATTAGAGTTTGCTCCCAACATGAAATAAATTTTTTTGTTCATTTTGATTCACAATGTAGGACAAGCTTGAATTAGTATCTAGCTTACTGGAATTTTATTTACAACTGAGATGAGTAATATTTTCGGCTTATATAATATAGGTGAATCCATGGAAGGACATCATTGACTTGTCAAAATAGTTCTTTTTCCTTAGTTAGTTAGCCAACGATAAATAATGTGTCTCTCATGATATAATCTACTTAAGGAACATAAATCAACAAACTATCTAGTATTCTATATAGTTGATCTTATGTTTTTCCTATACAACTTTGATATTCACTACTCATACAACTGTACAGGTGCTCAAACTAACCTTTACCAATGAAACTTAAAATGGTTTCTGGTACATTTGTAGGTAACATAAGTATCTCGAATATGTATTTGAGTTCGTTCCTGCTTCATGCATGAGGCTCATTTGACCTATAGGATTATCTAGTTGAGTTTTCTAATCCTTTAGATGCAATTGTTTATATATCTCACAAATTTGAGTAGCAGATATTAAGTGATTCATGTACCAATTGATGCATCTCTAGAAGAAATTATGAAGTGATGATTCAATTAGTAAGGGTTGAGAAATTCTGCTATTAGCTTAACCTTTCTTATTCTGCAAATTTGTGCTTGTTGAATTGTCATGTATTGTTTGTGTATGTTATTTGACGATATTCCACGATTGTTTGTGTATACTTGTTAAACATTGTTTTAGAATGAGTGCATTTTTTACTCTCATTTTTTAAAACAAGAAACCAAGTGAAGTTTTATGCAAAAAAGTCAAATTTTAAAATTTTAAAGTATTGATCTTCTTAAGTGCCATTTTTAAAATCACATTGACTTTAAGGCCACCATGAACAATATTATCAATATGGCTGAATGCCATGTCATATTATAAAGGCCACCATGAACAATATTATCAATATGCAAAGGGAAAACAATATTTCAAAGTAGTTCCAATGCATATGCAAGAACATGCAGAAAAAAAGGTGCATGAAAAATCTTATGACATGTAGTAAAGAATATGATGTACTTTTTTTTTTTGACATAGAATATGATGTACTTGAATTTTACATAACCAAATAATTTTACACACCTCCAAATTTTCATGTGAAATCATGTTACAGCGTCAGCACCTCCATTTTTATATCTTGCATTGTGCATGTGATTTTTGTAGCTGTTATGGTCGTTTTGTTTCAATTTGTGCACTATGGCACTACATAAAGAAATATTTTTGTAGTGTTTGTGAGGGGATGTTGCTGAAATGTTTAGAGACAATAATAAAACGATCTTCACTTGTGACTATAATTGACAATTTTCCTTCTCTTTTGTCTATAAGCTCTTTAAATCCCTCTTAAAAAATGCAAGAAGTTGGTACCCTACAAAAAGGGCCTAACCCACCACTTGATTGATATCCATTAGTTGTATTTTAGACTAATTCGATCTATAATGTGTTGGGCGTATAAAAGTTATATGTGTATACGCGTGCCATGCCTTAACTGTCACGAGGGGTCATGGGAAAGAATATACGAGAAGTGAGTTGTCGTCGACCACATCATTGGCGGAACTATCATTCCAGTGAGTGGGACGAGGGAATCCTGCCACAGGCGATTATCCTTGTGTATATAAATAAGGAGCTTTAGGATTGGAAGGATCACCACTCATCTTAACCTAGCATATGACATATAAACTCTTAAACACTTTAGAGAGCTTATTCCCTAAACTGGGCGAGACCCAATTAGACTTGACCCACTAAATAAGGGTGGACTAAAGTCTCATCCAGAGATGTGGCTCATGATATGGGAATAGGAGCACATGATATGTCTCATTCTCCCATGATCTCTACTTTCCCTATATTTTCTCTCAACTATTTCACTCCACTACTCCACCTTGGCTCTCTATACATGGAGAATATTAACAGAAAAAAAAAAGGACACATTCTTTTCTTCCCATAACTCAATTCTCCACCAAAAAACATTGTCTTCTCCACCATAAAAAATCATCAGAACTACGTTTGCTCTGATTCTCTAACCTCTTAGAGATACGTAGGACCAGGATCTTCCTGTCGAACTATAATCAAATCACAACTTTGGTTACTAAAAATCCCCGAAACATTTGGCGCCCACCGTTGGCCGGAGTAAAATGATCCCGACCGGCCACACACATCTAAAAAACACTCCCGTCGTATTCACACGACGAAAGATCATCATTACCGGCAGTACTGCTACCATTATGCAAAGTTAACACCTTTAACTAGCACTCAAATAGAAACATATTCCGACTACCTCTGTTACGGAGAAGTCAAATCGGTAGGCTTGTTAGTTGTTGCTAAATCAACGGCATACTAACCCGGGTTCTAAGAATTCTCTTCTGAATCAATAACGTTTAAGCAGTATGACTGATCCTGATTTGACCAGAATTGCTCACGAACAAGGGTGTGTATTTTCCCATTATTAAGAGAATTATCGACGACGGGAGATTAGAATTATCTTTGGAGAAATTATATAACAGGTCTTTTAGAAATTGAGTTCTAATCCAGAGTCGACGAGGATGGTGTCATAAATCATCAGAGCTGCAATATCGTCAACAACCTGTGCCTCTAAAACTGATTTCACAATTGTTTTTCGCCTTGGTTGAGTTGCGATGAAATTAAAGGATAACAGCGGCAGCGATTCGACAGCGGTGGTGAGTCGACAACGATTCGACGGCGGTGGCAATTTGGAGATAAGTTGTTTCGCCTCTCTGATGTAGTTTTGTTAGAACTATATTTAAAATTATTACCAAATTATACAATGGTTATTGACCATCGATTAATTAGCAAATCAGTTTCTGGTTTATCTGATTATATAAGTAGAAGTGGTGAGGAATATTTTATACAGTGGCATCTTAATGATAGGTGATTGCATGGGAATGGCTACCATTAAATTAGAGATTTTCAGTTTGAATATTTTGTTTGTTTATGATTAATATTTTTCTTTCAACAAAGTTATACTGCTAGTAATATGTATTGGAAGGAGTGATAAAAAGGAGTTTGTTTTTCTTTCCAGTTATTTCATATCAGCAGCTTGGAAGCTGTGGATTTTTTTGGAAAAATTCTTAGCTATGAATCCCAATCCCATTGTACCTTGTTCCTGCTTTTATTTACTATTTTATGTGGCAGATATTCTCTAGTCTCTGTGGGAAAGGGTAACATGAATGAATACGAGCTCTAAAATTTGAAACAATCATGCATCGTCCCTTGAATACTCATAATGCAGAGAGTCATGACGGAAAAGCGAAACGGCGGTGGCTGATTCGACTACCGCAGTGGAATGAAATCGCTTACAATTTGAATACAGCATGAACCGGCGAGGGGAAGACTTCTCAGCAGCCAGTGATGCGACTCCGTTTTGGACCAGGTGTTTTCGATCCTTAATTGTGTGAATTCTACTGCATTTTATTTTAATGACATGAACATAAGTTGCTTTCACCTTATTTCAATAAACTATCCTGTATAGCTTATTGAAACAACTTATAACTTATGAGAAAACAGTTTGACATCATTTGTTATCGGAATAACTTATATATAATTGCTTATCCTATAATCCAAAGAGGCTCTAAATTGCTAATTTGTCATAGAGTAAAAATTAGTGATTTTAGAGGTATTGATTATGAACGTCAACCATATTTTAGCTACATGGCCTTACATGATTTGGAAGTAGTGTGTAAACAATTACTCTTAAGGTTAGTATTAAATATCCAAAACCAGTTTAAGCACCTGGACAAATGGAGGAGATTATGCATTAGCGCAGGGGTAAAAATGATTGATGTTTCTAATTAAAAAACTTCAAATAGGCAAGTTTAATCACAGTGCTTCCTAAGACTAGGATTTGACAGAGCTAAAATCACTCAAACTGCTCCTTTTTTTTTATTGTGCATTTGAATTTGGTTAGAATATCGTATGTTACCCGAGAATAGTAGCTTTCGTTATTTTGAACGTTTGAAGGTGATTTCTTACACATTATTATGTACATGACCCTTGTGTATCTCTAACTCTCCATTTTTCATAACCTTGTCGGAGTTTGTCTTGCATGTACAAAATATTTTGAGTGCAACATTCTCCTAAGAGGAGAAAAAACCAGGTTCAATCACGTTATATGGCGAGACCGCTAAAATGTATGCGTCGCAGGATAAATCGCACACTTTTGCCGAACAAAGCAGCAATAACTATCTCTCAATGTCGCGAGAAAAATTAAATATGGTGCCGCTAAAATTGATGCACCTTCACGCATATATATGTGTTACAGTATGTGAATTATCCAAACAGGTCATGTGTTACTCTTCCTTCTTTTTATATATTATTTGATCGATATCTTTTTTGATATGTTTAACTATTTATCTAGTAAATTGTGACTATAAGTCTTCTATGTTATCTATACGTGTTGGGAACGATTTCAAGTGACACCACCTCTTCAATAACTTCATGTCTTTACTGAAGCTATTTGTGTGATTCAACTTTATTTCAAATAAACTGCCAATAATGTTTTGTAAGTGTATTTAAAAATCTTTTTTTTTATTCTTCGGAAAATTGTGTATTTAAAAATCTAACTTCTTTATATTGTAATAAGTAATCAAATATAATTAGTTAATTTAATCTAACTTCTTATATGATATTGTTGTGTCTTCAATCTTAACACAAATACACACTAATACCTGTTCCGGTTATATATTACTGTTTGTACTTAACCTTAATCTAAACAAACAATTACTCTAAATTATTGTTTGTATGATCTGCTTACATTCTTCACTAATTTAAGACTTGAGTATTCTATCTAGTTTAAAGTAAAACTTCATTATGAATATGTTTTATATGCAAATGTTATTAAAGTTCAGAACATAACATATTTGATGAGATGACTGAATAAATTTCCCCCATACTTTCATGCATTTTCTGTGCATATTACATATTTGATGAAATGCCTGAACGGATTTCCATAAATCCTTAGTTTTTGTGAATGTTGATCATGATGACATACATGTTTCATGCCTACAACATGACGTTTATTTGAAATGATCCCTGGTTGTTTAGAGAATAAAACTATCTCTTATTTTGTTCATTTATTGACATTGCTTCTATAATTCAAAGAGTTTCAAAGAGTTTTATTAGAACGGTTATGATTAAGCAACTTGACTAGGAGTCAAAATTGGTGTGTGAGTTGAATAGTAATTGTTGTGAGCTTTCACATTAATGTTAGTGTATGATGATAAAAGTACTAGCTTAAGCTTATATTCTTGCGATGGAAAATGATTGTAGAGACATTCTGCAATGTATTTGATTATATGCCGCACATACAATTTAATTTCTTTTACCACATTAAATTTTGGAGTTTGAAGAAATCATCCCTTTGTCAAAGATGTTTTATATTGGTTGGCATTGCTCGTCTATTAGCGATTTAAAGTAATAAAAAAGAATTTAATACACATGAAATTAGTAATCATAGGGAATGCCTCCATAAGATTTGATCATGTGACAACTTTGTGTTATTCTTTTTGTTTGTAATAATCAATCACAAACATCTGCTCTCTTCATTGGCACTACCAGGTCAATCCTGTTTATAATATATTCTTATTTCTATTTTCTAAATACTTGTGATTTGTTTTGTTAGAAAACATTTATAAAGTAATGTATTGAAATACGGCTCAGTCGTCACTGAACTATCAACACTGAGAAGTATAGGACTCGTTCTTCATGGTTCGGATAAAACCAATTTGGATTGGAGTAAAAGACAGAGAAGAAAGAAAAATCAAAAGGAGAATTAAACCAACACTGAGAAACTTGATGAATCTTTGAGTTTGAAACAGCTTAGGCCATCAGATGCATGTCTCGCCATGTTAGCATCTGAAGAAGAAACTACCATGAGCAAACAATCAAAGGTATTGGGCTGAAAAACTCGCCGACAAACTATGCTCGGTCAATCATATGAGTTATATTTGATCATCCAAAAGTAGATAGAAAAGAAAGAAGCATAAAGTCTTGAAAGAATTAGATATGCAGCAGTAAGAAGCAAAGAAACTATGTCGCGGAGTCTCCGGTAGGTGAGACCGACTTAACATAGAGTCTCACAGCGAGGTAATGTTTTACCCGTCATTCAGGTGCCCTTGTTCTTTTGTTTCAATCTAATATTTTTATTAAATCCCATAGCTCATATTTAGTGCACTACATCTAAGTTGTTTAACTAGCCTGACCGTTTACAATTCATCTTCATTTTAATACTAGTATTTTTTAATTTCTAATATGGTATTAACTATTAATTGTGCTATACATGAGTTTGGCCTATAAGGAGTCTGTACTTTCCCACATGTTAATAATTAATAATAGTAATAACAAGTTAAGAAATTTGTGCCAGTTAAGTGGTGAAGTGATCTCCATAATTATGAATCTTAGAGAGTTACTATAAGAGAATAAGAGCTCTTCAAAAGAAAGATAAAGGTCGTGCCATAATAACAATAAATGAGAAGTATAGTGACTATATTAGAGATGCCACAAAACAATTTCTATTCATTAGGTGAAATCCAAGTGGATATATTGCCAATATATACAGTAGTTAACTTTCATGCTTTTGTTTGTTGCTAAGAATCTCTCTCAATGGATTTCTCTCTTTTGTTGCATGTTCTCTTCGAATCTGAGGAGAGAATTTGAAGTTTGTCGCACCCGCCAAGGAGTACATGGGTGATGCAATGGAAATAACACGCTCACAAGAAGCTGCGTAAATGGAGTTGGAGTTCAAAAATAATAAGGTTCATTAGAAATCATCAAACATAGACATTGAAAGCAAAATGTGTTTATCATCAACTTAACCAGCTTTGAATCCGAAAACAAAATAACAGGCTAAGTTTGCACAATTCTTCCTTTTAATCATCCTTCATTTTCATATATCAGTTATTAGTTAATCTCTTTGGAGTTGATGCTAAATGAATGAAGTGTCAGAAAAAATTCTGTTATTTGTGAATTGTGCCTAAAGTGTTGTGCTATATAGATGCTGTAGCAACTCGTTAATTGTCATATTTCAATGGAACTTGTGAATAAAAGTCTGCCACTATGGTCATATTCATGAAGATGTTGTTTACATGGTGTGTCTTTTTCAGTTGAATCGCTTCTGCATATATAAGAAATATTTTGCTCTGGATTTTGAGAGAAAAGAGAATATTTGCCATGCTTGAAATATGTATTTCAGTTTCTGTTTTCATCATTGAATATATTTTGGTTGATTATTTAGTCAAGGGATCTATTCATAGCATGTCATGAACATGATGTAATTTACTGATGTAAATGTTGCACTGTGACCACTGATATCTCTCTCTAACAAGGCTATGTGAGGTTGATACAATAAACAGGTTTGGGAGCATGAAAAGAAACATGCACAATCTTTGATGGGACTAAAGGACGTTAACTCCAAATAGGAGAAGGCGAATATTCATCGTTGCAATCCTTCATTTTGCAACACGCCCTAATGTCTTCATCATATGCACATATTATAAATCATAAGTTTGATTGCAGCATGTTGGCACTATGCAGGAGGCAAGAAACGAAAAGAAGAGTTACCCCGCCAAAGGTTATTACACCTTTGGTCCAAGCGGCGAACGCCCTTGGCTGACATTGAGGAATAAAATGAAGACATTACCCCGCCAAAGAGCCACGCGCTTTTGGTCCAAGCGGCAATTTCCTTGGCTGACACTGGGGAATGAAAATAAAGTCAACCCTTAAGTGGGCTTTGAACTTAAATAAAGTCAACCCTTAAGTGGGCTCTGAACTTAAATAAAGTAAACCCCTAAGTGGGCTCTAAACTTAAATAAAGTCAACCCTTAAGTGGGCTCTGAACTTAAGAAAAGGAGAAATAAAGACTTGATGAAAATTTTCAAGGTGAAATGAAAATCAAATTAAAAATTACTCCGCCGAAGATTAATACATCTTTGGTCCAAGAGGCGACATGCCCTTGGCTGACACTTGAGAACGAGGGTAAGAGTACCACCTCAAACGAATCAACACGGATATCATAAGTGATTCATGCCCAAAATCCTTCACCTAAAGGTGGTACGAAATACTAAAAAACAAAGTAAACAATGAATGGGGAAATAGCCTCGCCTAAAAATCTTAAGTGCTATATTTCTCACAGAAGCTAGCATTTGGGGGGCTGTGAACTGGGTGAGACCCAATTGGGCTTGACCCACACCATTGGACAAAAGACCCACTAAGTGAGGGTGGACTAAGTCTCATCCATAGATGTGGCACCAAGAGAATAGGAGCACATGAGATGACTCATTCTCCCATGATCTCCACTTTCCTTATATTTTCTCTCAACTCCCTCACTCCACTACTCCACCTTGACTCTCTATATATGGGGAATATTAACAGGAAAAAAAAAAAGGACACGTTCTTTTCTTCCCAAAACTCAATTCTCCACCAAAAAACATTGTCTTCTCCATCATAAAAAATCATCAAAACTACGTTTGCTCTGATTCTCTAACCTCTTAGGGATACGTAGGACCAGGACCTTCCTGTCGAATTATAATCAAATCACAACTTTGGTTACCAAAAATCCCCGAAACATTCCCATTTTTAGATTAAGCAAGAACATCCACTAATTATAATATTTGACCCTAAATATATATTAAGATAGTAGTCACCAATTGCAATAGATTAGTCCAAATCATAAGGGTCTTGGGCCAATTAATAAGGTTTCTTGACTTTTGCGTATAGAAACAATTGATTAAAATGAGAAGGATCCTCCTTAAGTAAAAATTTCGTACCTATATTATTGTAACAAAAAAAACAATATAATAATACTCTAGTAATATTTTAGACATTTGACCAAAAACATATTTTATACGAATTAATTTTTTTCGATAAGTAACAAAATTTAAAGAAAATAAATTCAAATGTATTATGTCCGAATAAACGGCAAAAACATTTGACCTCTTTTTTTTTCTTCTAAAATTTAATATTAATTTACAACATTTAAAGTACTATAAATTGACATCTTAGTTGAAGAAACCCTAGCAGCCGCAGTGCCCCCATCTCTTTTCACTTCTCTGATCACTCCTAATTGACCTTCATCATTTCGTTATGTTCTTCCTTCATCATTCAACCATTGTTGCCATTCATCTTCTCTTTATCCGTTGTTCATTTCCATCTCTGCCTCTCAAACCAACGTCCTCAAAAGGGTATGTTTCATCTCCATCTATTTCTATGATTAATTTTGCGATATTTTTCATAGTTGAGTTCGATTACAATTTCCTTATGAAATTACGTTGAATCTGGGTTCCATTTCAATTGTCATCAGAATAATTAGAGTTTGGACAAAATTTTAATTTTAAACAAAAAAATTCAATTTTGAAAAAAAAATTCAGTTCATCCGTAAATTAACCTCTAAAAATCTCTATTTGTCTTAAATTAACCCCAATAATATGGGTTCAATCCCCCATAACTACGTTTGAGAGGGGATGAAACCATTTGATGCCATAACTCGCCGTGAAATCTAGACTACTAGGGCCCCCTCCCATTAAGAACGAGAGGGTGAAAGCAAATAAAAAAATCCTAAAAGTCTCAGTTTTGAACAAATAATTTTAATTTTAACATAAACTAACCCCTAAAAATCTCAATTTTGTCTTAAACTAACCCTAGAAATAACAAAAAAATTGTGTCGAGCCCGGGCACGTCGCGTCTTGTATTTGCCCTATCTTGAGCCTGGCATGCTCAGGCACAAATGTATGTTGGTATTTTTAATGTTAGTTTAGGTAAAAAAAAATTGAGATTTTTATTAGTAAATTTAGGGCAAAATTATAATTTTTTATTCGAAACTGAGATTGTTGAGTGCAAAACTCATATTTTTAAGAGTTAATTTAAGGCTAAATTGATATTTTTTGTTCAAAACTGAAATTTTTATTTACAATTGAAATTTTTCCCGAACTTTACAAATTTTCTTGCTTCGCCATTGTATCTAACAAGAAAAAGCAAATGACAGTTAGTTATCCAAGAAATTTTTGTTCAAATGACAGCCATTTGCAGATCGTACTTGCTTTCTCTACTAACTAATTATCTACTGACAGTTAGTTATACTTAGAGATATAACTAAAATGCTAGGTGGAATTTTTAAAATGTCACACTAGACAGTGAGTCTTAATCGTTGGACATTGCGTGAAATAGCATAATTCACCATTTTTTTGAGTGTGTTATTCTCCATACAACCCATTTGGTTGAAATCAAGAGTATGTAGTCCAACGAACAATGTGTTTATCAATACCACAATAATCTCCTGCAGGTATCTCAGTTGCCAATGAACAAGCAAGACGTTCACATTGTCTATCTAACGATGTCACCCATCGTATAGCTCCAAAAGCAAGACCAGAAGTTATTAGAGAACTATAATTGTATAGCTCCAAAACCAAGAGTATGTAGTTCGGTAGAGGAATCACGAAGAGATAAAACCTAGACACAAACTTGGTGAATATCTTGACTGTTGGAGCTACATACTCTTGATTTTGGAGTTATACGATTATAGTTCTCTAATAACTTCTGGCCTTGCTTTTGGAGATATACGATGGGTGACATCGTTAGATAGACAATGTAAACGTCTTGCATGTTCATTGGCAACTAAGATACCTGTAGAAGATTATTGTGGTATTGACAAACATATATTATTGTTTGTTGTACTACATACTCTTGATTTCCATCGAATGGGTTGTATGGAGAATAACACACTCAAAAGAATGGTGAATTATGCTATTTCACGCAATGTCCAACGATTAGGACTCACTGTCCAGTGTGAAATTTTAAAAGTTCCACCTAGCATTTTCTCATGTTAGACATTAACATATCTTAAACTTTCTATTCGCCCTAAAACAAGCTTTGTGTCAAGAACATTGTTTCCAAAATCTTTCAATTTGCAGCATTAACGGCTTTGCATCTAGAGTATTTTGCCTTTTTTGCCACCGATAATAATGGAAAGGCTGAGCCATTTCCAGCCTTTAAAAGGTTGAATAGTTTGTCACTTTGCAGTTGTAATGTGAGAAATACAAAAACCCTATGCATATCAAGTGCAACACTTGTTAATTTTACAATGCATAGTGACTCTTATTGTAACATCCCGAAATTTTAAAACAATATAATTATTAAAAATGTTTATTTGTTTAGAGAATGTGGCTATATTTTTTTTCTTCATAAATATAAAATATGATTGAATTGCTACTTTAAATAAAATGGTTACATTAAATATTTCAAAGGTAAAACTACATTGGTCAAATTAACTGTTTCAAAATTACAGATGATAAAACCCAATTTATTTTTCCCCGCCGCATGCAAACTTCAATAATCATCATTCACTGCATCAACTTTTGTACCTAAAATGTTGGTTGCAAGGGTCAATATTCCTAAACCACAAGTACGATCATAAAGAACATAAAAACATAAAATAAGAAGGACGATAAAACACTCACCACATAAAAGATAAAACCAATTAGCACAAATAAATTAATAACTTAAGAAATCACACTTTTAAGACACAATGCATGCAACTAGACCATGATCCGGATATCGCCCCAATTGGCATATAATATCAATCGCCCCATTTGGCACCTAAAGACAAATCGCCCCATTTGGCAGTCACTAATAAAATCGCCCCATTTGGCACATAGTAACAAATCGCCCCATTTGGCACTTAATAATCGCCCCATTTGGCACATAGGCACAACTACATACAATGCTATGCTCATTATAGACATCATCACATAAAATCATAATAAGCCACCAAATGATAAACAAAAACTGTGCCACGCACAAATGATCACAAAACCCTCACTTTAACTAAATCAACATAGATGGCACACAACAATTACTAACCAAACATGTTCACGTATCTAGTAGATAATGATAAGAAAAATCATGTTCTTAATTATTATTATTTCATTTGAACTAAAGTTTCTACCTATTATTTGATAAGAGTTCTACCACATTCCTACCCTATGATTCCATGGTCAATATGATTGTACCGGAATATAAGCCCTTACCTCAAAAAGCTTTCCCTCCAATGATATTGATTTTAGCAATTCTATGATGAGAACCCGCTCGATCAAGAACTTTAATATTAACTCTTAGGAACTGAGGAAATACTCTGATGTGTTTTATATGTAGAGAATGAATATGTGAATATTTAAAAAGCTGACGTAGATAAAGGATAGAAGCATATCGTGTATACATGAGTGGAACATATTTATTATATAGTTGGGAGAGTACCACATGAGAAATAGGATCAGTACACTATATTGTGGATATGTATGTGTGACCACGTTGCTTGATTATGATCCCGAACCCCTAGTTTGTAGCAACAATACCCACTCATCTATTTTTAAGCCACATTCTAATTTTCAAAATAAATTGCCACTATATGCTTATCAACATAACACGTTTTTTTTTTTCTTCTTCCTTTTCTTAATTAAGTAAATATGAAATAAATAGTATTATAATTTTCTGAAATATTTTAAACATAACTAATTTGTTGAATAAATCAAGAGAATATTAAAATACTAAGTAAAATTTTAGGATGTTACATTCTTACCCCCTTAAAATAGTTTCGTCCTCGAAACTGAACATTGAAAATAAATTAAAAATAAAATAAAGTTCTACTCCTTTAGGTCAATATCAACAAGGTAAGAAAATTTAACATTAAAGTAAAATGTCAGTTTTTTTTTTCCGCTGCGCACTCTGATGTCAAATAAACAAATCATTTATCTTGAACAATATTCATAAAAACATAAAAATTTATTTTCAAATGATACACCAATACTAAGGCCATGAAAATATTAATCATTACTGTCATAAGACACCAATATAATAATTGCCATTAAAGTCATCCACTAAGCCACAAAGATAATATTTGTCATTAAAGTCTTCCACTAAACCACAAAAATAATAATTGCCATTAAGGCCTTCCACTAAGCCACTCAACCACGAAGATAATAATGCCACAAAAATTAATATCACACATATCACACATAGACTACCATTCCATAAAACAAATAACAACAAGTAACAATAAAGAAGAACTATACATTTAGTGACGGACTACAAAATTAAGTCAAGATACGCTGGCAGGTAGTAGAATAACAGTACATCGGGTAACTAGTTATAATGACACACAAGCAAGGTTAACTACAAGTAAAAAAGTATCATAAAATTAAGCAACTATTATGTCGATCCTACAAAAGTCTTACATAAGGCCGTATACTATCATCAAAATAATCTCTAATTCACCAACTTTGAATTCCACATCTTATCAAATCACACAAAGACAAATCAATTAAACACATTCGTCATGTAAAATCGCTCCCATCCAAAAATATGTCCGAGGACCATTGCTCTGATACCAAATGTAACATCCCGAAATTTTAAAACAATATAATTATTAAAAATGTTTATTTGTTTAGAGAATGTGGCTATATTTTTTTTCTTCATAAATATAAAATATGATTGAATTGCTACTTTAAATAAAATGGTTACATTAAATATTTCAAAGGTAAAACTACATTGGTCAAATTAACTGTTTCAAAATTACAGATGATAAAACCCAATTTATTTTTCCCCGCCGCATGCAAACTTCAATAATCATCATTCACTGCATCAACTTTTGTACCTAAAATGTTGGTTGCAAGGGTCAATATTCCTAAACCACAAGTACGATCATAAAGAACATAAAAACATAAAATAAGAAGGACGATAAAACACTCACCACATAAAAGATAAAACCAATTAGCACAAATAAATTAATAACTTAAGAAATCACACTTTTAAGACACAATGCATGCAACTAGACCATGATCCGGATATCGCCCCAATTGGCATATAATATCAATCGCCCCATTTGGCACCTAAAGACAAATCGCCCCATTTGGCAGTCACTAATAAAATCGCCCCATTTGGCACATAGTAACAAATCGCCCCATTTGGCACTTAATAATCGCCCCATTTGGCACATAGGCACAACTACATACAATGCTATGCTCATTATAGACATCATCACATAAAATCATAATAAGCCACCAAATGATAAACAAAAACTGTGCCACGCACAAATGATCACAAAACCCTCACTTTAACTAAATCAACATAGATGGCACACAACAATTACTAACCAAACATGTTCACGTATCTAGTAGATAATGATAAGAAAAATCATGTTCTTAATTATTATTATTTCATTTGAACTAAAGTTTCTACCTATTATTTGATAAGAGTTCTACCACATTCCTACCCTATGATTCCATGGTCAATATGATTGTACCGGAATATAAGCCCTTACCTCAAAAAGCTTTCCCTCCAATGATATTGATTTTAGCAATTCTATGATGAGAACCCGCTCGATCAAGAACTTTAATATTAACTCTTAGGAACTGAGGAAATACTCTGATGTGTTTTATATGTAGAGAATGAATATGTGAATATTTAAAAAGCTGACGTAGATAAAGGATAGAAGCATATCGTGTATACATGAGTGGAACATATTTATTATATAGTTGGGAGAGTACCACATGAGAAATAGGATCAGTACACTATATTGTGGATATGTATGTGTGACCACGTTGCTTGATTATGATCCCGAACCCCTAGTTTGTAGCAACAATACCCACTCATCTATTTTTAAGCCACATTCTAATTTTCAAAATAAATTGCCACTATATGCTTATCAACATAACACGTTTTTTTTTTTCTTCTTCCTTTTCTTAATTAAGTAAATATGAAATAAATAGTATTATAATTTTCTGAAATATTTTAAACATAACTAATTTGTTGAATAAATCAAGAGAATATTAAAATACTAAGTAAAATTTTAGGATGTTACACTTATGATACTTATGTAAATGAGCTTTGCACTACAAGTCTTGGTACCTTTGCATTTATTGGTACACCGTATCAGATAATCTCTGGGAGCGGTCTTTCTTATGTCAAGCATGTAGATATTGATGCAGAAATTATGTACAATTGTAAGAAGCCTCTTTGGTTTCTACTCGACTGGCTGTTGGAACTTGCTAATACAAAATCATAAGGGTCTTGGGCCAATTAATAAGGTTTCTTGACTTTTGCGTATAGAAACAATTGATTAAAATGAGAAGGATCCTCCTTAAGTAAAAATTTCGTACCTATATTATTGTAACAAAAAAAACAATATAATAATACTCTAGTAATATTTTAGACATTTGACCAAAAACATATTTTATACGAATTAATTTTTTTCGATAAGTAACAAAATTTAAAGAAAATAAATTCAAATGTATTATGTCCGAATAAACGGCAAAAACATTTGACCTCTTTTTTTTTCTTCTAAAATTTAATATTAATTTACAACATTTAAAGTACTATAAATTGACATCTTAGTTGAAGAAACCCTAGCAGCCGCAGTGCCCCCATCTCTTTTCACTTCTCTGATCACTCCTAATTGACCTTCATCATTTCGTTATGTTCTTCCTTCATCATTCAACCATTGTTGCCATTCATCTTCTCTTTATCCGTTGTTCATTTCCATCTCTGCCTCTCAAACCAACGTCCTCAAAAGGGTATGTTTCATCTCCATCTATTTCTATGATTAATTTTGCGATATTTTTCATAGTTGAGTTCGATTACAATTTCCTTATGAAATTACGTTGAATCTGGGTTCCATTTCAATTGTCATCAGAATAATTAGAGTTTGGACAAAATTTTAATTTTAAACAAAAAAATTCAATTTTGAAAAAAAAATTCAATTCATCCGTAAATTAACCTCTAAAAATCTCTATTTGTCTTAAATTAACCCCAATAATATGGGTTCAATCCCCCATAACTACGTTTGAGAGGGGATGAAACCATTTGATGCCATAACTCGCCGTGAAATCTAGACTACTAGGGCCCCCTCCCATTAAGAACGAGAGGGTGAAAGCAAATAAAAAAATCCTAAAAGTCTCAGTTTTGAACAAATAATTTTAATTTTAACATAAACTAACCCCTAAAAATCTCAATTTTGTCTTAAACTAACCCTAGAAATAACAAAAAAATTGTGTCGAGCCCGGGCACGTCGCGTCTTGTATTTGCCCTATCTTGAGCCTGGCATGCTCAGGCACAAATGTATGTTGGTATTTTTAATGTTAGTTTAGGTAAAAAAAAATTGAGATTTTTATTAGTAAATTTAGGGCAAAATTATAATTTTTTATTCGAAACTGAGATTGTTGAGTGCAAAACTCATATTTTTAAGAGTTAATTTAAGGCTAAATTGATATTTTTTGTTCAAAACTGAAATTTTTATTTACAATTGAAATTTTTCCCGAACTTTACAAATTTTCTTGCTTCGCCATTGTATCTAACAAGAAAAAGCAAATGACAGTTAGTTATCCAAGAAATTTTTGTTCAAATGACAGCCATTTGCAGATCGTACTTGCTTTCTCTACTAACTAATTATCTACTGACAGTTAGTTATACTTAGAGATATAACTAAAATGCTAGGTGGAATTTTTAAAATGTCACACTAGACAGTGAGTCTTAATCGTTGGACATTGCGTGAAATAGCATAATTCACCATTTTTTTGAGTGTGTTATTCTCCATACAACCCATTTGGTTGAAATCAAGAGTATGTAGTCCAACGAACAATGTGTTTATCAATACCACAATAATCTCCTGCAGGTATCTCAGTTGCCAATGAACAAGCAAGACGTTCACATTGTCTATCTAACGATGTCACCCATCGTATAGCTCCAAAAGCAAGACCAGAAGTTATTAGAGAACTATAATTGTATAGCTCCAAAACCAAGAGTATGTAGTTCGGTAGAGGAATCACGAAGAGATAAAACCTAGACACAAACTTGGTGAATATCTTGACTGTTGGAGCTACATACTCTTGATTTTGGAGTTATACGATTATAGTTCTCTAATAACTTCTGGCCTTGCTTTTGGAGATATACGATGGGTGACATCGTTAGATAGACAATGTAAACGTCTTGCATGTTCATTGGCAACTAAGATACCTGTAGAAGATTATTGTGGTATTGACAAACATATATTATTGTTTGTTGTACTACATACTCTTGATTTCCATCGAATGGGTTGTATGGAGAATAACACACTCAAAAGAATGGTGAATTATGCTATTTCACGCAATGTCCAACGATTAGGACTCACTGTCCAGTGTGAAATTTTAAAAGTTCCACCTAGCATTTTCTCATGTTAGACATTAACATATCTTAAACTTTCTATTCGCCCTAAAACAAGCTTTGTGTCAAGAACATTGTTTCCAAAATCTTTCAATTTGCAGCATTAACGGCTTTGCATCTAGAGTATTTTGCCTTTTTTGCCACCGATAATAATGGAAAGGCTGAGCCATTTCCAGCCTTTAAAAGGTTGAATAGTTTGTCACTTTGCAGTTGTAATGTGAGAAATACAAAAACCCTATGCATATCAAGTGCAACACTTGTTAATTTTACAATGCATAGTGACTCTTATGATACTTATGTAAATGAGCTTTGCACTCCAAGTCTTGGTACCTTTGCATTTATTGGTACACCGTATCAGATAATCTCTGGGAGCGGTCTTTCTTATGTCAAGCATGTAGATATTGATGCAGAAATTATGTACAATTGTAAGAAGCCTCTTTGGTTTCTACTCGACTGGCTGTTGGAACTTGCTAATACAAAATCATTGACAGTCACCGCAAATACTCTTCAGGTACCATAAATCGGCAGGTTTTGAGGCTTTATTGCTACTTTCTTTTTAAGACGACTTTTTCTAATTTCAAACTATTTGCATAAGACTGATTCACTCTTTCCCCTCATTGTTTAGGTTCTCTCCCTATATTCTAATTTATCGACGATCAAGCTCCCATCCTTAGCTAATTTGAAGTCATTGAAAGTGAAAAGGAAACCACTTTTATATTCATTTCAATGTGTACTGATTAACGCCAAGTTACAGAAAATTAAGTCACAGAAAGAAGCTGACAAATTACGAAAATCATTTAAAGATGGATTGGAGCCTACTGCACCTATATCTGATGGAATGCTGGGCTTCTTGATTCAAAATTCGCCAATGGCTGAAGTTGAAATCATGGATTGCTCAGAGTGAAACGAGCAATCATGTTCTTAAAGAGAGGTTGTTATAATTGCTTTTGTCTTGGCTTAGTTCTCTGTTTCTGTTTGCATCTATATTAGTTATAATTGACTGTCAGTGGACAATTACAAGTCCTTTTGGTAGAGAAACAAATTGTATGAAGTATTAGGTGGATGATCTATAGCTAGGTTTGGATTTCTTTATTTTAAGATGTGTGAATGTTAATGACAAAAAAGTAGAAAGGATTAATTCCTAGATGTTGATAAAATGAATGCAGAATTGATTCTTTGATGTTGATGTTGATCACATGTAGAGTTGGATTGAGAGCTTTGCAATTGAATTAAGTATTACTGTGCATCTTGAATCATGTGTATAACCAGGTGAAGTAGTATATCTAGCTTAGACCTTAGAGGAACTTTGCAACTGAGATAAGTATGTTTCTAAGCAATGTAACAAGTTTTTGTAAGTTTGCAAGTGTTCATAAACTATGTGTAGTTTTTATGAATTTCAACCATCTAACACTTAACCGTAGGCTAACACCACTAGAAATTCTGGGTTTATTAAGAAATCAAAACCTTTGATTCTATTCTTCAACTCAGGGTCGAAAAGGGATATTCAAAAAAAAAAGATAGGGCAGACTAAGACTAAGGTTGCTTTGTAGGGTAAGTCATTATCTTTTCATAATTCCTTTGTTTGTTGGATAGGATTATGATTCCTAAGTCATTATCTTTTCATGTTGACAATACACTCTGAGTAAAACAACAAAAATACTCAAACAATTACACTTTTTTGTTTCCTTTCTGATGTTTGAAATTCAAATGAGTGTTACTTAATTACACTATTCTTTCTAAAACATGTGAGATTTCGATCAATTTCAACCAGAAAGTAATAAATTGAAATGTGTATATTAAAATTAAAATGTAATTCTAGCATTATTATTCAATAAAGTAATTGACCAATAACTCGATTCATTTATTAATATTGAACGTTTGAAAACCAAATCATGTTTCACTTCTTAAAAGTGATATGCTTTGTTGGTTGTCACAAACAATGGATCCCCAAAGAGAAATGATTAAAATCTTTCTAATTAATTAATTAATCATTTTGTTAGTCATTATAATCTCTAAATTAGGAGTGTTTGAGGTCCGGTTTGAATTAGTTTTGAAGCAAAACCTCATTCTATTCAAAGACAAAATTATTTCGCGATTCAGTTTAATTTTGAATGATTAATTAAATTTTATATTGATTAACAAAATCTTTCTAACATTTGTAATATTTTATAAATATTGATTCCATCAATTTTAATATAATTTTACTAATATTGAATCTTCCATTAGTAAATTTCAAAATACATAAAACCAGATAAATTGAGTGACTATATGAAGTCATCTCTCTTCCATATTATTTTTTTGGTAAATGAGTTAATATCTCTGTAAAATTTGTCAATTTTGCCAATTGACATTTCCTCATGTAATGTAATATTCTTTGAAATATTTCCTGAATTCAGTCAATCATAATATAACTGTTGCAAACAAAAATATTGCAAAATATAATTTTAACTGTTGAGACAAAATCTCTTTTGGACATGTTTTAATGACAACAAACCTATGGAATAAATGTTAAGTTTTATGAATGGTGATCTACTAATGTTTGCACTTGAGTTTTTGTTGAAAGCTAGATAATGATAAAAGTGGACAAGCTAAAGGTCACTCACATCAACAAGTGCATCAGATCATCATAACAATAACATCACAAGCTTCATGAATATATTCAAAGGATATTGTTTGAATCATAAGATGATTCATTGAAAGGTTCAAGCAAGAAAGTGTTTTCATGGTTAATAGTCTTCTTCTACACCACAAGGTTTACAATGGTATTGAATGATCAAGGAAGATTATGAGGGTCATAAGTTCAAGAATGAGGATGGAAAAACCTGCATCATAAGCTACACAAAGATATATTTGATGTTGCATGACAAAATTCACAATGAGTTTTGTGTTACATGCTTTGAGGATTTACTACCACAATTAACATCAAAAGGAATGATGCATATTCTAAGGATCTTCAAAATCTACTCAAAGTATCATCCTACCAAGATTTCTTAAGATGAGAATATTTGAGAACGATATTCATGAGTTTTCAAAAGAGCTTATGCAAAGGGCATAAATGTTTTAAATCATTCTCCAAATTAGAAGATGATAATTCTCATGATGAGTATACTCACGCCTCCACTAAAGCATCTCAAAGATACTCAATTCACATATAAGGAATGTGTGCAAAACATCAATTGAATTATGGGAAGTGTTGAGAATATTCTGAAAAGCTTCAGTAGAACATTCTGAGAATATTCTCTGTCCAGCACTACACCTTATGTCAAAGAAAAGCTTCAGCCATCATTCTCAGAATATTCTCTGGTATGCCTCTAAATCTCTTTCAAAGCAAAAGAACCTTTTTGATGTCAGCTCTGAGAATGTTACAAGAAAGACAGTCATAATTCTCTCATCATTCTCTGGACTCCAACGTGTTTGTTCTTCAAAGGAAAAACACTTATTTATTTTAAGTGATAAATGAACAAGACAAAAGAGCACATGCCATGAGTATTTATTCACAAGATCTCTACAGCAAAATACTCCTTTATGGCAAGACAAGTGATTAGCAACTTATGGGACTTTCTAGTCTAAGTCATCACATGGAGCATGTGCCAAAGAATGTTCTTTGATCTCAATACATAATAAATTATCATTTGAATTTATTATGATGGAAATGAACATAGACCAATAAGGAGAAGACAACAACTCTTTCACTATGAGTTGTCATGTACTTGCAAAGACACATTCAATGTTCATTCTCCAAGAAGTGATAGTCCTTTCTCCAACAAAGGCTATACTCTATTATCTATCAAGCTTGTACTTGCAAAAGTACTTTTCAAATAGCTTGGATCAGATCACAGCTGGTTACTTGGAAGCAAAGCTGTCCTCACACCATTCTCCCACTATTCTATGAATATCCTTCAAGAGAATGTACACAGTTCTGCGAGAATGTTCTCTTATCATTCTCCCTGAAACATTGTTCTCATATGACAGCAAAATTCAAAAGCAACGGTCACACTTGCTCATCAAGTAATGGAAGTACAATGCCAGCTCATCAAGACGCTCCTCTTGGAGAACATTCTCAGAACATTCTCCAGCTCACTTTTCATATGTGAGTAACGGCTAGTTTATTGTTCTCTGATTTTCTCACACATCCTCCAAGATTCCAAAGGCTCTTCAACAACTATAAATAGCATGGAATACAGCAGGAGCAAGGCAAGAGTTTGCAAGCAACATCAATCCTACTACACTTGTCTTTGTGGACAAGATTCTTTACAAACTCTTCTTTGATCTCTTTCACTCCAAAGCTTCATAATTGCATACTTGGATCAGCAATTCTATTGAGTGATTTTAGAGAGATTTTTACAGTTACTAAGAAAGCTTTATAAACCTTGCGTGGTTTGTTGTTAAGCTTTAGATCCAAACAACTCTTTGTAATAAGAAAGAACTTGCTCAAGAATACGTAACTATTGGTTGAGCAACTACCTTAGAAGGAAAGGTAGAGATCACCTTGAGTATAAGGTGGAAGATAAGCTTGTATAGCTTGACAGAATTTTTGGTCTTGGGCTTAAGATCAAAAGAAAATTGTAATCTTGGATTAAGATTATAGTGGAAAACTCACAGGCGTGGGGACTGGACTAGCCCAGAATTCGGGTGAACCAGTATAAATTTTGTGTGTGCATTTCTCTTACCTTTAACTATTTATTTTATATAAACACACAGCACACAAAGCACATTGTTTACATCTAATTTGGATTTCCATATAGTTGAGAAAACATTGAGAGAACGATCTCTGAACAATCTCTACTTGTTCTCTTAGAACAAGTTGTTCTATAGTAAAGAACATTATCTTATCAATCTCTTTTATTGTTTACTAACATTTATCCAAGTATACACTTGAGATCCATTTAGTTGACTGCAGGATTGAATTTTAAAAAGGGTCACAATTCAAACCCCCCCTTTCTTGTGACTAATTCTTCCACTTCAATTGGCATCAGAGCTCTGCCTCTAAGGTTTGAGCACTTAATAGTGTAAGAGGAAAAGATTCAGGAAGGAAGTGATGTCAAAACCTGCAAATCAAAGTAGATGTCGTAAATGCACAAAGTTCGGACATGTTAAAAATAAATGTCCTATGAACAAGAAAGTGAAAAGGAATATATCTTCCAAAGAGAAATCTATGATGGTATCCAAAGATGAATTTGATGACTCAAAATTTGAAGAGGAACAAGAAGAAAATACGTACCTCGTGAAAGACTCAGACATTGAAGAGGTAATACTTGAACCTTGTTCATCATGTCAAAAAACTGAACATCTTTTTGATAATCTTTTATATGAGTTTTTAATTACAACTCAAAAATATGATCAACTTAGAAATGAGATTACTAAGATAACTTTAGAAAAAGATAAATATAAAACTGAGATAAGTGAACTAAAAGAAATCATCATTAGTATGCAAGAAAACCATAGAAAAGAAATCGATGAAATTAAAGGTAAAATAGTGTCTCAAGAATGTTCTACAATTCAAGAAGAAAATATCATTTTTAAACAAACTAATTTTGAATTAGAAAATGATATAAGATGTTTTGTAAACTCTTCAAAAACCTTTGAAAATATTGTGGGATCACAAGTTGGAGCTTTAGACAAAACTAGAGTAGGATTTAGAACTCAAAACCAAAAATTATATGAAAAGTTTTTTGTTTCACAAGAGGATCAGAAAGTGCTAAAATACAAATGTACTTTCTGTCATAGAGATGGACACCTTGAAAAATTCTGTTTTAGAAAGAATAAAAAACTAAAATATGAAAGAACTCTCGAGAGAGAACATTCTCATAATGTTCTCGGAAGTCATCAACAGAATAGGAGAACATTCTCCAGACATTCTCAACAGAGTTATTCTCAGAATAATCAAACACAAGTTTTAAACAATAAAACATCTTTTAAGATACATTCATATCAAGATGAAAGAAAACCTTTCAAAGAAAGGTATACTAACTCTCAAGGACCCAAATCACTATGGGTACCAAAATCATTACTAACTTGTGTTGTAGGAATGTCTTCAAGCAATCAAGAAAAAGCTTTGAGGATTGACAAATTGATTCTCAAAGAATATGACTTGAGAAAGACAATATTTTCTCACATTTAAAAAGGATGAATGTGGAAACTACAACCTTTGAAGTCATTGAAAAATATCAAACTAAAGGTACATGTATCTTTAAAATGTTTTTGCATAACTTAAGGATGATTTATAAGTCTAACACATAACTTTTTTTTTTGTGAAAATTGAAATTGAAGTTATTTCACTCTCATCCTCATGATTATGTTGTTTTTAATAAACTTTAAATCAAATCATGTTTTCATGTGTTTTGAAAAAGAAAAGTCTTTTTTTGCATAAAAAAAAAAAAGGGGGTTTGCCAAGTAAGTATGAAAACTATGACAAATTTTATCTAGAAAGTTATTTTTCAAAAACTGGTTTTGAAATGGATAAAGTTTGTAAAACTTGTATTTATTATGCTAAGATTAATCTTCTTTTCAAAAAATACAATTTCAACCAAAAGTTTTTTTTTAATTACTTCATTTTGTTTTACTCTTGTCAAAACTACAGCAAGTCTTATGACTTTGTTTAAGATTTACTCAAAGATCCTTTTTGAATATATTTTTTCGAAGCATAATAATGATTTTCTTTTAAGCTTTCAAGTTCGTTGAAAAATGGTTCTTATTTTTAAAAGCTCAAAATTATTTTATGTAAAATAGTAGTCATGAGAACACTTTGAAAAAACTTTTTCAAAACATTATTTGATCAAAATTATATTACACATTTTTTTTGTGGAACTCTCCAAACAAAATAAGAGTTGTTTAAAAAGGAAAAAATAATGGTTAAAATATTTTTAATCAAGTGTTCAAAAAGACCATAATTATTATATGCTATGTTTTTGAATCTTGGAACATGATTTTTCATATTCAAAATATTTTTATATGTAGAAGTTTTAACTTATACATGCTATGTTTTTGAAATCATGTATTTACTATAAGAAAAATGATTTTTCATCTTCAAGTTTTTTTTGTGGAAGTTATAACTTATAACATCAATAAAATTTGTTTGAAGTTATCTATCAAAACTTACATGTTTAAATGAAACAAACATCTTCATGACTTATGAGTTTTAAACCAAATCATGTTTCTATATCTTTTAAAAAGGATAAATGATTTAAGGATAAAAAAAAAAAACTTTGTGAAATATAAAGACATTTGTAAATTTATCCAAACATGGTCTAGAAATTTTATTTGTTTTTGAAAAATTTAGTTTTGAAAAGTATAAAACTTATGTGTGATATGTGCCAAGAGGAGTCTTCTTTTTTAAAATATATTTTTAACCATAAATCTCTTGAACTACTTTATATTGATTTATTTGTTTTCATATAACAAGGTTTATGACTTTCTAAATGCTTGAGATTTATTCAAAAATCATCTTAGATTTGATTCTTAAAAAGCATAAGAATGTTTTGTTTTAAGGCTTTTAACTTCTTTGAAAAAAGGGTTCTAAATTTAAAAGTTATGAAAAAAATGATTAAGTGGAGCTTTCCTTCAAACATTCTTTGATGGTATTTTACTTGATTTTTCTTATTTTAGAAGTCTCCAACAAAATAGTGTTGTTCTAAAGAAAAAGTCATGGGATGAAATATTTTCAAGTGTTGAAAAAATATTTTTAAAGGAAACCATAGACATTGCATGCTATTTTCTTCATCATGTTTCTTTTAGAAAAATATTGAGTAAAGTTCCATGTTTTTTTTTTTTTTAAAAATTAAAACTCAATCATATATCATGCTTTTATTTTTTTGTGTCACTACAATTCTTGGCATAGAAAAGAAGAAATTGAGAAAATTGCTTCAATATTTCAAATGTATTTTTTAAGAGATACTTTATCTACATTCTTTAATGCAATCTCAAAATCTTCAAGTTGAAAATATATGCATACTACTTTTGATGAGCTTTACAAGAAATGGTAATGGTGTTGTTGATAATATGAACAAAAATGATTTAAACATTGAGATGGTCAATGTAATTGGTGATTCTCCCTCATCAACTTTAAAGAAAGAAACAAAAGGTTGAAATGACTTAGAACATAACTGGTGTTAAGAGAAAAAGAGAAGCAACACCAGAAGAGAATGTTGCTGGAGAACAACAAGAGAATGTTCTTCCATAAGTGAATGAGGCTGCAGGAGAACAACCAGAGAATGTTCTCCCTGCTAAGGAAAATGCTTCTATCTTTCTTGGAGTGGCAAGTGATACTCTCCCTTCATATTGGGATACACGGAACTAGGAAAGTTGTCTTACCTTATGGAATGATGTTGATCTTTGAAAAGTTTAATGTTGATCTCTCAAGCTTTAAGAGTGAAAATACTTGTCTGCCCTTTCATGGAAAAAAACATCAGTCACATGAAGTAAAGAAAATGTTTGTTGGAGAATGACATGTTTGGCATGTATCACCTTGCTAAATGAATGAAGTTCAATCTCCAATATGTCATCTTGATCTAAGAACATTGCAGTAGATATTAGAACAAGGAAAGTCCTTTTTTCGGGATGATTCTCACCAAGAGCTCTCACATCTACAAGGTTAACTTCAAAAAGGAGAATATGGTCAAACTTTGACTTCTAAATATGTTCATCATATGAATAAGGAGATGATTGATCTTGAGAACATTGCTACTTTGATTTGGGACAAAAGGAAAAGTAAGTACTTTAAAAAAGGAGCAATGTGGATGAGTTATTTGATGTGGTGTTGTCTTCAGTGGATTAATCTAAGAATGTTCTCCTTGTCAAGACAACAAGTGCAAAGGCAAAGATGTTCTATATGAGGATAATTAATCTCAATCCAAAATTTTGAAACTTGACACTTCATTGACTATTGATTCAAGCATTGACAGTGGCCTTGAACCAACATCTTCTCAAATTACTTCTAATATACTTGAAGATGGTGATTTCTCTCAACATTGGAGAATGCATCAAATGATAAATCATTTCTCCTTGATCAAGTGTTCTCAATTTACAATGATGAGCATACGGTGAAATTCTAATACAATTGAAGACGCTCTCATCGTTGAACCTCAAGTAAAGAAATTCATTATATGAGGTACACAAATTCTAATCTTAAATCTTATAACATTTGCATTATGATATGCTTGAAAATTCTTATGCATTATGTGATTGATTGGATAATCTTGGAATATTTTCTGAATTTTCTATATGCAAGTATATGACTTTAAAATCTTAAATAGGAACATATTTTTTGTCATAACTTGTTTATGCATATGCAAAAATGTTAAAAGTTTCTGGAAAATGATCTTTGTGTGCTCTAATTGCTTAGAAATATTGGTTAAAGATTGTTTTGTTAAGATCAATCTTCTATATAAGTTTGAGTCAATTTCTTTCACAATGATCACTTTTTCTTTTACATGCCGAAGGACAAATGAATTAATATTTCTCTTAATTCATATTTTAAAGGACCTTTTGCAAATGTTTTCAAAAACAGGGTGTATTGATTACATTGTTGATCAATATTTTTGTGAAAGACATGTTTTGTGTGCTTCATGAAAAATTGTCTTTGATGATCAATAATGAATAACTTTTGTGGAGTTAGTCTCTAAATTATTCTTCATGATAAACCAAAACTTTTAGAACAACAAAAATGACAAAAACTCATGATTTTGACAATCAATTATATGTCATATTTTGGTCTTACATAAGCATGACTTATAGCACAATTTTCATGAAAAATATATTTACTTATAAGTCTTTTAAAATTTGCAACTTTCTCAATATAAAAATTTGGTTGAATCCAATTTTGTTGCACATCTTGATTAGCCTATAGTTTACTTAAACGATTAAGTATAACTTTTTAATACGGCTTTTCAAAAACTAAGATTTTTATGGCTTATGTAAAAGATCCTTCTTCAAATTTAAATGAATATCCATTTTTTGTTGGATTTATTCTTTAAAGGTTTTTACAAGAGATTATATTATTGGTCTTCATGAGAATAATTTATATGTCTACTCTCCATAATATTTGATATTGATATGATAAGAATATACTTGTTGCACATTTTTTTTAAACTCTGATTTGACTTTTTCTTAACATAAAAGTGTTGTTCCTACAACTTGTGTGTTATGTTGTCAAATTAGAAATGTGATCAAATATTTTTTTTGTAAAGGACAATCCTTCATTTTTTTTTATAAAAAAAAAAGGGAATAATATTTCATCATGAAAGCTTTTGGAAAAGAGAGAAATTTGTTTTTGACTTAATGTCAACATACTTTGATTTCACAGCTTCCTCATGTGCGCCATTTTCTCTCCAACTTTAAAGTTCTTGGATTCTTTTCAAATGATCATTATGACCACAACATAGTCTTGTCCATCATTTTGAGAATGGTCTTTTTTTAAAGGAATTTCTATCTCATAAGACTTAGGAGGAGATTTCAATATTTGAAAATATTTGTTTCCTCTCAAATTGCTTTGTTCATGAGGTCAAAATCTTTTTTTAAAAAAACTCAGAATGGTTAGCATTGACTTTTATCAAATGCTTGCATATGTGTGTATGTGATTAAATGATTATTCATGTTGTGATATCCATATTGATTAAGAATGATTATCACATTCTATGTGCTTTCATGTTAAAATGCAAACTTGATAGTTTGATATATGAGTAATCCTCTCATTTACATGTTTTTTATGTGCAATGTTTTCCTACTCTTATTTTTGAAAATTGCACTTAATATTTTATATTACCCCCATACTTTTTGATAAATGACAAAAGGGGGAGAGGTATATTATAAGAGATAAATTTAAGATGGAATTAATTAATGAAGAATGTTATGAATTAACCTCTTGCATGTATTTAGGGGGAGTTTAATTAGAATCATAAGAATTAAACTCTTGCATGAATTGAGGGGGAGCTTAATTGTATATCTATAAACATTCTTGCATTTATTATTATATCCATCCATAAAACATAAGATTTATTGAAAAGGTTTGTCATCATCAAAAAGGGGGAGATTGTTGAGACAAAATCTCTTTTGGACATGTTTTAATGACAACAAACCTATGGAATAAATGTTAAGTTTTATGAATGGTGATCTACTAATGTTTGCACTTGAGTTTTTGTTGAAAGCTAGATAATGATAAAAGTGGACAAGCTAAAGGTCACTCACATCAACAAGTGCATCAGATCATCATAACAATAACATCACAAGCTTCATGAATATATTCAAAGGATATTGTTTGAATCATAAGATGATTCATTGAAAGGTTCAAGCAAGAAAGTGTTTTCATGGTTAATAGTCTTCTTCTACACCACAAGGTTTACAATGGTATTGAATGATCAAGGAAGATTATGAGGGTCATAAGTTCAAGAATGAGGATGGAAAAACCTGCATCATAAGCTACACAAAGATATATTTGATGTTGCATGACAAAATTCACAATGAGTTTTGTGTTACATGCTTTGAGGATTTACTACCACAATTAACATCAAAAGGAATGATGCATATTCTAAGGATCTTCAAAATCTACTCAAAGTATCATCCTACCAAGATTTCTTAAGATGAGAATATTTGAGAACGATATTCATGAGTTTTCAAAAGAGCTTATGCAAAGGGCATAAATGTTTTAAATCATTCTCCAAATTAGAAGATGATAATTCTCATGATGAGTATACTCACGCCTCCACTAAAGCATCTCAAAGATACTCAATTCACATATAAGGAATGTGTGCAAAACATCAATTGAATTATGGGAAGTGTTGAGAATATTCTGAAAAGCTTCAGTAGAACATTCTGAGAATATTCTCTGTCCAGCACTACACCTTATGTCAAAGAAAAGCTTCAGCCATCATTCTCAGAATATTCTCTGGTATGCCTCTAAATCTCTTTCAAAGCAAAAGAACCTTTTTGATGTCAGCTCTGAGAATGTTACAAGAAAGACAGTCATAATTCTCTCATCATTCTCTGGACTCCAACGTGTTTGTTCTTCAAAGGAAAAACACTTATTTATTTTAAGTGATAAATGAACAAGACAAAAGAGCACATGCCATGAGTATTTATTCACAAGATCTCTACAGCAAAATACTCCTTTATGGCAAGACAAGTGATTAGCAACTTATGGGACTTTCTAGTCTAAGTCATCACATGGAGCATGTGCCAAAGAATGTTCTTTGATCTCAATACATAATAAATTATCATTTGAATTTATTATGATGGAAATGAACATAGACCAATAAGGAGAAGACAACAACTCTTTCACTATGAGTTGTCATGTACTTGCAAAGACACATTCAATGTTCATTCTCCAAGAAGTGATAGTCCTTTCTCCAACAAAGGCTATACTCTATTATCTATCAAGCTTGTACTTGCAAAAGTACTTTTCAAATAGCTTGGATCAGATCACAGCTGGTTACTTGGAAGCAAAGCTGTCCTCACACCATTCTCCCACTATTCTATGAATATCCTTCAAGAGAATGTACACAGTTCTGCGAGAATGTTCTCTTATCATTCTCCCTGAAACATTGTTCTCATATGACAGCAAAATTCAAAAGCAACGGTCACACTTGCTCATCAAGTAATGGAAGTACAATGCCAGCTCATCAAGACGCTCCTCTTGGAGAACATTCTCAGAACATTCTCCAGCTCACTTTTCATATGTGAGTAACGGCTAGTTTATTGTTCTCTGATTTTCTCACACATCCTCCAAGATTCCAAAGGCTCTTCAACAACTATAAATAGCATGGAATACAGCAGGAGCAAGGCAAGAGTTTGCAAGCAACATCAATCCTACTACACTTGTCTTTGTGGACAAGATTCTTTACAAACTCTTCTTTGATCTCTTTCACTCCAAAGCTTCATAATTGCATACTTGGATCAGCAATTCTATTGAGTGATTTTAGAGAGATTTTTACAGTTACTAAGAAAGCTTTATAAACCTTGCGTGGTTTGTTGTTAAGCTTTAGATCCAAACAACTCTTTGTAATAAGAAAGAACTTGCTCAAGAATACGTAACTATTGGTTGAGCAACTACCTTAGAAGGAAAGGTAGAGATCACCTTGAGTATAAGGTGGAAGATAAGCTTGTATAGCTTGACAGAATTTTTGGTCTTGGGCTTAAGATCAAAAGAAAATTGTAATCTTGGATTAAGATTATAGTGGAAAACTCACAGGCGTGGGGACTGGACTAGCCCAGAATTCGGGTGAACCAGTATAAATTTTGTGTGTGCATTTCTCTTACCTTTAACTATTTATTTTATATAAACACACAGCACACAAAGCACATTGTTTACATCTAATTTGGATTTCCATATAGTTGAGAAAACATTGAGAGAACGATCTCTGAACAATCTCTACTTGTTCTCTTAGAACAAGTTGTTCTATAGTAAAGAACATTATCTTATCAATCTCTTTTATTGTTTACTAACATTTATCCAAGTATACACTTGAGATCCATTTAGTTGACTGCAGGATTGAATTTTAAAAAGGGTCACAATTCAAACCCCCCCTTTCTTGTGACTAATTCTTCCACTTCATTAACGAACCGAACATAATGACAAATCTCTCGCTAGATTAAAGGTACCTCATGGGTGGGATAGCTGGGATCGAATTGGGTTAATATTAACTCATTTACTTTTTTTTTCTTCTTTCTCTTCTTAATTATCATTTCTCTCAAACTCCATAAAACTGTTAAATCATATCAAGTTCATAGAGAAACACAAAGGCTGTTAGGGTTTCAATAATATTGTAATGGCATAACCAATCAAAAGTCTTACAAGACAATATATAATAATACCTAATGACTTCAGATTTCGGACTTCAGACTTCAAATTTCAGCTTCAAATTTTAGATTCAACTAGACTCAGACAAATTCAGATTCATACAAATTAAGATGATGATCATACGCTCATCATCAGACAAATTCAAATTGTAACCAGACATACCAAACATAACCGGACAAACAAACAAAACAACAATCAATCAAATATAACAAAGAGAACAACTATGGCATGTCCCAATCAGCTTCCTGAAAAGTGGGTCCTTTAACAGATGAGACATACATGGCGCGTGACTGAGTAGCAAGAAGCTTTTGCAATTGCTCTGCAATATCAGATATTTGAGAAGCAATCTCAGATGAGTATACATCATTAGCAACAGTAGCAATATTGGAAGTTGGACTCTTGAAATTATTCTTATCTCCTCCCAACCTTTTGGGACATTGTGCTTTCCAGTGACCTTTCTCCTTACAATAAGCACATTCATTGATATCATATCTAAACCTCCCTTGAGGTTTTCCTTTGGGAACTGAAGTAGCAAAAACAGATGGAGTAGCAGAGAGAGTTCCTTTGTCTGAAATCATATCGGAGTGGGATCTGAGTCTGGTTTCTTCTGCCAACAATTCACTAACCACGGAATCAACCTTAGAAAGAGGAATACGATGCAAAATAGCTTCACGCAGTCCCTCAAAATCATCACGAAGAGCCATCAGAAGCTGAACCAAACGCTGTTCTTCTCTATGGTCAGTGTATGCTTTGATTATTTTCAATTCAGGTGATTCCATAAGAGCCAACTGATCCCATAAATTAGTCATGGCCGAATAGAATTCATGAATTGTCATATCATTCTGCTTAAGTTCCCTAATATCACTCTCCAGCTTATACCGTTTTGCAAAATTGGACTGGTCATACAAACGTTTCAGATGCTCCCAAACCTCTTGAGCAGTATCAAATTTTGCCAATTGCATACCTATCGACTGAGAAACTGAATTATTTATCCAAGTAATAACCTTTGAATTATTCCTATTCCATGTTTTCAAAATTTCTGCATTCTTATCAGCATCCTTCTTATCCGTCGGCTTCATAGAAGTTCCATCAATATAACTCCACATATCTTTTCCTATTAAAAAATTCTTCATGACATAGCTTCAATAAGGATAATTTTCTCCATTCAATTGGACACTTATAGATTGAAGAGAATCATCTTTTTCATTAGTCATCCTAATACTCTCAAATGATTAACAAAATAATAACAACAACTAATACCAAATCCAAATTCCAAAAGCAACAGTAGCAGACGGTGGAACTAGCTAGTAGCTACTAGCTAGCACTAATTGGAACTATAGCAAATACGTGGAATAAAGACCAAAGCAACAAAACCAAAAGCAAGATAACCGAATCAAACAATTAACTAGCAACTAGCAACGTGAAGCAAAAGCAAATCAAAGACACCTATGTATCGAACAGATTGATGAAATCCAACAAATTAGATGGCACCGTTCAAATAAAAACTTTCGATTGAAAGTTCAAACAACACAAACAAAATTCTTTTTTTTTTTTCAGACACTGCAAAATCTGTATACCATTGCGGATTCAGAAATCAAACCAAGCTCTTTAATACCATGTTAAATTATATCAAGTTCATAGAGAAACACAAAGGCTGCTAGAGTTTCAATAATATTATAATGACATAACCAATCAAAAATCTTACAAGACGATATATAATAATAATAACTAGACTATTAACATAAAGCCAACATAAGCCTAATAATACTATTATCTTAACAAAAACCACCCTTCACTTTTCTCTGTCGCGTCCCATTTCATTCCAAATCAACAAACTCATCGCTGATACATCGCAACTCACATCTCAATTAGGACTCGCCAGGTATTTCATTTTTTCAACTTTCCTTTTCAATTTCATTTTCCCAATTCCACTTTCTAGGTTTTGTTTCATTGTTAAAATATTGAATTTGGTACAATTGTTTCTCTTATAACAAACTATATTCTTAACATTCATTGAATTCCCCAATTACTTGTTTTACAGAAATTAATTCCATTCTTATTATTATTAGGTATTATAATCTCAATGTCTAACTCAACTGATGAAGAAATTATTCACTCAGCGACGAAGAGAGTTAAGCTCAGCGAAAGTGAAAACAAAGATGACCGACTCAGTGATTTACCTGATTGCGTTATCCTTCACATACTCTCTTTTTTGAACACCACACACGCCGTTCGAACTTGCATTTTATCCCCAAGATATAAGGATCTATGGAAACATCTTCCCACTCTTATATTGCACTCTCAAACAACTTACAAGATTTTCACCAAATTTGTGTCTAGGGTTTTGTCTCAACGCGATTCCTCTATCCCACTGCACTCTCTTGATTTTTCCTATCATGGTTGCTTGGCGCCTCAGATAACCAAAAAGGTAGCGAATTATGCTATTTCACACAATGTCCAGAGATTAGGACTCTGTGTGGGTTGTAACATTGAACAAATTCCGCCAAGCCTCTTTTCTTGTCAGACTTTAACACATCTTGACCTTTCTGTTTCCCCTAGGAACAAGAGTTATTCAGAAAAAACAATTTTTCCTAAATCTTTTAGTTTGCCAGCATTAACCACCTTGAATCTAGGGAGTTTTCACTTTTGTGCCAGCGATTATAATGAACGCGCCGAGCCATTTTCAGCCTTTAATCGGTTGAATACTTTGGTCCTTCGCCAATGTGGTGTGACGGGTACACAAACCCTCTGCATATCAAGTGCCACACTTGTCAATTTTACATTGCATAGTGACTTATATGATATTTACGAAGTTGAGCTTTGTACTCCAAGTCTTGGTACCTTTGCTTTTATCGGTAAACCGTATCAGACAATCTCTGGGAGCGGTCTTTCTTATGTTAAGCATGTGGATATGGATGCAGAAATTTTGTCATTGGATACGAAGCCTCCTTTGTATCTACTCAGCTGGCTGCAAGAGCTTACTAATACAAAATCATTGACGGTCACCGCAAGTACTCTTCAGGTACCTACCATTAATTGGCAGGTTTCGAGGCTTTATTGTTACTTTGTTTTTTCAGATGCTTTTTCAAATTTCAAAATATTTGCCCAAAATCAATGAACTTGCATAAGACTGATTCACTCTTGCCCCTCATTGTTTAGGTTCTCTTCTTAGAATCTAATTTGTTGAAGTTCAAGCTCACATCCTTACGTAATTTGAAGTCATTGAAAGTGAAAAGGAAAGAACTTGTATATGGATTTCGCCAGACATTGCTTGATGTCAAATTACAAAAAATTAAGTCGCGTAAAGAAGCTGCTAAATTACGAAAATCATTTAAAGCAGGATTGGAACCATCTGCTCCCATACCTGATGGAGTAGTGGACTTCTTGATTCAAAATTCGCCATTGGCTGAAGTTGAAATCATAGATTGCTCTTACCGAAAAGAGCAGTCAACTTCTTAAAGAGAGATTGTACTAATTGGTTTTCTTTGTAGCATAAGTAGTGAAAGGTCAACTTGTGGATGAACATATTACACATGTGAAGGTTGCATAAACTTGTTTGTGATGGGTTATTGTGGAATAGTTATTTGGTTGGCACTACTGTTGTAAGATTGTGTTGATGGATATGTTGGTTGGGTGACCACAATGAATACAATAACAATTGGCGTAGAAGGCTGAAGAGGTATTCTGCACAAGGATTGACTCAAGCTCAAACAATGTCAAACTGTTTTTTGAGACATTATAGACATGTCTGCAATGGTCACTTAGTTTGTAAACGATTTTCCCCCCTCTTTTTTTTAGCTTATATAGTATTTCTTGGTATTTTTTCTGCATGTTGTGTAATGAACTATATCCTTCATGTTATGAAAAAGAAGAGAACTCTATCCGGAGTTATCTTATTCTATGCAAGTTATAACTATTTACATCTCAATGAACACTCTTGCTTCAATACGACTAAAGTCATTGTTGTAGGTGACCCTGAATTAGAAAATTCAGATAATGGCTGTAGACATCGGTATAGATTCAGGAGGTGGCGTGGTAAATACAAAAATGCTTCGACTTCTCTACATAAGGCCGAATGCCATGTCATATTATAAACCAATCTGCAAAGACAACAATATCAAAGTATTTCCAATGCATGAAAGATTTTATGACAGGTAGTAAAGAATATGATGTAGTTGAATTTTACATAAGCAAAAAATTTTACACTCTGCCAAATTGTCATGTGAAATCATGTTACAGCACCTCCATTTTTATATCTTGCATTGTACTTGTGATTTTTGTAGTTATTATGGTCGTTTAGTTTCAATTTGTGCACTATGGCACTCAATAATAAAATATTTTTCCCTAGTGTTTGTGAGGAGATGTTGCTGAAATGTTTAGAGACAATAATACACAAGACTATAATTGACAATTTTATTTCTGTGTTGTATATAAGCTCGTTAGAGCGTCTTAACAAATGCAAGAAGTTGGTACCCTACAAAAAGGATCTTCACTTGTGACTGCTCCAATACGGGTAGTGAAGAATATGAAGTACATTAAAATACTATTCATTCTTCTTAGCATCATAAATTACGAAGACAAATGATACAGGGAAGACCCTAAAATCGTTTAAAGACAACACAAGAAACTAATGTTCTTACAATTTTGGAATTTTAGATGGATTGATCATAACAATGCACCAAGACAGCACTTTGAGGTTTGGTATGCACTTTGTCGTTGGTTATGCACTTTGTTGTTGGTTAGGAGTTATTATTATTCTCCCACAAGAGTTGATGATGTCCCTATGGTATTTTAGTTGGAAGCGGTCATAATAATAAGATCAAAAGAGGCTTTTCTATAGTGTGGCTCACCTTTATTTGGGTGATGTGGAAGACCCGAAATGATCGAATCTTCCATAATGTCGAAGGAATAGTTGGTGCTGCAGTGGAAACGATACAACGGGTCTCGTGGCAATGGTTTTTACACAAGACATCAAACGGGTCATGTATGTTATATGAATGGGTTTGGAATCCGGGTGACTGTATGCTTCAATGATTTACAGGATTTCAGTCGTGCTCTGCTTCAGCTTTATTATTCCAATTCTGTTGATCGGTTGCTTGGCTGCTGTCCTATTTTTGCAGTGCGGTCTCCTTGTTGTTTCCTGTTTTTTGTGGTCAGTTTTTTGGTATGTGTTGCTGCTGTGTGCTGGTTGTATTAGTAGTCTGGTTTCTTCTTTATCTGTTATGTTATTGTTAGTATTAACAACTCTGTTTGGTAGTTTGTAACCTTGGCTATAAGGTGTGTATCTTGTACCTTGAATTGTTTTGTACTTCTTGTATGTGCGGGATGCAAATTAAAGAAAAATACATAAAATTTGCACAATTTTTAAGAACAAAATCGAATTTAAGAATGAAGTCTTAGTTTTTTGGGTAATAAATTTTCATTGGGAAATGTTTATTTGGTTATTAAATATTAATCTAATTTTCATAGTGGAACTAAAAATACAGTACTAATTTTCTTAATAAATAAACTACTAATTTTCATAATGAAACAAGTTTTTAAGTCATAGTCCGACAAAATTAATCGAGAAATAATTTCAAGTGACACATCACAATTTTTTGAGTTTTTTTTGGCATAATGATTTGATGGTTTTTAACTAATACGAACAATTTCAAAGATTAATTTATCTACTGACCTTGTTTGAATCGGACTATAAGCTAGTTAATATATTTGGCATATTTGCAAAGGAAGAGCATCATGGGCAAATTTTAGGTCAAGTACTTTAACGTGCTACTTACAATAGTGCCTTCCAAAGAAATCATGAAATGTTACGTTTGAACTGCAAAATATAATACAAATATACATTTTTCATTAGAAAATAAAATATTCTATACTTGGATAGCTTTATCTAAATTGTTTTTCCTAATATACAATCCAGTGACGAATTTCAAATCCACTCATTGAAAGTATACCATTTAATTGCACAAGTCTAAATGAGAATCTCAACCTGCAAAAGAAAAATATACTAGCTTCTTTTTTTCGGTATATAAGTATACTAGCTTTTATTCTATTTTATCAAAATATGATCAATGTCTATACATAATCTTATCACATAATCTTGTCAACCTTTAGGCTCTTATTATCTAATAAATTAAGAAGCCAAAATTGCAGACCGACCAGAAGCTACAGGAATATACAACCCGAATGTGACTTGAAGAAAGGGATGACCGCAAATTCTTGATCACTGGTGACATAAATTGTTAAGGTATAAAATGTTAGATGTGTGGTTCGATATGGGATTGAAAGTGTCAGATAACACACATGCTCTTTATCACCAATGACTAGGGTTGCCAGAAATGGTTCGATATGGAATGGATAGTGCCGGATGGCAGAAATGCTCTTTATCACCAATGACTAGGGTCGCCACAAAAATTCACATTCAATAGCAATCAGCATCAATCATACATCTGTCCAAATACTGAGTCCCGATTTGTGTTTCCATTCAAGGAGCTCCTCTGCTCAAGATGTACATATTGCAGTTTACAACCGAGGCTCTTAACAGAGATAGATCATCTGACACTTCGGTGTATATTTTAGAGCATGTAAGAACTAGGTCAAATGTGTGTCATGCATGATCAAAAGTAAGAAATCCTTTGATAACTATGACATTTCTATTCATGAAAATCTTCATAAGGTGAGGATCCGCTTGAAGAATCACTGTCAAATGCAGTTGTCTCTCGTGGAGACGATGGTAACGATTCTCTTTGTTGAGAAGTTGAACCTGCAAGAGATTGAAACTTCATCCTCGAGTAATCAAATTAAAATGATAGTAATTCGCTAGAAGAGATGAATAAATAAGATAAGACGGTCAAATATCAAAACACTATATGTGGTATAATTTCATAGTTACTTTCAAAGGTAAAAAGAAATTTTGAGCCTTCTGTTTGGGTGATCGTACTTTTTTACAGGATTAATAACTCAAATTGTAGACCTTAGGCTATTCTTTCTTTCCAAGAGTAATAGTGTCGGATAAGTATCTCATCTACATGGATATTGTGTAAAGCAACTAGTTTTAATGGATAATCTATCAGATCTTCTTAGTGAACACTAGAGATGTCCTTTCACCTTGGATTTAGTTTGCTGGTTTTCGAAGTTGGACCTTGTATTCTGATTGGCGGTTGGCTTCTTAGAACCAATAAGTTAAAAAAAGTTTTGACTTTTGAGAAAAGTAAAGAGGGTGATGCGAATTTATGGGAGTAGCTGTTTTAACAATTTTCTAGTGTATTTACTTGAAGAGGAATGCAGATATTTTGACATGTCTTTCCATTATGTTAGTTTTAGTATGGATCCTTTTCGGAACTTTATTTTTATCATTTGTCAAGAAAAATGTTACTGATATATGCAGATTCCAAAGACAGTTTGCTGCACTCTATTTGCCTTTTTTGCTTGCATTCTTTGTTTTGAGGGATTTCTCATTTTAAATTAAGTTCTGGCCATACATGTACTCTCTCCTTTCTTTCCAGAATATATTCTCAAAAAACTAAGTTAGACAAATTAAATAAATATTAAGCAGTCATAAAACGCTAAAGCAATAGCCCAGAAATGACAATTTAGCAAACCTTTGTGTCCTCTAGAGCGGAATTTCTTAGTGTGCCTCCTAATAAGTTTTTTAGCTTTTGTAATGGTGAGCTGCTTAGCAAAAGGAGAGAACTCCATATCGCTTTCACTCCAATCACCTTGAAAATCATTATCTGCTTCACCCCTCATAGTTCGGAGCACAAATGCCTTTGCCTTGCGACGCTGAGTACTGAATAGACCTCTAATGGATGTCACGAATCCATCACCTGCACCATCACTTGGACGCTTGGGCCAAGATGGTGGATATTGATCAGATTTTCCTCCTTGGCCTTCATTGTCACTAAAATTGAGATCAATTTCAGGAACACCAGCTCCTGTAGGCTGACTCTGACCCTTATCTTTAAATTTCCGACCCTGCACAATCCAATGAATAGGAAAACATATAAAGGAATTCAGTACAGAAACAATTAATAGTTGCCACCGGATGGATCTAGGTATCTACTAGTAATTGGTATGGGCTTTTTAAAGGTGATTACAAAAATAACAATTTCACTTAATTTTCTATTCTATCAATTTAGTTACGTAAACATCACTTTGTTTTAAAATGTCATAAATTTGCAGTGGTTGGTATAAATAGGATATCTGAATACAAAGGAAAACACCATGGGGTATATATATAACCATAACCAATTAAATGAGAAGAGAGGGAAACTGTAAGTCATTCATCACCTGCATTCCAGTCACAGACTTCAGGACCCCCCAGATGATGTGCTTCTTAACTCGCGAAAATAGTTTTCGCCAAGTCCCAGTAAACTCGGCCCGGTGAAATTGATCCATCAGTAACTTAAGATCATTTACAACAATCCTTTGCCCTTCATATGTAACCAATAATTCCACCTGCAAGAAATAATACACGGTGTTTAGCAGAAATATGAATTGTTGCATCATAAGTGAAGATAGACACCAGCTTTACAATAAGCCCAAAACACCAACCTGGCTAATTTTGATGTTGTGAAACTCCATCATTTTTCGTGGCCTTGATCTCTTCTCTTCATGTGACTTGGCCACCTTTTTTTCTTCATGAGATGAGCGACCACCTTTAACAACTTTGGAATCTTTTGATTTATTCTTGGCTTCATCTTGTTGCTCAGTAGAACTAAATGGGGCATTTTTTGAGGAAGAGAAACTTTGCAATACAAGTTCATTAGCAACAGATTCTGCAACAGTCTCTTCCCAAGATCGGTCAAAAGATGATGTTCTTCTCAACTCAGGGGTTATACTAGTACCAGGGTTTTCTTTGACAGTTTGCACTTTGATTATCTGCAAGCAGGTTACAAGAACTCCTTATGGACATCTAGGTGGCATCTAAAATTAATATAAATTGGGAGAACATAAGAAAAAAAAACTGTCGTCTTCTCTACCTCTCCCACCAATGGGCCTATTATAGTATCTTTATATTATTAGTAATCTAATATTAAAGCCACATATTCGACAAATAATCAAATGCTTACTTGAACTGAATCGCAATGGACAGGAAGCTGACTTGTTGCTGGAAATAGAATTGCAGATTTGCCAGATTTAGATGAGGTTTCAGACTCTTTTGTTGGTTGACTGCTTGAACCAGAACCGTCAAGGAGTGATGAACCTTTCTTTACACGCCTTGCACCAGCAGTAGTAGAAACCTTCCAAACTTCCTGTATAAATAAACCCCATTATAACTTCTGCCAAAATTTATCTGCAAATTTAACCTTTGTTTTTACCGACATGGTAATAAGGATTCATAATCCTAAACTAACCTGCCTCCGTTGGGAATCTTGTTCTTCTTCTGGGAAGAAATACTCCCACATCATTCTGTACATTGTCTCCGTTAAATGAATCTTAAGTGGATAAATCTCTACCTGTAGTGGAAAGTATATTCACGTTAATTTTTTTTTACTAATGTATTTTCACATTAATTAAAGGCCAAGTTCAGGATCATGCAAAAGACAGGCTTAACATGTAGCTTGTGGACTTGGGACAAATAAGAAAATAACCGAACATAATTTGTAATATGTGCATTGAATGATCAAACAAACTTTTAGTAGTTATTTAATTGTGCAATAGGGTACTTATATAGTTGTACAGTTATGTAGCAGTTAATTGTATGTGGTGTAACTGTACACAAGATTTGTGAGAGTTTTTCTGGTGCAATTAGTTTTTCTCTTTGGTGTAAGTCTCAGAGGAGAGCTTTGGCTTTTTGCTCGTAGGGAAGATGAAATTCGTCTACCATATTTGTGTACTTTGTGTGGGAGTTAAATGAAGTTTTTGTTTTAAACATTATTATTGGTCTGACTTTCTAGATCAGAAAAGAGTTGAGTGAGTTGAAAAAATGACAGATAGGGTTGATATGTTGGAAAAAAGGATGACAATAAGGCAACACAAAGAATATACATGGGACAATGCAGAGAAAATGAGTTGATTGCAGGCAGCATCATAAATCTATTTGGAGAAATATCAATTCTATGTGGGTAATCATGAATTGTTATGCTTCTTTGAATAAATGAGAATAGAGTGCCAATATCAAGCACGGATTCTGACACAGATGCTCGACACAACACAACACCAGTAATGTCAAAAACATAGGACACCAACACTGATGTGTGTGTGTTTATATATGCACCTAAAATGAGCCATTTGTTCTTATACTGATACCCGAACAGGAATGTATTCTTAAACTTGAAAATCCTTAATTTAGGCAGAGAATCAGAGCATAAAATCATCTTGATTCTAACTAGGCAATATTGTTTATTTTTGGAGAATGTATACATGAGAATGAGATAACTTTATTACAGTATAACCATAAATGATCCCATCGTTAACCAAATACTACCCAAATAAGCAAGAAAGAAAAGAACACATATTAGAAAAGGAATGAGTTGTATTTTTCTTTTATTGGACTTCCCTAAGCATTAGACTCCAGAGTAACCCAAAAGAAATTATTACCTTGAAAAGTTCAAGGGAAGAATTTCCATCTTTTGGAGCTCCCTGTTGTGCATCTACTCGAAGCATCTCTTTTCTGGAAAAATATTCATAAAAAAGAAAGCAGTCAAGCATGAGATACTTGCAATAAGCAATACAGATACAGCAGGACTCAATATGCATCTGCTCACCCTGTACAAAATGTAAACAAATTTTGTAGAACATTTTCAATATATAAATGCGGATATGAATGAAGAGGAGTCTTGGCGCAATGTTGGGAATAATTGCTTGACTCACAGGTCAGGGGTGTGAAATGTGGAATTAGCCTCTTAGAAAATGTAAGTTAAAGCTTCCTACGCTAAATTCAAAATACATCCATCCCTTTCTTAGACCCCACCATAGGGGGAGCTTCAGAACAAAGTTACCCTTTTTAGTAGTATAATACTTATGAACATCTTCAATGAGACATCCTTCTAATTAACTATTTCAAAGACAAATATGGCAATCATCAAGGAGCAGAATCTGCTCAACTTAAGAGTTTGAATAGTATGCAAAACAAATTGTTACTCTGTATAAGCTGGGTGTGAGTAGAAGGAAATCCCATGACATTAAAAGCTTGAGTTAAGAAGGTGTGTCAATTTATGTCTCAGCCTTTGTAGTCTCATTGGACTGCTATTAAAAGGATTCTTCACTACCTTAAAGGGACTATTTCTCCAGGTGTTCATCTGAAACCTGTTGTCCCCTTTATTCCAGTCACCATAGCCTTTTGTGATGCAAACTAGGCTGCTGACCCTGATGGTAGAAGGTCTACTTCTGCTGCCTGTATCTATTTTTGCCTAACTGGTCTCTTGGTGTTTCAAAAAGTAGCTAGTAGTGGCTTGATCCAGCACAGAGGCAGAGTACATGAGTTTGGCTCTTGTTACAGCCGAGTTTTCTTGGATCCAGTCTCTGTTGACTGAGGTGGGTGTGCAACATACCTCTCCCATCATCTACTGTAACAACATGAGCACTGTTTCTTTTACAAATAATCTCGTCCTTCATGCTAAAAGCATATGGAGCATGATTCATATTTTGTCCGAGAAAAGGTGCTTAGCAAAACACTGCAACTGGTTCATGTCCCTATAGCTGATCAGTATGTTGACATTCTCACAAAAGCTCTTTCTCCTATGCACTTTAAAGCCATTAGTTCCTAGATCAGTGTGTGTGATCTTGCTCTTTTAAAAGCCCCACACCCACCTTGAGCTTGTGGGGGAGTGTTTGAGTTATCTTTATTTTAGTTGTTTTTAGAAGCTTGCTCTACAAGTTTCTGTTGTAATAGAATTTTACTCAGCAAGTTATCTTAGTGTGTGCCAGTTGTAGTGACAGATGTGTGATAGCTGTACTACTAATCTGTCTCAGCTCTATAAATAGTGGAACAGAGCTTCGTGTACTTGTATAACATAGCAGTACTAACAAAATTGAATTTTCTCTAGATTCTCAGAATCTACAACTCCAATCATTAAAAATTTAAAACAACACTTGGAAGTTGGAACAACAAATAACAAAAACATCGACCTATAAGCACCAATAAATTAAGAATAAATCAAGTAAAAGTTACATACTTTCCCCATTCGGATGGAGGATTCCAAGCTGACAAAAGCATATCAGACTTGGCATTAGGTAGGCAGTTTCTGACAACAAAATATTTTGTTGTAAACTGAGCAACACCAACATCTTTGTAATCCCGGTCAAAGTCATATATCTAAATATTTCAAAAAACAAACTGAATTAGCATACTCTTGCAAATTGAGACCAAAAAGAAAAAGAATAGGGAAAGTTACAAAACTACGTGCTAGCAAGAAACCAACATTCTCAGGCATTTGAATCTGACCAAGCAAAATATAAACTAAATAATACTGATGTGATTTTTCTCTTGGTCCCAATAGCCGTCAGGTTTAAGACATTCAATGGCTTGCTAAAGTAAAAGAAAAGGTTCAATTTTGTATAGATGCAGTCTTGCAGACGATGTAAAAATTGTAACTAATGATACAAGAAACATTTAGGAACTATATTTCAAGAGAAGATTTGATAGAGATGGCATTTGATCCTTCTGTGAAGCAATTTTAAAGTGGACTCCGTCAGTTTTGGAAGTAAATGTAGAGAAAAGTGAGAGAGAGAGAGAGAGAGAGAGAGAGAGAGAGAGAGAGAGAACAATTTTGCTAAATAAATCTTACCATGTCATTAATCTCGGCTTCAGCAAAGGATTTACCATCAACAAGCATGCTCCAAACAACTTTGTTAATTTGCAGGGATATCCGCATAGCATAAGAAGGACTTTTGTTCTTCTCCTTCTCTGCCAGTCGTAGCTGCGCAGCTTTTTGAAGAGCCAGCCTTAATGCTACAGATGCGGCCTTTCTGGACTTTTGTGCGCTTACAAGCTCTCTCTTCAGTCCTTGGACCTGCCAGTGTTGGATTACTATTTGATTAGGCATGCACATTTGTCATATAATGAAGTATGCATACAAATACAAAATACATCTAAAAAATGTGTGTTTAAGGTTATGCACACTTCTAAAGAAAATCATTGAATGTACTGATTTTCATGATTAACTGAGCTTCATGACTAAGATATCCTTATCAATTCAATAGTTAGTAGAGACGTTAGGTAGATCCAGATCAAATAAATAAGGGTAATAATGAAAAAGAGGTAATTATTGTTTCATTGGTATTCGAAAATAACATAATATGAAATGAGACGATCAAATATTCCAAACGTGACACATATTATGAGATGGGGGGAGTATATCACAAGCACAACTGTAGAATAAGATGAATATTACATGTCAAAGCTTAGGAGCTAGTACTATGCTAACGAATAATGCAATATCTTTTGTATAAACAAAAATGAATAATTTGTTATGGTCCATGTCATAATGCAATATCTTCCACCACTACTTAAAAAAGAAAGGGTAGAGAAACCAAGCAAAGATGATGCTACCAATGAGAAAAACCATAAATTTTAATGAGATGAAGGCCCCACTGTGAGCAACATCACTAAGAATACAAGGACCATAGTCTTCAAAAATGGAATGGACAAGCCACTTCAGATCAGAATAGCAGTGAACTGGCTAGCTTTTCTTATTAGACATTAATAGTTGTTATTTATTCAAACTGGTCAATGAATCAACACTAGAATTAACGAACTGGTATCTGTAGCATTAAGCCAACTTCATCATTATATAATATACAAACTTCGAGTAGATGGCCATTTTAGTCTTCCAATATACATGTTTATCATGTTGGTCCTATGGTTATCATTTTATATTGGCCCTTCAAAGTCAATTTATCTGTCAAATGAATTCTTAAAGTGTCATCAAAATGATCTTT